>CM067091.1:1476581-2076581 GCA_034008185.1 Gorsachius magnificus | reverse complement strand
CGTAAGACTGCAGAAGGGTCACCTAGGATATTTTGTTTTTTCTACAGTCAATTTTGAAGTGTTACTGCGGAATAAATACTCTAGAGAGAACTGACAAAGAAAAACTGAAGCATCCAGAACTTTTTCCAGCCAACTTAAGTCTAGGAAGAAAAGGTAATAGAAAGACAGGATTTCTCTGTAATGGTTTTGAGCACCTCAGGGTTTATCCTCACTAAAATTTTAAGTAGAGCGGAAAGCAATGTGTAATTTCATTTTTAATATTTAATGAAAAGCTCCTTTATTCATAGAATCTATTCTATAACTGTGCTGAGATGAACTAGCTCCCCTTTCTTAGCATATTTCATGGTGGTGGAGAAGGGAGGGCTTAAATGCATGTGTTGAACTCAGTCTTGCTTCATCAAGTAACTTCCAGAAAGTAAAAATCACTGCTTTGACTGAAATATCCTTTATGGCCAGCTGGAAATGAAGCTGGAGATACCAACTTCAGTGCAGGAAAGTGGTGAACTTCCGTCTACCTTAAAGTAGCTCTTTCCTCTGAAGTCTGGAAGCAGAACAAACTTGTGGTATGTTTTTCCTTTTGCTTTCTTAATTGTTAAATTAGGTTTGGAAATTGTTTGCTTATTCCAGCGCTGCCTTAAGCATGCTGGAATTCCACACTGGAGTAACTGGCTCCAAGACGGTTTCTTAGACCAAAAGAAGCGTGCCTGATCCTGCCGTTAACTGCGTCCAGGAGCTGGCTGCTCCAAATACGTTGTTATTGATGACATTGGTATGTGACAGATGGATTTCTTTTTTTGCACTACAAAACAAAAATCAGACTCCTTCCAATAGCATTTGGTAGAAAACACTCTATTAAAAAGTTTAACCCTTTCCCTTTACCAATAGTGCCTGCTATTGAGAATAAGACTGTTCCCAAGATTAGCATCCAAGAGTCGAAAGAGAGCCTAACCCAAAGTCTGCATTTGACCTCTTCTGAGCAGGTTTGTGTACTACTGGCACTGAGCACCACTGTAGGCCAGCAATTTGATCACCTGCAGCAGTAAGTTGCTGTTTTGAGGTTTTTTTAAACTTACAAGTTTTAGTCATAAGCTCAACGGTTATTAAATATTCAGATAGGAGTCAGTGCGCAGTAGGGGATGTATTTCTTTACTACTGGACATTTCCTTTTCTTGTACTGCAATTTGGAAGTCAAGGTCAGAAACAGACCTTCAGCAAGTTAATACATAATAGATTATAAAAATGAAATCTGAGATGCCACAGTATCTTAATTGAATCAGCTTCTATGATGCACTAAAATAATACGTAGTCGTTTGACTAGAGCATTTCTAATAAAGGAGAATAAGCAGAAAAAAGGGCAAGAATCCATTTTCGATCAAGTTTAAATGTAAGTGGCTCATTTACCTATAATCTCTCTGAGTGGTAATTATGCATGTTGTCAAGTTCAGAAAATAGTGGGTTTTACTGCTTACAATGAAAATCTTTAAACTATGTGTCTTACGTAATTAACAAGAAATTATTTCCCATCAAAATTTAGCTGGTATGAACAAAAATGGTTTGATTATAATAAAAATAATAGTGGCAGTTAGTGAAAGGTAGCCTGCTCCCTTTATGTTTCTGGAAATGCTCCAAGGAGTAGTACCGTTTTTGTGGGGAAATGCAGTTTTTTCTTGCTCTACCCCCAAGCAGTAGCTTAACAATTTCCTTTTCCTAGCAAACACAGCTGTAATGCAGTACCTTGATCATAAACCAAGCATCAGCTTCAGGTGAATTTTCTTATCCTTCCCTTTCAAGCCATTCCATTGAAAGTCTGATTGAAACATTCCTTATGCAAAATGCATGATAAGCATTTTAAAGACAATTTAAGATGGTGCTAAAACCAAGGGATGCCTACAAGATTGAAATAACCAGCATTTTACAATCTTTATCTCTGTAATTGCTCACTTAATCTGATCTGTTTCCTCATGCGTTTGCCGCTATATCCTAACTTTCATTAACCTTGATTAAACAATTTGGTCTCTTGATGATCTTTTTAGGCAGTCTCTCTTTTTTTTTTTTTTTTTTTTTGTACCCTCTTCAGGTGTATTGTCACTTAAAACCATCTGTTTATAATTTCCTTTTTTAAGTAGGCTTGGGTTGTTGGGGTTGGTTTTTTTTCTTAGACCCCTCTATGAATTGACTGCTTTTTGGAAAAATTGCAAGCAATTTTTATCACAAGAAGATTTATGCTTCATCTGCTTTTAGCCCTATGTATCATAAAGCAAACTGAAGCGATTCTATAGGGTGCGTCCATTACCCACAGGAATGCATTTCTGTCTGCAAAGCCCCTGGGGCTCTTTGGAGGGCAACAGGGCCCCACATCTGTAAAGAAACCGAATCATATGCCAGCCTTAGAGACTTTAAAATACTAATCTGTTTTGATGGGGAAAAAAGATTAGAAGTAGTCTTTTATTTGTGATGAGCTTGAAGAAAAAAAAATCCAAATACCCCTAAATCCCAAGTAAATTTGGATCTGAAACTAAATGTTGTGGTTTGTAGCAGTTTTCAGTGAAAATATTTGAGATCTGGAGGACTTGGAGAGAACATGTCTTGGGAGTTTTCTGCAAGTGAGAACTTACTGAAAGAAGTACTTTGTGTCCTCTCCGAAACAGCCACGAGAGGGCCCAGGATGCCTGGAGTGAGCCTGGTCCTTCTTAGAGAGCAAACCATGAACCCTACTCAGTCACCAACTTACTGGAAAAAAATCTGTATCTTTTTAAGCAGACAACTGAATGTTATTTCATAGTCTTTCCGTTATGTGAAAGAATAGAAAATTCATCTTGGGAAGCCCAGAGAGCTCAGAAATACCTGGGTCTGTCTGATAATAAAAGTATAATCAATATGCAAACATTGTCTCCGTGTGAGACTGTATAGAGATTCAAAGAAAGGGAAGAAAGAAGGCTTTGCTTTATTCTCCACTTCCAGAAGCCTTTCTGTTGCAGAAACCGAAGCAATATAGATCCTTGGCTGAAATTTGATGCAAATACAGGAAACTTTCCACAGTGTATACACCTATAGTAGTTTGTCTGTCTTCTGTCCATGGTGATGGTGCTTACCTGCTGAACTGCCTTTACTGGGTGCCTGCCTGCTTCAGCTGCAGCTTGCCAGTAACTCTTTTCCCTCGGGAACACTGTTATTGCAGCTTAAATACCTTTTCAAAGACCCATGGCTATTCATGATACCCTACAAGCCATCGTGTCTTTGCTATCCAAAAGTGTAGAATTGTCACCCCCCTAAAAGAAAGGTATTATTTAGAAATGCAGGGGAAAAACATTTAGTCTTGGACTAAAGTCTAGTTTATGATCCAGTATCTGGCTACTTAGGGCTAAAAACAAGTTGCTGAACCTCCCCTCAATTTGGAAAGGGGTGCAGCAGGTATCTTGACTTGTATGGAAGAGCTGGTTTAGATTGCTGTCGAGAGTAATTTGTCTCGTTAAAGTTCAATGTATAGTAAAAGATGCCTGGCATCAGAAGTCACTACATTAAAAATACTCTATGTTTACAAATACTCTTTTTTAACCTTAGACAAATGAACGCTTTATGACAAATTTTAACATGGGGCAGGGAGAAACAGCACCAGTGCTGTAAGATGTCCCGTTAACAGCCTGTTGTTGTGGAGTTGACCTTCGTTAGCTCGTTCCTTTGGCTTCCTAATTTAAATGCAATTCTCCATGCCAGCTCCTTTAAACTCTGTGCTGTGTTCCATTGTCCAGTGTGTACAGCGTGCATCGCCATGCAGCTGTACAGCGGGACTGAGCTGGCCGGTGGGTGGGAGGTTATTCTTTTAAGGATGAGGAGGATTATGGAATAAATTTGCTTTCCCTTTTTTTCCCCTGTCCCCCTTCCATTTCGTTATTTTTAACTCCTTTTTTGTTACCTACATTAGTAATCTATAAGTAGTGCTTACAAGCCTGGACTGAACCCAGAGCGTTTGTGCCTTGTGTTATACGTATACAGACAATGAGCGGCTTATTTTGCCCTGAAGTGCTCAGAGCCTGAGTGGACTTGCAGAAGAAGAGAGGGAAAATCAATCAAACGAGCAGCACAGCAGCATTCCCGTTTTACAACTTGGCTAAGCAAGATGCAAGCATGCTGGGTTTGCTTTCCTCCCCCTCCACCGCCTCAAAGACCGCTCTGCTGGGGCCAGGCTTGCAGAGGAGCTCGGTGCGTATGCTGGTGCCCAGATGGGAGCTGAGCTCTTTGCAAAACTCATCTTGCTGTATGAATTTCAGCAGGTTCAAGCCCTTGGCAGAGCTGGCAACTCGAATAAGACCTAGCAATTCAGGCTTCAACTGCTGCTACATCTAAAGATTCATGTCCACTGCTCCAAGGAGTCAGTATATCAATGTGAGTGCAGAGTATAAAAATGGACCTGCCCTTTCATAATGGCATTTTTACATATCATTAGCACAACTTTCCAAACCCACTTGCACCAAAGTGAGGCCTTAAGGCTCTTTCCATCAGTGGATAGCTGGCTTACCAGGTACAAATGATCCCTTTAATGTTTTGCAAGGACACATTTTTTTTTCCATATGCCTGTTCAAATTTGCTGAACTTGGTTGAGTATCATTCACCTATTTTTTTGTCACTACATTAAAAAAAAAATTCTATACATTATAGCTAATCTTTTTAGCATGTATTTCTGAGTGCCAGTAGCTGTGCATTACGAGTGCAGATTGATAAAGCCTGATACTCTTAATTTTCTGGCTCTAGTACAGAAATGCGAAAGTGTATTTCCTATTCTCTTTTACCTGGTCTTCCTATGGAAGTGTAAGTATTTCTGTACAGCTGGGTGTCTGTCTGCTTCGGCTTAGTTTTAAAATCAGTTTGCTAATTTCAGTTAAAATTGGCAGCAAATCATTAATGCTGAGGGTATACAAGCTCCTACAACCTTTGAGAAAACAGGCAGTTGAGGAGAGGAGGGGGAGACCATTTGCTGCTGCGGGAAGACCTCTGCATAGAGGTCGAGTCTTCTTAGGCTTTATAGTTAATCAGGAGACCCATATCCACAGGACTGCAGGTACTGCAAGTAGTGTGTTTGTGCAACTACTTTGTGTTAAAGCCTGTTTAAAACAAACCAAGTTGTACTTGTTCAAACAAAAAGGCTTGGCTGACAACAAAATAACATTATTCCTTCTCAGACAGTAGTCTTGTCATTCATGCTTTGCTTTTGAAGCATCTAATCTGCTCTGATCTGCTACAAAAACTTTATTTTGTATGTTGGGCTTTAGAGGGTCACAGCCAGTTTTGAATGATGCCAAGAAATCGGGATCATTGTAACTTTAATACCATCTTCCTCATGACAAGATCCCTGGAGGAAATCATTTAACTTCTCTCTACTTGCTTACCCATCTGCAAAATGGGATTTTTGTTTCTTGGCTTCTCAGGGAAATATTTTAAAGCTCACTCTGTATTTATTGCTGCTTTCGATGCTTAGGGCATTATTAAAACATTCGGTATGTCTGAGGAGGACTTCACTGGGTTCAGACATACAGGAATGCAGAGGCCGCTTGTAATCGTTTACAGGTAGGAATTTCTCTGGCAAAGATTTTGTAAAATAGTTGGCTTCCTGCTGTGTCTTACCTTGCCCACAGCTGCAAAACTTTAGTAACAATAAAAGGAAAACTTAAATATATGCATATTTCTAACAAAAGAGTCCAGTATCTTCTCATCCCTGTCTTTTTAATTTGTTTCTGATTTATCATGGGTGAAGAAAAACGGAAGGAAATGTAGTAACGCGATAGAGAACAGCAGGACCCCCACTTAGGCATTGACAGGGGAGAAGCTGGAGGAATTGAAACCATGAGTTTTACTACGTATTACAGCACGAAGTAATGCATTAACAGGCTGATTCCCATGCTGTGTTTCTAAATGGCAGCAATACTTAGAAAGTCAAAACGCTTCTCAAGTATTCAAACACAAAGGCAAGAGTTATTCACTGCAGAGGGAGCCTGTTCAATTATCCCACATGCACCAAACCACTTAAAAGGGAGCATTATCTGGTGGTTCAAGAAGAGCTCTGCAAAGCCCTGAGCAAGAGTAGGTTCTGCTCCCAGCCCTGTCACTGTGACTTGCTGCAAAAAGGGGGGTTTTAGCTGAAAAATGGTAAGGCAGCTTCTTGCCCCATAGAAACTGATCTGGGAAGACATTGGAGGGAGAAGGATTTAATGGGAGAATTTTCTCAGCACTTCCTCCTTACTTTTTCTGGCATTGCATGTTTAATAGTAGTTAGGTTAACCAATACTTATTGATTCCCCTCTGCCCTTAGCTGAGTTTGCTTTGCAATTTCTTTGTATTTCAGTTGCGCCAGCCGTGTGCCTGCCGTGCTCTGAAATAGGTGGTGATCCAAGGAAGCAAAAAATTAAGGGTAAGAAACACCATCGAGTTCTTCCCAGCTTGTCTATCTGATCTGGTTGACTCTCTAGTGAGCTTGTGAAACAGCAACTTTATTTGTTCCGTGATAGCACTTAAAAGAGCTATTGGACAGGGATTCAAAATAATCACTGGCAACTGAGCAACAGCATGCTTTGGGGTCCCTGTTGCTTTTTTCTGACCTTTAAAAATCCTGGGGCTCTCGGAACAACTGCAAAGTCCCACAAGCCAAAGCAATCGCTGAGCTGAGCTATCTTACTTGACAGGTAGAAGTTATTCCCTCCCAGCTGGGCTTTCTGTGCAGTACAGCTCTGAAGACGTACATCTCTCTCCGCTTGGTGCTTGGCTCTTTAGAGAAGCAGGTCCCTTATTCTAAAGGAGGTGATTTGCCTAGCGGGACCCCTTTCTTCATCTCCCTTGCTTTTTGCAGCCAATAGGCAGCTGATGGAATTTCAGCCCATTGAAAGTTTGTGGTCTTTCTTGATTGGATTTTGCATTGCATGGCTGCCAGTAATACTATTTCTCAAAGCCCAGGCTTTGAAAATTACTTAGCCTTATGTTTGGCAGTGCAGTTAATAAGTGACATAATTACAGTTCTAGGAGCAGATCCAGTACCTTTAGAAAGTGCAGTGGAATCTAAATACCTTCTTCCTTCTCTGCCTTGAAATGGCATTCATTTCTTTCTCCTCTAAATGGCAACAGAATTAATTTTGGAGACACCTGTTGCTTGAAGTGGAGTCAGTGGATTAATAAAAGCGTTAATTATTAAAGCCTGCAAATGCTCCCTAATGATTGTTTGCTGCAAAGTTAATGTTTGATTGGAGAAGGTCATCTGCAAGCCTGAGTAGAAAACCTGTCTCTGTAATAGCAGGTGAAAGCACAATTACCTTCTCTTCATGATATGCACTGGTGCTCTCTACTACGCTCCGCCTGATCATCCTAAACAATGAGTGTGGAGGAAGAGCTGTTTTGCCATAGGACAGCTGCAACCCAAAAGGTCACCCTTTTTAATTAAGTGGGAGAAATTACATCTATTACTGTGCTTCCTCAAACGAGGCATGGGCACGTTGTTCTGTATCCCTACCTGAAAACGAACCTCAGGCTGAGGGTGGTTTGTGGTGGTGTGCACAGCTTCCTGAAAGCTCAGTTAGCACGTAGCAGGCATGCAAAGGAAATGAGCGGGTGCTATGTTTTTACACCCATAATCTGCGCTGAAATGATGTGCAGTTAGAAGTGTCTAGCTTTGTGCTGCAAAAACTCGGCCTGCTGTGCAGCTGGGGTGAAGGGCATCATCCCAAAACCTGTGTGCAACTGCACAACTGCCCGTATACGATCTTCAGGTGTAATTGAATTGAATGGCACCAGCAGGTATCTTCCCCAAAAGAGATGGGCATCCCATTGCTCCAGCTGAAGAACAATCTTCTCTATTAATTTTAGGTCTAAGGCATGCTGCTGAGCCTTTCTGATCTGATCTCATAGGGGCAAGTTAACTGCAGGCTAGCCAGAGTCTGTGACAGAGTTTCAATACTGAATCCTGCGCTTTGACTACTTCCCTCTGCTGAAAGTTAATTGGAAAGGACATCAAGAATCTGGCTTAACATTTTGATTTTCCTGAAATGATGGTTGGTACTACTAAGGTGGGAAGAGACCTCAGTTTTTCCCAACCCTGCCACTCACTTTCTTTGTGGTTTTGGGCAAAGCATTTAACCTGTGTGTGCTTTGAACAATTTTTCCTGTTTTAAATAGGGATGATAACGTGCAACCTTGAGAAAAACCCTCGAGAGCCTTGTAGGAAGGGCGTTGTCACAGCACTGCCAAGTTCTGTAGCTGTTAAAGAGAACGGATGTTTAGCTTTACAGTTCAAAACAAAACCCTCTTTGAGTAAAACATTGCATGTAGCTGCTAGGTTTTAGGCATTAATAATGTTGCAAGTCCCTATAGACGCTCCCGAGCTCATTGCTTCATCAGAGGGATGAAACCAGTGTGTTTTGCAAAAGGAAACAGTAAGAGTGGGAGTATCAAGAGGTGAGTCTCTGCCAGAGGTGAACAGTCAGAAACAAAAAGGAGGGGAGCAGCCAAATGCTCTTTGGTGGAGCTACACCTCAAATGAACAAGGGACACAGTGTAAGAACCTTCTTTATAGTAAACAAAGCAGTCAGTATGTAAAAAGCAGAGTTAGAAAGGGTGGTTGCTGACATGAAGAAATAAAAGCTGCTGCTTTATCTTTCAGAACTGACAAGGGCCTTGGAAGTGTCTGCTGTGAAAGTGCTGTTCCCCAGGAGGAAGAGGGTGAGGACTTCTGAGACGTCTCCGGTGACACATAGTGCCAGGAGAAGCCCTGTCAGTCTGATAAAGGATCGTGAGAGATCATCAGGTGGGAGAGAACTGAAATAAATTCTGACCTTTTGATATAGGAAAGTTCTCGTACTTCATGGACTGTCCCTGCAATTGTCGCAGCTTCGGGGATCTCTTCATTAACCTCTTAGATGTTTGTAGGCAGGCTCAAAGGAACAGCTTCTCTCTCCCGGGATTTTGGCCCCTTGCTCTGCAGCTTCAAATTAAGCCAATAAAAGGGGATTGAGCGGAACCCAAGCTGCACGTGCTCCTATCGTGGTGAACTACAGGGAGAAATCTCCTGACAGATTCTGACAACAGGAGCCGCAGCAGCGAGAAAACAAACACACACTGTCTGGGACTTCAGGGGTTTTGTATATTTAGCCAATTGAGATTTATCTGCCCTCTTTTCGCTATAATTCACAGGGACATGGGAATGTTTCAGTTACAGCAGCACTGCTAGGCAGTGAATGACTGTGTGACTCTGGGAGCTGGGGCAATTCCTGCTTGTAGCTGTGACTACACAAGTGTGGGGTGAAGCAGCCTGTCTGTACTCTGCCAGGGGCTACAATTAAGCCTCTCAGGCCTGTTTAAATGATGCCAAGGCACAGCTCCAGCGAGAGGTCTCTCCCTTTTGCTAATTTACGCTTCTTGTTGATCACTTAATGTCCCTCATTTGAGCATTTCACTCAGCAGAAGAAAGGTCAACAAGGCAGAGCAGAGTTCTTGGCTTACACATCTGCGATGCCAGGCTCTTTAGGAGGTGCCTGACACTTGCAGATCTGTAGAGTTTCTGGTGAAGGATGTCAGTATTTTTGCCATGGAGTAGGTCAGTATTTGTAAGCTGTCTGTGGCGGAGCCTCTTGTTTATGGAAGGATGTGGACAGCAAGTGACAGAGAGGGACCCAGACTTCCTATGTGTGAGTGGCTTCATGAAGTGCATTTCAGAGCCTATAAGGATGACTGATTTCCTCCCAGACTGGTGCTGGTGGGGTACAGGCCAGGCTGCACATGAAAGGTTGGTGTGGGGTTGGGTTTTTTTTGTTGTTTCGGGCGTTTTTTTAAGAGTCTAGTCAGCAGGAAAAAGGGCCAGAAATATATCTCAGCTGAGAACAGCCTCCAAATCCCATATCCAATTGAAGCTGCAGAAAGAATGAAGGTTGGCAGAACGTAATTATCTAAATTGGAGTTCAGCCAGGACCCTGGGGCTCACCCTCCTCCTCCTGTGAAAGTGCCATGGGATACTTGATAGCTATATTGGGTCCAACCACTTGGTTTTATGTATCCCTTGAAAGGCTGGAGCCCCTGGTGCAGGAAACCCTCTTGGCTTCCTGCTGGAGCTAAGACTATGTAGTAGCACCTACCAAATCTTTCCTAGCCACAGCTCGCACCACCTGAATTTTCTTTGGCAATCCCTCTCCGGGTTCTGCCAGCTGAGAGCCTGCTTCTTCGCGTGTGGGATCTGGCAGGATCGTAGCCCAGAGGCAGTACATCTGCAGGCTCTCCTCGCAGCTTTGTCTTTATTACTGCTATGGCAGGCGACCACATCTTTGATCGCCTTCTCCCCCGCGCCCTCCCACATTCAGCTGAACACTCCCCCAGAGCCTGCAGCAGGGAGGGAATGCAAGATATGCAAGTTCTCTGTGCCTAAGCATTTTGCTGGTGCAGTTCCCCGAATCCTCTCGCTTTTGGCCACGTCTAGACACGTCGGCACAGCGTGGCAAGGTAGGGCAGCTTGCATTTGCCAGGGCATGAAGGGGAGAGTCCTGGATTCATTGCTGTGACTGTGTAACAAGCCCTGCCTTGTTCAGTCCTGGTGTGATCAACAGGACCAGGGCTTCTCTGGCTGCCCTGTCACCGCGTGGGAGGGATGTCATTACGGGCTCTGCCCAGCTACTGTCAGCAAATGTGCTCCCAGGCTAGCAAAGGGGTGGTCGGACGTCTGCGCATCACTGCTTTGTCCCAGTGGCCAGAACACACCAGAAAAGTTCTTTCTTCTAATTCTTTGGTATAAATATTTCATGCGACCCAGGAAAGTCCCAGTGGGAGCTGTGCTGTGCACTTTGAACATGGGCCACGTGAATGGAAGTGGTGTATTAATTATTATGAAACAGCTCCAAGAAACAAATGCAGGTTGCCATGGAAGCACCAGCAGCGACAATGTCACCTCATTTTTAAGATGCTTTCAATGTTCCAAATGCAATTTCCCTTCTCTTTTAAAACAGACAACGGCAAAATATCCCGGTAGAGGGGAAATGGGGCTCTGTCCACAGGCTGTGCAAAACTTGACTCCCCTTTAGTACAGCTGAGAGAGCAACTTCATGCCTAAGCCATGGGGAAAGGGCACAGGGGGCTGCGGGTGGAGAAGGTAACCTGGGAGGCGAAGGAAAGCACAGGCTGGAGGTCGGGGGAATAGGCTGTGCTTTTCCCACCCAGAGATAGAAGGGCTGGGGACCCTCAGGGCAGCAAGTCTTGTGACCCCTGCTCCTTGGGAGGTTTGGGGTGTACCAGGAGAAGAGTTAAACATTAAAGAGGGTTAGAATAGGGACACAGGAAGCTGTCTCTGAGGATTTGAATGGAATAAATTGAGATCTTGTATGAGAGAGGAAATGAGGCAAGCGGTAATGTTGAGAATTGATAATGCTGATTTAATGAATGCAAAAATTCAAATTATTGGAGAGCAATGAAAAATACAATAGTAAATGCCTGGAAGCTGGGTTCTCCCTGCCCCTTTCTATGCGAAGCAAAAAGGTGACCTTTTAACCCACTTTATTTTAATGAACTTTTGTTGCCTGACGTGCCCCAGGAACTTTTAATTTTAGTGCGTGTAGCCAGTACTGGTAAATCTAAAGGAATGATGAATTGTAGCCAAGTCTTGGCTTGTCTGCTCTCATGTAGTCCCATCTGCAGGCTGCAAGCACACACTTGAAGGCAATAGTCTTTAACTGGTCGTGTGGTGCCATCTGCCAGCCAAGCCACCCTGACCAACAGGCAGAAGGGTTCTGCTGAGCCATGGCTGGGGCTTTGCTCCCCCCAACCTGCACGTGTCGCCTTGCAAATGGGTCCATGTGAGCTCAGGCAGGTCCCGTGGCACCGCCGATGGGCATCAGCTGATGGATTTACTGAGCCACTGAAATGCTATCGCATATGAGCCAGTATCCCGCACGCTTGTGGGTGTTAATAGCAGAGATGCAACAATTGTCCTATTCTGGCTGCACTTGTCCTGTAACACAAACTATTTCTGCCTTCGTATTTGTGCTTGTTTTGATCCTGCAGTTAGTCTCTCACTTCGGTTTTGTTCTCTTGCAATTGCCTAATTTCTTGATTCTGTGGCCCCTGCCTTGTTTTTTGGGTTGTCTTTGCTGCAGTACTATGCATGCTTAAAAACCTGCGCTGTTAGCCACCTCAACAAGGGCCTTACAGATATTTCTGCAGTGCTCAGAGCATGAGTAGAAACAGATTTACTGGACCCATGCTGTTCAAAACTGGTGGGGGGAAAAAAAAAGTTAAAATTTCATAGATTCCTAAGACCCAATGCCTCTGCTCTCTGAAACTTTTCAGTGCAAGGATTTCTGCTGCCTTAGAGGATCTTTTATGAAGACCCCAATTGCTAACACTGAGGGAAGCAAGTTTTATCTAGGAAGGCTAGGATGATGGGCGGGGAGCTGGGGCTCTGGCTCTTGGACCACTCATGCTTGCACAAAGGGGATTGTGTCCCTGTGTTTTTCACCCAAAACTGTAGAGGGGCTACTCCACCATTCATGACCAGCCTTAAAATCTCTCTTGGACTAAAAAAAAACTTCTGCAACCCACTGTGTGTTTGAAAAATTCACATATTCTAAAATAGAGTACTAAAAAAAATGCATTTTAGCTAAATAACTAATGTAGCTCAGCCTGAGGTTTGTGTCATTTGCTCCTGAGATGAGGAGGTTTTACACTAGGCCAAAACGAAAATCAAAACAAAAACTTTGCAATGTTTTCCAGTGACCTTGGATGACTACATGCAGAAGGAAGACTGTAATATTCCAGCTATTAAATCAAGTGATTGTGGATTTTGATTCTTTGCTGAAAGGCAGTGATATCTCCTGCAGTAATAGCGTGAGCCAGAGCCAAGCCAGTGGGCAGCAGGCGGGCATAGATGAAAAGTAAGTACTCTCCTTAGATTCATTTTAATTCCCTCTGTATCTTATGATAACTGTTAAATCATCAGCACCGAGAATAGCATTTGTGGTTATTAAAAGCATCCGTCAGTCCACTTAGCCGCTGTAGCCGGTGCTAACCCCAATCTGTCTGTTTTATGCTTCTGCTGTGTTGACTCTGCACCTCTGCAATGGTAACAGGGGTGCTGATGTAAAGAGGAGGATGGCAGGCAGCGTTGGCTATGCCGGAAAGCAGAGGAAGATGCACAGAGACTTTGGAATTCTCTTCACAAAGGAAAAAAAAAAAGAGTAGAAAATTTATTTCTCAAAGGTTTGGCTGCTGCCAAGCCTCGGTCCCCATCCAAAAGAAAGCTGTGACACTGCTTGCTGGACTTTAGCTGCAAACACATTTCATTTGCATCAACGGCTGGCCTGTTAGCAGGATGGTTTCACGAGTCCCTGGCAGGCAGGCTGGAGTACGTGGTAAGTGGGCTTCACAGCTGAGTCTTGCAGTGTTCTTGGTTGTCCGGTCTCTGCTTGGCACATCCCATCGACTGCAGTGAGGCTTAAAAGCTCCCAGCATCCCTTCACAAGCAATTTTAATGCTTTGGCAGCTGAGCTTGGAGGCTCTGGGGTGAAAATCCTTCTCCCAGAGTGATGAGGATGGTGACCTCGTAATCCTAGAGAGCAAATGTCAGCCTGAAGCTCAGGAAAGGGAGGAAAAAAAACCCAAAGCATCAAAGGGGACACAGATGGTCAAAAACTGATGGAGAGCACAGCTCCCTGGCAGGGAGCCTGTGGGCATTAATATGAAAGTTCTACAGATGCCCAGTTCTCCTGATAAAGCAAGTTCTAGCAGCTGATGACAAGACAGGAGCCATTTAACTAAACAGCAGGCAATACAGATTTTCCAGTACATTTCTGATGGATTTTTTAAAAAATAATGAGGTTTGTGGGGTTTGTGTTTGTTTTGAGGAATCTTTTTTTGTCTTTTTAAAAAAGCCTCTATTCATTTGAGTTTTAAAAAGGTTCCTGTATTTCCTATCCTTTCTGTTTCCAACCTTTATGTACAGCAGCTGCTGAGAAGTCCAACTCAATGTCCACATGCCATACAAGTTTGCAGCACCAGCAGCGAGCAGTTTTTAACAGCCTGAGTAGTCAATGCCTTTTCTGTCTGCTCCTCGGTCGCTGGCAGTGCCTGTGATGCTGTAATCAAGCCTGCTCACACAGCCAGGCTGGGTTCAGCACACGGGGCGGATGATCTGCATGGGAAGCCAGCTCCAGCACCGAGCCACTGGCAGCGGGCGGTTTTGGGCTTGCTCCTCACCCAGCTCTCCAGCATGTAGCAAAGGAGAGCGCTGTGGCCTGAGAGAAAATGCCATGGAAGTCTGTACCTTGAACTCTTGCCATTGTTAATTAACCACATAATCTCTCTCTTATGCAGCACTCTTCATCAGTTCATTTGTCTTGCTCTCTTCATTTGGCAGATGGAGAAGCTAAACCACAGAGGACCAACGTTTTGGCCAATTGTCATCCATCGAGCCCATCTGCAGAAGCCAAAATAAACCAAAGTTCCCCAAATGCCAGACCAGCATGCTAACCACGAGGTAACAATGTTTCCATCCTGTTCTTCCTGTCAAATTTGATTAAATTAGTCTTATTTCTCCCTTTTGATTCCTCTTGAAGTGCTAGAGTGGTTCCCAAATGATTCCCCAACCTACCTCAAAACTTTGTGCCTCTTGCTCTGTGAAAGAGCACGGCATTTGATGTCTGATAAGCACGAGCATAGCCACAGCGGAGTGCAGGGAAAGGGGATCTGATGTTCCTTTGCAAGAATGGGCAACTGGGGCTGCAGTGTGTCAGGCTTGCTGGTGCTGAGAGCGTCCCTGGGGAGGAAGGTCTGTCCTCACCACGACAATGCTCTAAATTTCTGCTTGCTCATACCAGACACAGACCAAACACGGATTTTTCACTGGTCCAACAGTGGGCTGGAGGAGAAGAAAAATATCCTTTCTCATGCCCCGCACAGCAGCTGAGGATGTTTCTTCTAGCCTGGCACCCTCCACCCACCTGCTAGAAACTGCGCGCAGAATGCTGTTCCCCAAATGCGACGTGATGCAATAGCAGCCCAGCGTTTCTCCTCACAATCTCTCCTCAGCAACTGGAGAAAACTAACAATGATAAAAGGTGCCCTTAAGGGTATTTACTTCCCAGAGGAATGCACTTAAGGGCTCTGCAAAGCGCACTGATGTTATTAAAAGGATGTGCGCAGGGGAGCGCTTGTCAGCCCTAAGTGAAATTGATAAAAAGATGTTTTATGCAACAGGCTGTATTTAAATCTAAGGGACAATTTAAGCTGTTTTGTGGGTAATAGCATCTCTTTGATTGAGAAGCCGCGTTTTAAATATGGAATTGGTGAAAGTGAGCGTGTTGGTGACCCTGTTTTCAGGGAAGGCACTGTTATGCATGTTGCAGTGAGCAATGGGACTTGAGGCACAGTGGAGTGAATTTAACCCTTCAGTGGCTTTCACCTGATTCAGGACAAGCCCGTCAGCTCTCTTCTGGCACATCAGAGGTCTGGCTTTGGTCCCTGACCACCGTGTGGTGACTGCGTTCAGTTGGGAGCACCAGGTTTGAGAGGAGAAGTGCAAATGCCCAGCTTCAGGCTTTTAAAGGGCTGACAGCAGAGAGACATTTACGCCAGCCCAGATCTGAAACCCTCTCCTGGTTAATTGCCTTCTGCCTGTGCAAGATCAGCCTCTGTTTCAGACAACTATCACATTCATTATCGTTCCTTTTCTGAGCTGTCATCCAATGTTACTGTTCCCTGCCGCACTCCACCCCAGATCTTGGCTCCTTTTCAGTGCTCCCTTGATGCAGTTTGGCATCTCTCTGGGCGAGAAAGTGCTATTGCTGCCACCTTCCCCTATCAATATCCCTTTCTTGTAGTGCCCTTCTGCCTTGGCGCTCAATACCATCAACTCAGTAATTAGCATCGCGTTATAATTGAATTGTCAAAAGGAGCTTGCATCAGAGCTGAGCAAGTCGGCAGGGTTACTGCTGTCTCCTTTGGACTTTCATCATCTTTTTTAACGTCTTTTCTTCATCACTTTATCATTTATTAGTCATGATCGCATCTAAGGATTAGATTGGAAGCCTTTTAGGGCAGGGTCTGGGTCCCCATACTCCTTCTGCAGCATGCCTGCAGCGCCGCAGGCAGCTAGAAACCTGTATCAAGGGCTGCTGTTTGGTCCCTACCCCATCACTGGCTTGAAGCCTCAGTCTTCCTTCAAGCTGTGTGCTAAATCCCCAAAGCAACCGAGGGGGATGTTTCCAGAGGATCTTCAAGTGGCAGCAGATATGCAGGGGGTTGTCTGCCGAGCCAGGTAGAACCAGCTGCTAAAACCATAGCTGGTAAGTGCGGTAAGCAGCTGAAGTGGCTGCTAAAAAGGGCTTGAACAAGCTCACGCCGCCTGCTGATGCCCCTCTTGGGAGCTGCTCCCATCCTTCTCTGCCCAATCCCATTCAGCCTGGACTGTGCTTCTAGTATGGGCTGTGTGCCCTGGTCCTGCTTCCAGCACTGACGCTCAGCACATGCCAGGAGAGGGCTGGGTGCTGAGCACCCCTACGCCTCTGTCAGGACAACTCTCCCGCCTCCTCCAGGCAGCGCAGAAGTACGTACGAGCCTCTGATGTAGCAGGGGGGAAAAAGCAGCCATGCCAGGCGCTGGGCTTGCTGCAGTCAAATAGAAAACAACTTCTCTGCCACTGCAACTCATCCTCTTGGCCATGAATTTTGGGTTTCCCTTTTGGCAGCAGCATCAGAGAATTTGCAGATGAAAAGCTGCACAGCAGAGGAGCGGGGCCGGAGCAGGAAGAAACACCACACTGCGGGTTTGCCAGGCCCCCACCGAACGCACTTTCCTCTTGTCTCGCTGCCACTTCCTACAAGATTAATGCAGAGAGCACGTAGAAAACGCTTTGGCAGAAATAAACACGTTTTCCATTCATCTGGGAATCCCGGCGATCTCTGTTGATGCTCCTGCTCGTAGCCAAGCCACGAGCTTTCAAAACACCATTGGGACCCATTTTACAGTAGCATTTCCAAATAAAGAAGGCAGCTCTTACACAGCAGTTTGCAGGGCTGAGAGAGGAAGCAAAGCCATGTGCTGTCTCATTTGCAGGTGCTTTGACCTCTTTTTTCCTGGGACTGTTTTGCAGCAATACTTCCAGTCTCCTCTCCCTTCATCTCCCCACTCTGGGATGCTCTGAAATTCCTTAGGGAGCTACTGTTGCTGTTTACCAGAAGCAGGACGGCAGGGTGTGGAGGAAAAGAGCCTGCATCAGGACACACAAGCTGGAGAGACTCAGGCACACGGCTGCAAAGATGTCTCTGGCATGGCTGCTTTGCACGCCAGCAAAGGTTTCCAGCAAAGCTGGACTCTTCTGAAAGGATTAGCACGTAAGTCAGCTGGGAAGTCAGCCTGACTGAGGGCGGATCTGTGGAAGGCAGCTGGGAAGGTGGAAGTGCCCAAGGGCTAGAGCAGGAGATGCGATCCAGGAGATATTTTCTGTGCAGGTGGCTGGCAGGCCAGGACAAGTCCCTTTGGCGCTCCTGTCTACGCAAGCCGGTGTCAAATGCCCTGAGGAACCTGTGAGGAGGAGGATACCGTCACTCCCGATGTGGCAAGAGAGGCTGGAGAAGCATAGCTCCGAGAAACTACTTGTATGCTGGACATCAGTGGTGACCCCAGCTCTCATTTAGGACTGGCTCTGGCAGGAGGGGGCTGTATGACCCCTTCCCTTGCTGTTGATTGCTGAGAACTTGAAGAAGTCCTCTTGCAGCTGGGGCTAATGCAAGGCTGTTGGAGCCTGTGGCACCCATGGCCTGGCTCTGCACAGCCCTTGCTCTGCACACAGAGCAGCAAGCTGGCAATTGGTGCAAGCAGAGTTACTGCAAAGACTGTACGGACAGGGGTTAGTGTGCCAAGATGGTGGCACTTCATCTGGTCCCCCTTTCAAGCAGATGAGGTACTTTGCTGCTCCCCACACACACATCAACTGTCCAGTGCCCCTACAAGCTTCTCAGCTGCCGTATTTCTTTCCTCATTAAAATTAAAACACCCAGACCTATGTGTTTCAAAGCCTTTCCTGTTCTTGCATTCACCGAGCTACCTGTCCCTGCACTTCCATTCACCCAGCAAGGATTTGCTCAGGAGCAGGGACCTCTGCTTTGCTGTTGGCTGCAGGAAGAGTGAGTTGCTAAATGTCTGGAGGATAGGACTGTGCAGAGAACAATCAATATTTTATGATGCCTTCCTAGGCAGGCAGGCTGGGGGGGGGGGGGCGGGGGGGTGACAGCCCAGAGGGAGACACACTGCCTGACCCGCAGCTCCTGGCAAGTGGAGATGCTGCATTCAGAAACAACCAAACGCCGTGGGACTTCAGCAAAAGGGAGTCAAGCACTCCTGTTGCCTGCTACGCAGCCCCGGCTTCCTTGAGGAATGCTGAACGAACGGGAAAGACATTTTCCCCTGAAATAGTGGGGCCTGCTTTGATTTCCATGCAGCACCAGTAAAAGGAGCTCCCTCCTCCTGGATGGAAAGCCTGCTGGAGTCCAACCAGCTGCCCCTGTACCCCATCCCCAGGGTCAGCGGGGAAATCTCCCAGTGTGGCTTTGGGAGTTTCTCCACTATTTGGGGACACCAGGGCTCAGGCTCGGCACTTTTGCCGCTTTAGCTGTGGGGCAAATGCTTGTGTCCTGCTCCAGCTGAGGGACTGGTTCCCCAGGGCGTGTGCCTTGCCAACTCTAGCATCTGAGAAGAGGTGAATTCACCCACCTTCAGCGGGTGCACGAAACTTGGAACTGAGTACCTTTGGGACCTCATTGCTCTGCCAGGCAGGGATGAAACCAGCCACTGGATCCAGGAGCTGCTGGGGCAGGTGTGCCGGCACAGATGGCAGCTGCGTTCCTCTTCCTCAGAACCACCACCTCCTCCCTGAGGATATGGCATGCAGGTATATTTTGTATTCCTGAGCTTAGGTGCCATGTTGCCTCTTTCACCGCAAGGACAGACTCTAACTACAGTCAGCTCTCTAACTAGGAGCAGCTCCTGACATAGCCACATATTTCAGGGCTGAAGGGTGGCCAGTGACTCCCTGCAACCCAGGGCTGATGGCCAGAGAGAGGAGAGCCAGGGCACAGCTCCCACACCACTTCTCTCCAGCTGGAGCCTCTTAGCCAGGCACACAGCTGAGGACTCGCCACCATCACCCCATCAAATGTATTTCCTGCATTACACTGCATCCCAATTTACATGTGATTAATTGAAACCTCTTGTTGCTATGGGACTGACATCTCCCTGCCTCACCTTGGCTTTCACCTTCTTTTTTTTGGATTGTTTTCCAGGTAACTACTCTTTGTTCTTTTATTTTCCTTCTCACATGTGATGGAAAAGCTGGGACCAGGGAGAGGAGTGGGAAGGGGGAGCTGGAGGTTGTAATAGGCAATAATGGAATTCTGTAACTACATAGTCAGCTTGTGCATATGGTACAGCAAAATAATCTGGGTTTGGTGGATCAGGAACCACACAATCGGACTGAGGCTGTCAGAGGGGCTTCCCAGAAGAGAGGCAGGAGAAGGGACCTGGTGTGCTGGGCAGCAGGGGACAGGGCCGGCAGCAGGGACAGAGGGTGCACATTAATCCGTCCCTGTCCTCGCATGCTCTGCTGCATCCCCAAACATCCGAGTCGGGTAGCCTGAGCGTGCCATAATGTGAAGAGCCAGCATTTGGCACTAGCCAGTCTCAAATTAAAGCTGCAGATCAAACCCCACATTTGGGGTGGTCACACACTCATCTCATGATCTTATTATTATCTGTCCTGGAAACAGCACCATAAATAGCAGCAGGGCTTAACACATGCGTTCACTGCCCCAAACTGCACTGCAGTTTGTAGTGAAGGGACCTCCCGGGGAGAGGCAGTCCTTGGGGGATCGGGGCTGGGATCTCCAGGACCTGTCCCAGGGAGGTGGATCCCCCAGGGCTGCAGGGAGCTGGGGTTAGCCCGAGGAGGGGACTCGTGCAAGGTGGCTGCTGTCTTAGTGTGGTGGCAGAGCTAAAAGCAGCAGTGGGGACCGGTCCGGCTTCCTTTGGGGTTAGTAAAGCTCCTGTTGGTCTCAGTGCTGGAGGAGAGGACCCAGAATCTGGCTTCATCATTTGCTATGGCAGGGGTTTGCTCAGGCCATGAAGATCAGGGACTGCTCCTCTGTGCTAAAGTTGCTCATGAGAAACATGCTAATCCTTACCCTGGGGAGATCGTTATTCTAACATTTTCCATCTTTGCTCAAGGACAGTTATCTTTCTTCTTTTAAGTTATTAACATGGAATTATCAATACCCATATTCTGGTTTGTTATACCTCCTAGCAGGGCTCAAAGCAGATAGATTTGCAAAGAAATGTAATTGATTCAGCACAAACGAGAGCAGGGTGACAGGGTGACATTCAGCAACAAGTCAGAGTATGAATCAGCGCTCTCCGAGGCACGGGATGTAAGGACGATGCTGGTACCAGCAGCCTTCAGAGGAGCAGTTCAGGGGCACAGGTAGGTGTGTAGCTCTGCCATATGGCCAGGAGACCAGCAGCTGCAGGAAAAGGAAGCTGGATTTAGAAGAAGCTGATTTATCAGACACACCTGGCATGGAACAACCTGAAACCCAGTGTGCAGCCAGTTTAGCGAATAAAAGGTCAGGGGGGAATGCTGGGATCGCCACTCTGAATTCCTGAATAGTAGAAGCCACAGGACTTAATTCTCCCTTTCAGCAAGGTATCCAGGCTTAGCTTAAGTTTTTCCACTGCTAGAGGATCCAGCCCAATTCTCGATAAATTACTCCAATGGCCAATTATCCTCATTCGTAAAAAACAAAAGCAAAAAACCACAACAGAAAACCCCAAATCTGTTCTGAGTCAAATTTATCCAGCTTCATCCTTCAGTAATTGGCTTTGATCTCTTTGTCTCCCAGGCTGAAGAGCCTCTTTTGGTCAAGCTGCTCTTCCCCATAATGCTGCGCTCCAGGTTCAGAGTCGGTGAATTTGTTGTCAGCTGAGTCCGTGGTGCCGCCTCCCATCGCTGGCTCTGCTTGAAGGTGAGAGAAGAGAGAATCGGGCTCCGTATCACCGCTGAGTGCTGCACCTCTCACACGGGAATGTCAAACCACTTTAAAATGAGAAAATTGTTTTGCTTTGCAGCAGCGGAAAAGAAAGAGAAGCCAGCAAAGGCCAAGACTGTTTTCCAGAAAAGGATTTGGTGACTTTTTAGAGCGGTCAGTGCCTGCCCTTCCCTTTGCGGTCAGCTGAGACCCAAGCGCTCAGCCTTGGGAGGGCCAAGCTCATCAGCCATGTGACCAGATTCCAGTATTAGTATTACTATTAAAAGCTCAAAAACCCAGTCAGCTCCTCCTCTTGAGTCTAAAGATTAAAAAAAAAAAAAAAAAAGTCAGATTTCTCTGCTTGCTGTCTGGATTTTTGAGCTTCTGTTCTTCATATTTTCAACCACAAAAATCTAGAAACCCCATGTTTTAATGGAAGGGGAGACTTGTAACCTGATAACATAACCCTGGGGGCTGCGTGTAAAACAAGGCTTGTGAGAACTGGCCACTCCAAAAGCTACAAAGCACATCCAGAGCAAAACTGGGAATAAAATGTGACCCCTGTTCTCTGGATGTACTCAAAATGAAATGTTTAGTTCTTTTTTTAACTTGCTGGCATCTTTCGAACTGCCACGGCCCAGCCTGCTCCTTCTTCACAGGAAGGATGAAGGACTTTTTGTTGGGAAAGAAATCCCTAATGAAGATGAGCTGGGTACACCCCACCAAAGGCAATGTGCAGTGGGTACAGGTCTGGCAGAGGCGTCCCAGCTACAAGGAACGGCCTCGGCGCACAAAGAAAGCAACAATCTGGTCTGGAGGGTAAGGAGATTATAAGGATTAAATAAGATGGAGAGAGAGAGATGTTTACAATTATTATTAGCTTCAAAATCTGCCCAACCAGAGCAGCAAGGCACTGCCCATCTGTTGTTTTATATCTACACAGCCTCGATGGTTTCGTTCCTGTCTGCACCTTGCATTTGGTGTTCTGGTACAACCTGAACGTAAAGCAACACCAGCAATAGCAGAACCTGACACTAACGATGCTGGGGAACAAGGGCCCTGCAAAAAAAAACTTGGGAGAAACAGCATCTTAACTGCAGTGCTGTAACAGGATGACAGAGAGAGCACTGCTGGGCAGAGACAAAAGGCAACACAGAGTTTTCTTAAGGAAAAACTGAAAAATGGTTATAATTAAGAACATATTCAATTGAGCTGAGTGGTAATATTACATGAGGCAGTCGTGGCTTTTCACGTGGTTCAAATTAATTCCCTTGGCATTTGTGTAATAAATTCCCTTATCCACCTCTGCTCTAACCTGACAGAGAAATGTTGTTCAGGGCTGCCACACCAGCAAAGGATGTGAGATGAGGGGGACAGAGAATCTGCCAGGAGCTTGCTTTAGGGGATGGGAAAAGGATGAAACCTTTTTCAAAGGAAATACATAAAAATTAAGGGATGGATTTTTCAGGCTCTTTCCTAAGAAATCCTCAACTCAGCAATGGGGTTATTTTCTAGGGGAAAATCTGCCTCTGAAAGGGAAGGATGCTGGACGCAGTGCAGTCTTGGAGGGTTGTATGTATGAGGGTGTATGTGCAGGGGGTTACGTATCTAAACCATTCCTGCAACACTAATCCATCGCTGTTTTTTCAGGTCACGATATTCAACTCTCTTAATACACATAAACACATCCACATGGGTGCAGGGCATGTTCACCTCCCTAAGGCACATGGCCACCTCATCAGGGTGCCAGGCCCTGAAGGTTAATCCCAAGAGGCATGACACTAACAACGAGAGCCAGCCTTTGGGGGAGTAGAGCATGGGCAGCCCAAAATCCCAGCAGTCCGGGATGTACTTGCAAACATCCTTCATCATTTGGGTCAAAAAAGGTTTAGGCTGGAAAGGATGGGGGAAAGTTTCAGTGCCTGGATTTTTTTTTATGCTTTTTTTTTTTTTTGGGCTGGGCAGTTCAAAGAGTTGTCTTAAAATGGAATTTTTTGTTTTATTTTGTTCCCGGTGAATAATATAAAAGGTTTAAAAAGCTTTAAATAGCCCTAAGAAAAGGCTGTTCTGAAATGACTGGTGTCTTTTTTTCTTTTTCCCAGAAGTCACTGAAAACCTGAGTGAACCTTGATTACATTTGGGAACTGGTTTGTGATGTTTTGGCTCAGTCTGACCTGGAAACCTGCTCCTGGTGTGTTCGTAACCTCAGGCTTGACAAGCGGAAGCAAACCGACCCGTTCAAGTGACTGGAGCAAGATCGCCTTGCGGGTAAGGGGCAAAGCTGGAAATATATCCCCTGTCTTCTGTCTCCCCTCTCTGCCGAGCCCTTTCTGTCTTTAATCGAACATCACAAAGGTTGTTTCTGTGGCGAGGCGATAATCAGCCTCGCTGCTGATTGCAGTGAGTTTTCACCACCTGGTAGGACCAGGGAAGAGAGAGATGCTTTCAGCCGCTGTAAATCAGCGCAGCATCGCCTCCCTTTCTAGAGAACCACACTGATTTATGTTGGCCTCACAGAGGTCCCCAGCAGACATGTGCCGATGGATTAAAATCAGGCTGTCGGGTGCCCCTGTCCCACTGATGGATGTGACCACCCAGAGGCAGGGACATTTCATTTACAGCCGTTCAGGAGCTGTTGAACAAGGGGATGCAACGGATTTGCCGGGGCGGTAGTGCCTGGCAGAGGGGCACGGTTGTGTGCGGTGGCAGCTCCGGGTGCCCGATTTTAACCTGCCACCACGTGCCAGTGAGAACCTGAGTCACACTGGGAAGCCTTTAATCGCACAAAACTCTTGTGGGCTGAAGAGCAAGCACCTGGTGCTGGGAGGCCACCCTGGGCCTCTTCCCACTGCCGGCAGGGTCGATGGGAGCGCCAGGCTTTTTCTTTGGCAGAAGAATAGACAGAGCTGAACTGTAATCCCAGCAAACAGAAGCCACAAGTGCATCAGGGAATGAGAAGTAAACGCCCTCCCAGGGTAAGAAGCGTGGTTTAGATTTGATAGTGGGCACAAACGGGTCGTGACTGATGGGGTCTGTTTTCCAAGAAAGCCCCGCTGTGTCTTGTGCACCACCCCTTCTCCCCTCTTCCTCTGCAGACCCCCGATCCACTTGTCTTTGAAGAGGTCGGGGTATTGGATTAGGGCCACAAAACCAGCAGTTTAAGGGATCAAATTGTCAGCACATGGATGCAAGATCTTGGAAAGAGGAGTTAACTGAGTTTAAACTCTGGAGTCTCTGTAGGAGCAAGCAACCTTTCCCGCTCGGGGTAGAGAGAAGCGCAGTGAGTTGCTCCGGGGTCTTTGAGGAGGGTTTAGGAAGGAGCTGTAAGGGGCATCCTGATACTGCAAAGGATGTGTATTTTCATAGAATCACAGAATCGTTTAGGTTGGAAAGCCCTTTAAGCTCATCAAGCCCAACCGTTCCCCTACCCCTGCCATCCCACCACTAAACCCTGTCCCTAAGCACCTCATCTGCCCGGCTTTTAAATACCCCCAGGGATGGGGACTCGACCCCTTCCCTGGAATTCACAGCAATTTCACCCAAGTTATGGAAATAAGTACTGGGAACAGTTACGCTCAGAAACACTCAACTAGCCAGACTGAAAAGAAACATTTAGCTAAGGTCAGCCACAACGACTTACACGGGATGTACACACGACAGTAAACCTTGTACTGAAATAAAACCTCCAGCCCCTCTCCCACATATTGACTGCACAGGATCCCGTTTTGATGCTGAATTGCTTTGAAATTGTTCTGTCGAAAACTTTCTTGACATCAGTATGCTCCAGCAAAATGTTTCAATCTCGGTGAAACAGCATTTCCCATCGGAGACCTCTTTAGTTTAAATATTTCCTTGTCTCTGCTGATGCTTCCTGGGTTCATGCCCTGCTTCCAGCATTGTTCTCTTCTGTGACCAGCATGTGACAAGGCTTAAATAAGTAATGATTTGTAAAGTGCTTTGATATCCTCCGATAAAAGATGCCCCAGAACACTGTGCATTACAGCACCATGATTTCTCTCCCCATTTCTTCAGAATGCATTAAATGTGTGGGCGTTCTACTTATTTCCTCTAACAGTTGATATTTTACCCTGATGTATTTTTATCTTTGCTCTATTATGTAACTGAGTTACGCTGGTGTCAATCTGAAAGCTCCAACACTGTCAGTAAAACTAATCCAGTCTAACACAAGCCTATGATGGGGACCTGAATTCCTTGTGATAAAAAGCAAAACTAACCCAAGCTAGTGACTAAACTCCTCAAAGAGCGCCTGGTCCCACTGTCCTTGCACTGGGAAAATTAATTAAAATCAACACGAGCTAATTTTTACTCTTGGCTACATCTTTGGCATATGCCAGGAGAATTTGTACCCCGTGGTTTAGCCTCCTAAAAGATTTGAACCTGGTGAAGCCACTGGAGAAGTCGCACGAGGAGTAACTCCTCCTCTCCACCGGCGTTAAAGCTGAGCAATCCTTTTGGTGAATAATAAATTCACCATGAAATCAGACATTTCCCGGGGAACTCAACTATTCATGAATTAGATGCACATTTGACAAATCACTTTGGCCAAATAAACCACAAAGAACAGAAAGGGTGAGGAGGTGGTGAGAGGCTCCCGGCTGCAGGCACAGAGCTGGGGTGCACCTCGTCACTTTGGTCAATACGCAAAATGTGATGTAAGCTCAGTGCCTGGCTGGGGTGCAAAGTCAAGAGGAGAAGATAGAGACCCTTCCGAGGAGCGTTCGTTTCCTCCAAGGTTTGGTTCACCCTCTGGAGATGACACTTTCCCCTTCACTACAGAGGAGGGCAGATAACTGTCTCCAACCAGACATCGAACTGCCAGAAAGCAAAAATGAGCCGAATCCCACTGCGGTGGCTACAGACGCTGCTGCCGCTCGGTATTTTTTGAGCCAAAGTCTCCAAGTGCTTTATGCCAGCTCTGATCTTTGCAGCAGATCAACATCTGACGGGCTGCAGCTGGCACTGGGAGCCGGGCAGCCCCTTCTGCCCCATGTGCTGGTGGGCCACGCATGTGACGGGGGGCTTATCCCAAATGCTGTGATGCCAAAGCAGCCCGCTGTGTCCAGCCAGGCTGTGGCTGGGGACCAGGGTCCTTGCCCAGCTCCCAGTTGCCCTCCCTGGGGCTGTGCTCAATCCCCCAGCACTTCAGCTGCCATTTGCTGAAAACCAGGGGACTGTCCTCTGGGAGGCTGCAGTGTGCAGGAGCAGATGTGACCCTGGAGATGCGGCTGTGTGGATGGGAAGGGACCACTCCAGCCTCTCCCGAGACTGCTCTCGGCCATTGCCAAAATGGAGCTGGAAAGGATGCCCAGGATATCTGCTCCCCTGGCCGCTGCCCGCTGGGTCAGGGTTGCTTCCCAGTGTCCGAGGGCACACTCAGCTCCTGCAGCTCAGCCCAGCAGTCAGGGCTGGGCTGGGCCACCAAAAGGAAGCAGGGGACGATGTGCTGGGCATCCAAATGCATGTTTGCAGGGGGAAGAAAAGCGAGTCTGCAGGGGAACAAACCACAAACACACACTGGGAACGAGCGCAGTTTCCAATTTCCCTGGACGGCAGCAGTGCTGATGTGGATTTTCCCATCCCTCATCTCTCCCACTGTGCTCAGCTCCCCAGCTTGGCTTCCTTACTGGTCACATGAGACTTTCTTCCCTCCAAAGAAGGGGGACGTGACTCAATGACGGGGCATACAAGGCACTTACTGCCTCCACCAACAGCAGAGCAGGGAGGGAGGCTGCTTTTCTCATGAGCTCCCATCTCGTTTACAATTTTCTGTCAGGGCAAAGCACGAGAGCTCCTTTGGTGCCAGATTTTGAAGACTGGCGCTGGCCATAGAGAGCAGCTAGGCTGTGCAATTTCCCATGCGGGACGTTGTTCAGACCCAAAAGTGTGCAGAGCTCCAAAAAAAGAGTGCGATTTACTTTTTCATACCCAAGAGTCTGCCGAGCTGGGCTAATTAACATATGAAATTTGGTAAGAGACATTAAGTCTTATGCTTTCAGGTTTAAACCAGCCTCTAATTACTAGGGATTAGGAGATTTCTTGAACCATCCTCTGTAGCATCTGGCACTGAGCATCCCTGGAAGCAAGATGTTGCGCAGGTGGTGCGTGTGCTGGAGCGGCGCTGGCAGTCCCATCTCTGCAGCCTTCTCAGATGCAGCTCCAGTTTCCCTGTGCACGCTCAGCTCACAGCCCTGGCCCATCAGCTGCAGCTGATCAGGCACGCTGACGAGGCTGACAGGCCTTGATTGCAATTAAGTTGCTGCTACTCATTGCCCTGGGCCTGTTTTCCATCAGCGCAGGCAGTTCAGCGTGCGCAGCCATCGGACTGATTTTATCGGTGATCCAGGCAAAAGCAGCCGGGCGATGGAAGAGCTCAAGAGCGTGATACAAAAGAGGTCGCAGAAAATAGAAAATTCAGGTCATGGTGTTTAGCATGTGAGGATTGTCTTAACAGTGGGCATGGTAATTAGTGTGTTAATTTGGCATCACCGGGGTGAGCCCACCTGCTGCCCCTCTGCGTTGTGGGGGGCTGTAAGGGAGGTGAGAGCAGCTGAGGCTTTGCTCTGTGTTTGTGCGCAGTTGTACGGAGCAGGGTGAGGAGCAGCGTGAGCCAGACCAGGGATCTGGAATATCCCTCACTCCGAGAGAGGGGGCTCTCGGTTCTGGCCTGGATGCAGCTCCAGGCTTTTTAAGGATGCTTAAAAGCCTTACTTTTGGGTAGCAAAAACTCCAGGCTAGAAACACAGCCCTGTGCTGTGTTTAACAACACCCGTTTGGCTGCTGTTAAAGTGAGCGTTTCATACCAGATTTTATTTCCCATCTCCAGCCCGGTGCTGCTTTCTGACCGGCACTGATCCTGGGCACCCTGGCATCGAGGGCATGCGTGGTGATGCTGGAGCTGGTCCCCTCCGCAGCCTCCGGAGAGCCCTTTGCACGGGTGACACCACGACTGCTGCGACCGACCCCCCATGACCAGGCGGAGCGCGTACACTTGCCACCACCAACAGCTCCTGGCCGAATACTGGTACAGTCAGATACTTATTTCTGCAATATCTGACACTACGCATATTTATAATGCCCTTTCCCCATAGATCCCAAAGCATGTTAATTGACTCATTAACAAAGCGTTAATGACTGTGGTAATTTAAGTCCTAAGCACACCTATAAATTACCAGTTTTACTGACAGGGTAAAGTGACAGTCTGTGGCCTGGGTTAGTTACAGCTCAGCCTCGTGGCAGTGGGGAGAGTTAAGGTGATTCTCCGAGCTGGGGATCTAGCGGGGAGCGGCCCAGCCTTTTATGCAAAGCCCTGAGATGCTGCACTAAGGGGAGTTTTGTCATCTGGGAGACAGGATACGTCCCCCTTGCCAGCTACTCCCTTAATCAGAGCAACTCACAACATTATGGCCAACAAACATCAATGAGAGCACATTTGTAGTTGCTGGTATTATTTTCTCCTTAATGAAATGTCAAAGGAAGGGAAAACAGCAGCAAATGTCAGCAATTGGTCTTTTATCACATCGGCGGTTAGACATGGGCCTTCTCAGCAAAGATGCCAATTTATTAGGAGGCAAACCTCGGTTGGATTTGACAGAGGGGAAGGAGCTCAGATTTCCATTAGTGATCACCTTTTAACCAGCCCCATGCTAATTTGCTATAAATGCACTTTGCTATAAATACGAAGACAGTCGAGAGAATGAGCGAAGCCTCGGCAGCGTGCAGTGTCCCTGGCTGGGGGGGGCATGGCACGGCTTGGCTAACTTCATTAATTAAAGCAGGGAGCAAACACACACCCACCCTCGCAGTAAAGCGTAATGACTGTCACCAAACTTACGTCTGGGGCTGTGTGTGTGCTGTAGAGATTGCTCCGAAGAAATCTGGGATGGCTCGCTCGGCTGTGGCCCCACCAGCTGGGAAAACACATCAGCGTTAACGAAAAAAATTGAGAAGTTTCACTGAAAAGCTGCATTTATTTCATTGTGATTCGTGGATGCAAACACCGTGGCGGGGGAGGAACAGGGGTGAGGATTCCTTTGCATTTGCTGGACAGAAGAGATGATGCTGGATGTTAGAAACAGTGGAGAGGAGCAGCCCCGCTGCTGCAACACTAGAGACGCAAACTTGTGTGTTTCGGTGATGCTGCAGAGCTGAAAATAACCTTGAGAGAGTACGTGCGGAAAGAGCCGGCAGCTCGTCAGGAAAAACAACCACAATTAACGGGGAGATGGATGGGTGGTGATCGGCTGAGCGCGGTGGGGCAGGGGAGGTCAGCCACGGGGTGCTCGCTGCTAGCGAGAGAGCAAGAAGGCTTCCAAAAAATCACTGCTGTGCTCAGCACTCAAAACATAAATAAAATTTGACCTTGCTTGCTTGGCCCGCAGAACCTGTCTGCCCGTGGGCTTCTCTTGCGAGGAGGAAGGCCCAGGCTGCCCAGCACGGTAGCGGGTACACGGGTGCGGAGCTGCGATTTTGAGCTGCCTGATGCTTTGCTTGCCTGGGGGGATGTGGCACTGGCAGATTTTTACCATTACAGGGATACAGAATCATAGAAGAATCACAGAATAGTTTAGGTTGGAAAAGCCCTTTAAGCTCACCAAGCCCAACCGTTCCCCTACCCCTGCCATCCCACCACTAAACCCTGTCCCTAAGCACCTCGTCTGCCAGGCTTTTAAATCCCCCCAGGGATGGGGACTCGACCCCTTCCCTGGGCAGCCCCTTCCAGAGCCTGACAACCCTTTCATTGAAAAACTTTTTCCTAATGTCCAACCTAAACCTGCCCTGGCGCAACTTCAGACCATTTCCTCTCGTCCCATCGCCCGTTACCAGGGAGCAGAGGCCGACCCCCACCTCGCTACAGCCTCCTCTCAGGGGATGAGGGCTCCCCTCAGCCTCCTCTGCTCCAGGCTGAACCCCCCCAGCTCCCCCAGCCGCTCCTCATAGGACTTGTGCTCAGACCCCTCCCCAGCTTTGTGGCTCTCCTCTGGGCATGCTCCAGCAATGCAATGTCTGTCTTGTAGTGAGGGGCCCATATTTTAAATTTATGACTTTCAGGGAGGCTGGCTTGGATGGCACAGCCACGTTCAAGACCTTGGTTTGATGACTCCTCTCTCCCAGGCTTGCTGTCGTGGTCTTTCACTCTCCAAAGTGAGCGGTGACACTTGAAGAAATAGGTTCTGCTACTCCTGTGCAGCAACACCCGCCCGAGGCAGCGCAGTCAGCAAAAGCGAGGGGCGGATGTTGACACCGGTGCTGGGATTCAGTGGGAAAAATCAGCAAGGGAAGGCAGCGCTGCAGCTGGGTCTCGCACCCTTCGCAACAGCAACCAGAAGAACAGGAACGCGCCTCGTGCACCGTGAAAGGAGCTACAAAGGTCGGTGCAGGAGCGGCTGTAGCAAGGGGAGGATTGCAGCAGCAGGAACGCTGGGGATCCTTCCCCGTCGGGATCGTGGCCAGTAACTGCCCTGTGAAATTGCCACGGAGGAAACGTGGGAAGGAAGCAACAGAGCCGCACACAAGTGCAGAAGCCACTGCCTGAGCGAACCGGAGCATGGTGTGATATATTTAGCCAGTGGTGGTGCAAAATACAGAAATAGGAAAATAAATCATGGATGTGTCCGATACCTGCCAGCTGGCTTTCTCGGGCTAGTTTATCAATGAATTAATTGCAAAGGTGTCTGCCTTAACTCATGAGATATTGGCAAGCAGGAAGCCCTCCGGTGAAATGCCGGCTGCTGGGCGGGAGCTGAGCTTCATCAACGATTTAGTGAAACATTTGAGCGTGTGCTTAAAACCCCGGCCTTCAGTTAGGTCTGAGCATGTGCCTAAAGTAAGTGCAGATCTGTGTATATGCTGAAATTTGTTCCTGGCACAGCGATTTTTCAGGTTTTTTGGTATTTGTGTGCTGCTGCCCTTGGAGAGCCGCTCCCACATGGTTAGCCCTCGGGGGAGAGTTTCTTCTTTCAAGTTTCGGTCACCGTCCCCAGCTCTCCCCCTGCGTGCTCAGATTTGAACCAGGCACCAAAATGGAGACGTACCAGTGGCCCCATCCTATTTTAGGCTGCGCTTTTTGGAAGAGAGATTCTGCCTAACCCTTCCACCACCCGCTTGTGTCCTGCAGAGGGGAACCGGCCACCGGTGGTTCGGCTGGGTGACTCCTGCGCCTTGGCTCCCAGCTACAAATGTGAGAGGGGAAGGTTAAAATTTAACTAAAAAGGAGTTTTCAATTACACAAATGTTTCCATGAATAATAAGCTTTGTAAGGCATTACCCTGCAAATCCTAAATATGGGGTTTAACCTCCTCGTTATTATCCCTTTAATTTCGGAAAGCCTTCGAGGGCCTTAATCTTCCGTACAATTAAGTTAAAAGCACCCTGGCGGCTGCGGTGACACGGAGGGGTGACACGGAGGGGCAGCACGCGCTCAGGCTGACCTTTATCAAACACGATATTAAAATCTCCCATCATGTTTTCTCATCCCAGGATGGGAGCAACCAAACACCTTTGGGGCCAAGCGCAACTTTTTTTTTCCGTGTTGCCTGAGTATGCCGAAGTGGGGAGATTTGGGTTGGGCTGTCACCGAGTCCTGGGAAGGGTTTCCTGCCCCGAATCAGTGTGAGATTCCCCCCCCCCCTCGTGGGAAAGGTGGGACCCCCGTGGAGATGGTGTTTGCTGCCCCCCCTCCTCCCACAGGTGTTTATAGGGGGGCTCGGGGCTCCCCAGGTCTCCAGTGCGGGAAGCTCCATAGGGAGCAGGAGCTCCCCGCATGGCAGGGGGGCCGGCAGCTTTCCAGGACCCCCCCCCCCCCCCCCCCCGGCCCCCCAGGTCTCTGCCGAGTTTCGGGGTCCCGCAGCGCTCTGGGGACTTGCCCCCCCCGTCTCCAGAGCAGCCCCTCCCTCCCGGGGGCTCCCGCAGCCCTGGGGGACAGCAAAGGGCACCCGCGCAGCGCCGCGGACCCCCAGGGGCATTCGGGGACCCCCGCCCGGGCGCGGGGGAGGGGGGGCACGGTCGGGAGGGGGCGTGGCCCATCAACGTCACGGCGCCTGATTTGCATACGCGGGCCCCGCCCCCGGACGCGGTCAGCGCTGGCGCCGCAGGAAAGTTTGCGGCGGGGCCGGGAGCGGGAGCGGGAGCGGCGGGATGGACGCGCTGAAGTCGGCGGGCCGAGCGCTGCTGCGGAGCCCCAGCGTCCACAAACCCGCCTGGGCCGGCGGCCGACACAAGATGGACCCGCGGCCCCGCTTCCCCCCCCGGCAGCGCCCTGCCTGCCCGCCCTTCCCCCCCCTTGGCCTTTTCCCCCCCCCCCCCGACCCCCTTTCTGCTTTACTCCTCTCGCCCCCCTTTTTTCACCCCTTCTTTTAGCCCCCTCTTTGCCCCCTACTTTGCTTCCCCCCGCTTGCACCCACTTTCCCCCTGCACCCCTTCCCCCGTGCAGCCGGGGCGGGGGGGGGGGGGACGGGACTGTCCCTGTCCCCCAGGCCGGGGCGAGTGACGAGGAGCCCGGCGGGCGGTTTCTGGCCTCGTCCCACCGCTGGCTCCGTCACGCGATCGATGGCCCCATGGCGAGCAGCCACTCGGCAACTGCCAGGCGTCCTCCCGCTGCGGCTGGGGAAGGGGGGGTGGGACCAGCCCGGCGGACCCCTGCCCTGCCCCGGCTCCCCCGAGCATCGCAGCAGGCAGCGGGAGGGAGCCTTGCCCTGCCTGCACCCCTTGCCCACCCGCAAGTGAGATCAAACTTCTTGATTTTACTAATCTGATGAGCTTGACCTGGCATCATTACGCCTTTTCGCTAGGATTAAGGGCCGAGAGCTGCGGGACGTGAAGGGGCAGCTGGCCAGAGGGCGACCTGGGGGGCCACCCAGCAGATGTGGGGTGCTGCCCCAGCGTGGCCCCGCGGGCAGAGGCCCCTGGAGATGTGGTGGCCCCTGGGCTTGCTGCGGGGGTGACCTTGCAAAGCACCCTTGTGCCCTTTGCTGGGTGGGGGGCATCACCATTCCCCTGCGGGACGGGTGCACCCCGGGCCTGGGTGCAATCGTTTGCATTAACGGGTGGACGGGTGAGGCGGTGGTGAGCGGTCAGAACAGGATGCGTGGAGGAGCGTGAGTCTGTCTGTCTGTCTGTCTGTCTCTGCGCTGCCTCCGGTGCTCCTTCCTTTCTGAAAGCACTTTAGTGGCTGCACTTAAACCACCCCTGTTTCCGTCCCAGGCCAGCGCAAGCTGTGGGTGCCCAGGGCCTCGCTGCAGCCAGCATCGTCCCAGGCAGCGTGGGGTGCTTGCGGGGTCCCCGTCCTCAGCGAGGCCCCGAGCTGCCCTGCACAGGGTGTGGGACCAGGGGGCATGTGCCGTGTGTGGCTAGTGAGGCAGGGAGCGTGGGACAGGCAGCTGCCCGTCCATCGCATGCAAACTGCCCTCCACCCCAGCGTGCTCGCCCGGCTTTGGCCACCGAGGGTGGGAGGACAGTGACAGCACCCTCGGCTTTTGAGAAGTCCAGGCTTTTCACTGTGTCCCACAGTTTCTAGCTGGGATGCGAGGTAAATGCAAATCCTTGCTTTTTCCTTTCCCTCTTCAGGGCTGGGACCTGCTGCCGTGTGTCGGGCGCGGAGCCCCTGCTCTCCTACAAACTCTTGTCTCCCCAGGGGACCGCTCCCACCCGGCTTCCGTCACTTTGACCTTAGCCAGTGCTGGGCTGGCCGGGGTGGTTCGCTGCTTGGCACCCACACCCAGCACCGGGAGTGGTGCCGGGGTTTGTGGCTTATCTCCAGTCTCACTTTCACCGGGAGGCTGAGTCTCGTCCCCCCTGCGCCCCTGCAGCCCTGCCCTCCCAGCACTGCAGGTTTGCAGGGAGCTGCAGAGTTCGTCCCCACTGCTTGGAGGCAGCCGAAGGAGGCTGAATACAAGGCAGCAAAGCCTTCAGGGACGTGTTTTGTCTGCAGCAAGCAGAGGCTCCTCTCCGAGAGTGAGCCCTATCGCTCCCCAGGGCCATGGGCACCTCAGGAGGGCTGTAGTTTGTTGCCTGCTGCTGAAAGCCAGGCCCTTCTTAAACATGAGAGCAGCAGATCCTGGGCTGCTCCGTGACTGGAGGTTAGATCCTGTGGTGCAATTTCGGGCTTAGAAATAACCACCTGGCTTCTAGTTTGGTCCCAAACTTATCTCTGTATTTAGGGAAGAGGCTGGTGGCCTCCTTGGCGATCTTGGGGGAGAGCAGAGACCTCTCCCTGGTGGAGCTTCACCCTCATGATGGGCTCCTCGGGGCTGGTGGTGACCGATTTAGCAAGTCACACCATGTCACCTGGATCCCTGCAGCTGTGCGTGGGCTTAGCTAGCGGCAAATCCCCTCTTAGCCTCCGTGGGTAGGTGATGGTTGGTACAGGGTAAGGTTATTGCTGTGCGTGGGGTGGCACCAAGCCCTCCCCTGTGCCTGGCTGGGGCTGACGCTTAGGATCCCCTTGGTGTGGGTCTGGGCACTCATGATTAAACTGAGGAGCTGATGGATCTTAAAGGGTCACTACTGTTTGCTGTGGCTCGTGGAAAAAAATTTTGGGGGCTTGTTCTTGTCTCTGCCCCATCTCCTTCCCCCAGTGCCTCACAAGAGCCGTGGCAGCACCATGAGCTCCCAGCCGCTCGGGCACAGGGGTCCAGGCAGCAGCTAAACCATCACCCTGCTCGTACCTAAACCCTCCCTCAGGGTCTGACTGGTATCCTCGCGCATTTGGGAATCTAAGAGCCTCTTTGTTGCCTCTTTAGAACTCCCAGAGAACTGGACAGATACCCGTGAGACGTTGCTGGAGGGGATGCTCTTCAGCCTCAAGTACATGGGCATGACGCTGGTGGAGCAGCCCAAGGGAGAGGAGCTCTCTGCGGCTGCCGTCAAAAGGATCGTCGCTACCGTGAGTGTCCGTGTGGGAGCAGAGCCCCGTCTCCTGCTGCTCAAACAAGATTGTCGCTGGGGAGTTTTGAAAGCTGCGGGTCTGGAGGCAGTGCTGTCTGTCTGCAGGCTGGGGGGTGTCAGGATTGCAGGTCCAGCCCTTCCAGGGGTCAGCAGGCACCTGGCGGTATAGGTAGAAATGCAGACAGTGGCACTGGCAGGCCCTCAGGACCAGCCCCAGCCCACGGATGGGGCAGGCTGCGGAGAGCTGGCGTTATGTGTCTGAGCTCTGGCTCCCCTTGATAAGCTTTGGGTGACCCTGGGTGTGGAAGAAGCCTCTGACCTGGTGAAATCAGCCTTCCCCGGGGTCATCTCTCCTCTCGCAAGGCGGTGACAGCATTCTGAGTGCGGCCAGCATGTGACCAAGAGCTGGCATGCAGTTCTGGGTGTTCCTTCCCAGGATTTGGAGGGTTAAGAGGAGAAGGGAGCAGGACAGCTTGCTCTGAATTCCCAGCCAATACAGCCGCCGTCCCACTGTAACCTCTGATGCAAGAGGGGCTGATTTTCAGCCATCCTCTAGCACCAAGCCTCCCTGGAGCCCCTGCTCACCGGGCTCCAAGTAAAATTAATGCTTCTTTAAGCCCTTATAAAACTGAATGAGGCAAAGACCCAGTTGTACAGTTAACTGTCATAAAACTCAATGGGGTGGCGAACTGCGCTGGGTAATGACGGATCCATTCCTGGCATGTGCTGAGCTGGACAGGAGGAGAGCACTCGAATGAAACAGGAGCCACTGGCAGAGCAGACCTTCGCGTCTGCTCCGATCAACCGAGAACGGAGCCTTTAAATAAAAGCCCCAGGGCTGAGGCCAGCCTCGGAGGGGCAGGACTGACCGCTGGCCACTCTGGATGTGGCTCAAGTGAGGTCCCCAGGGAGCAGGGCTGAGGATCCAGGTCTGCAGTCTGCAACTAGCTAACGTTTGGGGTTTTTTGGAGAGGAGCTGGGCAGTGAGCTCAATGTAACCTCAAGGGTGAAAGCACGAGACTAGTAAATAAGAGAAAGTGGCCCTTAAAAGTCTAGTTACTTTTTAAGCCGGTATCCTGACCTTGGTGTGGGGGATGCTTTGCCACTGGAGCTGAGTTTGGCAGCACAGCTCAAAGCCGGCTGCTGGGAAGCCCACATCCTGCAGGACTGTCCTTCTCCCTTGTTCATCCTGGTGTTCCCCTCTGCTCTGGAGCTGGCCCTAAAGACAAAACTCCCTGGGGTTTCACCAAGCACTCACACAGCTCGGCCAGAAGCAGCCGCTGTTTCATGCTGACGGCCACGGGGAAATCCCATGGAGGTGCTGGGCTGGAAGTACCTCTGCATGGCGTGGGGTGGACGTTGCACGTCCTTGTCTTGTTAACGCCAGCAAAAATCACTGCTTCAGGGAAGGACGAGTTTTAACGAGTGCCTTATCCTACCTGGTAACAAATCCAGTCTCTAGTACTAACGAGTGCTATTAATACGCTGACTCGGTAGTGCATATCTGGAGTCTCTGCTCTGCTCATGTACCTTTGGATGTATCAGTGTTAAAAGTCTGTAACTTTCCCTACCTCTTTCCCTTCCAAAGGCAAAAGCAAGTGGAAAGAAACTGCAGAAAGTGACTCTGAAAGTCTCGCCCAGAGGGATCGTGTTAAATGACAGCGGAACAAACGAGCTGATCGAGAACATCTCCATATACAGGTGGGTTTTGGGATGCACTTGGGTGGGTGCGTGCCCCAAGGCTCCTCATCTGCTCCGGTCTCCACCCAGGTTGAGCTGACGCCTTGCTGGCCATCACCTCTTGATGGAAAGCAAAGGTGGGGGAAGGAGGGTGGTTGCTAAATGTTAGGTAAATTTATGTCTGGTGCAATAAGTGTCCAGCCAGGGGTAAGGGAAGATGTGACGAGCCTGGAGGTGTCTTATGTGTGGACTGCAGATCCACAGCCAAGCGCTCTGTGGTGATGGGTGGCTTTACCGCCTGGTTTTGGCAATAGAAATGTCAAAGCATCCGGGGTGACGGCAAGAGTCGGAGGATGGTCAGAGCATCTCTGAGCAGGCGAGGATGTGAGTGCCGGAGCCAGGGCTGCCCTCCCCTCGCTGGCTGCTCTGCACTTCTGAACACGGAGCCGGGCTGGGACAGCCATTGAGACCCAATACCAGTGTGGGGAGGGCAAGGATGGATTATCCCGTATCTATTCCTTGGGCTTTGGCAAGTATTTCTTTCAGAGAGGCTGGAGGCAGGCGCAGGCCTGGCAGAGCAGAGCTTAGCTCGGATGTGTCCCTTTCCATCTCCGCCATCACTTCTCCCTCTACATCCCCCACACTCTGCTTCTGTCCTTCGCCTGCTGCTCTGTCCCCCTTTGCTAAATGTGGGGTGGGGAGCACTGGGTTGGGGCACTCTCTAACCAGACCACTAACCTGCTTGCTTTTCTCCAGTTTAAACTAAGCAGTTGTGTAGAGCCGCTGGTGCTGAGCCCCCCGCCCTCCCCAGGAGATGAACCCACTGCTAAAGAGCAGAGCTGGGCGAAGCGGCCGCCCCAAAATCGGGATCACTGTGCTGGTATAAAAGCAGGCAGAGCCGTGGGGCCTTAAATTCTCACAGATGCTTTAACAGCCATCAATAAAGCTGTTCCTCCCAGTCAGTGCTCATGTACGAGCATCCCCTCGATTCATTTGACTGAAGTCAGCACATCCTAAACAGGCTGTTGATGTGGGGACTGATGCTGCTCCCCGGAGATGCTGGTGCTGTGGGAACGGGGGTCACAGTGAAAGCTGGGGTCTGTGTGCGTGCGGGGGTCATCTGCACCGGTGGCGGTCCCAAGACTTTCCTCTAACACCTCTACTGTCTTCTCTTTGGCTTTTCTATTCACTGGGGTGATGCTGGCTCTGAGCTCTTGCCCTGGATCACGTGCTGGGGTAGGACGGGGTGGCCGTGGCTAAAATGCAGCCACTGTCACCAGACGTGCCACTGTCAGAGGCTTCGGTCATAAAACTGGCTCGCTTCAGAGGCGGGTGTGAGTTATCCTTTCCCTGGAAATTAATGGCCATCGAATATCGAACTGGGGGTTGCGGGAAGTGCCTGTGCAGACGACTTTCTGCGGCTTCGTCACAATTATTAAAAGACTGGGCATGCTGCTTTGAGAACAAACAGGAGGAAGGAGTGAATTTCCGAGGGCCTGTTTAATCCAGAGCTCTGGAAGACAAAGTATTGGCCATTGAGCAGAGGCATCCTCACATGCAGCAAGAAACTAACGCAGTGTAAATAAATTTTGAATGTGGCTTTTAAAGTCCCAGCATCTGCTGGTAATTGGGACCTTCCAGTCCCCTCCCTGCAAACCCTCAGGGGCAGCGAGAGCAGAAGCTGAGTGGTCATCGTGGGGCTGTGGGAAAACTTTTCCTGAGGTGCAACCCACTTTTTCCTCGGGTTTTCTCTTTCCTTAACACCTTTTTGATCTGCCGTGTGCCCAGGGAAGAGGCTTTGCTTGCTGCTAGCACCTGCACTAAATCTCCAGGGCTGCTCCAGCCTGTGCTCACTGGCTTCAGACGAGATGCTCAGTCCTGCAGCTCCTGGTGCAGATGGACCCGCGGGAGGCAGGGGTGGCTGATGCCGAGGGACCTGCTGCCCCGCAGAAGGGAGCCGAGCCCTCGGTCACAGCCTGATCTCCCCAAACAGGTCACCCTGTTGCTCTTCCAGAGTCTTGTTCAGCATTTCGGAGTCAGCCCTGCCCTGCCTGGGGGCTGGGAGAGACACAGCCATCCTGGGGATGCTCCACTGGGGTGGCTGAGCCTCCTTCCCCATGTCCTGTATGCGCAGGGGTCTCGGAGCATCCCAGTGCATCTGCTACTGCGGATTTTGGAGCCTGAATTTCAGCCTTTCCAACAGCTTTTCTTGGGCACCCCTGCATCAATTTCGTTCCCTGGTTGGAGCCTCAAGATTAAATCGTAGGCAAAGCCAAGAAGTCCTTCTTTCTCCTTGTGAGCTTGTCCTCCAAAGAAAATCTTCTGGAGTCTCTCTTCTGAAGGCAGAGCATTTGTCAGGCATAGTCCCAGGCTGGCACGCTGCAGAGTTTTTACCTTCTCTAACCTGTCCTTTCCTGCAAGGTGAAGCGTTTTCTCTTCTCTCCTGCCTCTGTGTGTGATGCACATGGTTCACGCCACGGCTGCGGGAGCTGCTCTGGGCTTCTCTTACGCTCAAGCCAGTGGCATCGACTCCTCTGCTTTGGGAAGGAGTTGCATTCAAGCCTGGTAACGCTCCCACGCTCCCTTTGCCTTCCCTGCTTGGCCCCGGAGCTGCAAGCCCTGGGGTAGGAGCTTGCTGGCAGGTCAGAGGAGGGGTTGGTTGATCTCCCTTGCACACAGTGCCCCAGACAAGACGTTTCATTCTGTCTTTCAGGATATCCTACTGCACGGCAGACAAGATCCACGATAAAGTGTTTGCCTACATTGCCCAGAACCAGCTCAATGAGAACCTGGAGTGCCATGCCTTCCTCTGTACCAAACGGAAAATGGTCAGTCCAGAGGAAAGAAACGGGGATGTGGCTGTAGGAGGAGGAAGCAGAGAGGGGCTGTGCCGGTGAGATAACAGCTCTGCCCCTAGATAGAGCGAGGGGGGCCCTGCCCCAGGGAACAGTCATGGGAGAGCACCCACCCTCCTGCTGCCGTCACCGACGCCCACAGCCATTAATCCTGGCAGGGCTGCCCAGTGCCCGGCCATCACTCTCCATGGGCGTAACTCCGGGCTGGATTCAGCCCATCATCTTGGCAGGTAAAAGCCTTTCTGCCCCAAATTCTGGGGTGGGAGTGAGAGGACCTGGCCCTGCACCGGCACCTGAAACCCCCCGCCATGCTGCAGTCCCAGCTGCTGGGACTCTTCCCTGCTCAGCATCCACTTCCCCGGGCTGCCGGAGCCGGGCTGAGCCCGGCATGCAGAGAGACTTTGGCAGCCAGGAGGTCTCTGGGGAGGCTGGTACCCTGGTGCCCAGGGACAGCCTCATTGATGAGAGGCATTTAGCCAGCGGTTCTGGGCTCGCCGCCCTGGCTTCCTTCCATTTCTTGCCATTGAAGCTCCTTGTCCAATTTTTAGCGGCTTCTTTGCAGATGGGGCCATGTCCTTCCCATGGGAGCAGCACCCGAGACCCTGCTGCGTGCTGAGGATGGGGCTCGGAGCAGACACCCGTGTATAGAAAATGGTCTCTGGCTCTCACTTTGAACCCATTTGTGCGATTTTTTCCCTGCTGATTCAGTGCATCAGGATGGGCAGGGACCCGGTACAATGAGCTGGTGAGGGAGAGAAGCAGCTCGCTGGGCACCGGCTGCAAGTGGGGCAAGGAGAGTCCTGGGGTCTCTGCTGTGGAGCCAGAGCTGGGGCTGAGCCCCCCTCCCCACTGCAGGAAGGGGCTTTAGGGGAGAGGAAGGGCAGGTCAGATCCCTCTGCCCCCAGAATCCCTTCCCCTGGTGCCTGGTCTGGGGCCCAAGTGGAGAACAGGATCTCCCGAATCCGCAGGGAAACAAACTTCCCAGGAGCCGTTCCCACCCGGCGCATCCCGGTGTGGTGATTCCTGGGTCCCTACGAGCATCCTGGAGCGCACCCACCACAGCTCGGTTAATATTCTGCACTTCTTCCAACTTTTTTTTTTTTTTTCTTTTTTTTTCTGGGGAGAGAATAATGGAAGCTACAAGTTGTCTCTCCTTTCTGTGGCGTGCGCTCCCATCCTTGCACGGCGAAGATAAGCCTCACTCTGCAAATTAAAATTTAAATCTCTCCAGTGCTAAAAGAATTATCTCAGTGGTACATCAGCTCCCAATAAAGTTCTCTAAGGCCTTTTGTGGCAAAACCTAGGAATATTTTTTTCTTCCTTGTCCTCAAAACATATGAACGTCACGCTTGATAGGGTGATGCCCTGCTCCCAGACCAGGGACCATCCCTGCCCCAGGGCAGGGTCCCTGAATGTACGCACAGCTACCAGTCACAGGCATATAATTAGTCCGTATTTTTAGTTCATGGGTAATTCTCAACAGTAGCTGGGTCTATTAAACTTGATTCAGATGTGACAGCTTAAATTGTAAACAGCTGTGAGGAGTTTCATACTTAATTACCATATTTAAGTTTTTGCCATAAAGCGTTTGCACTTCCATCAAAGATGTAAATAGCTCCGACATTCAAATGAGCTCTCCTGCTTTGCGAGGCTTAATTGGCATGAATAGGTTTGCCGGGTCTCCTCCTCCTGCCCGGGAGCGCCTGGCTTTTGGGGGATGCCCATGCTCCGTTTGCGGTCCCCCCCCCATCTCCATCCTCCACGCTACCAGGGGCTGTGGGTTACGGACCCGGGTCTGGGTTTGTTTAGTTTGCAACTTTATAAAACAAGCTCATGCCTCAAGGCTCCTGCAGCGTGCCAGCGTCGCAGAGTGTTACTCGTTATCTCCTTGCACTTAAACTGCTCATGAGCTCTGCCTTCTCCTAATGAAACTGGCATTTATGTCACTATTTATACATCTCCAGCAACTCGGGCTATTTAAGGTGATGGGGTTTTTTGATGCTGCTCAAGCTCTCGGCTTCTTGGACTGAAGGGGAAGGTGTCCCTGCTCCTGCTGCAGCCCTGGCTGTTGCAAAATGAACCCACGCTGTTGGTCTAAGCCAGTGAGACCCCAGTTTAGCTCGGAGGAGCCAGGGGAGGACACTGGGCTCTCTCTTGTCCTGCCTCTAAGATTGCTTCCCGTTGGAGTGAGCTGCAAATTCGTGGCGTTTTACCCTGTTGCTCTCGGAGCATCCTTGTGTCCGCGGCCGTGCGTAGTGCCGGGGTGGGATGGGCTGCAGCTCTACACATCCCTCCCCAGCGCTGGCGTGGCCGACAGCGGCATAGTCCAGGGCTCAGCCTGGGCACTGATTCCCTTTGAGATGTTGGTTGTTCTGGTGGGTGATGCCCTGTGGCAGGCACAGCCCAGCCCAGCCCTGGACTGCAAGGATGAGCCCGGGGCCATGCAGCCCTTGCACTTGTTTAGGTCATGCTTAGGTGTGGGGTGCAGGAAGAGCTGCGTGTGCCTCGTGGTCAGGAGCAGCTCTTCTCCCTCCGTCCATCAGCGTGATGGCTGTGACAGCCATGTCCCTGCCTCCTCCGTCTTCCCATTACACCTAAAGACGTGTCTACATTGAGCTGCGTGTCCTACATGGAGCAAGTCTCTGCTTCCATCAATATTTGATTATCCCTCCCCAGCCAGGCGGGGAGCATGCAGAGCAGAGGACTGGTTGGATCCAGGTTAACATGAAACTGCAAAGCAAAACCTCCAAATGATTTAAATCTACATGAGGACCTGTCGATTAATGTGCTGCCTCACCGCTGTCTTTCCAGGCGCAAGCGGTCACCCTCACCGTAGCCCAGGCCTTCAAAATCGCATTTGAGTTCTGGCAAGCGGCTAAGGAAGGTGAGGGTTTTTTTCTCCTCTTCCCACTCTTCACGTGAAAGTTCAAGGGATGACTTTGGGCTTTTTTCTGGCTTTCAAGTGCCTTTTCCCCTTGCCCTCCAAATTTCCAGGCTGCTGTTAAGGTTGGTCCAACCTCTGGTGTGATTTAAGGCATCTTCCAGGTTTCTCTTGAAGCCTTGTAAATCCAGACAAATTTTGGCTGCGCTCCTTTCTTGCAGGCGGAGTGTGAAGGATCTGGGCTTGTCTGTGGTACCTCGGAGCCCTGCTGCTGTCAGGATTTTTGCTTTCACCTTCCACGAGATTATAAAACGCACCCAGAGCCTGGGCTGCTGTGGGCAGAGGAGACCTGGTGGCCCATCCTAGCTGTTCCCCTGTCCCTGCTCCCTAAAAGCTTGTGGGGAAGCACTCTGCGGGCAGTGATGGGGTCTCCTTCTTTTGCAGAGAGGGAGAAGCGGGAAAGATCCATCTTGGAAGGAGAAGGGACGAGCAGCCCCAGCTCAGAAGCCCCTGCCCACCCCGACACACGTAAGTCATCAAAGCAGAGCTTTGCTTCGGGCTTGGGGACGGGGAACAGCCTGAGGTCTGCAGGGTTTTCCCTGAATAGGGCAGGCTCCTGGGAGGGCTTGGAAGACCAGCAAAGAGCAAACACGTTTGTTGTAGTGGAGATGTTGCCCTCGGCAGAGCACTTGGGACGTGGTGGCCACCTCCTGAGTCCTTCCATCTCCCCCTTAAATATCTCATGCAGCTCCTTGTACACAGCTGCTGCCACCCCAAATCTGTTTACTTCTGCCCCAGGCAAATTTGCCATAACGTCCTTATGAGCTTAGCACAGACCCCCACATCCCAGATTTTATTTTGGGTTTGTCTCAGACCTGAAACACGTGCCATCCCATCGGCTGAGGGAGGTGAACATCCAGGTGCCACTCTGCCTCCAGCTCCCCTAAGGAAGGAGAGGTGTGTGAAAATAAAACAATTAAATAGTAAACTCCCTCATAATTCAGTGGGTTCTCTGCTGCCTCTGAAATGCAAGACGCGTAGCCAGGGAAAAGCGGGACGAAAGGCTAATCTCTCTTCCATGCTGGCCACGGAGATAAGAGGATTTGGCATGGAGGAAAATAGCATTAAACTGGGCTTCCTTCCAGGCTGGCACGTCTTGTTTCTTCATGTGAAGGCCCAGGACTGGAGGAATCTGTCACAAATGGTGGCACATTGGGATAAATGAGGCTCGGGGCGTAGGAATGGGCTCCGGCCCCCCCTGCCTAGGGGATGCTCCACAGCTGGGACACTTCTGCATCACCCTTACTGCAGGGTGATGGGGAGGATCTGAGGCTTCCCTGAAACAACCCAGCGCACAAACTGCTCTTCACCCAGTGCAGGATTTGCCCTCGGTCCTATAAAATAATGATGCGTCTTTGTAAGGTGTTGAATCGATGCCATGGGCTGAGCTGAGGATATTGCCCAGCTGTTCCCACCCTGGGGCTGGGATGTCCTGGGGCTGGGATGTCCTGGGGCTGGGATGTCTCAGCTTTGCCCGGGCCTGATCCTGACTCACCCTGAATATAAGCAGATGCCCAGGAGCTTCCACTGATGGCTGCTGAAGGGATAAGCTGGCCAATCCTCCCCTCCATCCCTGTCGAGGGGGTCTTTGATGCCTGATCTGAGCATCACAAATTATTCAGGCTGAAACCACAGCCCCCAATGGGGTAAGTGGAGCTCCTGCATGCTAAAATTTGGGGCCATCCTGGAGAAATTGGATGCAATCCTTTGACTCCCCTCTTGAGGGGAAGCAATTGCTGCAAAAAGGCTTGGTTTTGTGTCATCTCTGTTTTCTCCTCCCCTGTCTCATTCCCTCTCTGCTCCGTTCACAGCAGCAGCCACGGGGAACTTACTGGATTTAGAAGATCCTGACAAATCGCCCCTGACCAGCAGCGCAAACTCCCCACACTTGGATAACAGCATGTTTGGGCCCAGCTCCTCTGTAAATAACAACGTGGTGTGGGTAAGTGTGTGCCCGGGGCACCGCAGCGTCTGCTGAGCCGGGGGCAGGGAGCGATGCCGCCTCTGTTTCCTGTGCTCCAGGTCTCATCCTGGGGCTTTTTCTTGGATAAAACCCCCCGGGAGCTCTGGGGTGGCTGAACCATTCATCAGGGTTTCAGAGATGCCAGAGCAAGCTGGGTTTCAGTGTCCTACTCAAAATGATCAATCAGTGTTCCGAGTACCTACTGCCCTTTTTAGGCTCTGTAAATAAATGAATGAGATTGTAGGGTGCTCTGAGAAACACCGCTGTCAGATAATTGAATATTACTTATTCTCGAGCAGCGTTTCTCAGTGGTTTGTCACTTAATTGAGAGACCACCTAACTGCTCTGTTCAGGGGAAGAAATCATTACATTGATGGCTTTTGTTTACTGTTCACTAAATCCGGGTTATATTTATGTTCGTTATTACTCTTATTTTTCCCTCTTTCTTGTTTGCGGATGTATCTGGTTCATGTGAGCACGGATGGCTTCTCTAAAATGTCCTCGGTCGTCTGGCTTAATTGTTTCATGGATCACTAATAGAAAAATAACGACTCAGACTGTGCATCTGGTTGTGCACCCAGAGGGAAGCCGCCTCCATGCCCAAGTGCTGCACCACCAACTGGGCTGGGGCTGATTTTGAAGCCCCACTTGACCTGGGACCTCGTCCCTGCCACGTGCCCTCGCTGGAAACACACAGTCTGCTGAATTTTGGGGAATTGGATGATAAAGGCCTTTGCCTGGAGCCTGTTTCTTGAGTCTGCCGGGTCTGAGCCAGAGGCTTTTCAGGTTAAACCTGAAGATCAACTCTTAAGTCATATAAAATCCTGGAAGCTTATCAGCAGTCTCCAATCCCTCCCTTCTTGCAGAGTTTTCATATTTTACATATTACATTAAGTCTGTAAGTACATCACAAGATTTTGGGAATAGTCAAGTCTGTCCATTGCAAAGCCCTCACACAGAGCCCATCTTCCTGCATGGGAAACCCTTCTCCCCCAGGCAACTCAGATGCTTTCCCTGGGAAGCCTTAAGAGCAGACCAGACATAAAGGATCCCAGAGCTGCTTCCAAGCAGCGCAGGTTCCCCCTGTGCTGGCGCAGAGTTGGTTTCTGGGTTCCTGATCCAGAAAAACCCTGAGGGTTGCCTGGAGCATCTTGCCAAGCTCTGTCTGGGCCCCCGCTCTTAGCAGGAACCCGCAACGTGTGGCAGTCTCCTGGCAGGAGCTGGAAGAGCCGAGGGCTGTGGTTAACCCCGGAGGGGGATGTGGTCCAGCTGATGGGCCACATCCAGCCCATGCAGGCTGTGAGGCAGAATCAGCCTAGTTTGGAAATGGTGGGAAAGGGCCAAGCCCCTGCCCCATCCCGGGGCTGCAAGGGGAGCGTGGCATCCCTGACCTGAGCCCTAGGATCTGCTCTAAGGAAGCCTGGACCACCCAGAGTTGCGCCTTTTACCCTGGGGCTTGTGCAGAGGGCGCGATAAAACCTGCCCAGGAGGCAGAGCGCAGAGAGTTGCTTCAGGCACTCGGAAGTCAACACATATCTACTTTTTGTCTGCCATGCTCAAGTGCAGAGCCGAATCTCTAAATACACTTTTGTGCGTTCTCTTAGCAACTACTTCTCTCTCTTTTTATCTCCTTAACAAAGGAAATGGATGATGGTCTCGACGAGGCATTTTCAAGGTAATTCTAATAACTCCCTTTACAAGTTGACGCCACTGGGGACCAGCCCTGGAGACTTGACTAGTGACTGGCTTTTAATAATGCTTCTAATCTAATCAGCCGCCGTGATCTGACCTAGGCAGCTGCCCCATCAGTGCCTCAGCTGTTAATTGAAAGATAGGCTTTGAGGCTGGCTGATAAGCCAAATATTTTGACAACCTTTTAAGGATGGAGAGAAGCTGTATGTGATAGGGAATTTAATTCCCCAAGCAGTTGGCGTGTCCGCTCCTGCTTGCCGGGGTGGTTTGAGGCTGCCCGTTTCCAGCCCCTGTGCTTGCTGTGGCAATGCTGGTCCCAGCTGCTGGCACAGGGAACTTTACCCTTCCTCGCCCCTCCGTGAGGTTTGGATTAAGCCTGGGACCTCTCCCGTCTATCCCCAAACCAGCAACAACTGCTGAGGGCAGCCTGCCTGCTCCACCGGTCCCTCTTGCAGCACAGTTGCATCAGGGTGACTCTGACTGCACCAATTTTGAATTCACGCACCTGAGCACATTACGAGTTTGTGGCCACAGCTTCGTGTGGTTTAGTTCACTTTCCAAGCCAAATTAAGCTTCCCTGCACGTGCACGCCGAGCAATATAGCAATGTTAAACAAACCCATTTTCTTTCAGGTGAGTTTTTCTGTCTGTCCTCGTGCAGGCCAGCACCTGCAGGGTGGTGGGGATGCTTTAGTGTTCACGAGTCCCATCCTCCAGATCAGTGCATGAAGCCACCCGGTTGACATTCAGGCAGCTGAGCTGCAGAGGCCTCAGTTTGGGCAAAGAGCTGCCTTGGGTGCTGACACTACAGGCAGCAGAGAGCTGCCAGGACTATTCCTCGGGCTGGGAGGTGCTGCAGGAGGGAGTCTGGCAGTAGCCAGGCTGAGCCCAACGCCGTCACCTCCCCAAGAGCCGCTCGCCTCCGCCGGGGTTTGCAGCAGCACAAAAACTGCATGCTCAGCCCTAAGGAAACAGACCTTCGTGCCTTGTTTGGCTCTTGGGAGTGATTTACAGCTTTCACTTCCACGATAGCCCTGTCCCAAGCCAAGGGGCTGCTTGAATTTATGTCTTAATGTCATCTATTTTCCTCGCCTCTGTTCCTTGCCCTACTTAATTAAGCAGATGTGTTGGTTGCAGTCTTTTGTTTTGCATTGCTGGATGGCGAGCTGTCACATCACCCTTGGCCTTCTGGTGACTCAGTATTTGGACTGCTCATCCACCGAGGCAGATGCTTCTGAAAGCGTTCCTGCCGCAGCATCATCACCGGTCATTTTTCTTTTTTATTAAAAAATGCGTGTGCGACCGGTTTAATCTGAGGCTTATTCGACACCATGCCTCCCCTGGATGAAACACCAAGTATTTGAGTTAACCTTTTGGCCCTGGGAAAATGGATGCTGCGGTGTTACATTTTCACAGAGGTATTTAATAATACAACAACAAACTGGGGCTTGTTTTGCGAAACAGCTAGGATGGGCTGAGGTGAAGACGCTTTAAAGCTGGTCCTGTGGGCTATTAAGCATCACCTGCTGTGTCTTAACCCAAAGAGTTAAACAGTTGGGCCAGGGAGTGCGGCGGGTGGCGAGCTACAGCACACGCTGCGTGTCCAGACACACTACCATGAAAATTGAGTCATTGCACTGAGGCTGCTCCTTTGGTCAGTGCAGCCTTTATGCTGAGATAAGATCCCAGCTAACAACACACCCGCCAGCAATAGCTCAGGGGAGGAAAACGGCACCGTTCTGCTGGACCATTAATATACGGCATGTCCAGATTGCAAATTCCCTGGATGCCTGTAGGGGAAATGTTAGGATAAACCAGCAGCAAAGCTGCAACAAACTCGAGAGCACTGCAAATGCTATGTGCCAGCTCACCCCTTTCTGAATTATTTCATTCCGTTGGAGTATTTTGAAATGTGGAACTGCAGCTAGGGTTCGGCATTACGGATGCATCAAGCATCCAGGCTATAAACTGCACAGATTTGTGTTCTGACTTTCTGGTTTTCTCCCCTCTTAGGCTGGCGCAGTCGAGAACAAACCCTCACGTCCTAGACACGGGACTAACGGCTCAAGACATCCAGAGCGCAGAAACACTCTCACCTGTAGACTGGAACAAAATAGATTCCAACACAGGCGAGAAGGATGATCTGTTCATGTTTTGAGGTCGGATGCATCTAACAGCTGACAAGAGAATAACCACTAAAAGTCTATGGACTGAATCACGCTGTTCGGGTGCTGTACGCAAGGGACTCTTCTGAGGGCTCTTCACCAAGTCAGCTGATGTTACAGCCCAGTTTAGACCAAAGCTTTAGAAATCTAATGCAGATTTTTATACCTTGCTTTTATCTAAACCACAAGATGCTCTGCAACATATTTATTCATAGCCGTTACAGTTTACATATATTATTGGAAGGTGTGTAGAGCATCTACAGTATTAGGTGGCAATATACCATGGAAGAACCTTCAGCCGTGCCTGTTCCTCTCTGACAAAGACTATGCAACATCAAAATCTGTCTGTAGATATTTTTCCAGACAAGGGTCTGCAGATGCAAATGCAATTGCAAGCACAACTGTTACTAATCCACTGTTTCTTGAACAACGCATCACCTGCCTAGGCGGAGGGGAGGAGATTTGCAGCAGCTGCTGACAGTGTTAAAATCAAAGAGGTAGCAGAGATCTTGCTTTTGTTGTGAATGTCTGTGATACTCTCACAGTTGTCAATCACCCCTATGTGTTCTGGCTGGTTTTTCGCCAGCTTCATATGGGAATTGACACTTTTTTTATCCAAAGACTCTATGAAGTTTTGCACTTTAAAACTTGAATGGAAAGCAAAGGTCCGAATTGTCAAGGTAAGCAGTGCCTGTAACTTCTCTTCAGAAGCTATTTACCTAAAAAAAAACCCTAACTGCTGCAGGTCTGTTTCAAAACCGACTGCTCACGTGCACCGTTTCTGATGCGACTCGAATCCAAGGCTCTGTTGCACTGGTGGCTTTAAAAGCAAAACCACCAGGGAGTAACAATTTGTTTTGCTAAAGCATGTGGGAATTTGCAGGTTGGGGGTGCCCAGCAGCATGATAGGTCTGTGTTCTTAGCTCTAAGTGGATTGGGCTGCACACGCCTTTTTACCGTCTCAAAACCATTTGGTTGTTGCTCACTCAATAGACTCAAATGGAATTGGATTAGGCAAGACCAATACCTGGCTGTTCAATTAGGAAGTGGTGCCCCTTCCAGCGGTACTCTGATCCTCTTCCCCCCAACAGCCATATCTCCCGTGGGGCTTGGGAAGCTGCCTTCATCTGCTTCTGGAACTGAAAATAAGTAATGGAGGTATAAAGCTTATGCTAATTAAAAGATTAAGTTTAATGATCCTAAATAGTCGCACTGACAGTTTGCAGTGTTTGTGGCCTTATGTGAAGTATACTAATCTGTTTTATAGATTTGTAACTTGGTTTCGAAACACTAATTCATTCCCCAGATAGCTCTTTATAACTCTCTTAAAACTGCTTGCAGAAAAAAAAAAAAAAGAAAAAACTCTTTGTCAGCTGTAAGAATTTATTAGGAAACAGCTGAGTGACTCTAACTTAGATTTGATTTTTTTTTCCCCCTAAGTGGTGTTGTGATAAGGTATCGAGGACTTGTGAAGCTGACTCATCATGTCTCTTAATAAAATGTGTGCTCTGTTTATCTTGCAAAATTGTGTTTAAAGCAATTTTACATCTTGAAACTACCGTGCCTATGACTTATTTGATCTTATGCATGGCATCAGTCTCGCGATTGAAGGAATTATTCAAAGTTTGTCCGTGCTACAGAGGCGCACAGCAGAGACGTGAACCTATTGTGTAAGCAACACCAAAAGTGTGCAGAAATGGTTGTAGCAACCACCTCGTCCCGACCCCCGGGAGCGGTGATCTTCCTAGGAAAGAGCTTGGGCTGCAGGAATGGATCATGAGGATTTCTCTGTCCATTGATCTTTCTCCTTTTTTAGAGACTCTAGGAGCATATACTGAAATGCACAATACTATATATGTATGTATATAGTTTTTTAAGAAATCCTTCTGCTGTAAAGAGTATCTGTACTGAGGAAAATAAAAGTTCTACCATTTTTTGGAGTGTCTGTGCTGGGTGACTATTTTTACCATGGTCCTTTTATTGGGTAGAAGCCTTTGTATTTCTAACTGCGAGTTCTCTGTCTTCCTTGATGCGTAGCAGTAAGCGATTGGAAACATCCACGGGAGGTTTGTGTCTAGTGGAAGCCTCTTTCCAGGGCCATCCAGGTGGGAAAACGGCTGCAGTGAGGCACCAGTCCGTGGTGCTGCCTCCAGGCAGCGCTTACGGGGCTGGATGAGGCCACGTGGGATGTGCAGAGGGATCTGCCATGGCCCCATCCCTGCTGCACCAGGCAGGAGGTGACCGTCGCCGCCTGCTTGGTAAATCCAGCCCTGCCTAAGCCCCTGTGTCACCGGATCAGCCTCCAGGTAAGGGTGTGACAGAGGATGAGAGGGAAGTTGGTGCTTTGATCTCATTTGCAGGCAAACGTGGTGCTGGTAACGTCAAAAACCAAAATCTCTTAATTGATAGTTTCTGAGTTGCTGTGCAAAGTGCTTCTCCCTTGGGGGGAGTTTAATTTGTACAGCTGCCTTTTAAATAAAAACAGCCCAGAGAGCCTGGCATTGCCCTGTGTACTCAGCCTCCCCTTGCAATTCCTGCCTTCGCTGGCTGCAAGCTTGGAGCAACTGGGCTGTGGTAACCAGTGGTAACCACGGGGAGAAATTCCTATGGGGACGCTGATGAAGGGATTTAGCCTGTGAGTAGCACAACGCTCCCTTTGGGATATCGGAGCTGGGCAGGGGGCAGAGCAAAAGGACTTTGCAGAGGGGCATCTCTTCCTGCAGTGTTAGACTGTCAACAAAACAAATTCAATAAAAGTTCACTTTTTTCTGTTTAAATTGCCTGTTCCAGTGTGAGGAGATGCCCCAGATTATGAGTACCTGAGTACCGGCAGTCTGCGCCTTCATGCATAACTGATGGCGATGCTGAGGAACAAATTGATCTTTCAGTTTTGATGTGACCTTTTTTTAAGTGCTGGTTAAGAAACTTTCAGCATCCATTTCCTTCACCCCCGATGGCTGTGTGCTTGGGATGGAGGGAGGGAGGAAGGGGCTTAGTGTGGTGAGAGGTGGCTCTGCCACGAAAAGGCAGCTGCCGTGAGCTGGGGGGGGCAGTGGCTCCGCTCACCCCAGACCCCTGTTTCCCCAGTGGGATGTGGAATGATTTTGCTGCCTGTTTTCCTCCCTTTCAGCTGCCTCAGCAGCAGGAGCTGTGGCTGTGCTGTGAAATGCTGGTCTGTCACCCTGCATTGGCACAGGGTGTATATAGGATGTAACGACTCCATCCATCCTACGGACGGTAGCCAGCGTGGGCGAGGAAGCAAGCTCAGAGCCCGTCTTCAATCTCCCTCCCCAAAGCACCTGCCAAAGAAACAAAACCTGCAGCTAGTGCAAACCACGCAGTTCAGAGCTAATCTCTTTTACTGCTGGTTCTGTAACTCATTAAACTCATTTAATGCATCCCCCAAAACTGAAACAAGCCCAGCCTGTTGCTGCCAAGTCACAGGCTGGGTTTACATGTAGACGTTGAGTTTACCAAGCATTGCTGTTTCCTCTCTACTCCGAGAGTGCTCTCGAGTGATGGTCAGTTGTGTTCCATGAGTTGAGGCCAAATCCAGCTCCAAGGTTACAAACCAGCTGGCTTGGGGAAGCACGGAGCTGTTAAGGATGCTGGCGTGCGGTGCAGCAGGTACTGAGCTCTGAACTTCTCTCTCCTAGGAGTGCCAAGAGAGTTTGTAAATTCATGCCAAGCCTGAGTGAGAGCTGTAGGGCTGTCGTTACCCGGATCGTTCTTTTTTTAAAGTACAAATAAAGAGAGCAACATTTCATCTGAACACCTGAATGCTGTATTATGTTTTTTTTATAGCCAGCCCCAGGGTGCCGGGAGCTATGGGCTGCTCTGCAAGACTTTCTGTGCTCTGAAGCAAGAAGAAATAACCAACCTCATGGAGAAGCACAAATGTGTTTTGGCTCGGGACAGAGGGGCGTGTTGGTTGAGCACTGCTCTCCTCCACTCTTACATGCCAGCGTTGTGTGATGGCTGTCTGCAACAGCAACAGCAAACTGCCAGACCCCAATGAGATTCGTCCCTGTTGAAGCCAAGGGGAGCTGAACCAGAAAAAACACTGGGCAAAGGCAATGTTTGCTGAAAACCTCGCCACCAGCCTTGCTGGGACCCGGGGCAGGGTCTTGCTCAGGAGGAGCTTGCCACGGGTCAGCAAATGGCGCTGAGAGGGTGTTTTGCAAGTGTGTCTCTGCCTCTGCTTTTGAACTTCTTCCAGGGTTTGCAGCACTTAATGGCAGGAGACAATATTGCAGCAGGAGACCGGAGCAGTGATGCAGCATTAGCAAATGGCTTTCGGCAAAGTTTCCATCGTAGGGAGCTGCAGAGCCGCATGCCAACACGGCCACCCTTGGTCCGCACGAACAGCAAGAGGTGCGGGGCTATCCTGCCAAATCACTTCTGTGAGTGAAAATAGCTCCTTCTGAAAAAAATGTCATTTCAGTGCCAAAAATCCATAAACTTGTCAAAAAGGGGTTTTTTATGCCCCCTTCAGAGGAAATCCTGCTGACTGTCTGGTTCAGCTTTCCCTAAAACCTGGGACCTTGATTCATCAAGTCGGTGGTAACCTGGGGTTGATGGTGCCTGTGTTGTCCCCCTGCTCTGCTGCAAAATAAAATCTCCCAGAGCAGCTCCTTCTGCGGGGGCAGCACAAGTCCAGTCGGGCACCTGGAGCCAAGCAAGATGTGATGTGGGCTTAGGAGGACCCAGAAGCTTTCCCTGTCTGCAGCATAGACCTGGGAGCCCACACGAGCGGCCGCAGGGCCAGAAGCTGATGAAATTACCAGGCGCAAACAAGAAGCAAGGGAGTGGGGCCTCTGCTGGCAGCCCTCGGCTCGAAAGTCCTTTTAGCAGTGAGCCGGCATCTGACTGTGAGCAATTTATCAGGAGTGAGTGGATACTGCTTATGACAGAGGGAGTCTTAACGTTGCATTACTTCATTTATTTAGCACCTCTCTTCTAATGCCCAGGGGAAGGATAATGGGAGTGTTGTGGGTTGCTGGGGGTTGGTTGTTATTTTTCTTCCCTGCTAAAAGCAAACATCTCCATCTGGTTCTTGGCTCGGAGAAGAAATATTGGCTTTACAAAAAGAAGGGATGTCAAGTCATTAAAAGCTGCAGGAAGAGGAAGTCTTCTGAGATGGGAGTGGAAAGGGGGCCAGAGAACTGGAGCCAGAAAGCAGATGTAGGAAGTGCAGGAAGATCAGAGGCTGTTGCGCAGTGAATGTGCAGGTAGAAGGTAATTAGTGACCAAGTGCTGGCTGATTTACTGCCACCAGTGTCTTGTGCTGGACACACACTTGGTGCCTTCTCTGCTGGGTTCTGATCTTCATCAGCAGTGATTGCTTCTCGCTCCCAGCTCTGCAGCAGCTCCCGGCGAGGCAGCTCTCCTGACCAGCACAGCCAAAAGGACCCTCTGCTCTGCCTGGAAAGTGGATTAGCACTCTGCTATCGGGGCCACGTGCCGCCATCAGCCGGCGCTGGCCTGCAGCCCGGCGCCTCGGAGCAAGGAGCTGGAGCCCAGGAGTCTCCATCCCACCCAGCACCCGGCTGGCACTGCTCACCTTTGGCAGCGCTGAGCATCTCCCGGGGCATCAACCCGCAGGAAAGCTGTCAGCCTTGGCTGTGAGCAGAGATGTGGCTTTGCAATTGAGCACTCGTTCCTTATGCCTTGTGGCGCGGTCGGGGGGGGCTCTTCGGAAGCCATCGAGAGTCGCAGGAGCCGGCTGGTGCCAGCAAACCCAGCGTGGGAGTGCCAGGGAAAGCGGTGCCGGCTGTGCTCGCAGGCAGGGCCCATGCCACCTTCCAGCCCTTCTCTCCGCTTTTCCTTCCAGGAGCCAGGCGTGATTATCACCAACATCGCTGCTCCCACATCAGGGCTGCGGGGTTGCTTCTCTCCCTGAAGAAGAAAATATCGGGAGAGGCAGGTTGTGAAACATCCACCCAGTCAAATTTTGGCTCTCAAATCCCTGCTGACTCCTGTGATTTACCACTCACCCAGCTGCTACTCGCAGCTTGGAAAAGATAAGCAAGGGGGGCAAAAATACATTTTTTTTTAAAAACTTGGCTTTAAAGCCCACAGACTCAGGCCAAGGCTCCTGTCCTGGCCAAAGTAATGGGGTAGGACCAATGTTACCAGTCACGGCTGAAATAAAACAGCCATCCGCTTCAGGCTGCAGTACAAGAAGGTGATTCTGCTGCCTTCCCTTCCCTGACATATATCTTTTGAACCATGATGCAAGAAAACCAGTATTTCGATACCAAAACCCCTGCCACCTTCCTTGTCTTCCAATTTATTCCCCAGGCCCCTTGTTTGTCACAAACTTTTGCCATTGCAGTTTCTGTTTCGGGCAAGCAGAAGCAAACGCACGCCAGGGGCATCACCAAGCCATCGTCTCTCCGGGCAGATGAGATGATGCCCAGGAGATTCATCTTCCCCTCCTTTCAAACCAGCTGCTTTGCAAACTCAGATCCAGATGACTCCTTTTCTGCATCCAAGGATTTTTTTTTTTTTTTTTCACCTTTCCAGCCATCGCCATCAGCGATTTCTTCCCCAGCAAAAAACTCCAGCCTCCATGGAAAACAGTCCCAGGGCTGAGTTTTCTCGACACTCTCGCTGCAAACCGCAGCAGCAGTTTCTGTCTCAGCTGTTAATAATCCCATGGATGGTAACACCACTCCGCACAAAGTTTTTGCTTAAAAGCCTTGATGATGGTGCTTTGCAGGGAGTTACTTGGCTTGTACCTTTGTGTTTCCATCTCCTGACCCAAATCTTGCCGTAACAGCCCCCAAACTTGCTGCTTGTCACGTCTTGTTTTAGCTACAACCCTCCTCCCTTCCCCTGCTCAGCGGCGTGAATTTTAACGAGACATCCCAGCACCAGACCTGTCACTTGGCTATTGCCTGTATCGCACGCTCGTACATATGAGCCCCAGGTCTAATTAATATAATAAAAGGTGTAAAAGTACTAAATCTCCTCCGACGTGGCAATTTTATCATGTCTATATACTGTCACAGCACAAGTAAAACTGACAATAAAGAATAAAACAGTTATGTCTCTGGCATTTTTTATTACTTTTAATATGCTACCTTTTTTTGTTACTGGAAATTTAAATTATAATGGTATGCTTGGCTTAAAAAAAAAAGGAAGTATCCATAGCAACAGGAACATCTAAATTATTACAGGCTGATCACTTCTCTCCTCGAGTCACATCACATGCCTTTCAAAGACAGTCCCAGAGGTGCAGGATTTTAATAGAATTTTTTTTTTTTTTACCTTTTTTGCAAATAAACAACTATATACACAGCACTTTCTCCATCAATATGCTGCCTACGGAAAGATCTAAACCTAATAACTGCCAGCATGCTTCATTACCCAGAGAGGGAGGGTTTCGGGCTTGCTCTTGCAATCCTTACTTCATAGGAGCCTTTCTCATCAGAGCCAGTGCCTCCCGGTTATCCCGTGTAAAATGGGAGAATTTCTGTCGAGTTCAGCTGATGTAAATTCTCTCTTGAATCAGGGGAAAGGAGGAGGGGAAGGGGAAGAGCGCTGAGCATGCAGCATCGGCAACCCACTCGTTAGACTACAAGCTGGAGTCAGTCTTATTTGTCTTTTATTCTTTCCAAATCCCTGCTTGTCGTCCCCAGAAAACAGCTTCGGCAGCTGCTCGACATTTAAAAGGCCATCAGTGGGAAAATACCCAGATATTTTTCAGCCACCGTCCCTGTGAGCCTCCTCGGTGACTTCTGGGCCGAAGCAGTTACAGCTTTCCACTCTTGAAAAATCCCTTCACCTTAATCATGAAAAAAGCCCCACTGACACACATGCAGAGCTGGCAAATGTAAGAAAGAAACGTGCTGGAAGAAACAGAAAGACTTTTTTCTTTTCCTCCAATCTCAATTATAGGAATCATATGCATCATCTGGATCAATAGTAGGTCGAAATTGCTCAGCCAGGAAGATTTTATATATAAAAGAGCAGCAGCTGATAGCCTTCCTCTAAGCTCATGTATTATTATGTTATAACTGAAATTATGGTAGTAAACCATGTTTACAGGCTCTCTTGGAAAGCTCAGGTTAAGGACAAAGGCTTAATAAATGTACTTGTACAAAGTAACAAGATCTTAAGCCAAGCCTGTACATATCAGATCTTACCATGTTCAGTAATAGCCGAGATTTGCTTTTTACGTCCTTTGTTTCCCACCACCCTGTGGTACGTTCCTGGGTCATCATTTTCTGCGTTTTCCCCCAGAGGTGGCTGCAATTCAAGGCAGATGTATTTATGCAAATGACAGTGGAACGAGGCAGTCTTTAAAAATATAAAATATTACTTATCATTTAACCTTTGCAGCCTCAGAGCTGATGTGCAGACAAGTGGTTGGGGTTCACCGAGGCCAGCCCAAAGCAAAAACGTCAAAACCCAAGCAAATGCTTTGGAGTTCTTGGGCTGGTTTGATTTGTTTGTAAGGAAGAGTCGGGGAAGCTCTGCATCCACAGAAAAAGAGGGGGGCTCCAAGGAGAGAGCTGGCAGGTTGTGAATACGGTTGTCATCGGGGGTGATGCCAGGCAAACACTATTACAAGGAACCGGGTGTATCGTCTGTCAGTGACTTTCAGATCAACTCGGTTTCATATGTGAGTTAAAAAAAAGAGTGAGAGAAGGTGGGTGGTTAAAGAGGGCTGAGAGTGATGCAAGAAATCTGTCGGACCTGCAGATCCGGCTCACATTTGAAAATTACCCTCTTTATAGCTCCGTGAAATCACCTTTTAATAACGAGTCTCTAACAGGTACCTATAATTTTGTGGTTGATGCATGAGCCAGAAGACAATCCAGTTCACTCTCACATAGCTTTATTAAAGCCATGGGTCCAGCTGGAGTCAGAAGTATTTACTTTATGTTGAGCACACAAGATCATACAGAAATACTCGGTGCTGACCTTTGATACCAAGCAGCACGTTAAAGCTGTCATTTCCCGGGCTCCGCTCCCTCCCAGCTGTACGGCATCAGGTCCAGCAGGAAGGTTTCCCTAATCCGCAGGTGGAGCTCTTTGACTCACAGCTTCCCTGAACCCGGCTTCTCCCCCTCTCAGAGTAATTAAATAAATCCCAGAAGCCACAGCCCCAGGTACTTGGGAGTCTTTGTCATTCAGTGGAATGTCCGTGGGCTTGGAGGGGTGGGTCTGTGCTGCTCTACCTGGCACTTGCTTCTTAAATTGGGCCAGATTTGATCCTCACCGTGGGTATTTGAGGCTTTGATGCATCCGTGAGGTCAGAGCTAATCAGCAAAATGTGATTGTATGCGTCTGAAAATGGTCGGTGCTGGAAGGGCAAGACCTTTGCTTTTAAGGGTGGTGAGAGGGTGGACCTTGTTTTTTCATGTTGGTTAAAACACTGTGATCCAGCAGATGGCTGGTGTTGTACGAGTCGAGACTAAATCCTGGGGGAAGACTGTCAGAATCTGGGTTACTTGCTCCTTCATGGTCTCCCACTTACATATCGAGCTGACCTGACTCAAGCCTGTGGAATGTAATGGGAGAACAGGAGAAGCTTCTGGTGAAGTTATTTTAAGGACTTCAGACAGATACGAGCATACAAGTCATTTTACAACTATGACAGGAGAAACTTGGCTAGTGAGCTGGCTGTATTTCATGGGTGCTTCCCCCTGCCTTTCCAGTTCTGCTATTTATGTCCTCAAAATGACAGCGTGGTCTCTCAGGGGTAAGACAGAGCCAACGCAGGCTGGAGCAGATCTTTTCAGTTACAAGTGTTCCCTCATCTCGTTAACCAGATTGCATAAGGAGGTGCAATACTGCTGAGCTCCAAATTACATCTCTTTATTTCCTACCTGACACAGCAGCAGCAGCAGATGAGAGAGACAGCTGCAAACAAGTTTAGAAGTATTGCTTCCTCAGAGCAAAATTCAGGAGTCGAGACGTTTGGGTTTCATCTGGCTAACCGAAAGCCCGTGGGGAGCTCCGGGTGCTGCTGCCTGATGCCTGCAACCACTGCAGCCACGTGATATCGGCTCCGGGCTGGCCCAGAGCACTGCAGAGCTTTGGAGGGCACCCACCCATGAGGTCTGCAACAAGCTGTGATTTATGGGATGCCTGTGGAGCAGCTGGTCTCTTTGTGATAACGAAGGAGAGTCTGTGCCGTGACTCCTCTGCGGGCAGGGAATGGACTCTTCAACCCTTTGTATGTCCCCATGCCACCTCTGCATCCCAGCTGACAATGTGATCCTGCTTGTCATCCCCTCGCTGGCCCATGATCAGCAGATCAGTTCTGATGGCTGCAAGCTGATCTCTTAATTTTCCTCAGAGGGAGTGCAGGTGTGGTCCTGTCCTGGTATTGTCAACACTTCTCCCCTCATGCTGCTCCTGACAGCTTTAGTTAAATGTCATTCAGTCGGTCTCTTCCGAGCGATTAACTCACTCTCAAACCCTTGGTATGAACCGAATGCTGAGCCAGGAGCAACGGAGCTGGGAGATGAGATCTGTGGCCAGAATCTGGGAAACAGTCTGGAGCGAGAACCTGCCTTGTGTCTCTTGCTGTGGCTGCAAAGTTCGAAGCAGGGAGTGATAAAGCCTCTTTTAAATGCTGGCTACCCTGATGAGCTCAGGTTTTATCTGTTTTGGGACCTGCTAAGGCCATTTCAGGAAGGTGCTGAAGTGATAATGTAATGCAATATCTGGAAAGGCGGTTTCTGGCTGTGTGGTGTGACTAAGTGCAACAGATTGCAAAGCCAGAGGAAACCATTATCAGCATCTAGTCTGACTTTATACAGAAACACATGGTTCAAAGATGCCACTTGGTAACACCTGTGCTGAACTCCAAACTTCCATCTGAGTTACCAGATCTCTTTAAAACCACAGACTCTCCAAAATTTGTGAAAAAAAGACAAGAATTTCCTGTATCTTAAAGACCTTTCCAGCCCTGATACAATACTATATTCCCTCTCCTCAAAAGTTTGACCCACCAGGTGCAGAAGTACTTCCAAAGAGCAAGAGGGTGGACAAGCAGCTCAAGAGGAGAGCCCCTTCTGTGTGAAGCAGTGCTCTGCAATTAACCATTTGATTATCTGCCCCTGGATTTTTCCTCTTGTCTCCAGGATAACTCTCAGCAATGGCTATTGGAGGGTGGAATTTCCTCTTCTCTTCTGTCTCTCGGAGCTTCTGATGCCAGTGCTGGATCTTCTAGGCTGAAATGGAAGGAGCCCTGAGCAAGTTGGGGGAAAGGCTTTGGAAGCAGGCCATTAACAAAGCATTAAAGGCTGAGCTGAATTTGCCTTTGGCAAGTACGCACAGGCTTCCCTGGTTTTTGTAGGCTTCTTCCCCAGCCCTGATTTGAGATGCTGCTGGATGCTGCTCCTCCGATCCCGCAGGCACGGGCTGTCAGGAGCAAGGAGTCCCAGTGCACGTGTACACCATCCTGCCTCTGTGCTACAGAGCCCACAGGCTGCCCTTGAGGGCCATTGTGGACTCGGTGGCTCATGTCAGAGTGACGGCTGGAAAAACCACCTGACAAAATGAAGCAGACACAAAGCAACAACCTTCCAAGATCAGCGTAGGTGACATTGCTTTTCCCCTACCAACCAGCTAGAAAATGAGCAATTACAACCTCCCTACAGTGCCTGCGAACTCCTACAAAGGTACTTGAAAGTACATGGCCTCAGCACTGGCTCTGCTGATTAACTCCACATCCCGCACAGCATTTACAGTCCGTGGGCTTGCGCTCCAAGGAAGCTCAGCCTGTCCCGAGTGTCTCTGGCTTCAAAGAGCCACAAAACCTGGGAGAATATCAGCAACGTGGAGCCTGGTGCTATTGCAGCTCCCCATCAGCTGGGCTAGAGGACACAGTGTCCCCACAGGTCACGTTTTGACCAAGAAATCTTTGGGGTTTGTTTCCTTTCTGAAGCCAGGACAGGAGGACGCTGCCGTGAAACATTAATTTCTTTCTCTCTCCTTTCCCTTGTAACTCCTTGATTTTCCCCCTCCCTTGCACTTCTGATACCTGGCGGGTATTTTTATAACCCCATATTTGTTATTTCCTCCAGTTCTCATTTTCTATTTTACAGTCTGGCCACCTGGTCGGAGCCTTTGTAATCTGTATGCAGCGTGCATGGCTGGTGCAGCCCATAGGAGACCTGTATTTAAAAATGCCTGCTAATATACAACAGCTTGAGGCACAGAAATACAAATGCTTTCTTCCCCCCTCTTTTGGGCACTGCTGCCAGCTGAGCATGCTTGCTCACGCAGGCATTATGTATGGGGAGAGGGAGAAAGCACCAACCTTTACAAGGTTTGTTAGGGTCCTCGAAGAGGATCTGTTTAGCCTGAATGAGGATCCAAGGGAGATATTTTTTTTCTTGTTATCTTGTGTGTATTAGGCATTGAACTATGTGCAAGCTTAAGGTAGGAAAAGGAAAGACAAACGCCTCCTGAAATGTAATTGGATTTATGGGTCCAAGTAGGAGATTTGCAATTCCATGGGATTCTTGGATAACAGATGGAGAATGATGGGACGGTGAGTTTGGGCTGCTACCACCTGGAGACATCAGGTAGGGAAAAGCATTTTCCTCTTTCATAGGGCTTCAGCACCATAAAACTGTTTTATTTTGTACTGACACGGGAAAAATTAAAAGGCAACTGAGGAGGACATTTCTGAAGTCAGGATCAAACTCCACTCTCTCCCACCAGCACGCACCAGGGTCCTTCCTACGGCGCAGGCTTTGCTGGCACGCTTCCACCAGTAAAGCCCCATAGTTGGGAAGCAGCCAATACTGGGAAAGGGAGCTCCTCTGCCAGTGGAGAGCAACTGCCCCTCTGATGCCGCTGCCGAGGTGACGAGGCATCTACAAGCCGCGGTTGTGTCAGGGGATGTGTTTTGCTTGCATATGCCATGAGTTAGATGGGACGTCTGTATTCCCCAGACTCACACTGGCAAAATGTCAACAGTTTGGTGTAGACCTCCCCAGGCTCCCGTATAAATACAGCATGGATGGTGATTCATCTGAGTGATATTAGGAGTGACCTGTTGCTCAGGTTGGGACAGATTAACTTCACCCTGAAGGTGACCTTAAAAGTTATTCTGGGCTACACTGAGCCCTCTCCGTATTTCGGTGTTTACCAGGAAGCATGGTCCAGCAGAAAGAATGAACCATCCGAGGTGGATTTGGCCTTACAGGGAGATATTGGCATGCAGGGGAAAAGTTGATTTTTTATTTTTTTATATTTTTTTTAAAGAGCGACAATCCTGCCTTTCAGGGGAAAAAAATAACCTAGAAAATAGGACTGTGACACCAGCATGTCTGCAAAGTGCAGATTCTTCTTCTTTTATGGCTTTAGCTTATGGCTTCCCATGATCATTTAAAATCTTAACTCATATTTCTTGCCTGGATACTAATGATCTGACACAGAAACTCCCACTCTGGAAGCATGGACTCCACAGTGTCTGTCTTCCTCTATTGGTTAATGTCTGGATAGGGAAAAGGCTAATTCTATAATTTGGCAAAGCAATGCATAGCAAAGCGCTTCAACTTCTTACTCCTCTCCGCAGGGAATAGAAATATATTTAGCTGCTGGAACATCTGCCCCATTAACCTTATCTTTTCTTTTCTTTTTTCCTACGTGCTATTGACCTCTCTTTCAGAGGTTTAAATTCTGCTTACCTTGAAAGTCCCTGGGGAGGGACTTCACCTGCCAGGCACCTGGATCCGTGCAAAACACGCGAGGCATTTATCCCAATCAATAACCTGGCAGCTTCAGATCACTACAGAAAGAGGGTGGTAACGTCTGAGTAGTGCCAATAAAATACTTGGGAACCTGTGTATTAATCTTAATATAATTGCCCAGAGGGCATCTACTGACCTACTTTACCCTCCGGTGTAAGTTACTGTACAGTTGATAAATGATTTTAACAGAGCCTTAGTGGTCACCTGAGGATGGCCAATACATAGTGCTACAAGCTGGAATTTTCATTGCAGCACATAGATTAAATGACTTTTAACTCTTTGGAAGTGCTGCTTTTTCCCTATAATGGAAATATTTACGTTATCCCATTCCAATGCTCTAAGGTGTCTTTATTTCTCTTGGCCTGGCTCATAATGGCCTAGTTAAAGAGCATAAAGTTTAAGGGAAATGAGCTTGGCACCAAGGGAAGGGGGAAAATATTTTTTCCTCTGTAAGATGGATCTGTTTGCGTTAGGAAGGCACTTGCTCTGTAATGGCGCCGACTTCTCATTTATCGTGTGCAGGGGAATGTCTCTGCAGCAGATTCAGGGTCTCTCCACATCACTTTAGTAGCACAGGAAAATAATTGAGAGGGGTTAAAGGTTTGATCCAATGAGTTTATCAAGGATTTCCCAAACAGCGTCGGAGAGAATCCAATCTAAAGACAGCGATGTTGGACAGGAACTTATCCTACTGTAGCTGAATGGCCAGAGGACTTCCATGGCTCATGGAGTTATCACTTGCCATTAAGTCTAATAACTCTAGTTAATAATCTGACCCAAAGGTTTCTTACACTGTTATTGCCTGCTGAAAAAAACCCAAGACTGCTTGTCCTGTAGCAACTATTTTGGTAAGTTTCTTTGCAACCTCCATGAACTGGTGGGGTTTAGTCTTTGACTTGTGGTCTCCTCAGAACAAATGTCCTCTGTGTAGATTTCCATGTGGTTTATATGAACTTGGGGGGGGGGTTCTGTATTTTTTTTTTATAGATTGCTACAGAGCAGTATATTAACCCCAAGGGTCTGCTAACTACAAGTTGAAGATCACGGTCCTAAGTTATTGGAGCACTTATCTATTAGGCCAGAAGAATTCACATACTAATCCTTATCTAAAACTATGCCCTTTGGGCATGATCCTTCTCAGACTCGGCACCAGAACTGAAAACTGCTGAAGCCCTGCTGGAGTCACTAACCCCACAGCGTAATTATTAACTGAAGTGACAGTTCAGGCAGTGGATCTGAAGCCGACCGTTGCTCACAGGGCTGATGTAAACCCTAAGAGCTCTGAGGCAGGTAATGAAAATATACGACTGTGTTTCATCTTTGGCCAAAACACAGAGCAGAACCAAAAGAATATTTTTTTTTTCCTTCTAGTCTGTGGACAATGAACAAGATGAACAGAAAGGCTTTTCCTCCCATGCCACATGATGATTAATCTTCTCATCATTTGAAGATGTTGGTCATTATTTCCTGGCTTGCCTTGAAATCCACTCTTAAAAAGCAGCAGCAGGATGTATTTATATGATGAAAGAGGATTTTTGTGAAATACGCATTTGTTTCAATGTTCTCAGAGCAAACCTAGCCCAACCCTTCAAGGAGAGCAGAGATGATGACGTCTGGGGGAAAGCAGACACTGCTGCAGAGACACGAGGATGCCTCTGGATTCAGGGCTGGCAATGGACTACACAGATGGTTGACAAATAAATGGAAATTCTCTCTTTGGGAGATTATTTTCCTTCAACATCTTTATAGTGACTACCCAGAAGCCTGGCAGTTTCTGAAGGTATCATTCTGGCTGGCTCCCACAGCTGGAAAATTCCTGTGTTTTGTCAAATCAGGTCTCTTGGTGCGCTTTTGAGCAGTGCTCAGTGCCCACCAACATCAGATGAGACTGTCACCTCCTGATTTCTTTCCAAATAGTTCAGATGACTGCAGGCTTGTTAGGAAACTTTGAATAGCCAGACTTGACCTGAAAAGGAAGGGAGATCTTCCAGCTCCAAACAACTTAAGATAATAAAAACCGCTATAAACAGAGGATAATTAATTCCCCAGGATGCTGTTGGGACCACCACAAACTGCTTTTTGGATTGACTCCAGATACTTTTTTGACCCAAACCAAATATTTATGTTTGCTTTAAGATTGCTGGGTTTTCTTAATGCTTCTGTTTGTCGAAAACTGTGTTTGTTTCTCTTTCCTTGGACAAAACTACTCACCAAGTTCATCGCCGAATTCTCTGCAGTTCTGGTTAGCTGGAACTGCATTTTCCGATACGTCAACTCTTTTTCTGAAAATTATTCTTAAACATTTTCCACTTGGGATCTTATTTCTGAAGCCATCTAAAATAGGCTGTTGCTCCACACTCACAACAGCCAATTCACTGCATTCCTGTGGCCCTTATCTCACTTAAGTAGGGGAAAATGGAATACAGTCGTTCTGATGATGTCGATTTTAATGAAAAAGAGCTTGTGCAGCCTGCTAGTTAGTCACCTGGTGACACAAAAAAGTAATAAACTGGAATGTTTCCCCTCTTTTCTCCGTGCACCTTATGCTATGTTTCTGCTTTTGCACTATTCTTCATCATGTCTTACATTTTCCCTGGCACAGAAGGGGTGGGATTGTTGAGACATAGACCTTTGCCATAATTAAGCAAGATTCCTCCTCTTGTGAAAGCTCATTCCTACCCAATTCTGGTTTAAGAGACACAGAACTGACTGTTATCTCAGATGTGAATGGCTTTTTCCCTTTTTCTTAGAAAACTGATAAGTCTGGCTGAGGTGGTGGTAGGTTTTATATTGTGCAAATGTCTTTCCCCTGCTAGCAGAGAACTGCCATTTGAATTCTCAGCGAGACTTCCGTGCATCCCTGAATGAGAGTCTTAATTCAGATAATTAACATCTTGCATGTATGAATGTGGAGTTAAAAGAAAAGCAGTCAAACCTGCGGATCAGCGCATGGTGATGCGTGTCAATTCAGAGGTTTGGGGGCAAGATACGCTATTTTCTGTGGCTTGAATTTGGCTGTAGCTGCTGCTAGCATTTCAATAGCTTCATAGGCAGGGTGAGGTAGCTGCCTTCTCTGCATCAGCTGCTTGCTCTTGACTGGTAAAGAGATGAAGGGGCTTTTCGTAGCCCCTTGTTTTGCAGGTTTAGCACATGAGAATTTTATGCCTGCACAGCACAAACTAAATGAAATCGGGGCAAAATCCACTACTAGTTTACCTGTTCTTATTCCATACAACCCACAAACCTCCTCCTTGGCGGTGCAAGATGGTCAATAGATGTTGTTAGGATCATTTGGAGGAGGAGGAAGGCTGCTCCAAAGAGCCATGCCTAAACATGTCTTTCTATACCTTTATCGCCTACTTTATACATCAGTTTTCTCGCACCATATGTAGGTTGGTACTCCAGGCTGTTGCTGGAGGGAACTTACTCCATTGGCTGAAGTTGTCTGGGCTATATATTCACCCTGTCTAGGTGACATTGCCATGGTTACATTATTATTACAATTTAGCCTTTCCGGTGTCGTATTAGAATGCCTCCTACCAAAATGATCCCAGTAATCCATCAGCACGTGGTCTAATCTAACAAGCAATCACGCTTTTCACTCTTTGCTCCTGAAGTAACACAAGGCAACAGCACACTCTCCCAGGTTAAAAGCAAGTTACTACACACGTTGTGAAACTGCAATTCACTTTCACACAGCAGATAACGAAGCTCCTAATTACCTAGGCTTCTCAGGAGCCTTGTGTCCTCTGCTTGTAGTTCTAAAACCTTAAAATAATCAATATCGGACGGATTTCTTCCGTCCTGATTCATTACAGGCCATCAGGGATTGTTTCGCTCGTTCTCACCGCGTGCAGATGAGCCCTGCTTTGAGAAAGTTTAGGGCTGTTGTTTGCATAATGTATCAGCCAGTTTAAATGTATGGATTTCCCCTTATCTGATCACAGCCAGATAAAATGACAGGTAGCTGCAGTGGGCCTGACAGCCTACACACATCTAAGCCTTTAAACAGACATTAGACCTTGCTGCTTGCAGGTGAGGCAAAGCAGCCTTGGGGCGGCACCGAGAGGGAAGATGCCTTGGAAGCTTTGTCCTCCCCAGAACATTCCCCGCTGAGCCACACGTGAGTAGGAGCCTGGGGTGGGAAGAGCCAGCAGCCGTCCCACGCAGCGTGAGCCCTCTGCTCCCAGCGGGGCACTAGGCAGCTCGTAAGATCAGGCTTTGGAAAACTGAGCAACAAATTAGGCTCCACGCCACGGTAAAGTGTCAGAAATCTTTTAACGACGCATGGAAAGATGGCACCTTGTTCTGTCAACTGCCCTGCTTTGCTCTTTTAGAGGTAAAGGATTCCTTCCTTTTTAAAGCTGGCAATTTCACCAGGTTTCGCTGTCACTATCTATACTTTGTAGTAGCTATCAACAAAGTTTAGGTGTCTGGTTTACATGCTGAGGCTGCCCTGTTTTAAGGAGGCATTTAAATGTACTATCCCTTTCCACTTCAATGAAACAAGGCTGGGTTGTTGGGTTGGCTGGGTTTTGTTTTTGTTGTTGTGGGGAGTTTTTTGTTTTGTTTTGGGGTTTTTTTGCAAAGCTAACTATGTTAAGTCTGAAACTGCCTGCCAGCAATACAGAGCTTTTCTTCCATCTGCCTGCTCTAGCCTTTCATTGCGGTGATGCCTAAAAATCACAGGTTTGAGTGGTTCTGAGAGTCGGAGAGGGCTTTCTGGAGTGCTATTCCAGCACAAGAGAGACATCCCGGCCGCTCCTGCAGCCAGAACGGGAGCGTTTTCTACAGTGGTGGGGGGGGAGGGGGGGAATGAAGCCTACTCTAAAAGATAGGCTTGGAGGCTTGAGCATCATTATCTTGCCAAACTCTTTTGCCTCGGGTATTATCTATCACTCTGTAGGTTTTTTTTCCCCTCACAGAAAGGTAGATATTAAAGTCTATTTTTCTTATGGCCATAAAAAAAGTAATTTTCTGAAAATTATTTCTTCCAGTCCCACTAAAAACAAGAATCATAATGCAGTAGGACCCCCATCTTTCCAGTAATTATACTCTGCCTCCTAACACCTTCAATACCAATTTCTCGATTTATTTGGCTTATGTCTGGAACTGCTGTGATACGCAGATGCTGGGCTCTCTGTCTTATTATGACACAGACAAAATTGTTTTAAAAATGTAATTAAACATTTACCTTGAAGACAATGCTTTGTCTTCTTTAAGAAGAATGATATCTTAATTTAACCTAATTTAGAAAACCTTTAATTTCTAAGCATTTACCTTCAAGACAATGTTATGCTAAACACAAAGCAAAACAGAAAGATTTCTTAATTTAACCTAATTAAAAGATAAGCCTTCAACTTTTCTATCGCTGCTGTATAAAATGAAGAGCGAGGCACAGCCTTTCGGTTTGTTCAGAACTGTCTGTTTTATTATCCCTCTGGTTTGTTCTCAGCTGTCGATTTTATTATCCTACTTGATGCCCCCAAATCCTCTTAGAAAGCAGAGCTACCTAACCTTTTCAGTCCTGGGGCCATCTATAAGAAGATCAAGGGACCACCACCGCAATAACAGAGGTTTTTGGTTTGGTGGGGGTTTTTTTTTGTTTGGTTTGGGGTTTTGTTTTGATTGTGGGTTTTTTGGGTTTGTGTTTGTTTTTTTTTAATAAGGCTGCAACAAAATGCAGCCTGCTGCTTGAGGTCTCCCCGGGGAAGAGGAGATCCGAGGGGGGTGAAGGATTTTTTTTTTCCCTTTAGCACAAGGCTGAGGCAGGGTGTTAAGTGTTGGGAGAAAGGATGATGGAGTGATGGCCTCTTGCTGGTGCTGGTCCCTGGGGGACCACTGATAAATGCACGAGGCAGAGCAGCAGTAAAAGCCCTCCCAACCGCATTGATGCTCCAAATAACGGAGCCAGCAGCTGGCTTCCAGGTTTCGCCCCTTCTCCCAACCTGCCCTGCAAAGGTGTGCAAAGAAGCAAAACCAAATCCTTTTGCAAGGAGTCCCCCTGGGCTCCAAGGAGCCTGTGGAGCATCTGCCACACTCAGTGAGGCTCCGGTGCGACCTGCCAAAACGGAGCAGACAAATCTACTCCCCTCTCCCTCGTGGTGCAGCTACAGGGCAGGGAGAGCAGCTGCTCTGGAGGAAACCAGACTCAGTGGCTGAGAGATGGTGCCTGCATCTCCCTTTTGCTCAGGCTGAACTGGTCCTGCCCGTAAACCACAGGGGATGGTTGAAAGGACACACTTCAAAACCAAATAAATCAAGATGCTAATTTGCCTCTCATGGTGGTTGCGTTCAAGGTTCACCGGGCAGCTGCCAGACAGCTAAAAGCACAAGGCTTACTTTCTAGTTTTATTTCGAGTAGATAAAAACCCGCAGCAGTTGTGGAGGTGTAAGGAAGGGTAAGGCAAGATGACCACTGACCTTGGGCATAGCTGCGTCGATAGTGGCTCCTGAATCCTGCTCCTACAGCTGCTCTGCTGCCTGCTTTGTATCACTTATAGCACTTTTCATAGGAAAATGGCAGCATAACTGGTCCTCAGCTGAACAGTTCAAAATGTGGGGCCCTGCAGAGTGCTCCAGCTAGACCCAGCAATCAGATCGGGTATTGCTTGCCTGTGGTGTCAGTTATTTATGAAGAAAGAGCACACCAATCGCAGGAAGACGCGGACAGCAGGTAATTTCTTTCCTTGTGGCTCCAGTTCCTTTCCAGCCTACAAAAAGTTCTGTTTTAGCTCTTCCAAGTTTAGTCACATGGGTACTTTGGTGGTTGCAGTTCACCCTTTCCCATGAGCTCCTCTGACTTGTACTCACAGCACCCAAACCCCACCTCTGGCGACCTCCACCCATCCAGATCCATTTCTGAGCAGTTTCAGGTGCTTTCAGTGGTGGCCTTTTTTCTCTTTCGTTGCTAATTCTGTAGAAGATTGGGGTTTTGTGGGGGTTTTTTTTAACACTGATGAGCAGAAACACTGTTCACCACCTGCACCGCTGGTATTACCTCACAGGGTGACTGAGATTTGGTTAGTTCTTGTACAATGCATTGAAGGTTGAGGCGTGCGATGAGGATTTAAGTATCCGAGTGTAAGGTGTGCTTGGTGGCAGTTGACTTTGGGCTCCTAGATGCCAGGAAGGGCAGTTCTGCCTGCAAAAAGGTGGTTTCCAAACAACCCCTGCCCCCTGCTGAGGGACGAGCTGCCAGGCCAAGCCCCTGGGACAAGGTCCCTCATGGGGACTTTTTGACCCTCTAGCACATGCCGGGCTTCAAGGCGGCTGGCTACGGGGACAAATCCGCCCGTCAAGAGCACGCACAACGGGTGAGGAGAAGGAAAGGCGACACCATCCCGCCTCGCTCCGGCCGAGCCCTCATGGCTCCCTGAGCCCACCCCGCGCCCTCAGCCCCTATTTAAAGTAGCTGGACCCCCGTCCGCCAATCGCAGCGGGGATGGAGGGTACCTCGCAGCCAATGGAAGGCCGGCTGGAGGAAAGGGGCGGGGTGAGGCGCTCCCCCAGCTCGAGACGGGCGACTGTGGTAAACAAGCGGGCGTGTCTCCCGGCTTTCCTGGCGTTTGGAAGAGCCAACGGGCGAGGCCAGGCTGGACCAGCCAGCCAATAGAGAGCGAGGGCGGAGCGCGGCCCTGAGGGCGAGCGTCACGGCGGGCAGGACCTGGTCTGCTGATTGGCTCGCGCCGCCCCCGCCTCCTCCCCCGAGTGCCCGCTGGCGGGGCGAGGGGCGGGGCGAGGGGCGGGGCTGCCGGCGCTGTCGCAGTGAGCGGCGGTGGGGGCGGGCGGACTGCGTGTGCGGGCACCGGGCAGCGCAGCCCGGCGGGTCCCTGTCGGCGGGGAGGAAGGAAGGCGGGGCGGGGAGGAGGTGAAAAGCAGAGGCCTCTAAGTAGCTCGATGCAGTTAGGTGCTTCCCTCCCGGATGCTCGGGTGGGCAGGGGAGAGGAGCTGCCCCCTGGAGAGCCCGGCAGGCAGCCAGCCTCTTCCTCCTCCTCTTAATTTAACGGGCACTCGTGAGCGCTGGCAGCAGCGGGGAGTTCGCGCTTTTGAGATGCGCGGGCAGGACTGAGAAGATTTCGTTCCCCGTAGGACCCAGAGTGGATTCTGAGGGGTGAGTAACCAGGGCTTGGGGGGTAGGAGAGCGTCCGCCGAGCGGGCTTGACGGCGGGTTTGGGGGGCAGCGCCGGTCCGACCCGCAGGAGTAGGGGTGATCTGGGGCTTGTAGGTAGGTCTGTAAAACGCGTCCTGCCTTTTGAAAGTGGTCCTGCTCGCTGTCGCGGTCTGAAAGTTGAGCTCTTGTCTCTTCCAGCGCACGAAGGAGGGGATTGGCGGCGGCGGCGGTGGGGGGGGGGGATGAGTATCAGCGAGACAGAGATTTGGGAGAAAGGGGGAATTCGCCGGGGTGCGTTTAGCAAAACCAAAAATCCGTAGATTTATTTTTTTCTCCTCAAAAAACTTCGCCCGAGCCGAGCTTTCCGCATGGCTTGCTTGCAGCCCCATCGTCTCCAGCCCTCTGCGGGCGAAGGCAGCTCCCGGCAGCCTGGAGCGGAGCGGGCTCGTCCCTGTCTCTGCTCGCTGTCCCTGGGCACCCTGAGCCTCCCGGGGTTTTCCTCGCTCCTGGTCAGGGCGCGGAACCTCCCCATGGCTCCAGAGCTGCCCCGGCAGAAGAGCCCGGAGCTGTAGGGGATGGTGCAGAGCTGGGAGCTGCTCGCAGACTGGGGAGTTGACGGCAAGTCCGGAGAGAGGGAAAACGACCTGGTGTGGCTGGAGGGTGGGGGAACGGCTGAGGAGGCGGCAGACCCTCCGGGACAAAGGCTTATAACGCCGGCTGCATCCTTCTCGGTGTTGAACGAACGCGCTCTTCTCTTCCCCCCCCTCGCAGAAATGCTGCAGCATGAACCCACCGCCTAGAGAGAAGGGATCGCACCTCCACGGCACCGCTCCCTGAGCCAGCCCGACAGCAGCCGTCCGGCGAGGAGCCTGCACGGGGGACTGACGCCGGGAGCCCCCCTTGCCGCTCCGCCGCCCGGCTCCGGCGGGATGCGCTCGCCGCCGCCTTATGCCGGAAGGGGGGACTCTGAACCGCCGCTCCGCGCCCTGCGAGCCTCTCGGGCAAGGACCCCGGGCAGGGCGGGGCCCCGCGGCTTAGCCCGGTCCGGAGCCATCCACGTGTCACCCGCCGGCGGTCCCCGCTGAAGGCGCCCGCTCCGGCCGGTGGGGCGGGGAGCACATCCCTGAGCCTTTCGCCGCAGAAGCCGGCGGCGCTCCGCGGGGTGGCGGCGGATTCCTCCCGGCGGCCGCGATCCGGTGCCCCATGGTGCTGCTGCGGAAGCTGCCGGGCATGCCGGGCTGGCCGGCGGCGCTGGGGCTGCGGCTGCCGCAGAAGTTCCTGTTCCTGCTTTTCCTCTCGGGCCTGCTCACGCTGTGCTTCGGGGCCCTCTTCCTTCTGCCCGATTCCTCCCGCTTCAAGCGCCTCTTCCTGCCCCGCCGGGCCACCGCCGCCTCCTCCTCTTCTTCCTCCGCCTCCTCCTCCTCCTCCGCCTCCTCCTCCTCCACCCGGCACCGACCTGCCCCGCAGCCCCCCCCCCGCCGCCCCCCGCCGCCTCCGGGAGAAGCTCCGCACCGCCGCCCGAATGGCCGGCCCGCCGGCTCCCACCGGCCAGCCGACTCCGCCGCTCGCCGCGGTCTCCCGCCCGGGCTCCGCACACGGTGCGGGCAGCGGGCGGCGAGACCCGAGACCCGCCCCGCGGGACTTCCCCCGGCCCGGGACCTCGGCTAGCCCGTTCCCTCCCTCACGACGGTCCCCGTCCCCCCACCCGTGCCCCCACGCCGGCGAGACCCGAGTACCCGCCCCTAATAGAGTGAGCCCATCCGGCCGTCGTCACCCTCCCGTCAGCCTGCTCCCTCACGGCCGTGTCCCCGTCCCCCCCCCCCCAGTCAGCCCTCGCCTCCCTCACGGCCGTGTCGCCCCCCCCCCAGTCAGCCCTGCCACGCCCTCCCGTCCGGCCGTGTCCCCCCCCGTCAGCCCTCGCCTCCCCTCACGGCCGTGTCCCCCACCCCCCCTCAGTCAGCCCTCGCCTCCCCTCACGGCCGTGTCCCCCCCCCTCAGTCAGCCCTCGCCTCCCCTCACGGCCGTGTCCCCCCCCCCAGTCAGCCCTGACCTCCCCTCACGGCCGTGTCCCCCCCCCCCCCCCTCAGTCAGCCCTCGCCTCCCCTCACGGCCGTGTCCCCCCCCCCTCAGTCAGCCCTCGCCTCCCCTCATGGCCTCGTCCTCTCTTCCTTGCCTCCACTTTCCTCACACACCCCTCATTTCCCCAGCCTTGCCCTCATTCCTCACACAGGCCCCTCATGCCCCTTTCTCCCTCCTTTTCCTAAGGAAGCTGGCAGGAATTGGGGGGGTGTCTTTCTTTCCGTGGGGGTGTCCTGCCGCGTGGCCCAGCGGGTGCATGCACCTCCTCTCGACGGAGAGGAAATGTTAGGGCAGCGTGATAGGGTGTGACTAGAAATTAAGGAGGTGAAATTAGGCAAAGGGAAATTTGAGCTTCGTTATTAGGGGGGAAAAAAAACCAAAACCAAACTTGCTTGGGAGGAGGTGTCTGCGGTTGTGCAAGAGGCTCCTTTCCCCCGGGCATCGGCGTAAACCTGGCTGCTTTACGCAAAAGCTGGTAGATGATGAAACTTGCACTGGTCCATGGGGATGGAGGGAAGGGATGTGCCCTCGTGGAAGCCGGGGAGGAGGCGTGAAATCCCTGTAAATCGCTTTGTCGCTTACTCTGGGTGGAGTTGGCTCAGGACTTGTCACCCGCTAACAGGGACCTGAAGGCTGCCCTCGCTTAGACCCCGGGTGGCATCCTCGGTGGGGTTACAGGGGTGTAACGGAGGGGGATATTTGGCCTGGTGCCTACAGTTTGTGCATAAAAGCCTGGCAGCCTCACAAACGTCGCAGAGCAATCTGTGACCTAGTTAACCAAGAGCTATAGATTCTGTGTAGTATTTGATGGTGTTTGCCGTACCTTTTGCTGTGGTGGTTAGCCAACGGAGTGAATTTTGGTCTAGTAAGAGGTGCTAATAAGTAAAATGCACAGATTTAATTAAGCAGAGTATACGTTTCCTAGGTTTGCTCCCTCACAGAGGTGTGGGCATTTAGCAAAGATTGCTGCCCTGGGTTGAACAGAGAAGGAAGTCAAAGAATAACACACCGAGAGCTTTCATCCGCTGTGACCCGCGTTTTAAAAACAGGCTTTTTTAAAGCTCCCCTCCCGATACCTCTGCCAGTCATTAAAACAAAGGCTGTACCGCTTGGTAAAATTCCAAGTCCTCTGCCAGGCAATCAGACACAACACACCCAGGGGTGCTGGGTTTCTTTATGATCCCAGGTGTGACTGAGCCATCCTTTCGCTCTGCATCTCAGCTGCAGGGTATTCAGAATATTCCGGTACCTGGCCCTCTCCTGTGCTTGGAGTTGCGGAGCGTGTGCTTGAATACGCTGCAGGCTCCCGCTCTCAAGGTGTGCTAGGGTAGCGTGGTGGTGTACCCGTGAACAACCCAGCTTCCACTCCGTACAAACAAATCAAATTGGCAGTCAAATTTATGAAAGCTAGTGGAATTCGGTCCTTCATTTGTAGTTAATTATTTTTTAAATATAGGATTATTGCAAGTTGTCTGGTTTCAGCCCCATCTGTTTATAACAGCCATAATCAGCGCCGGATAGCAGAGTTAGATTTTTCAAGGATGAGAATCCATAAATACTAGTTTTATGCTGACAGCTAATTACTCTTCAAACAGAGCCCTTATTCCTTAAAAGTGCCTGCACTTCTATTTATTCAGAAAGAGAGAAACAAATATGGTGCTGAGATATGAGACTGAATGCGCAAAACAAGGAGGGGTGGTGCAGCTTGTGGAAGAGATAAGGTGTGTCCTTCTTTTGCGAATCCAAAAGACATGAGGAAAACAAACCAAGAGAGGTTAGAAGACAAAGGCTGTATAAAAAGAAACAGATGGGTAAAAAAAAAAAATATTGCAAGGAAGAAATAAGTCAAGTCACGACACAGCATTTAGCTTAGCGCAGATATTCTTCCCGTGATATGAGAGATGCTGGCAGGGGCAGGTAGTGGGTTTGCTGGCTGTTTTAGGGTGTGCAGTTGCAGGAAGGAGTTTTTCTCTCCTTTTCCCAGACCTTTAAGCCCTGTAATTTGCTAAAATGTGTTCCAAACTGTCCTGGTACTTAAAGTTTTGGGGTTTGTCCCGTCCCCCCCTTAGGCCATTCTTACAGGTCAGCACCTATGTAACAGGGAGGATGGATATGGATGGGATTTGTTGGTTTGTTTTTGGTTTTTTTTTTTCCCCCCCGCCTGCCTGCCAGAGCCTAGATGAAAGCCAGGAGAAAGAACTGATGCATGATCAGGGACTAGGGCTGATGCCCCACCTAGAGACTTGGAACTTCCTATTTTCTCATAGGACCCTTCAGCCTGAGCAGGAGTCCGAGCAGGCGCCTCCTCATTCCCACCCAACCTCTAAGCTTCTTGATGCCAAAGACGACAGCGTGTCATTAGTTTCTTGGCTGTTATGTGTGGAAAGTGTCGACTAATGTAGTCCTGCTAGACTTTTTTTTGCTTAAACAATGGTGTTGTCCAGAGTGTGAAGGCCACCACTGTGGTGTCTCCCACTTTATTGCTCTTTGGGAAAGATCTGAGCAGCTCTCGGACCACTGGAGCTGTTTGCAGATTTAAGGGGTTTGGCTGGGGGTATATCTACCTCACTGACTTGTGTGCTTTGAATGCTGCGTTTCCTAACAGTGCAGAAAGGAAAAGAGGTGGATTAGCAAATTGAAATGGCACGTAGACGTCTGTTCAAAGAAGCGCGTGCTGCGATGAGCTGAGCTGCCGTGTGCGTGTGGGTATGCTGCTTTGTGCTGGTGGGTAACTTAGCAGCAGACTTCTTCGGTTCCACTTACTTTTTTAAAGACAAGTCCAGAGTGAATAAGCAGTTGTTTTCCTGAGAAGGAAAACAGAGAGCACCTGTGTGGCACAGGCTGCTTGCTGCAAAAGGTCATTGGTCACCTGGAGGATTGCCTGGGATATCCCGCTGGGTGTTACTGTGGGCAGCTGAGTACTGTGGGCATTCTGACCTTTTGAAGAGAACTGCAGTAAAACCGAATAACAATCTTCCCGTGCTACAGATTGGGAAATTTAAAAGGGTTTGGGATTATTCATCTCTTAAACTGACCTCTGAAAAACTTACTAGTTCTGTAATTGATCAGTCATGCATGGCTTCAGGGAGTAGCTAATTTTTTACATGTGCCAAATACTAATCACTTTTGTTCAAAAAAAAAAAAAAAAAAAGGTTGTAGTCGGAAAGTGACTGCAGAAATGCCACAGTGGGATTCCATATTTATTTGCTCTCAACAATTTCCAGATCAAATTGGCTCAGTGAAAAGTCAAAATGATTTCCCCTCCAACTGCCGCTAGTGCAAACTCAGCCTCAGATCGGGGAAAATCAGACCATGTGGTTTCTGCCTTTTGCATCATAACCAGTAATAAAGACTTTGCTGTTGGAGCTGAGCTGACAGTTTTGCTGATGATGGATGAAGCAAAACAGACGGCTTCTTGCTGTACTGTTGCTGTGTTGGCTTCGTGGGTCTCGTAGGTAGGGAAGTGGTAGGGAGAGAGAAAAGCATTTCTCTAAAGTATTTTTATACTGACTCTACTAATGCCATCCAGTGCTTAGGGACAACCACTGTAACCAGCTAGACCAGAAAGGGTCCATCAATGAAATGAAACTAGCTAGCTTACTTCCAGTCATGAGATGTGAGAGAAATGTGAACAGTGACAGAGGTTTGCTGGTTTTTCTTTTCCTCTTTGGCTACAAAAGGCAAGTTTCCTTGCCTGATGTCTGAGAATACCTAATACCTTAACCTGACAGTGTCCTTTGTCCCTTTCAAATAAGGGAATATGTCAAATTCAGTCAGGCTTTTAGTCCTTCGCTGGGATTGTACCCTTGGGTTTGACACATGCATTCATTTCCTCCGGATTAGTAATACTGAAGCCTATTTGTTTTACAGTGCAGTTTTCTTCATCCTGGCTTTCCTTCCTGTCTCCACCTTCATTTGCCTCACCTTGCTGTCTGCTGTCCTCTTTTTAACGCAGCTCTAAAGATGTGTTTGCTCTTGAAAATCAGACCCCAGAGGGAAGAAGGCCATCAGAGTCCCTGTACACAGTTATCCTGCATCACTCTGCAGATTAGCAGGCACCTATTAAGGTAGATCAGTCTTTTAAACACAAATACCGTGACAGCTTGTCACTAGAAAATAATTGGCAAGAAACAGGAATGTTATCGGGAGCTCAGCTTTTACAGAAAGTTACCTGGTGTTCGTTGCTGAGTTCCCTTCGTGTGGTTTTGACGAGTCCTAACCAAGTGGTCCCTTCCGCAATGAAAAAGCCGGTGGTGGTGGGCAGAGCTGGGAAGTGCTGCTTGTTCTTCTGAATTTGTGCCGCAGCCCTGACCCCTGGTGGGAGAAGTGTCTGGTCAGAGGCTCATTCCGTCTCGCACACCTTGGTGGAGACAAGCTGTGGGTGTTCTCAGGGGATTTTACGTGGGTGCATGAGCACTGGGAACGGGATTGTGATCACCCAGTTTATTGAAAGCAGGGCTCAAAACAGCTCTCGGTTTGAGTTACGATTGGCCTGCTGGTACAACGCTGTGAATCACATTATTGGTTGTCCCTGAGCCGTCTCGTATCTGAAGCCAGCAGTAAAAAGGTTTCAGACATCTCCCTTTCCCAACACAGTGCAACTTCTTTTCTTCCATTTGAAGAAAATGCCTTTTCTTTCTGTAATCTGGGGATGAACAGTTTTACGGGCAAATAATGTAATCCGTCAGTGGCTTCAGTACGTGCGTTGCACCACGCGCAGTTCTAGATGGAAGTGCATGTTCCCATGCGCATCTTTCCACTGAGACCAGTGGAAAACATCTAATCCTTTGTGCTGGTCAAATGTAAATCCAGGGACTTCCAACAGACTAACTTTGGACACCGAGGGTAAAGAAAACTGTACTCAGTAAAATATTATGATGGACTCGAATGATGATCTCAAACCGGTCAGGTAGACTGCGATCAGATCATAATTCTTTCTCTGGGGTAGCAATACTGTGGCAGTGAAAGAATTTCTCTGCAGTTTGAAGCATCGGCTGGCTGCAGTCTTGCTGGAATTTTCCTTTGCTCCATGCTCCTTCTCACACATTTATTTACTGAACCTGTGAAAGGGATACTATACTGTAAATCCCACAAATGGTGCATACAGTGTATTTTTTGCTTCACTAGCCTCCGGTGGATTCATGCAAACCAAGTTTAGACCTAACCTGTCTCAGCCTCTTTCGGCTGTAGGCTATACGGTTAATTGACTAAAAATATATTTGTTCTGTTGGCAGAACGCATGAGTATAGAAAATACTTCACGTGCTGTGATCCGTGCTACAGCGCTGCTTGCCTTAGAGATGCCAGTGATACCTTAGTGCACGCTATTACTGATATTACTTGAGCTGAGGGCATTTTGGAATTTGGAGGTACTGTGCAATTTGGAGACATTTGTTCTTATCTACAAAATCTAGCACTGCAAGCACTTGTTCCACAACAACTAAATTTGGTGCGAGACTAGTTTATAAACTGCCACTTGAAGACAATGCATTATTCGCACACCAGCAAAATTGTTGGAGTATGTACCTCTCCAGGCAGATTACAGATAATGACTGAACGCTGGACATGGTGAAATGAGTTTCCAGGATGCACAGAAGCGTGTTGTACAGAAGGACCTACACCTTGCTGAATTACTTCAGTAAATACACATAAGCTCTCTGGAAGTTCTCAAATATAAAGACAAGGGGTATAGGGCAGCAGGGCTGGAGCCTGGCTGTGTCCTGTCGGTAGCATCCTGCTGTAACCACTCCCCCTATACTCGGGGAGCAGGACCGACCGTGGCTGTGGTGAGAGCGGGGGGGTCCCGTAGCTGGGGGGCTACGCTGGGTGAGGTGGTACCAGTGGTGGGCCCAGCTCCCGTCACCCCCCCCCCGCCCCATTCTGCCATCAGTCTGGGGACTGAGTATATGCAGTTGTGCAAATGCTTACTAAGAAGCAGTCACCTTGGTTAAGATTCCATCTTTCCAGCCAAAATATTTATAGACTCCTGATTAACTTTCTAATCAACGATTAAATCTACCCCTTAATGGGAGAAAGATTTTTGTGTATAGTGTTCTTTGCTTCGGATCTGTATGCAAGGCTTTACCAGATGATGTTACTCAATCATGTTTGTTTTACTCTATTAGTCTTATTATTATTTAGATTGTTTAACACTTTGTTTTGATGTTTTTGAATATGTTTTTCAATATTTAAAACAATTCAGGTTTTAGATGGGAGACTGAGAGGGGGAAAGGAGAATGTATCTTAGATCAGTCTGTCATTTAGTTCTGAATATAAAACTGACATGAAGCTGTCAAAAGGAGAAAGCAGGAAAGAGTATTCACTTCACTGGTGGGAAAAGGAAATCTTGTGCTTGGAGCATTTTAATTTTTATACTTGGGAAAGAGATGAAATTTACATTCCCCCCAAAAGTACTTTTCACTCAATGCCGTGAATGGATTTTGCATGAGGAGCGCACACGCTCCCATGATTGCTGTCTTTACTGCGTGTCCCCTTGGCGCTTCAGTTCATCATATGACACAATATTTTGGAAGGGCTCCAGAGAAGCTGTCGCGGGCAGTGGTGTCACTGATCCATGCATAATGCGAGTGTATTGTGCATGATGGACCCAAACCATTGTAGGAAAGAGAGCACAGTGGGAACACTGAAGGACTGGATAATAAACGTCCTCTATTTATGGGACAGGGATGTTACTCATTTGTACTCTTACTAAAGTGGGCAGAGCATCTACTGTTAATTAGAACAGGACTCTTGGTCCTGGGTTCTGTTCCTGACAGCAGATTCATCATGTATGGATCCAGTATGCACCTCTGTAAAATGGGCGTAATTTTTTTTTTTATCCCTAATTCAGCAAGCTAATATGAGGCAAAACTCTTTCCTTTTGGGCACTTCAGCATTCCCTGGGAGGACACTGGAGTGTAAGCAATGGCTAGAGATTGCACTAAACCAAAGTGACTTTAGTGCTTCCCTTTTGCATCTACTTATCTTGACAGCAGAGATGCGGAGTCCCTTGCATGTGTATCTGCTGCGTACTCGAATCAAAGGAGAGACCTAAAAGGGGAAAGTGTGCTCTTAATGCTTACTTCTTCCCTTAGCGGGAAGGTGATGGAGCCTGGCTTTCTAGGAATGAGTCCTGTGTGTTGAAACCCCCATATGTCCTTAGAGCCCCCTCATGCAGTTTGTGGCTTTCCCCATCCTTCTGTAGTTCCTCCTCTGTCACCTGTCCCTGCCCAGTGGTGCCCATTGCTCTTCCCAGTGTCCCCCCTCGGCTGTGTGGGCCAGAGGCATCGATGCAGCTCCGGGTGCTTGGTACCTGTAGCTGCCTGCCAGGGTGGGCTGTGGCTGGGCCAAGCAGGAGCTTGTGCTGCTCTCCTGCCTTTAGTGGGGCACTCTGTGGGTCTCTCCTCCAGGCTGCTGGCAGTTTGCACTGAACTTTAGTTTCTTTGTGAGCTTTACCCTCTGTCAAACCCGATTGAAGTTTTCCAGCTCAGAAGTTACTGGGGAGGACGGGCAGACGACAGCTGAGCAGAAAACAGTTCTCGGGCTTATTTGAGCTAATTGTTCTGATGGTTGTGATTGAGTGGGAGCCAGGAACTCATTAGTTCTAATCTGGCCTCCAAGACTTCTATTGCATGGCCATAGAGCTGCCGTTGTATTTCTCTCTCTCTCTCTCGGTTTATTAGTGGGTAGAACAATACCCTAAGAGTAAGGCCGCAAAGAATAATAAATGCAAGAGATTTAGAAATTCTACAGCATCTCATTGTGCCAACAGCACCCGCACAGGATGATGATATTCAGTGAAGCTGTATGTTCAGCACGTCCTACAGAACGTCTCTTCTCTGAGAGCTGGTACTTGCTTCGCAGGAAGTCAGTGACAGAACTCCCGCTGATTTATGGAGCAAGATGGCTCTGAAGACTGTCTGTACTGAGAATTGGAACCATGTTAGTAACGTCCGAGCAAACCGTGTTTAAAGCAGGGTTCTTGCTCTAATTGTGTTAACATGATTTCCCTGGGCAGTAAAGAAAGTGCATAACCATGTACTTTGCAAAGTAACAAAAGATAATTATAATGTAATCACATTTCATCCATCCTGAAACCCTCCTGCTGTCTGGGTTAGCCAGCTCAGCTCACAAATAAAACGCTTCCAGTGAAAATGTGGATGTTTCTGGCTCTTCTTCCTTCTGAGCCTCCATTTTCCTCTGGAGTTATCTAGGAAGGATGCATATTTATGTTGGTAGTTCAGCATTGTGCTAGGTGAGCCCAAACAATTCCTTGGCTCATTTCTGGTGCTGTTTTGGCTTTCTTGAAGGCCTTCTTCCAATGCTGGTACCATGTTCAGATTCCTCAGTCCTGAAACATCATAGTTATATTTGATTATCTTATCCATCAAACATTTGTTCTGTGTGTTAGTGAGCCTTCCTACAACTAGAACATAGTCGCTGCTGGGTGTGGATCTGCCCACTCTCATCAGTGGCTGCACAGTAGAATAATTCAGAAGATTGATTTTTGAAAGGCAACTCCTTGGCTGGTGTAGGATAAAGCAGGAGACAGCTGTCTTCTGGGTTTTTTTTATTTCTGGATTTCAAAGACCTAAAGAAATAAAATTTTGAGTTGAATATTAGGGTGAAATTTGGTAAGTGGAACAGAGTGGAAGCTTGTTGCTTAGGTCTTGAAAGGAAGCAAGGCCAGTACTGTACTGTGGGAGCCACTTCTACATTGGCAGGGGTGTGGAGTCTGTGACCTGGGAGGTGCATTCTGTCTCTAATTTTGATGAATCTTTATGGTTCTTTTCTTCAGTTTATTACCCAGATCTCCTAACTTTCCATTTCTTGCTTTATTCTTTCAGCAGTTAATTAATCATTGTTGTATGATGACTGTCAAATGCAGTGCTGGAATGATGCCAGGGCCAAGCCCTGGTCCCTCCCGTGATGGGAGGTCAGGCTAAATGAAAGCGAGTCCCCTTCATCCTGCCAGCTGAATTCTTAACATTATTCTAACATCTACTCCACCAACTCATTTTTATTAAAGATTCAGTATTTGCAACCTGATTTGTATGATTTATTGTTGACTGAAGGACTCTTGGAAGAGTTTATCAGCCTCTGGCTAATAAATTTGCTACTGTGGTCCAAGAATTTCTTATAACACTTTTGTAAGGTGACAACTCTGACATGAAGCTCTAGGAAGGCTGTGAGCAAGTTTCTTGTGTCTGTTATTAGCTATTACCTTTGATAAATTATTGGGCTAATCTCTGCTGACTGCTTAATGCTTGAGAATTGCTCTGTTCTTCTCTTCAGAAGTTCAAATCACAAGTAACTCCTGAAAGGGGAGAGGACAGCAACGTTCCAATCTGTCCCTCCAAGCAAGGACTACAAAGACAGATGGGCAGCAGGTGAACCAGCAAGAAATCATTAAACTAAACTCATCCTCCCAGATCTCTCCTGTTAAGCCATCCAAGTGTGAGATAAAGCACGAGGTGTGCTGGCAGTTCTCGACTTCCCTCTTTTCTCCTGTTCCAGCATTTGGACTGAAACGGTTTCCAAACAGATGTTTCTTCTGCTCCCTAAGTCCTTTCTCACTGTGCAAAACAGGAGTGATGCAGGGTAACTCTTGGCCTGTATTTACATTTTTTCTGTCTTTCTTTCCTTCCTTCATCTATCCCATCTGCTTATGACTGCTTTTTGGGCCTGTGAGCCATACATGTGTCAAAAGCAATTCACGCTTTGCCGGTGCTGGGAGGAAAGAAGCAGATCAGATGCATGGGCCTGAAATGGAAAGAGTGAGACGTGTATATTGAGCCACCGTGTGAACCTGTGACCGTGCTAAGTTTTTCTTTCAATGTGAAAATACTCCTTCCATATCTTATAATGTGGGTCTGATTCAGAGCTCTGATTCCCTTTTCCAGATCTAAGGGCCTTACAGAGGCCTGTTCAGTCTGTTTAGGTTGTCATTAGCCAAGACTGTACCTCGAGCTGTGGTATGAATCAGTTCAGTTTATCCACCTGGCTCCCTGCACTGACTTAGCAGCTCCAAGTCACTCATGTTCCAAAGCATCTTGCTGTGTCCCAGGCTGAGAAAGCTCCTCTTCCCAAAAGAGCATGTGGCTGATTGTGAGGGTGGTCTTCACTTTTTCACTATCTGCAAATGCTTTGGAAATGTTTCTTTGGGTGAACTAGAACTTTTCAGCTGTCCAGCTTGGGCTCCTGGCTTCAGAGCCTTACACAGGACCCCAGCCTTCTGGTGCATCATAATTTCCATAATCGTGCTTCATGGTGACTGTCTGGTGTTCTGCTCTGGGCGAGGAAGGCTTTATTTACTCCTCAGGAAGGCTCCATGTTGGATTTATGCACAGAGACTTTGGCCCCTGTTCAGTCTTTCACTTCCATACCCATGGAGTGTTCCTGCCACGGTCCCACATCCAACACTCAGGAGTACAAAGCCTCGTATCGTCTCTGTTTTGTTTCTTTTCATAATTGATCTCTTTGACGTCTGTCCCACAGGCTGTCAGGCAGTTAGGCCTAATAGGTTCTAGAGACATTTTTTTTTCTTTTCTTTTTATTCCTTTCCTTGAAAAATGAAAGAAAAATATCCCCACACTTTTTTTTTTTTTTTTCTTGCAGTCTGCCCATTTTTGGTTAGTTATTGCTACTGCTTCTTTTAGAGCATCCCCTTGGGCTCCGGCTCTCCAGAAATGAGAATCCTGTGCAGATGGTATCTTCAGGGAAAGAGAAAATTACTTACCTTGTCATAATGCAGGTCTGGAAAAACAATATTGCTTGGAGTTTGTGTTTCCATCCACCTTCCCTTTCAACGTGGGGGTATTATGGTGAGGAGCTGATGGATTCTGGCCTGGGTGTTTAACTGATCGTTGTACATCATTCACCTGGAATGTTGGTCGCTTTAAAGGAGAATTTGTAGTCTTTTTTTGTAATTAGGGATTTAGGAAGACCGTGGGCTGTACATGCTTAAAGGGTTGTAGCTGAAATATAAGAGCCCTCAAGGCAGCCTATAGGTACGTCACAGTGCCCAAAATCTTAAGAACTAGTGGAATTTCCTGCGTGATTTGTGCTGCAGGCACAAAACTCAGAAGGGGGACTCTGAGGTGACTTTTGAAAAAGCACAATTACTACGTAAGTAATTTTTTTCCACTTTCTTTCCTGAAAGCATGCCGGAATAAAATAGTAGTCACTAAGAAAAGCCATTACCAGACTGTCCAACCTAGAGTTAAAAGGACTTGAAAAACCCAAATAATAGTGTCACACAAAACATATTGCTTGCTTTCTGGGTCCGCCTGCCATCCTTTGTGTGTGCAACCCCTGCCAGTAGCTGCAGGAAGAGTTGTTGTGTGTTTGACAGACATCTCCTAATATGCAACTTTGTTAGCAAAAGTAATCTTGTGAAGTGAACCATTACATTAGAATGTAAAGGTAATGATTTGTGACATCGTAGTAGTGTTGGGGAAAATATTTGCTTGTTATTCCTCTTTGTGTGTCAAAGTCTGCGTATATGTAGTTGGATATATGGTACCTTTTCCCTTCCAGCACATACAATAATTCCTGAAACTAGCATCATTGTAAAGTATAGCACAGTGTGATGAAGTTCATAGGTATATTTTAATACCTTTAAGTATCTAATATTCTAGTATTAGAATATTATTGTCTAGTATTCCAATATTTCACAAAAAGAAATTGATTTCCTATCTTCCATTGTTACTTGAATACATTCTGATATCTTCTACTTTGGAAGCACTTTTAAGTGCTACAGATATATACTCACAACTTAAACTTCCATTTAAGAAATCTGGTTTGGGTGGGAAATCTGAATGCATTGAAGCAGTAAGCCAGAGCTAAGTTCAAATTCTGCACAGTATCAAAAAAAGCCCCAATGTTTTATAAATTTCTTTTCTGATTTCCTCATACTTAGAGATGTTGCTCAAAGAGCTACTTCTGCCTTCATTCTGTGGTAGTAACAGGGGAGATAATAGTTATTCCTATGGTTTTAAGCTGATCTTTCTTGAAGTGTCCTCTCCAATTTTTCATCTTTCCTGTATCTCACTATTTGCTTTCTGTATGTTTGCTGGCACAACATCTTCACTTTCATCTGCCTCACGCAAGCTATAGTTAGATTTGCTCTTTGACACTGACCCAAATCTTTTTCCAGCATGCCAAATTACCTTTTAAGTATCCATCTATGGAAGAAATAATCCCTCAAATTTAATAGGGTCAATTCCTCTGGCTAAGACCGCCGGGTACAAACTGGACATCATGGATTACCTTTTTGTGCAAGTTCTCTAAACCTCATGACAGCAAGTGCTTGAACAGCAGTTAGAGGTAACAAGCTTAGGACCAGAAGAATCTTCATCGTTTTTATTGCTGGCCTTGTTGTACAGTGTCAGCTTCGGTCGTGCTCTGGAATATCATGTTTGATCAGTTGTAGAGGCTGGGGGGAAATACGAAGCTGACAGCATTAGGGTGGCTGAGAACACAAATACATTTTATTTCTATTAGAATTTTCCACAAGCTTTGATTCTGGGAAGCGAAGGAGATGAGACTACAGCTTTTCTCGTCTCTCTACTAAATCACCCTGTGCTTTGGTCTAGACTTGCAAATTTGTTCTCAAAACCATTGTCGTCCTCTTACAGTCTAGCATCTCATTAAGAAACTAACTGCAAAATCAACTGCTCTTGCTGACATGTTTCCTGATTTAGATGCAGCTGGGTCCAGCTGGGTCTAAATGCCTGAGATAGTCCTATCGAAGGAAATTTTTTTTCCCCCTCTTGACATGGTTAAATCTAGTTGCGTTAGGAATTTAATTAGGAGTTAGTTTAATTGTGTTTTGAGCTGTTCTTTCTCCCATTCAGCTTTCCTAGCAGGGGCTGTGAGTCAGGAAGACTCTTGAGTTCTATTTCTGTCCTTGTCGCTAACACTAACGACCTTGGACTCCTCTGTGCTGGTTTTTTTTTTTTCTTTTCGCCTAGTGCAAATGGGGCATCTAGTCCTGCTTTTTTTCCCGATTGCGGTGGGGAGAGAGTGCTTACCTCTGCAGATCTGAGCTGAATGGCTTTCCTTTACTCAGCTCGACTGTCTGTCTGGGAACAGCAAGCAGAAGTTGAAACTCTGTTTTTTATTGCAACTTGCTGGAAGATGCCTTTGTGTCTGTGTGATGGAAGGTGATTTCTTCTAACCTCATAAGGAGTTTCTCCATTGCCTCCAGTGATGGCGATCACTTTTCTGAGCAATGGTCGGCTGTGTCTTTGCCTACTATGCAAGAGGGAGCGAGCTGTGATAGTAACTGGTGTCATAAAAAAATACCCATGCAAGTTTGAAAACAAGCTGCCAGGACTTTGCCAGAAAAATCTGAAGCAAAGCCCCAGTCACCTGTTGTTTGAATTACTGTTATATTTGCTTCTATATAAAGCGACATGTAGCAAGTAATTCACAGTATCTATCTACCATCTAACACTAAACAATCAGCTGATGTATTTACAGGCAGTAGGCTGATAAGGTTTCAAATTTTGGTTTAGAATCCGTTATAAAGAGCCAGAGCACATGGGAGGAGTTGCGTGCTCTCTTGGTGCTTTGGGTATGGAAACATGAGCCTTTATGGTGTTTAAGGAAAAATTGGGTAGAACGGTGGCAAAGGCAGCTGTCAAAGAGCTGAGGCTTTCCTGAGCTTTGGGCTTCGTTCCAAAGGGTGTATTTGCAGACATTTGCTTTTGAGGAAGTGGGTTTGTGACAGGAATCAGTCTTGTGTTATCTGGGAGGCTAATCGTTATGGTTGTGCGTATAACCCCAGTGTTCACTCCCACAGATCGCCTCTTTGACTAAGAGCTACGTTACTGTCTTGATGCAGCTGCAGCACAATAATTTATACTCTCCTGAGTCGGGGACCTTGCTCAGGTACATGCACTTCTTGCTGCCATATTAAGTCATCAATGATGCCAGATGCATGTAGACAGGCATTGAGTTTTGACCCTGAAGCTGCCACTGCCATCTCGTGCAAAATTACTCTGGGCCTGCAAGATCATTGGATGAAAGAACATTGAGCACAAATTCACCAAGCGAGCTCAGTCCCACACAGTTTAATAGACTTTGGTTATTTCTCTCTATGACACCTAGTGCTCTTAGAAGAAAAGGATGAGGTCTGTGTTGGAGACGGATAAGCTGAGGCACACAGTAGCGGAAGGGTCAGGAATGGAAAGCAGAGGAGGGAATACCTGTCCTGTTGGAGTCGATGAGATTGTGTTCACTTGGTTTTGCCAGGGCTTTCATTTGGTAACAGTAACAGACTCAGGTTTTACATGCAGTCACCCCTTTACCATCAGTTAAAAGAAGAATGATACTTTAAATAAAGTTAGAGAAATGAGGTGACGCTAGATTAACACTTGCCAAGGTGAGAGTCTGTAATGGTTATCAGTTGTTTGAAGGCCTATTAAATTAAAATCTCTACAATTCACTTAATGTTTTATTCAAAGATGGAAGCTAACATGGATGCTGTAAACCAGGCAGGTTAGCTAGCATGTCTCTAAATTGCTCAAGTTCCTGTTGGGATCTATTGGATTTACAGTAATCTTTAATTATAGAATGTAATTACTTTAGAATGGATTATAACGTTGGTGTCCGTTTCTGTGGGTTGCTTGGTAACGTCTTTCATGTGCTGAAGCACTATCTGTTCTGCGAGTTACAGGCTTTTAAACCCATGAAGTAAAAGCCTGTGGATATTAGTGTCTGCGTAAATGGAGCCTTTCAATCAACTGGAGTTAACACACAGCTTTTTTGTTATTATTTTGCTAGTACGTGAAAACATTTCTAAGGACAATGTCTCAAAGAAGTAGCCTGAGAAGTTGCTCACCTTTGTATTAAAGATTTTAAAATAAATTCTAGCCCTTTTGTAACATTCTGCCATGGTGTTTGTATGGGTGTTTATATCTCTGTGTGATAATATTAAAAACAGCAACAGATAATAAACATGGTACTGTTTTGTTACATTTCCCACAGTCAATCCTGAATTTTACAAGTGTATGCAAGTCTGATTAGAAAAAAAATACCATCCATTATTCCAAATATAAATGGCTTATCCTGATGTGTTCAGGCAGACTTTTTCTTCTGCCAAGACTGACAGTCTGTTCCTTTTTCTTCTCTGCATCTTGTCATCTGGCAAATTATTTTTTACACAGCTGGGGAAAATATATGGCATTATATTGCAGGTTAAAAATCCAAACTAGAACAGGGCTATTTTGGGGTAGCAAGAAGGGTAGAGATGGGAAAGAACAGGTCCTAGTTTTGAAACCGATATGACAACTAATCTTCCTCCAACTGCAGAGAAAGGAAGAGAAACCTGTCTGGTAATTTGAGGTGGGAAAAACCAAGTAAGAAATAAAATAGGGAAAGGAATATTTAAAATTACACCCACCACCACCCTTTTGGTTTTGTTTAGGTTTTGGGGTGTTTTTTTTGAAAACCCAAACCAGGAATTTCTTAGATAGCTTGATAGTTAAATATTTGAAGGGGAGTTGAAGAAGGGAGGCTAAAGAGTCACAAAAGCGGTTATCTTGTGAAGATAATGGCTTTGTGTAATGTTCCTTGGAAGTTCTTGAAAGGGGCTGATTGGTTGGTATATTTAGATTTCATCTTTTAAGCATTTACTAATTATCCCAGCCTAGATGGATAAAACTAATCAAATAGCTGTTTGGGAATGCTCTGCATTTTGAAATGTTCCCTGGTAACAAAAGGAGGGCAAGTGATAGTGGGGGGGATTTTTTTCTTTTTTCCTCTCATCTCTCTGCTTTTTGCAAGTGCATAAACCCAGGGGTTTTCAGTGGTTTAGTTGTTATATATATATATATATATATTAAAGAACATCAGATTTGCACATCTCTTCAGAGTGAAAACTCTTCCTTGATCAAGTTTTTATCCTGAGCCCTGTTTCTTCATTATCTGGATCCCAGAACTTGCTAAGTGCCTTTTTGATCTGAATTCTTCCCGACTGCTTTTCCACTGGAGTCTGATGTTTCCATAACCTCAGGTTCTCTGAGGATCAGTAAAGTGGTGGCGCTCTGGAAATCGAGATTGTTGTACACGTGGGCAGAAATTGTAAATCGCAGCTGTTCAATATCTCCCATGTTACAGCCTGGGTGGCATCTTTGAAGCGCTGCTGGACCGAGGAGCAGCGGTGGCCTCCTGTAGCACATCATGTGTGTGGAGAGGGAGTGTTACCAACTTTGTTGATGTTTTTATTTACTGAGTCTGGAGTGAGTTTTATTGTGCTCTTTGGCATATTTGATCTCAGAAAACGTAAGAATTCTTGCTGAGTTAAGACCTGTCAAGAGCAAACAGGAATGAGAGAATGAGCAGAGCTGTGGTAGCAGTGTGGGTGCAGTTGTGTGCTTGTGAGGCTTAGCAGATGGAGAAGTTTGGGGTATCGTGAAAACATTAAATACTGCTATGATTTCCTGCTGCAGTGTTTGAAGGGACACACGCACTCGGTGTTTGGCCCAGGATTTTAAATGAGAGTATTTAGAAAGCTGACTTCTAAATAAAAATATTTCCATACATTAAACAAAAAAAAAAAAAAAAAGCACTGAAAACAAATTTAACCCAGCCTTCTTCCGCAGTGGTTTTGTGCAATCTAAATACTGCAGTGTTGTGAACCTGCAAAGTTGTAGCGAAAGGCCCCGAACCAGCACACAGCTCGGTGCAGGACTTTGTGCTCCCTGCCTGGCTCTGCATGGCTGCAGGCTGCTGCCCATAGGAAATACACGGGGGCTTGAGAGCAAGATCTTTTTTGAGGGGTTGGATGGAGCAAAGCACAAGAAAAGGTAATGGCCTAAATTATGAAAGTGATAGTGCGGGGTTTCACAAGTCAGTTTAGTTACTTGTAGTTGATTTGAATGTATAATTGTCTAGCTGGGTAGTTGAAACTCTCGAAGGTATAAAAGTGACTTACGGATCATAGAAAAGAAAGAGCAGTCTGACAAACTTGATTATAAATTTGGAAGTCTCTGCTATAAATCAGCTGAAAGCCAGGGTGATTAGAATTTCATGGCCAAATAGATAATTATCTATTAGATGGCAGACGGCACACTGTTAAGAACAAAATCTAAAATTATGGATCTATTTCCATAATTTTTGTGGTTCTGGTGCCATTTTTCAAATGCAAAATGGCATAATGTTAATGCTGACATATTGTGATCTGTCATGACTAGAATACCATAAAATATTCACTTTTAACCTTGGCGTCTCATCAGAAAGCAGACTTAAACACCTCACGAGGTGAATTTCCATTTTGCACCGCTCGGCTCCATCCCCTTCTGTTTCAACCCAGGGTTTGGAACCTCTGTCAGACAGAGCTCCTGAAAGCCCCATCTCAGTCCTTCGTACAGTGTATAAATGTGGAGTCCCCACTTTTAGAAACTTGATGAATCTCTTTGGTGGTTTGGAAGTTGTACTGCTAAATTTGGATTGGAAAGACAGCTGCAGAAAGCCAGAATGGGTAGAATGGCGCAGATGCTTTTGGCTTTTAAACTTTTCCAGTTGCTGCTTTTGGACCTATCGTTAAGGAGGGAAAAGCTTGATCTTGGAAAATGAAAGGGTACCGCATTATGCATCTTGCCTCTTGAATATAGAGGGTTTAAAAGCAGTGAGCAAAATTTTGTTCACGTAAAGGAAAACTGACAACCCTTTAGTATGACAAGGCAGCATATCCAATCTCATCCATCCTCTGCCTGCCTGATTATCAGCTCAGGACAGAAGAGAGAAGGAGAGTTTAAAACACTGCAGCCAGCACAGCCCAAGAAATCATTTTTGTAGTGGAACTTTTTGCAACACCATGACAAATGCAGCTTAAATGGTTGAATAGGCAAATTAAGAATACACTTACTTATTCAAATGGCACTTGGGAGTCCTGTGTGAAGTGAGTCGCTTTGGGGTGTCTGTCAGCAGGCCTCATCCAGTCCCTCCTCATGTGAGAAGACAGAAGGAGAGGAGGAGATTCCCCTTCTAGGATATAAGTGGCTGCGGAAGGGAGACCCGTGGTAGTTTTCTTGCCTGTGATGGAGGTGTCGGCGAACTCTGGATCCCAGGGAGCCATCGACGCCACTGTGGCAGAGGTGCCTGGGTTTCTCACATGCTTTGAAGAAGAAACTTTGGGCCCTCTGGAATGGAGGGGTTAAAAAAGTTGAGGGAAGGAAATAACTTTAAATTTCATACTCAGCTTAAAATGAGGCTGAGTCAGAATGACAACGTTAGGAGTTTTATGCAACAAAATAGAGTCATTTCCACATCCTCTCCATGTCCAGGCTCTCTGTGTGCCAGAAGGGTGGGTCCTCCTTCCTCAGCTCTGATTTAGAAGAGAAATGAACCAAATAGATTGCCTAGCTGTTTCCTTTCTGGTGCATAAGCCCTATCGCTCGCTGTGGGAAAGCTGTCTTCGTGGAAACACCATCTTTCCTGGAGTAAACTTCAAGACGAAGCTCCAAGACATAAAAGCATTCACTCAGTACCCTCAGAGAGAGTCCAGATTTCCTCAAAGATTTGCCCTGGTCTGTTAATGAAGAATGAGAACTTCCCATTTAGAATAATGCTGCCCCTGAAAAAAAACTCCAGAGATCTAGCGAAAATAAAATGAACACCCTAAGTCATATGACTGAGGTGTGTTTGAGTGAATTTCGTGGAGGGTTTCTCCCCCTCCCCACCCCGGTCATTATTTAATTTCCTTGGAGCAGAGTACTCCAGTGACTAATTCATCCCACACTGAGTTTTTAAAACCCAAGTTGACTTTATTTGTTTGTCCAACATTCTTTTGCCTGGTGGTGTTGGACTCTGAATGTTATCAATCAGTTCAGCAAATGTTTATCCTCATCCATATGACCAGCTCTGTGAAACTTTACTTTGGAAGCTTGGTGTTTAAAAAAGTAGAGTGGGTGGAAATCTGGTGATGTGGCTTTTTGTGTGTGTGTGTGCTAATTAAGGAGGATACTGCCAGAGGCTTGCAATGTTGGGTTTGTGAAACACACAGCTGGAGGGCAGGACAAAAGTAAGAACTGAAATGACAGTAGGAATTTCATACCAAAGTAACCTGCATATTCTGATCCTGAAATAGAGCAGTAAATGCTGTTGCAGACGCTAGACAGGGGCACTCTGTGGAGGAATGATTTGTTTTAAACTGTCATTTTCTCTCAGATGTCTTGTTTGAGTGAAGCATTTTAGAGGACTCTTACCTTTGTTGAGCGGCGGTGGAGAATATTGTCGATTCTCTGAAGCCACCTTCTTCCCCTTTGTTATCTGACTTTTTTCCACGGATTGAATCAAAGAATGTACAGGTCACTGCAATGCTGGGGCTGAAACTGCTCAGAGCCAGGCTGTGTGGATTATAAAAGGAAGCTTTATTTAAGGCGCTCCTTAGAAGCTGACAAGTCCTAGTCTCTCCTAGCTGCAGAGAGGATACTTGTAGGTTTAATTTTTCCTACCAGCTGGAGCCAAAGGGGCAGGAGGACAGAAAAAAAGCTGTGCTGGTGTGTGTGTGTGTTGGAACTCGCACAAACCCATTGCCTTGCAGTCCTCAGGGAAAGGTTAATGTGCTGAGCCCGGGCAGGACAGTTCAAATGTCCCCAAAGGAATTGTTTGAGTTGGAAGGGGTTTCTCAGAAATCACTCAGCCCATCTGCAGGATTCTCTTAAGAAAGCACTTTCAGTTTTGATAGGAAGATATCAAAATGTCATGGATCTCCCTTTTCTCCTTTATGAAGGCATGCTCTTAATAAATAGAAAGAAAACTTCTGTGCAGTCCTCAAAGACCAGTTTCATCCTTTGCTCAGCACAGTATTAAGTGCGTTCTGTACCTCAGTGGTGTGCTGCCTCGCCAAAGTTGTACGTGTAACCACTGCAAGGTGGGCAGATGGTTTAGCAGTTTGATCAAGTTTCATTATTGCTGTCATCAAGAAATATGAAAACTCAGAAGGTAACATCCCTGTACTTAGGGATATATCAACTTTGGCCTTACATTTTTAGTTCATTTTAATTACCATTCTGAAATACTGATACTCCTCAAAAAATGTGAGGGATTCAGAGATGGAAGCATCTTTCTAAAATTCCCACTTGGTTTGCACAGCCCAGGGGAAAAGTGGGCTCTCAGTGTTGGATACTGTGGTACTTCTGAAATGTGCCATCCCAAGTTCTGCACCAAGAGCAATGAGTTTGAGACTTCTGCAAACTGCTGAATGCAGCCCCATTCATAAGGGTTCTGTGTGAATCAAGATTTTATAATTAATGGACCGCTGGTTGCCGCATTTAGCAGTGAATGGGAAACTCCCATTTGTTCCCAGAGCTGAAATTCAGAAAACTTTCAGTTCCGTTAAGAGCTTTCGTTCAATTTTTCTTTTTACAGATGATGAAATTCGCATGGGATAACTACAAACAATATGCACTTGGAAAAAACGAACTGCGACCGCTGAGTAAGAATGGCCACATCGGTAACATGTTTGGTGAGTTCCAAATCAATTTTAGTGCAATTCTGTTGCATTTCTTTAAAGGTCATATGTCCGTGTCAGTTCCTTTCTCTGCAATGCAGTGAGGTATCTATAACAGCTTTGATCTCTTTCCTCTTTCCATTTTTATGAAGTGAGACCTTCAGCACAGCTCCTAGGGGTTACCTACGCATATTCCATTGCTGGGAATCTCATTCCTACAGGCATCTCTCAGTGCCAAGCCTGTATCACCTCTGTGTACAGATCTAGCACCAAATGTGTCTGAGAACAGTGCTAAAACCAACCAGTGTCTTTATTAAAACATGAAATCAGTCCAAACCTGACAATGCTGCTATTTGTCTAAGCTTGTAGACATCAAGGCTGGACCAAACTGAGCGTTTTCTCTTTTGTTTCACCACTGTTGAGCAAGATGCGAATTCCATGAAATACTGAGCGAGAGAATCAATATTAAAGGCTCTTTATACTATGTGCTTACTGGCTTGTATAATTTTACTCTTTAGCAGATTACCTTTTTTATGTGAGCCATTTCCATAATTTCAGTGCTATTCCCCTGCTTGTTCTGGTGGGATACTTGTTGACTTCCTTGGATATAAATTGTGGTTTTCCTCATTTGCACTCAAAGCGTTTCCCTGCTCTGCTCACTCTGCCCTAGTTTGGCCTTGCCTGCACAGGTTGTGCCATGGTGATAAGGTGCAGAAGATGGAGGAAGGGCAGCAGAATCTGCTTTAGCAGCCCTTTCCCGCCCCTCCTTGGTGAAGACTTGCTGTACGGAGGTCTCTCGGCTTCTTTCCACAGGATTCTGTTTTGCAGAGACTATATCCCAGAGTCCCTTGCCCAGATTAGGGTGGAGCAGAGTTCTTTGGAGGGCAAATTATCTGTGAGCTTTATTTCCTCAGGGCAAAGGAATTGGGCTAATACAGTATGAAGAAACACTCCCATTCCTGGTTTTGCACTCTCTGGGTGTCCCAGTCCTACGTTAGGTACATGACATGGGTGTGGTCTTTCAGACAGTGTATGTGGAGATATACAGCTTTGGGGAGCGGTGGGATGTGTGTGAAAGTGAAGGTTTGAAGGTGGAAATAGCATCATGTGTCTTCTAGGATGGCCAAAACCTTGAAGAGCAGCAGCCCTCTTTGGCCTCTGGACTGCAAGGGCCGATGGCCCTGATGGAGATGGCAGAGGAAGGGCTGGCTTTTAGTTTAGCCGCAGCACGGGGAGAAACCTTGGTGTTCCGCTTGTGGTGCCACCATCAAGTCTTTTGATTGCCCCAGATGAGGCACTAGTCTTTTTAGTTCCTGCAGAAGCACCAGGAGAGTTAACTCACATCTGGTTGTGCTATACTGTAAGTTGCATGGAAGCTGCGTTAGCGATTGCTGGGGTGTCTGGAGGAAGCAGTTTTGGCTGTGTATGACCAGCCACTGCTCTTGCCCAGTCTCACTTTGTCAGGAGCAGTGATTTGGGTTTGTTCATCCTTTGCCTTCCTCTTTCGCTGCCCCAAGAATACCCAGGTTTCTTGCTTGAGAATTTGCATTAACTTCAGCACTAAGTTAAGCATTTTGCAACTTTTCCATTCTGGCAAGCTTGTCAAAATTCCTCAAGGAGCATGCCTGTAAACAGACAAAAATATTGAAAGCTTTTAAATGCATTTATCATGCTAAAACAATTGGCAGTACTTACGCTTGTTTGTAGCATGCTTGTGAGGACTCTCAAGGAAAATGCTTTGGAGCGCAAGGATTTGCAGACAATAGCAGAAAAGAAGCTACATGGTACATTTCAGCCTCGTTATAGGCTTTTCCTCCTTTTAACTGTGGCTGGTAAAGAACGGAAGCATTAGGCAATCTGTTGCGGCAGCCCTCTATCCCTCTTGTCTTCAGTGACTTTTAGAAATTAGGACAAGGCACTGTTCACCTTCTTCATTGTTGCCCATTCCCCCTGCTGTCACATCATGCATCCTTTTATTCCAAACTACAGATGTAATGGAGGCAAATCGGGTACTCTCCAGCCTAGAGGTGTCAATATTAAGCTGAGATTTCTCTGCAGCTGCTTCCATGTGGGAGGGAGGGAACCTCTTTTGGGCTATTTTCAACTATGTATGTGTGCATGAGAAGCAATCGAGTTCTTGAAGGGTGATACATTTTCCTGTTGTGGATGTGATGCTCACTTGTAGCCTAGCCTTCAGTTTAGCAGCCTCACCCTAGGGGAAGCGGGGGAGCTGCTTTTTATCAAATATTCTCTCTAATCAAAGTAGAAATACAAAATAAACATTCACCTTCTGCTCCTACATAGCATTCTGCTTCTCTTGACAGCCATGAGCTAGCATCCCTCCCCCAACATCTGCCCCAGCGGCAGGAAAATCACAGGCAGAAAAACTCTTGTATCTCCACCCTACTTAATCTCCTTTCTCCTCTGCCTTGGAAGGTAGCAGCTCGCATCTGGGAGGATATCTCTATGGTTTCCGTACTTCAGACCCAGAGATCAGAATTTCCCACTAACCCAAGTGCTAGGCTGCTACATACACTGGAAGGCAGTGTTCCCACTCTCTTGGACTTTGATCTGGTGACTTGGTCTTACATTCCTGCTTGTGATTGATGCTCTCCAGATCCTGTTCCTAGGGCATCGATTTCATAAAGATTCTCTTGTGTCCTAGACGTGGCTTATTTGTACAGAAGTCTTCTGATTGCTGTCATTTATAATCATTGCAACTTGAAAGCCCTTTCCATAAACCCACTAGCTGTGGTTCTTTCATAAGTATTATTTATTCATCTGTGATGCTTGTGATAAGATGTGCCCCACTAAACATCCCATTCCGTGCCCTCCAATGGGGTAAACATGTTTTAGACTTGCAGCCGTTTCGGATGTGTGATGATTTCCCCGGAAACTATGCCACGGAAATGGGCAAAGTACACTACTAGGGTGGAAGGATGATCTCTGCTAGAACAAAACCTGCACCACAAGGTTCAAATGTGAATGACTGCACAACTGTGGGGTTTTTAGAATTACCTGCAAAATTTCTCTCCACACTTAAGCCAACTCAAGAAGACCTGCAGGGTATCTAGCCACTGTTAGATTCAGGCCCAAAACGTGCTTGTTTAGGAGTATTATTTAAGAAAAATGGTACAGCTGGGCTTGTGGCTACGGGTGAAGGCTGGACATCCACAGGTATGTATTCTGTTCCCAGTGCTGATCTAGCTATTTTAACCCTTCTTACCCCAGCATCTCAGCATTCCTGTCTTCGGTGTTGTGAGCATTAAATTAATTGATGTTTGCAAAGCATGTTGAATTCTTGGAGTGAGGCTGCTGGAGAGGGCAACCGTATTATGTAGCGCAGCACTTGAAATGCACCTGTCACTGTGATATCCAGCATTAGATAGCTGAATTATTATTCTGCCCGCTCCCTGGGTCTGTCATAGCCACTTATTTTTCTGACAAAATGTTTTTAAAATCCTGTTAGCTTTACAGAGTTTCTCTAGCTATGGGAGAGTGAGCTGGCAGCTATTTCTGCTCATGCATCAGCTGAATTGTCAGTTACATTTTGATTGCAGAGTCTTTTAACAATGATAAGGTAAGAAGCCTGATTTTCAGATATCTCTTGAAGTGTGCAGTGCTGGCAGCAGAAGAATCCTTCTTTGACTTATAACCTGAGCCAATTTGCTCTGAAATCAGTGACAGCAAGTAAATATGGAACCTTGCTGTGCTGTTAGACAGTCATTTTCCACCACCTAACTGCACATTAGTGTATTAATTTTAGTATAGAAATAGCAGTCCTTAACTAGGTTTCCCCCCTTCACAATCCTTAACTAGGTTTCCCCCCTTTTTTTCCTCTCTCCCCACTTGAAATCACGCCTAAAATTATGAATTGCCTTGTCACAGCCATCGCTTCTCTCAGCATACGCTGAATTTGTGCATCACTGTGAGGCTCTGTAGCTTTATCTGATGTGAATCCATGTGACAACTGCCACGTCTAGGACACAGCCAGGTCACCAGAACTGGATGACAAAGATCTGACAGCAGCTGGATCTGAAAGATAGAAGGCGTTTAGAGTTTGTCCTTGCGTAGGGCCCTCCATGTTGTTCCACGTTTGATTGATTGGTGGCAGAGTACACAGGGCTATCTGCACAGGCTGGATAACAGTTCTTGGAAAATCGGTGGCTGCCGAGGCTGTGTTTGTGTACTCAGCTCAGGCTTTGGCCTGAACTGTCCTGACAGTTTGTTTTGAAGACAGGAGGTCATTGGTCTCAGTTGCCTGGAAATCATGCTATTTTGGCTCTCCAGGATAAAAAAAAGGGCTTGAAGTGGCTGGGGAAGAAAAGTGGTGGCCACATGAATATATACAGAGAGGCCTCTAGAAAGCAGCAAGTTGATTGTCCTGAGATTCAGAAACCTGCAGGTTTTTTCTCCCTGGCAAATGCAGTGCGATCCTACCAGACTTTCTCACTGCACTGTGACCTGCCCAGTCCCTGATCTGGATGGAGTTTTAAGTAACATCTCTCCACTGGACTTAAACCACCAGGCTCCTTTCTCAGGAACTTTTGACAGCAGCTAGAGTGCTCTTTGACTGCCACCTCAGGTGCTGGGCCCAACTGGACACAAAAGGCTCCTTGTCCCAGAGTTAGTCCCTTCAACCATCCAGTCTTGCCCATTGAGCCAAACATTTTCCAAATAGCTGCTTCCTTCATCAGTGATTTAGCTAAGAAACCATGAAGCAGGCAGGAAATGTGCCCACCTCAATTAGAAGCAGCAGGAGTTGATGTATGAATATTTAACACGGGCAAGGTAGTTGGATGAAAATACTAATTTAGCAACATTCTAACTACCAGAAGAGAAATGGTAACCTCCAATTGTGCAATCACTTGGTGCAGCTTTTCTGTTCTGCCTATGAGTCTCTTTCCCTGCGATCACAAAATTACCAAACCCTGGAGTGTCCTTTATGTGATTAAAATAATAATAATAATAATTGCTCTCCAAATTTGTATGCTGGATTATTCCTGCTGCCTGTTGCACATGGCATTACACGGTTGGCTCCACGGGCTCTTTACAGAGAAAAATATATTGTAATGAAGATGTTGCTGGAACACTCTTGCTCTCTGGCATCATCATTTTTTTTTTTTTTTATGTATAAAAACTGTTACCCAGTTGAGTATTATTTTCAGGAGGGGCATTCTGAGTTGACGTTGGCTTTTGCTGTCACTGAAATCTGTAGCAGCAAACTTTATTTCCTGTCAGTAGGAAGCAGTGAATCAGGATATCCTCCAAATATCAAGCTTGTTGGAGATTGGTTGCATGATTCATGTTAGAGCTGACATTTATCCCTGTTACAGGTTTTTCTTTTTTTCCCTTGCTTTCCACCTGCCAAAGAGCACTCCTTCCAGACACCAAGGTTGTCATTAATACTGCAGGAGATCACTCCCGCTCTGCTCTCACCTTGGGTCATGCTGAGAATGGTGGCTTCCTTCAAATGTGCTGTTTCAAGCATTAGCTCAAACATCAGGGCTCCACTGAACCCTAAACCTCACACAGAGAGATTTAAGCTTATTACAGTGGCTCATTTAAAAAACTTTAAACACAAAAACCCTATTAATGTCACATATAGTGGCCTAGAGCCTTCTTCAAACACCTTTGCTATCAAAGCCCGTATTCTGAGGCTGGACTAGACCTGATAAGCTCTGTTGTGGCAGCAAATCTTGAAAAAAATGTTATTTGAACCAAATAGATTCATCTCCCCTCAGCTGAGATTTACATCTTCGCAAACAAAAATCAAACTCAGAAAATTCAGCAGAGAACAGCCTTGGCCTAAGATGCAAAGCACAGATGCGCGCTCCAGTGTTTGTCTGTGTTCAGCCCTTCAGATATGAGGACAGCTGCAAAGATTGGACAGCAAGGGTTTGGACTGGGCCTGTCTTTAGCAGGAAACCGGGCAAACTTCGCATTATCTCAGTGTAAAACCATTAATCATCCCAGGCTTCCTCATGAGTTTCATGAACTTTCCATTGACCCTGAACTGAGTTTTGAGTTTAATGAGGCCTAAAAGTAGGAGAGTGTCTTGGGATTTGTCAGAACTGCTTTGCACAGCAAAATGGAGAAGAAGGAAACAAAAAAAAAAGTTAGAAAAAACAGCCATTAAAGTAGCAAATGAAAGTAGAAAAGGAAAGAAAATTGTGTTGAGATGTTGTGACTAGAGAGCGTTCTTTGGGACCTCTTTTTAGGATGCTGAGGAGTAGAACGTAGACCGGTGTGGAGGAAGCAAGCCACGTGTGAGCAGCCCCGTTACCATGTAGACAGGGGAACAATCCAGGCTGTAACTATTTTTTTTCCTTTTTTTCAGACTCTGGGGGCTGTATTTCAAAATACAGTGAGCTTGTCTTAAAGCTTTTTTTGCTTTTTTTTTTGGCTTTTTTTTTTTTTTTAAACCACCCCGTTATGGATGTTGTTTGTGCCTCATTCCGGACACTAATTATGCGGAAATAATTGTCTAATCTTCAGAGATATTGAGCGTGTGATTAAAAGGCAGCCAACTGAGAGTGGGTGTAGTTGGACTGCTCACCGATTCTTCTCTGGATTACGGAGGCGTTGGTGGCAACTCCACAGCAAAAGCTGAGTTGGAGGTTTGGCACTTCCAAGTGGCTCTAACTAACATCCAGCATCCACTCCAAGGATCTTAATGGCACCCCTCTGTGTTGACTTGATAATAACACAGAGTGTACGGAGTTGAATACTGGACTTGAAGCTCCTGACTACACAGATACCTCTGCTTTGGTCAGAATATATCCTTCAGAAATGCTGAGGGCTGTTTGTCTTCTAGCCAGAATTTGCAACCAGATGCTTTACATAATTTCTGCTGCAGACGCAAACCCACCTGCTGACATGCACTACCAGAAACTACATAAAAAAGCAGAGCAAGTTAAGAATATTTAAAAGATGTACTTTTAGCCATGCCTTTTTATGTTGGAAACACCTTGAGACTTCTGGTTTTCTTATCTTTATCCCTCTGTATTTAGCTTTTCTTTGTTTATTCAGAGGAGATGGGTAGCTATAAACTGTGTAGCAAAAAACCCCCACTTATCTTCTTTGTTTTTATTCACTCCTTTTCCACTCTTGAAACTTCTGAGGAGATTAGGCAGGTTCAGAACTGGCTTTGCTTTGTTAGATTTCACATTTAGAACTTAACTGCTTTATCATATCTTTTTCTGTGCTGCTGCTGAAGTTTCTTGCCACCTTCATTATGTACCTCATTGGATATTCATCTGGATTAGTGTTAGATTTTGACATTTCTCTATTCGCCTTCAGGAGATCGCATTTCAAATGGCTCCTGCTACAGAATTTCCTTTTCTTCAATTTCTCCAGGTACTTGTTTCCAATATTATTTTTTTTTTATCTCTGCTGCCTTTTGGGATGAGAGAAGTCTCTTATCTCACTTAATCAGTAGGTTTAACGTCATCCCATAGGACGTCAACTTTCAGATTTGTCACTGGTTTCAAGGTTGGATCTATGTGTTCAGAATATTGTGGTAGGCATTTGTCATTTGAAGACCTTTATACTTTTTAAAAATACTATCTTTTAGCCTCTCAGGATTGTTCCTGTCTCTAGAGAGAATTTTTTGGAAGTTCAAGAAAAATCCCTTAGCCTTTGCTTGAGGCATCAGTATGAAAAACGGGGAGGATTTTTTTGGACTTACTAAAATTGTTCATCCTTCTTCTGATGTTTTATTCTCAAAAACCCTACTGCACCCTAACACACTTTATATGCAGCTCCCAAAAGAAAAAAGGAGAAGAAACTCAGAGCAGGAAAACGAAGGTGTTTCAAGAGAAAGTTCTAAAGGCAGAGGTTATTTCCATACCAATTTCAATACACCCATAATATCCTTGCTCCGATACAAACATGCAATTAAGAACACCTAAGTTACGCCTATTTCTCGCCACAGTTCTTTTATCTGAACACATGATTATATAGGGATATTGTTTCTTCACAGAGCTGGAGGATGGGGAAGCATAAATTATGTGAATGCTAAAGATCACAGCATTCCCGGTGATGGTCTTCACAGCAGCCTTGATTTGTCTGTCTTGCATCTTAATTTCCAATCTCAGATCTGTGCTGTGTTCTGCAAGCAAGAGCAGATAATTCAGGAATGGAGAAACTGAGGATCAAGTTTTTCCTGTACAAGAGAGCAGGGAGCTTTCTTTGACTTCACCGAGGCCTTCTTCAGGCATCTGGAAGTGGAAGTCGCCTTCAGGCATTAAAATTAACACCTTTTGACTAGGCTAGAACATTCTTTCTCTCTTGGCAGGCTGCATCCTGGTTGCTGTGGGAACCAGCATTTTTAATTTCCTGACTTCTGTGTACATCCAAAATTGTAACTGTGATGTACTCTGTCACTAAGGTAGCTTTGGGGGTTTGCAGGGAATCGAGCCATCAGAGAGCATTTTACGTAGCACTTCCTTGCCTCAGAATCACTTTGGTGCATCTCCAAGGGGCATCTTCATGAGGCTTTTTGGAGACCTGCAATTCTCATTCATCTTAGTGAGTAATCACAGAATAAAAATGGAACAGTGAGAGGTCATTTAGTCCCTCCCTTCTTAAGCCATCCCTAAGCTACCCCACGTTGGAAAGTCACCACAGGCATTCTGTTTCAGTGCTTTACAGTTTTAAAGCTTGTACTGGTGTCTGACCTTGCCCTCCTGCGGAAAGTTAAGCTGTGACTTCTTGGCGTCTCCCCGTGGATGTGGAGAACGGTTTTACCATCTTATTCTTTGCAGCGTCTCTCTGTGTCTTTGCAAAATGTTGCCAAGTTCCCTTCGATCTTTTCCCCTCAAGGCTGAGCAACTCCAGACCTTTCCAGCTTTAATTGTAGGTCACATTCTGTGGCCACCTTCTCGGTACTGTTGCTCCCCTCTGAAGTCTCCAAGATGAGCCAAACATTTCTTGAAGTGGACTCTGTCCTGGCTGAGGCTTTGCCAGTGCGGAGTGAAGTGCAAGAGCCCTCTCACGTCTTGCATGTGACATGGTATTTACCCACCTTGGGGTGGGGTTTGCTCCTTTTTGCAATGTTACGACACTGTTGATTTCAGTTGAATTTGTGATCTGCTGTAGCCTTGGTATCATTTTATGCCGAGTGCTGTCTGGCCATTTGTTCCTTATGCTTCGTGGTTCATCGTTCTTCCCTCAGGGTGAAATACGTTGTGTGTCATTATTGAATTGCATTCTGGTTATTTCAGACTATTTTCCCAATTTGCTAAGATTATTTTGATATCTAATCCTGTCAAGCAGCATACTGGAGAGCATTTGGAGTCTTTCAGCCAGGGTCTTGTTGGTGTGACTTTAACAATATAGGAGAGAAAAGGAAGTATATGGACAGATGGTTCCAAGTGATGGAGTTACCATGGCTTAATGTGTTCCTGCTCATCAGCTGTGACATGCTAATGGACCATTTGCATTCTCCTGACCCACTGAGTTCACAAATAAAATGTATTTAGATTCTTTCATCGTTGATTATTAGGGACCTTAGCTCAGCTCGTGGGCAGTAACCCGAGTGCTTAGCACTATGTGGGTTGACAGCAGGTGTCCAGGCCCAGCACCTCCTATTCTGTTGCATACTGAACAGCATAATTAATCCTAGTGGCTTTATTTTGAGGCAAAGAGCAATTTCATTCCTGTACCTCTGAATTCTGCTCTCATACCTGGGCTTGTGTTAAGGACCAGATCATTTCTGTGAACACGCTACGGGAGGTGATGTTTGCTTGTCTGGACTATAGATAAAACCACGTCAGGGATGAGCAGTTTTATAACCCAAACTAGAATGCACTGTCTGTTCTGCAAAGCCCTTCCAGAGCGTGTCTTATCTGCAGAGGGAAAAATGCCATCTAGAGTTACGAGCTGCATCTCTCTCCTGTGTTGTCATAACACATCTGGCACAGCCACTTTTTGGGAAGTGTGTTTGGAAGACAGAAGGGCACCTTCTTCCTGATTATTATAACGAAGCATCTCTCCTTTGAATTCTAAGATGAATTAGCAGTCTCTGCTCATTAAGGGCTACCTATATCTCTCGGAGTCCATGGATAATAGTTGCAGGTAGGATGTGTGTGTTTGTTTTAATAGGCCTGTTGGGACCCCTCACATTAAATGATGCAAGTCCTCGAGGAGGTATGTGAAGAAGCAATAAATTGTATATAATCAGATTACCTTTAACTAGTCTAAAATTAATTTCAAGCATCCAGAAGAGGAGAGACCAGCAGTATTTTGCCCCACCAGTATTGCTGCTGTTGTCTTCTGCTTAACCTTCTTGAACTGTCCCTCCCAGAATTACTCCTTGCTTGTCAAATTACCGATCTTTGCCAGAAGTAATCACCTCTGCTTCACTGACATCTGAGCCTTGTTGCCCAAAGAAAGGAGAAAACCTCGTTCCCGAAGGAGCATTTGAACGATTATTGCTTTCAATTTTCCGCTGAGCTCTCCGTAGCCGACATAGTCTGCCTGCAATAGAATCTGTGTGTCATGGGAAACGGATTGGATACACGTGGAGAGTGGATTTGCAGTCTCTCTCCTGTATCAAGGATTGTGTTCCTGAGGCTCAGTCAAACCGCTTCCTCCTCAATGACACTTTCAAATGGAAAGTTTGATTTGAGCTCCAGGAGGTTTGGAGTCATGCAGTGACGGGACAGTGCCTGTTGTTGGAGGATCGCTAAATGATGAAAGATGGTTGGAGAAACTGGGGAAAAGAGGATTAAACTGGGGAGCTGCTGCCAAGTATTAAATACTTAAGAGTCAGTTGGCAATCGGTGCTTATCATATATCTTCTCTTCCCTTCCACAGAAGGAAGTAACTATCTGAAGGGCTGTTACTGTGACAAGCAATTCATTTTTACGCTGAATACCTTTCTTTTCTTTTTTTCCCAGTGCATAATAAGAATATTGCTAACCTGTTCCTACCAGCCTGATCTCCTTCAGACACAGTCTACTTTGCCACATTCCTAAATGAGCATGAGCTCGCTTTCTCTCTCTCACCCATCACTTGTTCAGGGGAGAGCTGCCACTGCTAGTTCAGTTTGAATGATAGACTTAATTCTTCAGGGGAAATTGATATTTGAAAAACATGAGTGGTTTGTAATCCAAAAAAGCTATTTCTTCCCCAGCTGGAACACATTCTGTATTAAATTCGATCATAGCAACCTAAAAGCCAACACTTCAAGATGCTTCTCTGCGATGCCAGGTATACCTAGAAACTGTGCAGCACATATGCTAACACCCATTGTGTAGTGCAGGTGGAACTGTGATTCATTATCACTTCCCGTGAACTCGGAAGATCACTCCTGCTGACAACGAAAAACAGACTGAGCTATCTTGTGGGCCAGATGTTTGGGCGATCTCTGTAATGCCAGTCTTCAAAATGCCTTGCTTCCAGGTGGAGGTGGGTTATTCTTGTTAGGCAGATGGCTCTTTCAAGGTGGTGTTACCTTCTAGTCTCTTTGCACAGTCTGATGTACCATGGGCTCTGCTTCTTCCAAGCCACGTGCTCTGGGATTAGTTGCTCTCCTGTTTCTAAGCATCTTTTCAGGGAATGATCAGCACTTTGACCTTTCCTTAATTGGGGCAAGTGTGACGTTATCCACCCTACAGTGTATAGGACTAGGGTTTGAGTTGATTCAGGTATGAAGCTTATAGAGTGGCAGTAGCTTCAGCATTGTTGTGACTGATGCCCTGCGTCTAGTAAAATGCATGGCATTCTGAGGGATCTGCTAAGTATTTCTTCCAGAACTGCCAAAAAAATTAGCATCTCTGGGATTGGATAATTGCTAGCTGACGAGGTTAGTAGCCGGTTGGTAGCCTACAAAGCAGGGTCATCACTCTGTCAGCTACCAGAGCTAAATCTATCGGGAATCATGAAGTGGAAGAGATCAGGCATGGCACGTCAACATAAAGTAAAATCAAGGGTGGTTTGTGTCTTGGGGTGATGGAGGCTGGTTTGTTGGAATCTGGGGGGGTTTGACACTCTCCCCCTCCACATCTGTTGCCCCTGCTGAAGTGCTGACCTGCTGCAGGGCAGGACAAGTTGCCAGGGAGATGCAGAATCTGAAGCCAATCAGAACTAGTGTGGTTAGTGAGCTGGGAGCCTCGGTGGTGCCCAGCGTCTCGCCCCAAGGCTCGCCATCGATGGCTGCTCGCAGCTGAAGCTGGCAGAGGAGCGGAGGACGGAGCTGCCGTGGGTGTTGCTCGGCAGAGCTGCCTGTGAGCCACTGGAGGCCAGGGGCTCTGTGAGGTGGGATCTGCTCTTCTGCATTGTCGCCCCCTGCTCTGTACATCAGAGGAGCACGCGTGGGATGGAGGGTGTTTGGGGTGTGACCTTTTGACCAGTATCTGGAGGAGAGAGTGAGGGAGATTAAGAAGAAGAAGATGGGAAAATAACCTTGGATATGAAGTGTTTTCTGATGAAGTCCCTGAAGTGTAGGTGCATTGGTTTATTTGGAAAGTAAAGAAAAATGAGGTTGCTCAAAAGCTAATGGATTTTTTTTTTTTTTTTAGTCTGCAGGAGAATGTGCTGATAAGAAAAGAAATAGATCTTTTCTAATTCTTGGACTACTTTTTTGTCCCCTTTATCTCTCTCTACTGCTGCCTCGTTGCTCAGATGTAATTTGTTTAGCTTACCTTAAATAAAGGGAATAAAGTTACTCTGTGTTACAGCTATCAGGTTCACAGACAAAAACCTCAATAAATAAAGACACAGTGGGAAGGCTGTAACTCAGGTCTCATAGTGTTGGCTTTGCAGGCTTCACCTGCAAGTGTGTGGGTACCATTCACAGGCGGCTGAAGGACCGGGTTGTAATGAGACAATTGTGATGACTTCACAAAGATATTTTCTTTCTTCCTGAAAAGGACTGTAACCTGTTTGCTAGTTTCATTTGCATTTTCTGTTTCATTTATATCAGCTGAAAAATAGTACCAGCCCTGTCTGACAGATCACTGGCAACTGGCTTGATCCTACTTGTAATGTGGGCAGATTGTCTTTCTACTTGAGAGTATCTTCTGGAACTGGATTACATCTTCCAATACTGGTATCTAGTGCAAGGTTTCCATGCTAGGACAATTATGAAAGCAAAAATTAAAAAAATAAACTGGTGGGAGTGTTTCTGCATGGCCAGCAATACCCTTCCATGGGGAAGATGAACAGCTAGTGCAAGGTGCTTGGGATGAACAGAGACAGAAATGCCAGGTCAGATGATGGTGGATAAACTGATGTGATAACAGAGATGGGGAGACAGCAGCTGACTGGGGAACAGGCCAGTACACAAGGGGCTGTTTGCTTAGCGTCAGAGGGGTAGCGTGTGCCTTGCTGTCTATTGACTCTTGTTTCTTGTCTTGCTGTAACTGGTACCGCGTAGAACAGGCTAAAACTTTGGTCGGCATGCCGTATTACTTTCCCTGAATGTGGATTGTTAAATCTTTTTACTTCTCTAACCAGCACGTTATCTTCATTTAAACTCTTTTTAATCTTGGAGGAAAGCATCTCCTGCTTTTTTGCTGGCAGAAGAAACTAAGGCCCAGAGCGGGCAGGGAGCTCTGGCCTAAACCCAGATCCTATCTCAGGAGTTCCAAGCTGCCAACCACTTGTTCTGCCTGACCCAGAGCACTCCACAGAGAGGACTGGCAAATCTTCGCTGCAAAGCAGATTTTTCAAGAAACTGTGCAGTGATTTTCACAGTTTACTTTGTTGCCAAGATAATCCTGAGCTGTGTAAAAGTCTCTGTGTAGATTTCCCCCAGAATTCGACAGTGTGCCACCACCCAGAAGCTGTCTGGTGACGTGGTCTCAGCCAGCTCCCAGGCTTCTCGCACAAATCTCTGGATAAATGTCAAAAGTTCAGTCTGGTCTCCAAGCACTATCAATGAGAAAAAGAACCGAAAAGAACAAGAAAAGCAGACTCGGAGATGGTCGCTTTTCAAACTCCTGTTTTAACAAGGCACTGATTTTAATCAAAGCCGGTTCAATCCTTTGAAGCCTTCAGTACCAGCATAACCAGAAGAAGGGATCTCAGTGTTTTCAGTTCTTGTTTTGCCCTGCATCGCCTGCACCCCAAGAGGTGAAGATAAATAACCAGTAACAACTGGAGTCTTTTGTGCCTCAACAGTTAACAAGTTCATCATGTTTCATAGAAACTGCATCCTAATTTTTATTCCAAACAAGATTTCAGCACTAATTTTTGTTTTGACAAATATGATTTGACATAAGAACAGTGGGAGTCAAGACCTTTCATTTTTGATCTAGGTTTACATTGCGCTGATCTAAATTCCTCCCCCTTTCACTCTTGCCTTTCAATTGTAAACTTGGTTATTAAAGTTAGCAAAAAGCTATTTGAAACTCTCTGTTCTGTAGCATTTAAGCAGTCCTGCTATATGCAAGATTAAGTATGATAGCTTCCTAATGACTTGTGCTGTTCATTTTAATCATTGGCACAATGCATTACTGTGCAGATTTTTTAAATGGCTTTGTTGAAAACGAAGGATTCTGTTTCTGTTCACTGAGAAACTTCATAAAGGATTGTTTGCCAAATGGCAGGACCAGGCCCCCTGGGTCTTAGTCTCTGCAACATTAGGGACAATATTCCTTAACCTCTTTGCTCTAGTGCTTTGGCACTGCCTGCTGAATAGGTGTGTTGGTGAGGTTAGTTTGGGCTTCCATCCATCTCTGTGACAGACAATTCATAACAGCGGCATAATAGCAACAGCAGGGGCACGCGGCTCTAAATGCAGGTGATACGGCACAAAGAAGAATTTTATTTGAGCTAAACCTTGACATCAGGGAGATAGTGTTGAAAAGTTGGTGAAGATACTTTCTGTCTCCTGCTGCTCGGGAATCCTTGCACCATTTCCAGCATAGCAAAGGCAGTGCATCTAGGCACACATGAAATCCATCATTATTCCTTGCACCTAGACAGCAAAGCTGGTGAGAGTTGAGACAGCGAGGCTGCCTTGTTGCATGTGATGTATGTGCCATTTTGGCTTTGCAAAAATGCCAGCATTTTTGCACACCTGCAAGCCATCGTGCTTAGCGGCTCCCCAGACACAGAGTGGCTGTGGGAGTGAGGCAAAGCCGTTGGTAAAAGGCATTTCTCCTTCCTGAGGAAGAGGGCTATTAAAGACCCCACTCTTAGCTACTCATTTGCTGAAGCATCACTTTTATGCTTTTCTAAAGACTCTCAAGGGACAGAATTGCAGCTGGGAGCCCTTCAAGTCTCATATCTGGCCTGTGATACTCCAAGCTGGCTATTTTGGGAAGAGGGGAGTGAGGGAAGGCGACTCTCTCTGTCCCTCCCATCACAGCTGCTCCACTGTGCAGAAAATCACACATTTGCTGAGCTATGGAGCTGAACATGTCCTGGGGTTAGGCCACTTGTTTAGCCCCTGGGAGAAGCGGGTGCAGGTCTGTGTGCTAAGTCTGGTAGCAAAAGGAGTTGAAGAGGTAGATCCCCAGTCTGTAAATACCTCACCCCAAGGAGGTATTTCATCTTGGCCAAAATTGCTTCCTAGAGCCTGAGTAACCTCCAATACAAAAAAAAAACCAAAACAAAGCAACACCACCACCACCACCCCCAAAAAAAAGCCAACGCAAACCTGATTTTGACAAAGGGGTGCCTTTTGATTCCCAGAAGTACAACTGGAAAGTGATACCCATCAGGTTAGGAGAGCTGGTTGCACTTTGTAGGAATGGAGCTGGAAAAGCCAGAAGGAAGAGTGAGGGCTTGGTTCACCTGTGCGAGCACGCAAGGCTGTTTTATGAGATTCTGGAGAGGGGTCCTGAGACACAAGCAGCTGTACTGGCTGTCCCTTCTCTTTGGGCCTGCTATTCTGCACCCTACTTAATATAAACCCTCTGCGGTAGGATGAAGGTAAACGAATCGTGCTCTGTTACCAGTGAGTCACTCTGTTGCCTAACTATTGTCTGTTCTCTTGTCAGTGAGTCACTGACACCTTATTAAAGCAGCTGACAGACCCCAAGCCCTGTTCCCACTGGAAGGAGCGTGATAGGGCTTTGTTTCGATGGCAGCTGGATAGGCTGAAAAGATGGCATTGAGGCTCAGGCTCCACGGCCCAGAAGGCTGCTATGTTGCCCATAACCAAGGAAATCTTTTAGCAGTTTGAACTGATGGAGCAGGAGCAGAGCAGGGGAAGACAAACCATTTTCTGAGCACAGCAGAAACCATGATCTATTTTCTGGTGCCAAGGGAATGCATTGAAAATATCCTGGATGCTCTTGCAAGTGCTCTGCAGTCTCTTTGTTTTTCATTTTTCTTTCTTCATAGTCTAGTTCTGTCCCTCTTCCCTTTCCTTTCCTATTTTTTGTTCTGCTCACTCCTCAGTCATGGAGTTGCTGTTAAGAGAATCTACCCAGTACTGTGCATCTCAGCTTGCTATTGTCTGCCTGCAGGGTGCAGAGGGTGGAGGCAGAGGTTCTTTCAAGCTGAAGGTTTTGACCTTGGCTGCAAGAAGCCGTATGAAAAGTTGTGGCTTTCTCTGATGTGACTGCCTTCTGTTCTGTGTAGCTCCCACAGAGACTGAAGGAGAGCTAAACCCAGGATAACATCATGGTCTCCTGATGAAAAGACAATTATTTGCTGTGAAGACTATGCATTTTGCTCAACAGATCATCTTACTTCCTAAAAAATGTAATCCTGCCCCCTGGGCCCTTTCTAATTGGGGAGCTCAACTGTGCTGTGTGAGCAATGCCTGGATCGATGGTCCAGCCCGGTAAAACCTGTGGCCATCCCTTCTTGTTCCCAGGCAAACCTGGGTTGTAAATGTGAGCAGGTGCAACGTGTTCGCATCAGTTGAATTTCACATGTGGAACTGGGGGCTTATGAAAGCTTCAGCGAGTCAGATGTAAACTCTTATTGCTCTACTAATGATCAAACGTGCGGTTTCTGTTGTGTACCTGACGCTGGTGTGTTTGATTGGCCTGTTTCTGCCTAAATTGGTGGGTTTGATTTGCAGATAATGGGTAGCTAAAAGGAAGTTCACAGATGCAGCAGCAGTTGTGCTTGTTGCCACAGTTATACTTAGTCCCTGCTTGGTGCTTTGCAGTGCTTTTCAAGCCTTAATTAGCCCTTACATGTTTGGCAGGTGGTAGGGTAGATATTCTCCACCTTTGATCAGCCCTCATGGCCTCCATTTAAACTATAAGTTGGGAAGAAAGCTGTTCCCTTTTCTCCTCCACATGCTGGCTTGCCGGGATGCTGAAGGAGAGCCGGGACATGGGACGTGGGAAGATGGGTGAATCTTGGGCATGTGCCAGGGGCCCCGTCTGTTACTTGTAGGTTCGCCACTCGCCTGACTGGGAGCTTTTCACCCTTTACAATCCTCGTTCAGCTTGTGATCGGGACCACACATCTGCCACTTCTTGGCCATAGTCTGTGGGCTCACAGTCGGAACAGATCTTTGTGTTGGGGTCAGAGGAGCCCCCGGCTGCGGTGGCAGCTCTGTTCTTCTGCCCTGGGCTCTGTGGCAGGTTCAGAGAGAGCTGCCCCTCCCAGGTTTGGGTCAGTGCTGCAGTAGCCTGGCAGGCTTTTGTACCTGTTAGTTTCTTTGGTTGTTGGACTGGCATGCATCTTCCAAAGTGTTCCCCCTCTGGCCCAGTGAACACACGTTAAACCTCCTAATGAGCCTTTGGAATTGTGTTTTGTCTTATAAACTCTTACTGCAAGTGGCTGTAACAAACCCCTAAGCTAGCAGACAGCAGATAGGAGAAGAGGATGAGCCCTTCTATTCAGATTATCTACCCCAGGCCAGAACAAGCTGCTATGGGCTTTATCTGTGGTTTTTAGAGATAGCACTACTATTAATGAATGCCCATGAAGGCCCTTCTGAGATGGTATTGCTTGAATGGCCTTATTCCTGGCATCTTGTTCTTGGCATTAAAGCACATTCCCACTGAGGCTGCGGGGGTACAGCGTGCTTACGTGCCATCTCCTCTCCGTGGAGTGCTCCATTCAGCACCTTTCACAAGCGTTACGATAGTTAATGTAATGTTTGTTAGTGATTTCTGTGGCAGTGTTCACAAGCGAGCCGGGTGGATGCTCATTCCTCTGGGTGGGTGGAAGTAGGAACAGAGCAGCCTTGTTGCCTACGTGGATGTCTCCATTCTTCTCATGCACAAAAGAGCAAATACACTGGTGGCTTGGGACGGGGTGGTACAGGCCCTCCTTCAGCTCAAGAAGAGATGAACCTTTGTATTGCTACCATGAGCTGCTGCTTCTGGTGTGCTGCTGTTCTGTCTCAGGTGAAACTCCAGGCAGAGCCCCTGTCACGAGAGCTGCCATTAAGTCCTTCAGTTAGAAATGCCCATAGACAAGCATCTCTGCCTTCTGCCTGAGGTCCCGGTTCTTCCCACTGGTCCCAGTGGAGGGTTCCTCTTTCCCGTTGAGAACGGCCATGGGCTGCCTCTGGGCAGCAGAGGCGCTGGTGTGGATCCCAGAGCTGCGTCTAATAGACACACCTTCCTTTTTGGCCATCAGCGAAGTGACCTTGCCTCTCCCAGCGAGGCGTATCCCTTCTCCAAGCCAGTTTTGCAGCAGGATCAGGCAGGGGGAGCTTTTCATGGCCCTAGATTTGTGGAGATAGGTAGAATCTCAGGCATGGAGTCCTGCTTAAAAGTTACTGCTACCACTTCTGGGTACTTTCAGAAGGGTTTATTTTGAGGGTTTCTTGGTTTCTACTTTAAAACTCCCTCAGAGAGAGTACAATGAGGCTGAAACCAGTAATTTAGAGAGGGGAGTGTCAGTAAGAATCAGAAGTGACAGAGTGGGTTTTGATTCCTTTTCCTTTTGAAGCTGCTTCCCCTTTGATTATATCCCTCACATTGTAATGTGTAGATCTGGAAAGGTGATTATTTTTTAACATCTCTCAAAATAAGCAGCATGTCAAGCAAATATCACCACCTTTATAAATGGGTGCATATATATTGCAATAAACGTGCTAGGATACGTATAGCACCATCTTTTGACAGCCGAGTATAATCAGAGCCGTTGGACGTTGTATCACGAGCTCTGTCGTGGGCTGATGAAGCAAAGTCTGAGCAGAAAGGACTGAAGATGCTCCTGTAGCGAAGACGTAAGATGCCAGCGTGCACAGGGGTGTCAGGGGCCTTCTGAGATGTCCGCTCTGTCCTGACACATGACAGAGACGCAGCAGTGAAGTCCTGATGCCTGGTTTGCTCTCTGCATGGTTGTGGAGGGGAAGGAGGTTCTTTTTTATCATTCTCATGAGACGGCTGAAGCTGGCACGGTAGCTCTTGGTATTGCGATAGACTTTGTTAGCTGCGGGGAAAAAAAGGCAGCCACGCATTTTGCAATTGCTTCAAAGCTGGTGAAGAAGAAAGGAAACATCAACAAGACCCTTGTATAAAACACACAGCCTGAGGTTCTTCAGATACAAAGTGTTTAGGGGAATATTTAAAACAAACGTTTAAAATGACACAAAGACAAACCAGCGGGGAAGCAAGGTTTGCCCTCCACTTTGTCAAATACAGGGGAGGAAAGCGAAGCAACTCTGAGCTATGCTTTAGCGAAGATCCGAGCATGTTCCTAATCCCCGATGCATTTCATGTATTTAAAGGCCTTACTTGCTGAAAACATAAAAGGCTCCATAAATTCAAGCAGTATTTTTCACTTCAATTAATCATCCCAGAAAATGGTAACTTTATTGTCTCTTTGTCTCTGTTTAGTTTGAGCAAATCCAACTTTTCTCATTGTCTCTCTGCAGATTATGAAAGGCTTTGTGGATTATAGCATCAAATTAAATTGAGCCTTTTAGTGTTACTCTCAGAATATCACAGTAATGGGCTGTGCCTCAGGCAGCATCTCCCGCCCTTCTCTTTTTAAAATGTTTTGCCTGCGTCCGTGTTGCTCTGAGCTGGTGTGTCTCTCCTTGCTAATAGGGAAGTGTATAAAAATCACATAATCATTAATATTGAAGAATCATTAAGGTTGATAAAAGCAGCTCTGGCTGCGATGATGTTGTTTTTCATGGTCACTGCTTTTGGAAAACATGCCATACAAACATCAGCTCAGTTGTTTTTTAGAACCCACCAGTTGATCTAGTGGCTGTTTGACTCCATCTATTGCACTCTCGGAGATAGCTCCAGTTAGATGATCATTTCACAAGCCTGCAGGAATAAATGGATTTCTAGACGCTGTCTCTGCTGCCTTCATCCCTTTTCCACAGCCCCTGTTTTTGATGCAGACAGCATCCGAAAGCCAGCAATCTGTAGTTGAGCAGTAAAGTCTTGGTTGGCTTTTTATTAAAGCAATGATGTGCTGACTGGCTGAAAAGTGTCAAAACTGCAATCTTGTAACATCAACAAAATAAGGCAGGGTGCCTTTCTTATGGGAGAGGAATGCTGAAAGCATAAACGAGCCCTGCATGAAATCGGTGGATCTGAGCACTTCTCCTCCGGGGAAAGGGTATGATGTACATCAGACACAGTCGCTTTTTTCCATTAATAAGAAAAGACCAAAGTCTTAGGGTTCATGACACATGACTCACCTTTGCCTTCCTCTCCCCCCTGCAGTAGTTCCTCGACAGTGCATCCAGCTGGGTTTTCCTCTCTTAAGCAGAACTAGAATTGATGTAACACTGAAGGTATTACAAAAGTGCCAACCCAATCTGAGCATGCGACAAAAGGCTGGGAAAGCTGGGGGAATCTGGGGTAGTATTTTAAAGTCTGTTAGTGAGAAGAAGGAACTGACCTCAGCCAAATAGGAATATATCTCGGGAAAACCCCTGGGCATAAGCAGAGTGTGTGAGTCTTTGTGGTTACACTGGAAAGGGAGATGATAGGGACAGAGCCGGTACAAGCAGTTTCTCTTGCAGAAACAAAACCTGAACATCATCCAAGCATCTTTGCTGCCAGAGACTCCTCGAGGTCTGACTGTCAGGGGGTGGTGGGTAGGAATGCGGCTGCAACTGAGCAGCGTGGGGGGGGGGTGTGTGGGCCTGCACGTGCAGCTTGGTGACGGCAATATAGAGGCAGCTTCACGCCTATGCCCCTGGAGTGTTACATCCGCAGAGGTAAGACTGATGATGATTCCAAACAGGAATCCTCCACGTGAGGATTTGTGTTGGCTGAGTTACCCAGGAAAGTGATGGCCTTTGAAATTTAAGCACGAAGGGGTTTGAGTCACGATGTGCTTCGTACCCTTTGCTTTCCCATGCTAGGAATAATTCTAGGGAACCCTAATAGAAATAAAACTCCAGCACTGAGATGTTCCAAACCCAGGGTTGTTGACAGTTCTAGTTTCAGTTCATCTCAACTGCTACAACATTGTTTGTCTACACACCCTTTATAGTTTTCTTGGCATGGCATGCCATGTCATTCTCTCTCACCGGAAGTTCGCCTATAGTCCATTTGCGTAAGACAATGCTTGGCATGGAATTTTTTTATGTGGATGACATGGTTGGTCCAAGTACTTGGTTGGCATTTGCTTCATCTGCATGTGTCCCATTGCCATCTGCTGGAGAATGGTGAGCATGCTCACAGGGGCTGTTCATTAGCCAAAGGGAGGGAGCTGTCCCCAGAGTCACCCCCTCTCTGTTCAAGTTTCATTGAGATTAATTTCTGGTCTCTCTGCTGCCAGGTGAGGCTGTGTTTTGTATATATGCTGGCAGTGGGAAACCGTGGGTCATGGCATGGTGCAGAATACTTTGTGCCCCAGATAACAAACACTGCATCAGGACAGAATGATCAAAGTCCTGTCTCAGATGCTCTCTTCCTTCGCTTAGAAGACGGTTATGCTTGTAACTGAGTTAGAAAGAGGCTGAGTTTAGGTTTACAGCTGAACAAAGATTAGGGGTGGAATTGCCTAACCACTTTGGATGAGACAGGAACTGGAAAACAAGGCCAAGGCCTGCGGTCGTGACTGGTGGCTTGAAGTGTGGGCCTTGAGGTATTCCGTGTAGGTATTTTTTTCAGAAGTGTCAGGCCTTTGAAAATTGGGCCTTTCCAACCCAGTTTGGGTAGCAGAGCTCATTAGTCCTATTACAAGATGTCAGCCTAGACCGTGGCCAGTCTGGATGCTATCCAGACATCCCCAGTGTTGGGACTGGAAGCTGCTGCCTGTCCCAGCTCCTGCAGATTGATTTAGAGCTAAAGAAGCCTGCATGAATGGGGCTTCATCATACTGTTCTGTTTGCAATGCAGGAGGCCTTCGAGGAGCTACGGTAGTAGACGCCTTAGATACTCTGTACGTCATGGAACTCGAGGAGGAATTCCAAGAAGCAAAGAAGTGGGTGGAGAAGAGCTTTGACTTGAATGTGGTGAGTCAGTTACTGGGAATGCCTGTCTGTGTCACAGAAACACTTCGTGTTTGGCCAGTTCTGATCACAGTCTTCTCTTAAGAATCATTTGGGGAGGGGAACTATGAAGTCTGTGGGGGAAGAAACCACTCAAGTCTGGTTTTGTTGTTTTTTTTAAGGCCAAAGGGACTATGTGATGATTCACCTCATCTTCTGCCTATACGTGGCACAGGGTTCCAGCCAGGGGCCACCAGATCAGACTCACCATGTCTGGCTGAAAATGAGATTCAGTGTTTAATGTTTTTTGTGTTTTGGTCTGGGTTATAAAAACAGCTGTAATTATTAGATACTCCAAGGAAGTTTTATTCATCAGAGAACAAGTTCTGTTTCATCTCAGTTAGATGTCTGCCTGTGATAAGACATTTTTTCTTTTTACCTGCTATAGATTAAGATTGAAAGTGCTAATCTCCTTGACTGGGCCCTTTGTTGGCATGTCATTGCCAGGACTTGCGCAGTGGGAGCCTGGCACCTTGGCAGCAAAGTGGGAGCACATAGTGAGCCTGGATTCGGAAGGAAGGGCATCATCTCTAAAAATGGCCAGGGACGCTTGCTCTTTGTGGCCTCTGAAGCTTTCCTAGCCACTTCTTAGGGCTCGTGTTAGACTCGCTGGGACTCTGGGCACAACACGTACTTTGCAGTGCTATCAAATGAAGGATGCTGTCCTTTATCTCACTTTGTGGCCAGGGCCCCTTGCTACAGCTCTGACTGCTGGTTTCCAAGCCAGCTCTTGTATTTCTCATGGGAGAGCTGATGGGATCTCATAAGTGGCGTACAAAGAATGTTAAAATCAGAGTGCAGTTCAAACTTCTATTTTTTTAATGCCAGCCTAGTTGTCTGTTGTGAAAAATGGTTCTCCCCATGGGAACAATGCATGCAGCTGCCTTTATAGAAAAGCATCATTTGGGAGGGCACGACTGGCATTCATATATTCATAAAAGGAAGACCACATCTGATAAATTTGGTGAATGCTCTCAGTACGTTACTGAATCGATAAACAAGGGACAAAATCAACTGGGAGATAATTTATCTGGATTTCATAAAAGCTTTTAATCTTGGCCTGCGGAATAGATTGATCTGCAAAGACAAGAATGAATGCTATGGATTGATTGGTGGAGTCAGAAAGCACAGCAGAGGGAGAGAAGGAGGGAAATTAATTAAAAATTGGCTCTGTACAAGGAACTCTAATAGTCCGGAAAAGTGAGGCAAGGACTCCGAGGCCCACAAGCTCTGTTTGAAACCGGGTGCCATGATGTGTCTCATGCAATTTCAGTCATCATCGCAGGAAAGCGCTTGCTCTGATTTGTAACCTGCAGGTATTTGGAATGGGCAGACTAGCAAAGAGGTTCAAGTACCCCTTTGCTCACTGCAAGTGCTGGGTTGATGGAAGATCTTCCTGTTTTTTGGCTTTATGCATTTGCATGAGGGTAGGAATCATTTATCATGCAGATTCAACGGCCAGGAGCTTGTAGTTTTGAAAGGCACATTTTGAATGCAATCATTTTGGCATTTGCTGATCATCAGCTGAGTAGGTAGAGCAAAACTCGTTCCAGGTGAGTGGGTTCTTGAGCGATTCAGTGAACCATATCTGCCTGTGTCTGCTGTCTGTGGTGGCAGGGCATGTGGCCATCATGCAGTTTGCCTCTCCGTAAGCATGCCCATGACAGGCACCCTACAGGCTGTGGTCCTCTCTGAGCCTGCAGACCAGGGTGAGTCTTTCAATGACAGAAAATATCTACCTAATGTAGGAAGTGCGTTACACTTTCTTCACAAGAAAATGGAGAAAGTAATTTTTCCATGTGGCTGTACAATTTTCTCTTTAAATAAAACATTTCAAAGGGCAAACTTTTGCCCTAAACTAACAGCTTTTTGCAAGGCATCACCCAAGACAGGGTTGGATGGATGGACAATACATCTGCCCCGATTTACGTATTGTCAGCGGGTGATAAACGGGCGGTTTGGGTGCTTCTCTTCCCTTCAGGCTCCACCTGTCACTGTGGAGCAAATAAAGTGCTGTGAGATCTTAGACGAAAAGCTGTGTTACACTGTGAGTGAGGACTGGGAGACTTAAGTATCTGCTTACAATCTGTTCCCTTTAGCTGCCATTTGCGCGTGCAGACTTTGCAGTCAAGTATATCATTATGTATTTTCAGAATGGAGAAGCGTCCTTGTTTGAGGTGAACATCCGCTATATTGGAGGACTGTTGGCCGCATACTACTTAACTGGAGAAGAGGTTTGTTTCAGCAGCTCTGCATGTCTCACACAGTCACCAATAATGAACTGAAAGGGTTCTCCAGCAGCTTTTCTCTGAGCATCAGATAATCCCTGCATAACAACGCGCTAAACCTATCGTTTTTATGAATATCGAAATGCCACTAATGTTCTTTTAATTAAGTCTCGCCTAATTACCTTGCACACACCATGCATGGCTCATTTGCAAAGATCTTTTCTCCTGTGGACAATTCTAGCAAGACATGTTTTTGGTTGGACACATTGCTCCCCAGTGAAATGCCATTTGCAGTGATCTTTGTCTTTGTACTTGTTCCTTTGTATTCTAAACATAGGCAATATTTCATCAACCATCATTCCAGATTCTGCCTTGGACTAAGGAGGGCACCTGATTAGTGGCGAGTGTCTCACACTCTGCCTGGACAGTCTTTCTGTAGCAATAGTTTCTAAGATAATGTGCCCTGGGGTACAGGGAAGGATGGTGACAAACTGCCAGGGCAGGGTACCTGTATCGTGCCAACTCCTGTGAGGAAGTGATACAGCTCCACAAAATGTCCCCTTGCCCAGTAGGTGTGGGCTAGGTGTCACAGCCCCTCCTGCAGCGTGGTGGAGCAGTCGTTCAGTGCATGCTCCCATCCCCCAGGAGTTCTGGCTAAAGCTGGAGGCTCTTTGCTTCCACTTTCCTTCTTTTCTGCAGCCTGGCAGAGGCCAGGGCTTAATGCCATAATCTGTTTTGTAATGTGACTGGACTGGAATTTTACAGCTGGCTGCAGAGAGATGAAGAGATTATTCCTTTGCCCTGGAATTCTTAGGCGAGCAGAAACTCTAATTTGAGGGTGAGGTTTGTGAGTGAAGGAACTGGAAGACTGGCTCTTAAATGAGAGCTTAGCTGTCGGGCCACACACTGACCGTGGCTGGGTGCTGTCCACCATAATAGGATGGGATGGCTCATCACTGCATAGTGGCACCGTTGATTCGTGGAGTCACAGGAGCAGCTCTGCTACTTTCGTTTCATTTTAAATGAGTTCCAGGAAAGACTTCTCTCTGTGATTTCCCTCCAGGGAAAACTCTCAAAGACTCAGGGCCTGTCTCAGTCACAACTTCAACAGGCTTCAGATCAACAGAGTAAAAAGAAACCACGTTAAACCATAAAACTCCAGCAGTGACCTCTTGAAGTGCAGTCAGCAGCGATGCTCAGCAGCCAGGGCAGTGCCTGTCATATACCCAGTCAGCGTCACCAGGCTGAAAGGCAAAAATCAAGTCCCTGTCTCTTGCTTTCCCTTCTGAACCACCACCTCCTTGTGAGTGTATCAGAGGTCTGCGAGCCCACAGGAGAGCTCAGGTTTCCTCGGTGTTGTATTTTTTGAGCAATAAATTCCTGCTTTCTGAGAACTACTATGACAGCTTGGGCTGGTATAGCAGGGCTAGAGGTAAAAGGCTTGTGGTTTATCTCCTAAGTCACTTAACAGGCTTCCCTTGATCAGGACTAATCTCTGGAGCAAAGATTAGTGCTTGTATCATTTTGTCCCAAAATAATTGTGTATGGTGGCTTTGTGCTGCAAGCCACTATAAGCTATAATTTGATTTGAAAGCCCAAAACTCAGGCATTAAAAATGGAAAAGGAGCAGCTTAGCCGTGAAACCATGAATCCTTCCTGGAAAAGAGTTGCAAGTAAAAGACTGTTTGTTGGAAATCATGTTTTTTGCAACAGGAGATGACTCAAGCTAGACAAACCCAAGTTGTAAATCTAACAATGTTTCACCCTAGAGAGATTTCTTTTGATTTTAATTCAGTCATTTCACTTCCTTATGTCATCTGCCACCCTGGGAAAAGGGAAGAATTTGTCCCCAAAGAGTAGTCTTTGGATCAGTTCACTGAAATTTGCTGCTGAGGTATTTGGGGCATTCTGAGCTCTGCAGCTCTGGCTGCTCTCATCCAGGCTGTGTGTTTGGCAGGGGACTTGCAACTGGTTTAGCGTAGATTTTTAGAGGACATTCAAATAAGATACCAAAGTGCAGCATGACTTTTGGTTCAGATCTATCGTGCAGTAGAACTAGGGCAGCAGCATACCTGAAACGGCAGATTCTTACTGTGCAGCACTTTCAGTTCTTTATAATACTGTATTTGAAAAAGGGGGTTTGAAAGAATCCGGTGTGAGTAGTATTCACAAGCAGTCCATCAAATATTTATCCTCTCTTCTTTTAACAGGTGTTCAAGAGTAAAGCTCTGGAACTTGGAGAGAAACTTTTGCCAGCTTTTAACACTCCCACTGGTATCCCACGTGGCGTCATAAATCTGGGCAGGCAAGACACACGTCCTTACAAGCATGTCATTTTATTACTGAATGTTTGTAAAAGACCAGGACTCAAGCAGGAACAGCAGCAGTTCCTCAGAGGTGCCCCCCTCTAGTGCAGATTCTTCGAGGTCATTTGTTTTGCCAACTCAAAACCAAGAGGTGCCTTGGCAGAGATCGCAGGTGACTCAAGTTAAACCCAGCTGTGTTTTATTAATTTTGGGCTATCCGCAGTTTCTTGCTCTACCCCTTGGCAGAGCTCCCTGCTGCAATAGCATTTTCCTCACTCTCATTTTCTTTGAAAGGTTATTTGTAGTCTGCACGTAACATGCAGTGTGCTCTGTATCTTTGCAGCGTGCCCAACTAGATGCATGTGAATTTATCCAGGCTCCGTATTTGGAAAAATTGGGAAAGGAACTGGATGGGACTGGCTGACAGTTTTGCTGCTAGAAAGGGGGGGTGTATACAGATCCTCTAGTTTTCTCCCTGCTGGCAGCACTCACCCAGGTGTCTGTCCTTCACTTAGAGCCTCAACATTTCATGTCAGGTAGGTGGTGGTCTCATGCTGCAGGGGAGCTTTGAGGCAGCTGGGTTAAATAGCTTGCTGAAGGTCTCTCAGCAAACAACAGCAAACCTGGAGGCTGGACTCCGAGTCTCTGATTCTTGCTGGTAGACAGTGTTCTCTGCCAATAAGGGCTCATTGGCTCATTTTGATGCCTACAAACAAATCCCCCAGGGTAAGAGTTGCATGCCGGCTGAAACAGAGACAGCAAGAAATGTGGATTAACAAAAGCCTTTCATCCTCACCTCTTGCAAAACTCAGAGCGGCAGCCATGAAAATCATTATTCATCTCCTAGCCCAAATCTGTTTTGGCTCGCGTCTCTGTGAAGTGCAAGACTTTTGAATGTTTGGCTCACGCTGATCCATTGCTCAAATATCACTGTCACCCTTCAGTTGTCTTTCTGCACATGATCCCAGTGAAAATTTGAGCCACTACCACGACTTTAATTGTCTCTTTTTACAGAAGAGACATTCTGCTTCCTCTGTGGCTGATAAAGACTCGGCATAGACTAACCTTTCACAGAAATGCCAAACCCTCCCCTGCCCTTTGTGAAGACAATTGAAACAGACTGTGTCTGCTTAGACATTCCCAAAATGTTTTGCTGATGACCTTGACTAAGAGCAAAGAAAATCAAAATAACACTGAGCCCACAATCCAGAACCCATATTACTGGCTTGAGCTCTGGCTTCAGGGCCATGGAACTATTGCGAGGGCCCTGAGTATCAGTTGATTTAGGAGCAAGGATGAAGTGAGCTAAATCTGTAGCCTGACTACTGCAGGAACATGATGAACAGCCAAAGGCTGCAAACCCAAAGGGGAAGGGAGTTACGCAGTGTGAGAAAGCATGTGGAAGTGGAAGCAGAGGAGAGTGAGGTGATGCTGTGAGAACACACTGACCCAAATGTCAGGGCCAAACCAAAGCCCAGAAGAGTTTTGCAAGAAGGAGTTCTCTCTCCAGTTCTACTTTTATGAGGATGTGCTAATTCCAGAGAGACCTCATCATCTCAAAGGGAGGGGAGTCTTGCAGCATGTGTAGGCTTTTGGTGGTGGTAGCTTGGGGGGGTGGGTTAAGAATGACATTCAGAAATTTGAAACAAACAACAAGCTAGCATTAAGTCAATTCTGCATATACATTTTTGAGGACCCAGGGACAAAGACACCCACCCTCCCAGCTCTTCCCATAGCCAGCTGGCTCTGTCTCTTCCTATCACCTCACGCCACCTTTTCCTCTTGTGTCCCCTCTCCGCTGATGTGCTTCCCTGTGGCCTTCTGTTTTCATGCAGGCACTGTATCATATCTCACACAGGCTTGTTTTCCATCCTGCTGGTCCAACTGCCACGTTGTCTGCCAGGTCCTAGAATACATTGTCTTCCCAAGCTGTAGCTCTCTGCTCTCTGCCTGCATGTTACACTGTGATTTCTCTCCCTGTGCCTTTTTCCCCTCCGGCCCGCTTTGCACTGGTTTGCTGCTTTGGTTCTCTGTGAGGGAAGGAGATGATACAACCATTTTCAGCCCATGCTTGCACTGGACAGTGTTTAAGGAAGACCCACTTATCTGGGGGATAAAGAGAGCTCTGGGCATTTTCTTTTGTCTTGAAGACCAAGGACCTTTAAACAGTAGTCTCCTCTGAGATGTTATAAAACAGGGCAGCTGTGAAGACTCAGTTTGTCCAGTCTGTAATGCTGAACAAATGTTTTCCTGCAGGAGGTCATTTCAGGCTGCTCTTTAACCCAGGGACACGTTGCAGCTGTACTCTTGTTTCCTCCAGACCAACCTCTCCTTGAGCTTTACTGTGTTTTGTAACCCCAGGGCTTGGGTTCCCGGCAGCATAGTCCTCGCAGGCAGTGCCTGGCTGCATGTGTGGGATGGAAGTTCCCAGAGGAGGGTTGTGTCGGCTGCTGTGACCCCACATAGCTGCTGTCACAACAAACACAGCCCCATTTGGCTGCTTCCAAGCACTTCTCATTTGAACTAGCTCAGAAGGCAGTTTCTGTTTGTGAGATCGTATTTGTTACAATGTCCCTTCAGTGCAGTAAATAAAGAAAAAGTAATTGACTCTTTATAGATATGAGAACACCATGGGATTGTTCAGCACGCCCATCCCAGGGCCAGCTGCTGCCAGCTTCAGCAGATATGTCCAATGCGGTATTAATGCCAGCATTAACCTGGTCAGACTGGAGGACCTTTCTGCCTGCACGGGGAGATTTCTGCCATAAACACACCATGTTATTAGGGTACCCGTTTTAGCTGCACACAGTGTTTTCAAATGAGAAGCTGGTGATACAGCCTCCTGACAGTTTGCAGGGAAGGCTGACGTTTGGCAGTGACTGAGCAATTTGAAACAGCGTGAACATATTGCTTATCTAATGGCTCTTTTTGTCTGGAGGCGAAACAAACAGCTCTGGACCCGAAATGGTTTTCTGTATATCACATGGAGGGGAAACTTCCCGCCCCCCCCCCCCCGCCCCCTCCGAAAGATCATTAGTTTTAGCCTCCTGTAAACAACACAAACCCTTTACTTCTAATAGCCAAGCTTGCAGGCGCCATCTAGTGTTATTCCTGGGCCCCCCCCCCCCCCAATCACTGGAAACCTGTTACTTCATCAGTATCAGCCGCAAACAGCACTTGCAAAAAGATGTGAAAATCAAAGCCACGTCACTTCTGAGATGGCTCAGCCAAGCTTCCCTGGGCCAGCACCTGCAGAGGCTGTTTTGGGACCAAGGCTTAAGAACATCGGGCATTTTCACGTCTGTGTGGATTTCAGAGAGGTGCAGAGCTGTAATCTGAAGTGTGGGGTACAAGAAGGAAGTGGTTGAATGTAAAAGTAAATCCCAGGGTGAGGCTGTTAGTGCTCAGAAGAGCCTTTGCCTCTCCGTGTCCTTTGGTTAGTTTTCTTTGAGATTTAAGGGAGAAGTGGTGCCCTTCTCATCCCTAGAATCAATTCCTTGCTTTGCTTCAGTGCTGATTTCTCTCTTTGCATGGATTTGGCAGCGTGAGGGGAGACAAACAGAAACTGAGAAGGGCTCCCAGTATGTCAGAAGCAGTGTCAAGTATATATAAAGAGTGTGAGATCTTGTTGAAACAAGGCGCTTAGGAACAGTCTGGATTCTCCATAAACTAGAAGACTTGTTGGACTTGTGGGGCATTCGAAATGCAAGAGTTCAGCTCAGGCTACTTACAGACACATTTTATCCCGAAGCATCTTGTGTAGGACAGGTTGTCAGTGTTCTTCCAAAGTTTGCTTTAAGCTGATCCATTTGGGAGGGATTCCTCTCCCACAAAAACTGCAGTTTCTCAGCATGTGCAGTCTGTGTGTTTGCCCTATCCTAAACAATCCTTTGTAAAACTGTTGTTCCATCCCAGTAGAACTGGTCCTGTGAGAGTCCTGAAAATCTGTTTAAGTCCTTTATATGGCCCCTGCTGAGACCTGGTGTGCACTGCATGCACATAGCAAAGACAGGATCTGCACTGGGGCGGCGGGGGGGACCTCAGGCTTTGGCTGTGTTTTCCTGGAAATGAAGGCTCCTTTTTCTCTCTTTGCAGTGGCATGAGTTGGAGTTGGGGTTGGGCATCTGCCGGAAGCAGCATCTTAGCAGAATTTGGTACCTTGCACTTAGAATTCCTGCACCTCTCGGAGCTCTCTGGCAACCCGGTGTTTGCAGAAAAGGCAAGTAATTCCCAACCTGGGCTTTAGTGAATTGGTGTCATCGTACTCCTGGGGTCAGTGCTGGAGCAGAGCAGCACTTCGGTCTGCCAGCAGCAGGCACCATGGCAGCAAAGCGTTCCTTCTCCCCAATACCAGTACAACTGACCAGAGGAGAAACTTTCCAGACTGGGACACCGGTTCAGAAACCTGTGCCTTGCAGACTGCAGAGGTCACCAGGCCTCAGAGCATCCTATGCACCAGCTCACTGAAAAGGTCACGGGGGCAGGAGCTGGAGATCCCGTCACACCAACAGGCCTTGGAAGGCAGCTGCCAAAGTGTTTTCTTTGGCCATTTTCATTTGCTGTAGCCCCTTCATCGGCTTCTCTATCACTTGCAGCCACTGGGGAGTTGGGGATGTTTTTCCCAATGTCTCAGTCATGTGAAGTTGTAGCAAAAACTTACCTCAGACAAGGGCACAGCCAAAATTAAACCATCTGTTGGATGCAGACTGCAAAGATAGTTGTTAATTCTGATATCCTGATAGTAGTGCCTTGTACTTGTAGACCTTTTTACTCTAAACAGGTATTAAATGTTATGTTCCAGCCAGCAAGATTTCTGCTGAGGTTTCTTGTGTAGGAAAGGCCTGACAATTGACATACTGGATTCCTTCTGTGTAACTTGTAGCTGAAAATCTATTAATATTATACTTGAGCTTTCTTTTTTTCCACAAGTGATCTTGTAGTGCATGTGAGAGCAACTTAATAAATATGCTGTTGAATACCAGCAAGTCATTAGCTTTTGCTGCATGTCCCTGAGGAACCAGATTTGAGGGAGACAAATTGTTCCAGTTAGAATCCAAAGTGTCCCCGTGGGTCCAAAGGAAATGGGGCCTGTCCAGAGTCCCACAGTGGGGTGAAAACAGACAGCATTTCTGGGATTGGCAATAAAAAGCTCAAAATGGTGCATTTCAGGGTATTTCCAGTGCAGGTCTGACAGCTGTGGAACAAGAAGAGAATTTGCAGAAGAGACAGGAAGAAAGAGAAAGAAGCAGCTAGGAGAGCGAAATGGAGAATAGGGTGGAGTGTATGGGAAGCAGTAAGGGTGGTGTGAGCAAGAGGAATGTCACAGAGGGGTGAGCAGGAGAGAACTGAGGAGGGTGAAGGGAAACTACAGACCCAGGAAATTCTGTGGGGAAGATAAAAGACAGGCTGGTGGCTTGAAATAGAGACAAGCTAAAGATTCCTGACGACAGTGATAATGACAAATTGCTCAGAGGAAAGCAGGGAGCTGAGAAAAGCCAGTAAAGGGAACAGAGATACGGAAAGAAAATGCATGGGAAGGAAATGAAGGGGGTGGGGGAAGAGACATGAGCACTGAAAATACCAGGCAGGAAGATGCACCGTTAAAAACTAGAACTGCGTCCATATTCCAGGTTCAAACTGTGGCATTTCAAGCCAGGGTCAAGCCTCTCTCCCCACCCTAACATGTTTTGCTCTTCGCCCCCTAAGCCTGTAGAGGGATTAAGGGCAGAACCTTTATAATGGACTCCCCTGAGTGGAGCATGCCTGGTGTGTGCCACAGAAGATGTATTGCATTCATCCTAACACCCTCTGAGGAAAAAAAATGTAGGATGATGTGGGCTCCAACAGCCCATCCTGCGCGAAATTACTTCAGAGGAACAGATCAACTCATTAACTTGCAGCTTGGGACTTGTGTGATTTTAGCAAGAATAAAGTCCATCTGTGTCTTTTATTCAAACATGTCATTAATATGCCATGCTACTAAACTTCAGTAAATATTATGCAGCCTGACGACTTACTTGGAAGCACCGACTTAAGTCTGTAGCCAGCTTTTGGCGTACAAATTGTCTAATTTTATAAAAGGTTTAGAGTGTATTAGCTGCTCTGTAGGTTGTAATAGAATATTTATGCTGCATACCATTTAACTTTGTCCCTTATGGGAGAGGCCTATTGGATTTAATGGGGGTGAAACCAAGGGAGGTTTTAGAGCGTAAGTACAGCTGTTCTAGCATATTAAAGGAGCTGTCTGTTGCTGAAATTAAAGGCCCCAATTCATCATGTTAAGTGACCGCATGGTGAATTTAAGTACTGTGTGAGTCACTCATCCCTGCCACACTCCTTTCCCTTTGGATCATGGAAAAAATCACCCTCCACATCTCATACGTTTCCACCCAGATCCCAAATCCTCAGGATTGCTTCTGGACCACTGTTGGCAAACTGCTCCCACTGCTTGCTGAACTGAGGCCTTGCAGAGTTTTTAGAAAATCATTTCTAAAATCCTGCAGAGCCGGATAAAGATTGTGCTGAGGAATCCAGCAGAAAAGTTTCTCCGTAACAGCCCTCTCACCGGAGAGCCATGCCATTGGGTTCTGCTTGCATGATGATTCACAGCGTTACAGGCTGCTGTGCTCGTTCAGCCAGGGATCAGCACTGATGAACTGCAGAGTCCTCAGTGACAGTGCAAAACCATTGGGTTTGTCAGCAGAGAAGTAACATAGTTCTTGTCTCTCATCTCTCCTAGGTGATGAACATCCGCAAAGTCCTGAACAGAGTTGAGAAGCCACAGGGCCTTTATCCCAACTTTCTCAGCCCAGTGACGGGGAACTGGGTGCAGCGTAGGTATCACTCTGTGTTCAGAGTCCTGCCTGGAGCATTTCAGTCTTTCCAGTATTCTTTAGGAAGCAATAGCAACTGTCAGAGCAGCAAGCCAAGGAAATGTCTTGTCATTGCCTGTTATACATGTGATTAGATAATGCAATCCGATTTGTAAGATGCAATATAGTAATTGTACACTTATTCCATCAGCCTCATTTCCAGCTGAGTATCTCACCTCCAGAAAGAATTAGGGCCTCTCTTGCACAGGGAAGGATAATGTTACATGGTTCATCACACAGATACTAGAAATTGGCACATCTCTTTAAGACCTCATCCTGCAGTCATCACATAGCCCACAGAACTCCTTGGGAGTTGCACGTGAAGGCTGTGAGCAGAAGCGCTGAGATTTACTTCCTGATTGTGCTGCAGCAAGTAAGGAACCACCTGGAGAGGCAGAGGGCTTACAGAGTCTCGGATCCCCCTAAGGTCTAGGGATGTGTTCTGTTGTGCGCATTCGTGTGCCTGTCACCATGGTGCCTCTGCGTAGTGAGATTTTGTGCAAGAAGGGTGAGACAAGTACGTGTTCTTTTCTCTTGTTGGGGACCCAGCACTGGCAACATGGGCACAAAATAGATACTGCTCTGATATGGAAGAGGAGCAATAACCAGGAAAGGGCTTGAAAAGAGCAAGGAAATACGAGAAGCAGTGTACCCAGAGAAAGATTATTGACTTTCCTGCTTTATGCACACAGCCCCTTCCTTACCCTCTTTTTGTGCCACCCAAGGGCAGAAGCTTGCCCTCTGGTAGGAACATGAGATGCTACTTCTGCTGCTGTGCCCCAGATCTCTCACCTCAACTTTCCACTCTGTTAAGGATTTCCTTGTTTTGACAAGGGAGAGTTGCTGGATTTCGTGTTTCTCTGTCAAAGGAAAGAAAAGTCTCTTTCTGCAGAAGCTGTTTTTAACCTGTCAGTGGATTACATTTATATTGTTTAAGCAGTTTTCTTTGAGTCATTGCATTACATGGTGTCCCCATGTCTCATTGCACTGTTTGCTCTTCTAGATTGCTCCAGACCTCTCTAGCTGCTGTATTCACAGCTCTGATTGTAACTGACGGGCAGTTGCATGGCTGCCATCGTCTGAGACAGTGAGAGAGCACTAGCTGCGAGCAATCCCTGACCTTTGACTGCCCTGTCAGCACCTCTAATGGTAATTGGCTGGGCTTGGCTTGAGAGGTGCCCCAACAAAGCATCTTGGATGGTTGCAGTTGTCCCATTAAACCAGAGCTGTCTTTTGGTTCCATGAGGAAAGAAGATAGGCTTCTGTGTTTGTCCCATTAATTGGTCTTCAAAGTTATCCGATCCCTTTGTAAGCAGTTCTGCTTCCCCTCCACATTTGTCTCTGCAGAGTTGTTGCAATATGTTCCACTTGAAAAGCTCATCTCCCATCCCCTACCGCACCCCTGAGATGCCATTTTCTTTAGGTTATTCCCAACTGGCAGCCACACTGCACATTTTCCCAGACACAAGCATTAATTCTGCCTATTCATTGGTGCTGAGAGGAGAAGTGGTGCCTGTCTGTTGCCATAACTTATCGTTACAGAATCTTTGGGAAACTGAAGAACTGTGCTCTTAATTCAGATGGCTGTAATACTCAGCTTGATACTCAGTATTCACTCTTCTGCCACTAATTTAATTCTATTTCTGTCTGCAAATTTTACTTCATTGTACTGACCTGCTCCCGCCCCTTGCTGACATATAGAGGGGCCTGTTGCTGGTCCTTGGAGCTTATTAAAAGTAGCCTCTGATTACTTGTTCTGGGATAGGCTGATTTATGCAAAAGGACTAGAGATAACCTCTCTCCTAGACTAGCACATCATGAGGGCAACTCGTGGCACAGGCTGTTTGCGGCAGTTGCTCATAATATGACCTTGTGGTCTGAATCCGTATTCCGGTGAAGGAAAAGGCTGATCAGCCTCTTCTGCATCCCCAGTACTGCTGGTGAGAAATAGATTAGGACCAAAGTAGGGAGGCAGCTGCAGCCTGCCAGAGATGTTCCCTGTAGGTGCCAGGCTCTCATTTTCTCTCTTGTCATTAAAGCTCCTTGCGGGAAGCTATTTTTCTTGGAATTGCTGTGATTTTCTTAAAAGGTGTATCTTTGACCTGGCTGAATGAGCAGATCTTCTAAATGAAGAGGCAGTGCTGTACCTCTTGTGAGTGCAGTTGTTACCTTTAGAAAATTAAAGCATGGTCCCCTGCTGAAATAAGAGATTTGTTTATGCAAAGTGCCTAGGAGGCAAATGCTGGCAAAGCTGATGCCATATGGAAAGCAATTATGTACCAGAGCTCCTGCTTTGGTGATTTTATGAATGACACACTTAGGATCACAGAGCTTCTCTTTAAAGACAGGCTGTGCAGCCGGTGTTTGCAAATAGTCTGTCCTCTTTTTTTTTCTGAATTTGTGCGTCTGATCTCATTGTTTTGCTATGGATTATTCCGTGGATCATTGGACACACTGTATCAGGGATATTTGCTCTTTAGGGCAGGAAAATGCATGGCTGTTGATCTCTTCTGTTGGTAGGATTTAGCATTTAGAATAAGCCTCAGGACTTTATATATGCACAGTGAAAGGGAAAATCAAACTCTGAACAGCTAAATCCAAAAACCCTGCTGCATCTGCTTACGTTTAAAATGGGGACGCATGCAGACGCAGAGGTGGACACTGTTAATTAACAGGGATGGTTCGGTCTATGGTGGGCAATTTGTCTTACTCTTCTAAAAAGGAGAGTACTACTTGACTGCTTGAAAGAATGAATGCTGCTCTTCCCCCTGTGGTATAGTTTAAAGATATAAATCCATCCAGCAGTTGCCCCCAGGCAGAAACCTGCAGCTGTCATGCCCATTTCACAGTGCAATTCTTTAGCATCCTCCTCTCCAGTAAGGTCATAGCATTGTGTACTCTGAACAGATAGCCTTGAAAATCCGATTTCTGCAGAAGAAAATATTCAGCGTGCATCCTTGTACCTGACTTGATAATTTTCATACGCCAACAACCCCAGCCTTCCCCAGGGCACAGAGTCCCACCGTGGGCGAGGAATACAAATGGCATGATTGAGAGGTCCCTACAGCAGCCCCTTTCTGGCAGCTCTGTGTGATCCAATGCGCGTTCTCCCTTTCCTGAGGCAGGGAGGCAGTACCCAGTGGCTTCATATAGGCAGAGATCTATCAATACTTGCCATCACTTTTGGTTTATGAGGCTGGGATTTACAATGATTGCTTCATAAACAGGAAGCATCTTCAAGTTGCAGTATAAATGTTGCAAAATAAGACCTCTGAATAGTTTTGGTAAGGGATACTAATGCTTTGTAAAATGACAGAACATTTTTCTTCTGATTGCACTTTCCACCTTTCTTCCTTTTTGAAAAAGAAATGCTGCAAGCTCTCCCCAGGAAACCGGAAAGAGGAAGGAGAGAACAAGGGCGTTAAATAGGACATGGTTGTTTGCTCTTTGTAAAGCAGCTGCTCATTGTATATCATGAACCTGAAGTTCTTTTCTGGCTTTCCCACTACAGACCATGTCTCCATTGGGGGGCTTGGGGACAGCTTTTATGAATATCTCATCAAATCTTGGCTGATGTCAGACAAGAAAGACTCTGAAGCTAAAAAGATGTATGATGATGCACTAGAGGTAAGGAACAGGTTGCTGCTCTGTATTTTGTGTGGGGGATGTTGTTCATCTGAATGTTTGGGCAAAAATGTCTTGGATCTTTGGGTTTCCTTGCTATTCGCTCCTCACCCTGTCCTGAAATCCTGATTTTCAATCCTTTAGGCAATAGAAAAGCATTTGGTCAAAAAGTCTGCTGGAGGACTGACCTACATTGCTGAATGGAGGGGTGGCATCTTGGATCACAAAATGGGCCACTTGGCTTGCTTCTCTGGGGGCATGATAGCACTTGGAGCTGAACACGCAGGAGAAGAGAGGAAGCAACATTACGTGGACCTCGCTGCAGAAATAACAAACACGTGTCACGAGTCTTATGCACGCTCAGGTAAACCTGTGGGCTGCCTAGAAAACGTTAGTAAGGGATAGCTTACAGCCTTAGGAGACTCAGCTTTTGTGTGGCAGAGGTTTGCAGTAGAGTATTTTGTGCTTCAGCAGCATCTGCATCCCTGTGTATGATTTTCACTTGTCTTTTCTGGGATATCTAGAAGAGAAAGCAATATGTTTTACATAGTGGACAGCTGGAGCAGAGGGACAGGCAGCTGTGAGCTCCTGTGGCAGGGTTGAGAAATAAACCCAGAGCTGAATCCTAGTCCTGCCTCCCAGACGCAGAGCTAGCCTTCTCCCAACAAGACTATAATTTGAGTCTGTCCTTTCACATCCCTTTGCAGACAAGAAGGAGAGATTAACAGAGATTAATTGCAGGGTGTCCCACTATACGGAGCAGAGCAGCTGAGAAGCCCAACAGGAGAGCGTTGGAGACCTGCAACTGCTGGTAGGAACCAAAAAAAATGAAGTTACTCAGCCTCTCCCGGCTGTCTAAGCAGAGGCTGGCTAAGTCTCTCTATTTTGCAAGTCCAGTAAAATTTGTTTCATCACCCAGTGTGCTTATCAGGCTTTGGGAGAGCAGTGACTCATGGTGAATGAGAGGGTGGGTTAGTTCTCAGCCTGCAGGGCTTTCAGCAGGGTGAGCTTACTTTGGACACCACTCCTTCCTTTGTAGGCATCTCCGTAGCTCTTCTGAGACTGCAGGCAGCAAAGCAGCAGTCTGCTTCCCAGGACCTTGTCAAGCACAGGTCTGTCTGCACTAACTCTTCCCAAAGATTGGTTCACACCTTCACCACATCAGCAAGCCCATATTGGCAGCTGGTGTCCAGCATATTTGCCCAATAAACTTCAAGCTAACCTGCAATGATGTTTGCAAATAACCCTTTTTTTCCCCCTCAGCACTTACAGAACTAAAACAAGCTACCCAAACTAATAACCCTCTGGTTGTGAGTGCCTGGAGCCAATTTTCACCTTCAGCAATATCCATCAGAGTAGAAAGGACAGTAGCAAGCCTGCCCACACTGGTTACAGTGCTGTCGTTTCAGCAAGCTCGTTGTTTTGCAGAGAGTGTCTGTGCGTGTCGCTCTGGCTCTCAGCAAATAGTCCAACTAGCGAACACTGTTAGGTCCCCACACAGACAGGAGGGCCCAGGGAAGGTGTGCAAAATATTAAGAGAAATAAAATGTCTCCCTTGTGGCAGACACATGGGTGCAGCAAGAGAAACCCTGTGGCATGATCATAAGCAACCTCTGTGCTCAGTGTCCCTGTTTTTCGAATAGGGAGAGGGTTGGTGTTGAAAGTAGGGATGTTGAGTGCTAGCTAATGCTTGCAAGAGATTGAGATTCTCATGTAAGGGACACTTGAAAAGACCAAGGTACCCTTACTAATGTTTTATTCATAAAATACCAGTGAGATTGATTAAGCCTCCCCCATCATCCTGATGTCTTCTTTTCAAAGAAACTGCTAGTGGACCAGAAAGAAAGGCAGAAGAAGTGATTGCAGGTCCCAGGTACCACTTCTTATGGCCTCTCTGCCGCAGTGCAGGCAAAATAGCTCAGTCTGGTGGACTGATAATTGTGAAACAAACCCCCTCCCTGGGAGCAGTGCATCAATATCTCTGTGATGGCAGGACCAGCTGTGTGGCTAGATTTTCCTTTGAATGTGTTTTCTTTTTGCAGTTTTAGAGCAGGATCTTCCTCTCTGTTGTTTTCTCATCTGGGTTCCGAGTTTGTCTTCAGTGACGAACTCTGCTCTCAGGGTCAAGGGCAGTGCAATTCTTAGGAGCAAATCCAGCCCAGCAAAAGTGCCAGGACATGAGAGAGATTTGTACCTGTCCTCTCCAGGCTCAAATCTGGTCCAAGTCTGTGTTTTGTCAGTTGTATCCACCCTCAGAAACACTTTATCCTCACCTAGAGAGTGCCCAGCCATACCACAGAATGAGCAACACCTGGACTGGCAGTGGGCACAGCTCATGCGCTCTGTGGAGTTGTCCCTGTTTTGACATCAGCTGTGAAGCTGAGCTGATGATACACAAGCATGACTGATCTGCTCATCCGACCTCAAGCAAGCCTTAGTTAAATGTTGGCAGCCTGAGCAGCATAAAAGCATCTGGATGGTCTGTTTACTTGCTTTCTCCTCAAACTGATCATTGCATGTGTGTGATTTTGTCCAGATACCAAACTTGGCCCCGAAGCCTTTCGCTTTGATGCTGGAACTGAAGCCATGGCAACCAGACTCAGCGAGCGTTACTACATCCTACGTCCAGAAGTGGTAGAAAGCTACATGTACATGTGGCGGCTGACACACGATCCCAAGTACAGGCAGTGGGGCTGGGAGGTTGTGAAGGTATGGTTGGAAAATTTGCAGTAATAACTCTTACAGGCTGCTGGATTCTTAGAAAAATTTTTCCTTTGGTCAATAAAAAAAGCAGAAGTTATTTAAATTATGTTAGACACTAAGACACGTTGGCAATAGGGCAGTAATACACAAAATAGCTCAATTTAGTGTGGCATCTCTGTTGATCGTGTTTTCTTCTCCCTTTTGGGCTTCACTAAAATCCATCAGTCAATCAAAACAGTGGAGGTTTATGGAGAGGAGTGCTGCAGACAGCAAAACCTGCTATTAATGTAACAGCCCTCTGCTAAAAGGAGTCAACCTTCTATTTGAAACATCTGGACTGCTCAGAACCACTGGTTCGTAGTTGGCCAGGGAAAAGCAGCAAACTTGCCTTCGCCCTTCGTCTTGTCTTCTTCCCACAAAGACCTCCCAGCCAGAAAGTTACTCACTTCTTTCTAGCTCACGTGGTGAGAGCCCACCGGCTGCTGCTGGCATCCTAGCAGGGGCTGTGTTTCAGTGGCAGAACTGTCATTTGTCTGCTGCCCTGCAAAAGAGGCTCTGCAAACAGCTAGAGTTGCCACTTGAGATCTGTTTTTGCTACGTGTGTAACGCCAGGGTCAATCAATTAACTAACTTAGGCTGTTTATGTTTCTCTTGCTCTTTCATTAGAAGTAGCTTTATTCCCAGAATCTGGAGTAATCACCATGCTCTTCAGTGAGAGACAGAGGCTACTTATAAGCCTGGAATTTGATTTGTAAAGCTGACTTGTACTGTAACTGATGATGATTAATGAGTTACTCCATGCTATTGTGTGTTACTGAGGTTTCTTTTCCTTTCTCAGGCCCTGGAAAAACATTGTAGAGTAGAAGCTGGTTTTTCTGGCATCCGAGATGTTTACACCACAACCCCAACCCATGACAACATGCAACAGAGTTTTTTCCTTGCAGAGACTCTAAAGTAAGTCCAGTATGACAGAGGCCTTTCAGAGTAGCATAATTCCTGCAGCATCAACACTCTTGTCTGCTTAATAAGTCTCTAATAATAAGGGGGAAGTCTTATCCTCTGTGGGGAAAAGTGGGCAAGACCATGGGTGCTACAAAGGTTTGGTAGCTTCCTCCTGTAGAACCATGGCTGTCATTGGCACTCTTGAGGTTTCTGCTCATGTGCTGGATTTAAAGGACTCTTCCTGTGATTTACAGCTGCTGTAAGGAGTCGTCTCTGGCTCCTGAGCTCCCTTGGATTTAGCTCTGATGGTTTAAGAGACAGCTGTCACCTCTGCTAGGTTCATGTCCTGCACACAGAGGAAGCGTGACTGTGGCCTGAATTTGCTGCCCCTTGGTGCAGATCTGCCTTTGCTGGTAGCGTGAGCTAATGTTTGCGAGGTGGCTGGGCACAGATGCCTGCCCCGTTTTGCCACCTTTGCACCAGGGGTGGTAGTTTCTAGCAGGAGAATGAGGCAGGGAGTTGGGAAATGTGTCACCATAGACTGTGGCAGCTGAGGCCAGTGGCAGCCCCCATCACAGTCCTGTGACAGTACTTGCTTGTGTGTGCCTGGAGTCTCACCTGAGTTTCCTTTAATCTCCCTTTGTGTCCATCTTCTTCCCACCCACCCTCGCTGTATGGCTCCAGGTACCTCTATCTTCTGTTCTGTGAAGATGATGTGCTGTCCCTGGACGACTGGGTGTTCAACACAGAGGCTCACCCCCTGCCAGTCAACCACACGAACTTTAAAGCAAGTGTGCAGTAGTGAGGCCATTGCCCAGCACCCTGTTTCTGCAGCGTCAGCGGGTTACTGCATTTCCTTTCCATTAAAGGAATTCGCATTGTTCCTAAAATGGTATTTTGGGGCACTAGTCCAATTCCGGACAGTATTATATTGGGAAGATGAAACCATGAAGTAAGCACCTTCTTTTCCTCTGTGAGGAGCTCTATTAGCCTGATAATGAGATGTTTATTCTGGGCCATATTGTACACAGTTCATAGACATTCCTTTATACAGAGAATTTATATGAAATCCACTGACTTTGCTTTATAGTGGCCAAAGGACCGGAAGTTTGCCATAAAATAGACTTCACACACACATCCTCCTTTTGTTTTTCTGTTTCATTTTTGCCTTTTATATACTCTTGGATTTATCACCTTTCTAATTAACAGTTTTCAATATACTGTGCTTTCTAGGTAGTAGGCTTGCTAGGCTCTTCAGGAAGGACAGGATAGGAGAAGGAGGAAGGGGAGTTGCCCTTTATGTGAGAGAGCAGCTGGAGTGCACGGAGCTCTGCCTGGGGATGGATGAGGGGCTGAATGAGAGCTTATGGGTTAGGATTACATTGAGGAGAGGTAAAGGTGACATTATGGTGGGTGCCTGCTATAGGCCACCTGACCAGGGAAAACAAGAGGATTGGGCCCTCTACAGACAGATGGGAGCAGCCTCAGGTTTGAATTTGTAGGTCCTGGTCCTCATGGGGGACTTCAACCACCCTGGGATCTGCTGGGGGGACAACACAGCAGGACCTGAACCATCCAGGAGGTTCCTTGAGCAGACTGATGACAACTTGCTCCTCCAAGTGACAGAGGAGCCAACAAAGAGAGGTGCTCTGCTGGACCTCATACTCACCAACAGACAGGGGCTCGCTGGGGATGTGAAGACCAAAGGCAGCTTTGGCTGCAGTGACCATGAAATGGTGATATTCAGGATCCTGAGGGCAGGAAGGCAGGTGAAAAGCAAGCTCACAACCCTGGCCTTCAGGAGGGCAGACTTTGGCATCTTCAAAGACCTACTTGGAAGAGTCTTGTGGGATAAAACCCTGGAGGGAAGAGGGGCCTAAGAAAGCCAGTTAATATTCAAGAATCATGTCCTCCAAACTCAAGAGAGCTCCATTCCAATGAACAGAACATCAGGCAAAGACGCCAGGAGGCCTATGTGGATTACTCAAACAGAAAAAGGAGAAGCATACAGCGGGTTGAAGCAAGGATGGGTAACCTGGGAAGACTACAGAAACATTGTCTGAGCATCCAGGGCTGACATTAGGAGTGCTAAAGCCCAAATGGAATTTAATTCAGCCAGGAATGTCACAGTCAACAAGAAGGACTTCTTGTTCTTGTTCTTGTAAGAACATAGGCGACAAAAGGAGGACTTGGAAAAAGTGGGCCCACTGCTCAACAAGACAGGGGACTTGGTTACACAGGACATAGAAAAAGTTGAAATTCCAAATGCCGCCTTTGCCTCAGTCTTTACTAGTGAGATAAGCCTTCAAGAATCCCAGGTTCCGGAGACCAGAGAGAAAGGCTGGAGCAAGGAAGCTGTACCCTTGGTGGAAGAGGATCAGGTCAGGGAATACTTAAGCAAACTGGGCATACATAAGTCCTTGGGCTTGGAAGGGATGCACCCATCAGTGCTGAGGGAGCTGGCAGATGTCACTGCAAGGCCACTCTCAATAATCTTTGATTGATCATGGTGACTGGGAGAAGTGCCCGAAGACTGGAGTAAAGAAAATGTCACTCCTGTCTTCAAGAAGGGCAAGAAGGAGGACCCAAGGAACTATAGGCTCATCAGCCTCACCTCAACCCCTAAGGAGCAAATCCTGGAAACCATTTCCAGGCACACAAATGACAAAAAATCCTTCAGGAGTGGCCAGCGTGGCTTCACCAAGGGGAAGTCATGCTCAACCAGCTTGATAAACTTCTACAATGAGATGATTGGCCTGGTAGATGAGGGGAGAGCAGCAGACACTGTCTGCCTGGACTTCACACTGTCAAAGGAAATTGTCATAGGTGAGCTGTTGACGTATGGAGTGGATGAGCAGGCAGTGAGGTGAGTTTAAAATGGGATGAATGGTTGAGTATAGAGGTGGTGATCAGTGGCATGAAGTCTAGTTAGAGGCCAGTAACTAGCAGTGTACTGCAGGGGTCAATACTGGGTCCAGTCCTGTTTAACATCTTCATTAATGATCTGGATGATGGGGCAGAGTGTAAAAACACAAAACTAGGAGGGGTGGCTGATACACCAGAGGGACCTCAACAGGCTGGAGAAGTGGGCTGATAAGAACCTAATGAAGTTCAACAAGCAGAATTGCAAAGTCCTGCACCTGGGAAGGAACAAGCCCATGCATCACTATGTGCTGGGGCACCTAGCTGGGAAGCAGCTTGGCAGAAAAGGACCTAGGGGTCCTGTGGCCACCAAATTGACCATACGCCAGCAATGTGCCGTTGCTGCAAAGAAGGCTGATGATATCCTGGGCTGCATTAGACAAAGCATTGCCAGCAGGGCGAGGGAGGTGACCCTTCTCCTCTGCTCAGCACTGGTGAGGCCACACCTGGAGTGCTGTGTCCAGTTCTGGGCTCCTCAGTACAAGAGAGACATGGACATACTTGAGAGAGTCCAACAAAGGGCCACAAAGATCATTAAGGGACTGGAACATCTCTCCTGTGAGGAAAGGCTGAGAGAGCTGGGACTGTTTAGCATGGAGAAGAGAAAGCTTGTGGGGAACTTATTAATGTATGTAAATACCCAAAGGGAGGGTGCCAAGAGGACGGAGCCAGGCTTTTCCCAGTGGTGCCCAGTGACAGGACCAGAGGCAATAGGCACAAACTGAAACACAGGAGGAGCTCTCTGAATGTGAGGAAACACTTTTTTTACTCTGAGGATGACCAAGCACTGGCACAGATTGCCCAGGGAGGCTGTGGTGTCTCCGTCCCTGGAGATACTCAGAAGCCACTTGGACACAGACCCAGGCAACTGGCTCTGGGTGGCCCTGCCTGAGCAGGGGCTTGGACCAGATGACCTCCAGAGGTCCCTGCCAGCCTCAACCATTCTGTGATTCTGTGATTCTGTGGTGTCAAAATTGTAACTAAATCAAAAACTGTCTGCAAAATTCTTGGTCCCTAATGTATTTTTATATACTTTTTTCTGTGCTCTTAAAACACATCTACCACACATCACTTCTCATTTAACTTTTCCTTGGTCGGTTTTGTGTTTTTCTACTTTTATTTGGAACTAAATGTTATGAGTCACTTGTAATAATTTCACTGCTGTAATAGTCAAATCTGTGAAACAGAATAAAAGTCTTGTAAAATAAAAAGCATGTTTGGGTTGATCCTCTTTAAAGCCATCTGTCAAAGACCTGTTACATCATGCTTGGAATAACTAGGTGACAATACTGGTTGATTTCAAGAATATTTCACAATAGACGTTGATTTCCAGAGTAATCTAGCCAGTGTATGGTCAGCAATTCCCATCTGTACCAGCTCACTTAAATTGCTTGTTCACGGTCTGATCTGCGTTAGCAGGAGTTCTACTAAATGTCTTTATTTTTCTAGCAAAAAATAAATAATCCCCAGCCGAGCTTGCTCTTCAGTGTACGTTGTTTGTGGAATGAAGTAACAGAAGAAGAAAATTGAAGCCAGATTCTTCCATGCGTCTGGCCACCGAACTAGCGGTTTAGCCAGCGTGGCCTCTGTGACTCTGAGCAGGGTGACTGCAGAGCTGTTCACACACCGCTCCTGTTCCGACCCTGGCGGTCATGAATACCTGCTTAACAGTTCTCGCAACAAAGGGCTGGAGCTGGCATCAGCATCCTTTCCTCTGGTCACTGCAAAGCTGCGTGGCCCTCGGTGATGGAACATTTTGTTTGTTCTTGTGATATTCTCTTGGTAATTGGTTCGTTCCCCAACTTGGGAAGATAAAGTTGCTTTGAGCAAGTTGTGAAAACAAAAAATGTGTTTCTAAATTCATGCCTTTGTAATTCCCCGAGAGAAATAAGGTTGTCAGATGGGGACTTAGCATTATCCCGGGGATAAAGACAGTGGCTGGTAAGCCTAGCCTAGGGGAATGGTTATTGGTAAATAAACATCTTGGGAGTGAGCTGTGTTATCCGAGAGATTTGGATACCAGGAAGCTGGTTTAGCTCAGAGGATTTTTATAATGGATTAAGGGAATTCCATAAATAAAAATGTCCTGCTCTTGGAGTAACTCAAAACACTGCCTGACAAAATTTAAACCCCCCAAATAAACAGCATGGTTCTAGTTTCCTTTAGAAATAGATCCTTGGTGTTACATTAACACGCTGCTCTTGTTTTCTCTTCCACACAAGTGAGCAAGAACAGTGTTCATAAAGTCACATACACTCTTAGAGGAGAGCTGCTGCTTTCCTGCAGTTCAGTGGCTGCATCACAAACAGGGAGGTTTTTTTAGTTGCCCAGCATCCCTGACAATGTAAAGCTTATTGCTAAGTTTGCTTACCGAGACACTCGTATGGAGCTTAGCACCAGTCACGATGAAAGCTTTTTGTTACAAACAGCCACGCTTGAAAATTTCCACTCTCGTAGACCACAATTCTGCAAATACTTCTTGCCTTTGCTCACAGATATCCACAGTTAAATCCCCAAGGCTGGTGGATTAATCACAGGCATCAAGTTAAGCATGCGTGTGTTTAGCAGGAGTAAAGATTTGTTCCAAGGATCAGCTTTGTTCCAAGGCCTGGCCCTGATCCATGACTGGGATTTTTCTGTCCTGTGCTAACGCAGGTAACAGAAACATTTGCCCCGCTGGTGTCTTGAAATGCTTCTGCTCTTTTCTCACTCCTCTGCACGCCTCCAGCCTTGGCTGGATGCTCTTGCTCGAGCAGAGCCCTCAGCTCTGGGAGCCCTGTGTGCGGAAGCAGGCTCTGGGATTTCCCCACTCCTGTCTTGCACCACCCTGTGCACTCTCTGCTAGGCAGGGGTGGCCGGACCTCTTGTCTCCATCCAGACGGGAACCCCTTTGTTTTCCTACTTTGAGTAGATAAATGGGGTGCTATGTTGAACCAGAGGTTTGGCTTTAAATGTCTAGTGGAAAGGATCTGGAAAGATGTGCATCTCTGAGCTGCTTTCCTGCCATTTAGTCTCAGGCATGTGGGACACCAGTGGGAATTCTGTTGTTGATTTATGGGGGGGGGGGGCGGAGTGTCCTACTTTTGAGTCACCTTACCAGGAAATGTGATCAGTCTAGGTTATTTCCCATTTCCCCTGTTACATTCAGATTCAGAAGCCATGATTACCATGTTAATTTTCACCATCCAAACATGTGGCCCTATTTTATGTCAGAAGGAATTTCCTGTGATTTGAAGTTCTGATAAAAGAAAGTTGCATTAGTTGTAGAGATGAAAACTAATAACTGTTGTTTGTAGAATGGCTGGCTGTTGTCGCCTGGCCATGCAAGGAGATAAGACAAAACTATCCAGAAAACAAATGAATATTTTTGTAAGCCACACTTCATTTTTACAGCATTATTAAATTCCCTTGGAAGGCTTTCAGCAGAATTGGTTATTAAATTCAAAAGCCTGGCAGTCATAGTATTTTTCCACATACATTTTGATCTGATCTACTTACCTGATTGTTTCAGATGTGATGCATCGAGTGCTGGCTCCCAGTGCAAGCACTTGCAAAGTTTTGGCAGTTACTTCTGATCATGTTTGGGTCTTTGGCTTCATTCCCTGTCGGGTATAGAAGCACAGGTACCAGGCTCTAATTAGGAATCCTCTCAATAAAACACCCCTGCATTGTAAATGCTTTTGTTTTGTGAGAGCCAGCATGGACAGAACTGTAAGTGACCCATCAGGTTGGATTGCTTCTTCCCAAAGAGGCAAGGCCAAGGAGGAGTTAGGAATGCAAGCCCATGGGAATTTGGTAGGCATTGGCTCTTGCTCTTCAACTAAAATGGTACTTTGCAAAATCTCAATCAAAATTTATTTCCCTCCACAGCCTTTGCTGGCCATTCTTTTTTTGAGGATGAACTGTATGTTTTCCATGGCTGTGAAGCTTTGCCACAGTGCATCCCCGGAGCAGGACGCAAGCCCCTCCTCTGCAGTAAACACACCTCTGGTTTTCTTGTCCCCTTTGAAAAGCCCAATGTGAAACCAGACTTGGATACTCCATGTTCCTTACTGTTTTCCAGAGGATTGATGTTTTGGGGCCTCAGTCTGGTCAGGACTTGCTTCCTCAGGGGGTTTCTGTTTCCAGGTGCTTTCTCCATTTGTGCATGGAGCTCACATTTTAATGCCGCCTTCCATTACACCGTGATGGCTTTGACTTTAAAACGGGCCAGGGTTTCAGGCTACGGGAATGGGGCCATCAATTTAAATGAGGACAGGGTTTCTCTGCTCTCACAACTGCCTCCCTGGAACGTGGAGTTACTGCATGTACTCTGACATCTGGAAACCCCATCCCTCTACTGCAAAAAAGGTCACTCCAAGATTTTCATCCCCGCTACCAGTTTCTATTTTTCTTATTTTCAGCCGGACTCTCTCCCTGCCAGCAAAGGGGAAATCTGGGATAGTTTTTCCTGCTGGGTGAGTTTTCTTGGTGGAAATCTTCCTTGTTATTTCTCTATCACAAGGATTTCCTTCGATACAAGTGTGCCTGGGTGGGCCACACAGCACATGTTTGGATATTCAGAATTCTTCCTGAGCGCTGTAATCTGTAATCTCAAGAACCAGCAGTGTGGAGCCAGGAGTTGTTGGTTTTGTTCTCCTTTGAGGAGGATTAGTTCCCAGCAGATGCCCTGAATTATTTCACCTTTTGTCTTTCATTCTTTTTCCTATCAAATAATTCATCCGGTTGTCATCTTTATATGGTCGCTGGTGACACTGGAAATGCTTCAGATGTAAAATGAGCCCCTCTGCTTCTCGTTTAAATGGTATCATTTTGGCTTTGCCAGCCACCCCGTCAGGTCTCCTTCTCCATCTATGCGTCTGCAGGTTTTGTCATCTCCTACCACCTCTTGCTCTTTTCCCAGACACCCAAGTACATTTATTCTGTTTCAAAGCCGTCTCCTGTTACATTTTGTGCTTTAAAGGTACTTGCTGGGTTATTTGAGGCAAGCAAAAGCTCTCCACACCTCACTGCCCAACCTAATGAGTCCAGAAAGTTTTAAAGCACATCTGCTTAAAGTGCTTGAGTGCTTATTCATTCACACCTGTCTCTGCTCCCAGACATTATTTCTGTGATCTGTTAATTAGTTCCTCCCATCTCCTCCCCATGGCCCAAGCACTGGTTCTTTGACCAATGGAGAGGTGGAAAGCAAAGAGCAGTGGCAGAGTTTCATGAACGTTTTCTTCTGTGATGGAGCTGGCAGAAGGAACCTTCTCCTTCCTCCCTTGGCCATGCAGAGGCAACAACGCTGATCTGAATTACAAATGACCCAGTGTTTGTTCTGTTGCTGGGCTCATTGGTCTGGTCTGCTGTGTTGCCCAAGCTAACACCATCACCTGCAAGAGAAACATCGAGGGCTATGTGGGGATCTATGGCAGGGACAGGACCAGCACCCAGGCCCTGAGGGGGAAGGCCGTGCCTCGCCTTCACTGCCTGAGCCTTACTCCCTCCAACCTTGCTGTGGTCTGCAAGAAAATGCAGGGTGTGATTTTTTTTTTTTTTTTTTTTAATCTTGTCCTGGGAATTGCTAAAAATTCCACATGCTCCTGGCCTGCTCTGCCCAGGATTACCAGCCTCTTCCTCCTTCCTTGATGCAGCTGCCACTGCTGTCTTAATGGTTTGGTCATGCTCTCCTCATCTCCAACCAAAAAGCTCTTTAAACCTAAAACAAAAATGATTAGGCAGGCTTAGGAAACAGCAAAGGCTTCAAAGGATTAAATGCTAACGCTTCCTGCTACCCTTAGAGAGATCAAACATTCTGCTCTGTTAGCCCTGCAGCAGCAGAAAATGGTACTAAATCTTTTCCCCAGCAATAATCAGGGGATTTCAGTGGCGGTGCAGGATTGCATGTAAGGAGGAGCAGGAGACTGATTTATGAGGAAAGATTAAAATGACTAAATATATATCTCTTGGCCAAGCCACTGCTAAGGAGCAATGTGACAACCGTGCGGAAGAACCTGAAGGGCACAAAGAACACAGGGAGGCGTGGAAAAGTTTGGGGTGTCGTAAAGGCCTGCGATGGTAGAAATTATGCAAAATATGGGGCAATGGTAGAAATTACTCAAAATCTGGGGATCATGATGGGCTGGCAGGAGGCTGAGGCTTAGCAGTGGCTGTGAGCGAGTACCTCATGGCTGCAAAGTCATTCCCATCCCTGAATGCTCATCCCTGCCATCCTGGGGCTTTAAACTCAGTGAAATCACTGAAGGTGAAACCACTAGTTGTTTAAAAACACACACAAAAAAACCTCCCTTTTTGGGAAATGCTGAATTAAGGACCAAAGACCACTTTGGAAATTCGGGGTGTGGGGGGGGGGAGGACACGCTAATCTCCCATCGATAATTAAAAGCAAAAAACATGGAAAGCGATGAGATTGCTGAGGAGGAGGGTGATTAATCTCCTCCAAAGAGTCTCTGCAGCGGATAAATTTAAGGCCAAAAAGTGGGTTTTCCTCCCGACTGCATGAAGGTCTCTTCGGGGCCCGGAGGAGGGGAGAGGGGCCAGACGGGGGGCCCCCCGTCTGGCCCCTCTCCCCTCCTCCGGGCCCCGCGGGGAGGACGCAGGCCCCCGCCCGGCCCCGGCCCCGGCCCCTCCTCGCCGGGCGCTGCCCGCCTGACGCCTCCCCCGGCCGGCGCGGCCATGGCGGCGCGGCAGCGGCGCTGAGAGACGCGGGTATGGCGGGTCCCGGCGCGGCCCCTCCGCGCTTGGCTCTGGCCCTCGCCGCTTTGGCAGCGCTGGTCGCCGTCAAGTACTACCGGGACGCTGAGACAGCCCGGCAGCAGGTAACGGGAAGGGGGAGAGGTGGCGGGGGAAGGAGGAGGAGGCGGCGGGGAAGGGAACGATGGTCCTGAGGCCGCGCTGCCCCTCAGGGAGGGGAGGGAGGGAGGGATGAAATGGCGGGCGGACACGTTCGCGCCACTGGGGGGGTCAGGGCGGTGGCGGCCGCGGGGCTGAGGGGACCGCGGGCGTTGTGGTGGTCACCGGGATTGAGGTGGCTGTTGCCGAGCTGAGGGGACCGCCAGGTAGCGGTGGCCACTGGGGCTGAGGTGGCCACTGGGGCTGAGGTGGCCGTGGGGGTTGAGGTAACCATCAGGCAGTGCTGGCCACAGGGGTTGAGGTGTCCGCGGGGGGTGGGGCCGGCTGAGGTGGCCGTGGCCAGGCTGAGGTAACCGTCAGTGGTGGCCACAGGGGTTGAGGTGTCTACTGCGGGGCTGAGGGGACCATCACGCATTGGTGGCCACCCAGGCTGAGGTGGCTACTAGGGTTGAGGTGGGGGCTGGTGACGGGGTTGAGGTGGGGCCGGTTGAGGTGACAGCTAGGCAGCAGTGGCCACTGGGTTTGAGGTGGCTACCAGGCCTGAGGTAGCTGCCACCAGGCTGAAGTAGCCACTGCACATTGGTGGCTACTTGGTTGATGTGGCCTCCAGGGTTGAGGTGGCTGTCACCAGGCCAAGGGGACCACAGAGCTGTGGTGGCTGCCACTAGGTTGTGGTGGCCACGAGGCATTGATGGCTGCAGTCTGGAGGGGGCTGCTGGGGTTGAGGTAGCCACCGCTGGGCTGTGGTGACCGCAAAGCCATGGTAGCCATCAGCTACCACACAGTAGCACCTCCACTGGCTGCGGGGACAGCAGGCATCAGCGGCCATGGAGCTTGAGGTGACCACTGCCAGGCCGAGGTGAGCACACACCAGTAGCTATGGGCTTGAGGGTAGCCACTGCCAGGCTGAGGTTTTGCAGAGCTGTGGTGGCCACCAGGCTTGAAGCAGCCACAGAGATTGTGGTGGCCACCACCAGGTTAAAACAACCACAGAGCTATGGGGACCACCAGGTACCAGCAGTGACTGCGCTTTTGAGGCCAGAAGATGGAGGGAGAGCGGGAGTGCCAGACCCCAGCCCTTGGCGTAAGGCTGCACAGCTCCTCTCGACGTGGCCTCTGGAGGTACCTGCCCTTCCTGCTTTATTCCCTGGAAAAAAGACCCCAAATCCAGATGTTTCTGGATTTTTTTTGTACTAAAAATGCAGGTCTTGTGTGCCCTGAGCGACTCTTTGACTGCAGAAGCAGCAAAAAAATGGAGGATGTGAGCTGAAAAATGGGAAGGGGTTTTCTGTAGGGGTTTTGTTGTGGGGTTTTTGTTTGGATTTTTTTTTTTTTAAATTAGGCTGATGGACGTTGGTTTTGATTGTAATCTGTATAATTCAAATGACTGCTGCCTGCTTTGGAGAAGCCGTACCTTTGTTAAAGATCACACTCCCCTGGCTCTTCACTTCGGTGTGCATCCTTGAACACCTAGAAAGGTTCGCGGAAAAGAGCAGACTTCTTGTTCTTGCTATTTCTATAGTAGAAAGACAAGTGTCTTTAAAGGCTGGCTCTTTTCTTTGTCTCTTCTTGCATTGCAAAAAGGGAAAAATGGCTCAAAGGAGTTAATTAGAAGAAGAATTCTGACAGGGACGGAAGGGTCAGGACAGTTCTTCCCAGATGGGCTGGGAGGAGCTCAGCCCTGCCTGACAAAAAGCCAGGTCTTCTGGAGGTGTCATTTTTTTTCCCAGAGGATGGGCAGATGGCTGTGACTGGGCACTGCTGGAGAGGAGAACAAAATGTGAACAGCCCAGGATTTTATTTTTCCTTCATCTTGCTTAAAACATATGTCTTGTCTCTTTCGATGGAAATGTTTATTTAGCTAAACAACCCACAAGCAGGTGGGAGAAGAAAACTCTTTGTGAAAACCACATCTCTCTTCCTCTACAAAAAGACTGAAAAAGCTGAGTCTTACTCCTCTGGCACAAACAGGGACACTTTTTATTTCTTATAATCCCAGATTAGAAAGAAAAAAGAAAAAAAACCCACAAGCTCTGGAGAGCTTTCTTTAATGTGAATGTTATCAGAAAGCAAAAGGCCAAGCCCTGACATCTCTCTCCCCTTTTAAACATAATTTTTATCATCTTGACTGAGTGCAGCAGAACCGGTGCATGCTCTGCGGAAGCCTTCATCCCTCCATGGTTGGGGTCTTATCTCTGGCCGGGTGGGTCCCTGCGGTCCCGGTGCGGGTGAGGCTGTGAGGAGGGGCTGGCGCGATACTGCTACTGAGCTGCCGTGCTTTCCGAGTATAAAATGAATGTTTCTGAAAGGAACGATCTGTCCTGCAGGGGTGTGCAGAGCTGATGTGCTGTGCCAGTCCTGCCCGGAGCGCGCCTTTGCTGGACAAGTGGCTGATTTAACTGGGTCTGGGGAGGGCAGCGTCGTCTGGAGCAGGCAGGAGCCCGGTACCAATCCCATTAGTGGGGAGGCTGTGTTCAGCCGGCTGCCGGCACGCGTGCGAGATGTGTGCACACACACCAGTCACCTGACCACAAAGCTACCATATCTCTGGCTGATTGCGGTTGTAGGAGTAATTCTGATGGTTCTGCAGCTGATGGTTTTTCATTGCTTAACCTATGTGAAAGTGCAGGCTGAGGGGATGGGAGCATGCTCTCGATTCAGATCAATTTTTGGATGCTAACATCCAGCACCAGGCACCCATACTCCCCCCTTCACGTTCTTCTCTCTTAGACACAGTCAAAGATGTTCTTCTGTACGCATGGGGTATAACTGGTTCTCTTTCTGCCTTCAGCCCTGTTAAGTAAACGATCACGACTTTTTCCTAATACTACAGCAGCAGGCGGTCTAACCAACTAAAAACTTTGTCACTCATTTGCCTCCCATCCCTTGAGGTCCATGTCTGTGAAGTACAAAAAGAAGAGACACTCTAAAAAATTCATCAGCAGGGAATCGCTGATGCGCTGTGGAGAGGACTAGGAAATGGACCGTCTCTTCAGAGCTCAGTACGCATCCAGGACAGCCTCCTCTGCAGAGGAGGAAGCCATCGTGTGCTCCCTGCACGCTTCCCTGCGCCGTGAGCCGGCTCCCAGACAGTGAGCGATCACAGGGGCCCTTACGAGGTTAATGCATTACGTGCCATGCACAAGCGAGATCTAGAGCCGGGAGGGGTACTGAAGCCTGGCCCAAGGCTTCGTGACATGACCCTGGCACCTGGCCGTCAGGAAACAGGGCAGTTGCTCAGGAAAATGTTGTTATGTGTGTACAAGGCCAAGGATATGCATCCCCATTCATTCAGGGAACAAAGGCACAGTTTTGACCCCAGGAACGTGGACAGTCCGGAGTGGATTGTTCCTGGGTGTAGATAAACAACCATCTTGTTCCTTCATTCCTTTTTTTTCAGCAGTGTGGTTCCTGCACACTCTCCTCCTTGTCTTTCCTCAGCCATGTCTGCGTCCAGATCTCTGGTTTGTATTCCAGGGTCTTTATTTCTGTCTGCCTCAGTCTTGGAACTGCCCTGGAAGGCTCTTAAGTGCTTTTGTTGCTGCAGTTGACAGGAGCAAAGCCTTCCAGGCTGCATTAGTGCTGCTTCAGGCTGGCAGGCAACAGATGGAAAATAAACTAGTTCAGGAGCTCTGGGGATGGTAATGGTGCTGCAGGCAATAGAGAATAAACACGGCTAAGCAGCAGAATACAGAGCATTTATCCGTGCAGCTTTAGGCTTTTACGGGGGTGGCAGGGGAAGCTGCCCCACATGATGGGTCGCAGGGGATGTGCTGCAGGCTTTCTGACAGTGATGTGGCTTGTCTGACTTGCTATGTCTCTCTCTTCCTCTCACACCAACGTGGAGCTCTCTTGTTCTGCCTACAAGTTGTCCCTTTCCCTTCAGCGCTGGGTGCTGTGGAGTGGAAATGACTAGAAGCATCTAGAGCCTTTCTGGGGCTGCTCCAAGGGAGACATGGTATTTCAGTGGTGTTTTCCACTGGATGTTCTCCCTGTCGACTTTGCAGAGGGAGAAACTGAGGCACAGGGTGGCTGAGATCTCACAGAGATTTCTGGAGAAGACCATGAGGTTTGTGGCTCCCCAGTGTATGGCTGAATGGGTAGGCAGTGCTCCCTGCAGAGCAAGGGGCCGAAATGCTCCATCCAGTCCTGAGGCTGGAGACCTGGAGGGGAACCTGGCTGGAGCAGAGTAGTTGTGCAGGGCAGTGCAGGCATGGATCTCAGCACTGGTGTTAAGTTGCTTCCTGCAGAGTTACAAGGGCTCAGTTCATTTCCTATGTGTTTTTGTAACGCGAATAGGCATGTATGTGACTGCCTTTGTTTCACTGGCATCAGTTAATTACAGAAATCACAATCTCCAGGTGCTCTGAGTATCTGCAGGTTTAGGACTAACTATCTGGAAAAAGTTGGAAAATTTTCTGACAAAAGACTTTGAGGCCGACTCTGAGCAAATGATTCCGTTTGAATTACTCAGCCAGATGTAGTTTTAATATGCTCATGCCAACAGTTCCTGGACACCGATCCCTATTGTAAATAGCACAAAATCCTGCCAAGGGGCGTTAATCTTTCAATTTGATGGCTGTGTTTGTGTGCTGGGAAGAATGCAAATTAAGTCCGAAGCTGAGAGGGGCTGGAGTGAATTTCTGCAAGAGGTTGGAATGAAATCTCACTTGCCTCTCCTTCCCGAACTAGGAGCTGGCCCTGAAGTCTTTGGGAAGTGAGGGGCTGTTTCTCTTTTCTTCTCTGGATACAAACAATGATCTGTACCTCAGTCCGGAAGAGTTCAAGCCAATAGCAGAGAAGCTGACAGGTAGGTATATGTCTACCTTGCGGAGCTGATCTCTGCACAGACTGAACAAAAGCCAAAGACAATGCACTCAACAGTTTTTATTCATGTCTTATTTTTTTCTGGGTGCTGTTATGGGTCTTATTTACATGAAGAGAGGCTGCTAAGCTTTACATGTTTTTGAAAAGGCTTAAGCAGTAGACACCACTTTCACCAAGTAGTTTTCGTAAGACTGAAGATTGCATTGCTGGACTAGCAAAGTACATAAGTTACTTTGTGTAGAGCTTAAATGGGATTTGGGATGGGTGAATGCAACAAATACAGCTCAGCCCAGGCTAGGCCGAAACTGTGAGTGAATCTCAGTGTTTCAGTCAGACACTCTGTGGCTGAGGCAGTCTCTCTCAGTTAGCAATTGTGCGAGATCGTGTTTGGAGACTGTATCAGCGTGTGGCAAATGTCTCTTGGTGATGGCAAGCAGGAAGAAGTGTGGTGATGATAATGTACAGGAGAGCTTACAGTACAGTCGAAATGCAGACAGTTGTTTGCTTGTGCTGTAATGAATTGGCTAAAGCATGTGGTCCGATCCCTCCTAGGTGAAATGAGACTGTTTAGCTGAGCCACAGGGTTTAGAGAGTTGCCCGCTAAAAGGAGGGCTCCCCTTTAATTCATGCAGCTGAAGCTGGTCTCTGGGGTGGGTCTCAGTTCTGCTGCTGCATATGTACAGTGCAACAACAGCTGGGAAGCTCCCAGTGCTCCTGGATTTGCCAGGATAAATGTGTAATCACTTCACAATTGCTTAAAAGGGGAGGGAGGGGAAACAGCTGCTTAAATTCCTGTCCCTTTGTCTAGGGGTTGCTCCCATCTCAGAATTTGAAGAGGAGGAGACGCCTGATCCTAGTGGGGAGACATTGTCCATTGTGGCTAAATTCCAGCCTTTGGTCATGGAAACGATGACAAAGAGCAAAGAGGTTTCTTGGGAGTAAGTATGCAGGATGTGTATGGCCAGAAATTCTGGTATAAACACATCCAGTGAGCTGGTAACATCACCAGGAATAAGTGCTAGCACATTGGGAGGGGGAGGTGGGATTTGCTTTGACAAGCAAGCTCACTGCTTTCTGCAGCGTTGTTATTTTCGGTGTACTCGGTAGCACCGTGCCCCAATGAATACACCCTTCCTGGGAAGCTTCAAGCAGACATAGGGGTGGCTCTCCTAGAGCTAAGTCCAAAAGCAGTGGTGATATGTGGTATGTTCCACTCTCTCCCTATTATGTTACTGAAAGTTGACAAAACTATTTGGTGGTGTTTGGGGTGGTAGGAAGAATTTAAAACATGATTTTATTTTTTCTTCTTCTCCAAAGCCGCCTTATATCTCTCAGCACTGCTGCACGTTTGAAGAGTCCAGTCTAGGCTTTGATAGTGTCTTTTGTTCACAGATTTCTCATGTGGCTCTGTCTGGGCTGAGGAATTGGACTGCCCCAGCAGCCCCTATGAGCATGATGCCTGCCAGACAATTTAAAGCCTTTCTTCCTCCAAAGAATAAACTGGATCTGGGGGATCCGTGGTGGATAATTCCTAGTGAATTGAACATCTTCACTGGGTATCTCTCCAACAACAGATTTTACCCTCCTCCTCCCAAAGGCAAAGAGGTGAGATACAAAACTCAGTTTCTATATTCCTGAGAGGTAGTTTGTATAAGTGTTCTACCTTATAGCCCAGATGAATCGCAGGAGTCCCTAGAGTGGACAAGGCTGTTGCATTATGTCTCCCTGGACTTTCTAAGGGAGCAAAAAGGCTGCAGCATACAGCCGGGAGCACCGTCTCCTAAACTGGAAATAAAACTGAGAGCAGGCAAAAGCTCTGGGTGTCTGTAATGGCCAGGTGAGGCTGACTTGAGTAACTCCATCTTGCTTCATTTAAGTGTTTGGGGTTTTAGGCTAGTCTTTCCTGGACAGGGAGGGGAGACGGTTACTCAGAAAGCACTTGTATGAAGTGATGGTGCCTTGTGGAACAGTTGCCGAGTGCCACCCCAGAGGTGAGCGTTTCATTGACAAGTGAAACGATGTGTATACATAGTGTGTAAAGCCAGGCGTGTATATTACTCTCCCCCAGGGTGCCTGGGTAGGTGTAAGTGATCACATAGTTGATATACCTTCGCAGCCTGGTGTGTTTATTGATTGCATTCCCGCTCTTTCAAAGTCTTAAGTAGTATTGATGGAGGCAGCCTCGTAGATCAGTTTACCGTACTCAGACATTCAACTGACTGGGATGATGGAAACTTGCAAACAATGGGAATAGCATAAAAAGCGTGGAAGATGGATTTATTTTTAAAAGCGGTCGCTTGTTTTATCTCCTTGTTTTGTGATTAGGTAGGTCTCTGAGCTAATTTTTAAGTCATAGCAGTTCTCTTGTCTTCCTGATCTGGCGGAGAGCTACTTTGGAGCTGCAGCTGACCTGCAGTGGGAGGAACTGTTCTCATTTTTGCTCTCTTACATTTCTTCCTCTAGATCATAATCCACAGGCTTTTGAGCATGTTCCACCCACGCCCCTTTGTAAAAACCCGCTTTGCTCCCCAGGGAGCTGTGGCCTGCATCCAAGCCGTCAGCACTTTTTACTACACCATAGCGTTCAGGTAAGGCCACGGGTCTGGGGTGGGAGGGTTTGGGGGCACTTCTGAATTTGTTCCATATTTCAGAGGAGTGGAGAAGGCTGCTGTGAGCCCGTGGCAGAGGGTGCGTGTGTCATTGCATGCGCAGGTGTGTTCCCAAGCAAGACCAGATGCGTCCTGGCTGGGGGGGGAGGCAAAGCAGTTTGAGGAAGAGGATGGTTCACAGCCAGCTCTTGCCCATGTGTGATGCTTTGCTGACGCCTGAAGAGGGCACCCGTGCTCCCAGTGTCACTGAGGCCCTGGTGAGGCAGGGACTGTTGCCCAGATCCAGGACAGCAGCCTTCCTCCATCACCCTTGGTTTGGAACTTTCCCTGGCTGAAAGGGGAGAGTCTGATTAGCAAGGGATTTGTTAGATTTTGGTTAATCAGGGAGTGGAGTGCCTTTCCAAGGGGGAGAGTCTGGGGAACTGTTCTCTCGTTTTACTGGGAATGTTACATACAGCTTTTATTTGCCTGATCAAGATGGAAGGGAGGTTGAAGGGGCCTTAGACTACTCCTGTGTTTTCAAGGAATGATAATGTAATTCATCCTTCCTGGATGGACACTTACTGCCCAGTTCCAAAAGGCATCGATACTGGAGGTGATCCTGACCCAGGGGATCTGCTCCAGTCTTTTACCTTCTTCATTGTGTGACACGAAAAGCTTTTTGAATTGAACCTCAGCCCCAATTTAGCTTAATAATTTCTGGTGCCTGGAGATCACTTCTCCCTGCTGTCATGTGCAGTGCTTGATCCATTCTCTCCTCCCAGCACTGCAGCTGATGTCTCCTTTCTCCTTTCAGGATCCATGCTGAGTTCCAGCTGAATGAGCCACCAGACTTCCCCTTCTGGTTTTCCCCAGGCCAGTTCACAGGTCACATCATCCTCTCCAAGGATTCTTCCCATGTCCGAGAGTTTAAGCTATTTGTCCCTAACAACAGGTACGGCTGTTTCTCTCTCTTCCTGGGTGCTGAACAGACTTGAGGGTTGTTATAAATGAGGCCTGGTGAAACTCAAGGGCTCTGGGATCCCGTCCTATGAGGGAGTGAGGGCCGTGCATGGGGGGAGCCTGGTAGGTTCTTTTTTTATGAAGATACGTGTGCAGTGACAGCTCTGTCCCTTGTGGTATGTGGGCATCCTGGCCCATGCAGGGAAGGCAGGTCTGCAGTCTGAGCTTTGGGCAGGCTAGTTCTGCTGTTTGCTTATCTGTTTTCCCCACACATCCTTTCTCTGCCAGCGGTCGTCACGGTCATCATGTCCTCAATTCTATAGATACAGCTGTTTCCTAAACTGGTTCTGATGCAATTTTTCAGGAATAGCTCCTGTTTATCAACAGGTCTGGGGGGCATCTGGCTTGGAAGAAGCAGGGAAGGATAAGGGCAGAGGAGGGACAGGGGAGAAGCAGGGCAGAGGTTGCTGGGGGCGTGGAACATGGGCTTGGGGAGGGATGTCCTTGCATAACCTGGCTGCAGCTGGCACGTGTGACAGCCTGAGCTGTCCTGTGCCAAATCATTTTAGAGGGAGGTGCCTACAGGTGCATGGGAAGACACGCAGGGATGGGGAATTTAAGTTGTCCTGATACTGCCCTAGAGACAGGCATCAGCTTCGTTAGCACTGCTCCCCTTGACCTGTCCCAGCAGTCCCTGGCTGTGGCAGGGACTCTTGCAGATGTCAGATACCTGTTGCAAGCTGCAGAAGGCTCTTTGGGTGTCTTTGATGGATGAGCTCATGCTTTTCAGCCAAGTCTCTGGAAAATCTGAGTGAATTGAGCTCTGCAGTTGTCTATAAAACTGGCAAATGCATCTCTACTAGCTGCTGAGGATCCCTGACCCATTTCAGGGTCTGATTCACTCACCAGTAACTGTCCCTTGGTGCTTGGAGGATGGGGAGAGACAGGCAGGGTGTGGAGAGGCAGCCCCTGGCAATCCCAGTGCCTGGCTCAAAGCACTGAAGTTCAGCAAAGCCTGATGCTGTTGCTTCAACATATTTTTTTGCTTGGTGTTTCACAGGTTAAGGTTTTGTGGGCATAGCTTCACACTAGCTCATTCCTGTTCTCTGGCAAGCAGCTGAAAGCGTTTCAGGGGAAAGAAGCTTCAAATCTCTTGCCCATGACGGCTGGAGTGAAAATTCTATTATAACATTACCCTGGCGACTCAATCGCTATGGCTCTGTCAGCACATTTGTTACAGCAAGCAGACACTTACGGCTCTGCCAGCAACTCCTTACAAAAGCCTTTTGCTTCCCAAAAACGCTTTTTAAAGTTCAGCAGGATCAGAATGTGCAAGTTGAGTCCTGGGAAGGAAGGGGGAGCAAAGACACCTCTCTCTTCCTTACTTTGACAGCACTCAGAGGTGTGAGTGCATTTGCCTGGAGCACTGGGTGGGTGCCTGGGCCCTGATCCAGCAGGGATCTAGTGTTGCTGGTCTTGTGCAGGGAACACGGTGATCTCCAAGGAGCCAGAGGCTTTGGGCTTCAGTGCTGACCTTGCAAGAGGAGCACTGGATGTTCTCATTCGTTTGGGGTTTCCCATATGCAGCTTTAGCCCTGGATGACTCTGAACATAGTGGATTCACCTTGCAGGTCTCTGAACGTTGATATGGAGTGGCTGTATGGGGCGAGTGAAAGCAGCAACATGGAAGTGGATATCGGTTACCTGCCTCAGGTCTGTAGTCACTCTCAGTCCTCCGTGTGCATACAGCATCTATCTCAGCAGGGATTTATGCTGCCATGCCCCTGCGCTGTATAACCTCAGTTATCCCCGTTCTTCAGAGCTTTCTCTTGAACATTTCAATATAACAATATAATCTCTCTTGATCTGTGTATGTTCTCTGCAGTTGTGCGGCTCCCTATTGCCAGTTCTTGTGATATTTTATTTTTCTCTCTGTGTGGGTTGAATCCTAAGCTCCTGGAGTCATGTGACGTTTTCCATTTTTAAAAAGTTGTCTGACAGGCAGGGGGAAGATTAGGAGCTGAACCCAGGCCCTGAGCCCGGAGGGGTTTATGAACAACAGTGTGTCTGAATTTAGAAACTGCATGAGGTTATTCTTCTATTTTGTGATAATCCTAGCTCTTGGGGCAGGAAACGTAAGTCAGGATTTTGAATGCCTGAATTTAACAGTCCCATTTTCTCCTAAACTAGATCCATGTTTCTTTTTAATTGCCAAAAGTCAGGAAAAGAGACTTAGAAAATAATTTCAGATGTACCAGAACAGTGAACTACAGGGAAGCTCCTGGACAGCTTGCACCCTCTTGTGGCTAGTCACAGGCTGTGTAAGGGCCGTGCTGGTGATACGAGCAAGAGCTTCAAACCAGCCCTGCAGGTCCCAGTGATTTTAAGGGTCTGGGTCCCACAGTCAAAAATCTCCACTGGGAAGGTGGGAACATGGAGTGAACAAGTCTCATGCATTTCCAATCTATTCAGCACAGTCAGACAATAACTGAAGGGAATGAAGTTGCTTTCCTGCTATTCCCCAATAAAACACATCTGCAACTGGTAAAGTGCAGCTCCAGGAGACAACAGATCAAGCTGTATCTTCATTAGAAGCTGCACAGTCTTACTTTGCATCTTTATCCTATCCTGGAGTACAGAAAAAACAGGAGTGGGGTGCCTGCAATGTCCAACTCAGCCTGTTCTCCTGCAGATGGAGCTGGAATCGACAGGGCCTTCAATCCCCTCTGTGATCCATGACGAGAATGGAAATGTGATTGACAGCAGGGATCCCTCAGGAGAGCCGATTCAGTTTGTGTTTGAAGAGATAACCTGGCAGCAGGAAATCCCCTGGGAAGAGGCAGCCCAGAAGCTGGAAGTGGCCATGTATCCATTTAAGAAGGTGAGGAAGGGGCTGGGCTCTTCCTTGGCACATTTATTTGGGATGTCCAGTCACCTGGTTTGAGGACCAGCAGAAACCAGAGGCCACAACCTGATCAGCATTCAGTGCGAGGGTCTCCCAGCTCAGCATGTGTCTCCCAGGAGCTGTGTGTGTGGCTTGATGGACTTCCGGTTTCCAGATGAGGGAGTACAGCACTCCTGAAGGGCCATTTGGGGTCGCATAGCAGCAGAGGCAGGAGCAAAGCATAGATGTCTTGTGTCTCAGGCTTGTATTGTAAATGTAGGCTCATCCTTCCTGCCTCTTATCAGTAGCTGCCGACGCGATTTCTGAGCGAAGCAGGTAATCGTGCTGCTTACAAATGGTTTTCCTCTGGCGTTACTTTTGCAATGTTCAGCTACCTTTGGACCAAGCTTTCCTTATCAGCAGAAAACACACAATCCGCCTGTGCCTCTGCATCCCGCAGCGAGACACAAATTTATAGCGTTGGGTGACCCAAACTATATAACATGCCAGTAGCCTGTGGAGCAGATGGCTACTGCCTGTCACTGCTTCCTTGGCTGAAGGGACACGTTTCAATGGCTGCCTCCTTGTGCCTCAGCTTACAAATGTTCCTTTGAGCTGCCAAGATGTTAATAAAGTTCCATTCGTTTGAGCGATTGGAACAATCTCTGTGCAGGGTCCCTCACAGCCAGTTTTTAGGCTGTTTTCAGTGAGGTTTTGTAATAAATATCTCAAGGCCAGATTTCCCAGGCTGCTGAGATGTGTTTGCAGGCAGCCTGCCCGCAGTTGGGCAGATGCTCTCTGCAGTGTGTAAAGATGGGGCTCTGCAGGTGCCAGTAACAGCCCACATGCTGTGAGGGGCTCGTTGCAATCTCACCAGGAGATGAAGTTGTCCCTGGGGAGAGCACCACAGTTGTCGTTTGCTTTAATCTGCAGGATCTACTGCAGATTAAACTCTGTGTGTGTCACCTGTGGGCTGTGGCAGGTCTGGTTCCTTCAGACCCTGCTCGTATTTGAGATGGGCTGGTCTCTTGTCTCTCTCTCAAGCCATCTCTCTGCCTCTAGGTCTCCTATCTTCCCTTCACACAAGCTTTTGAGAGAGCAAAAGCAGAAAAGAAGCTGGTGCACTCGATCTTGCTGTGGGGTGCCCTGGACGACCAGTCCTGCTGAGGTGAGGACATTCCCAGCATGGCTGGAGGAATGATGTGCCTCATTCAGGCTCTGAGAAGAGCTGGGGGTCGGGGAGCTGGTCGCGAGCCAGCGGTAGATGTTGTGTTACTCGTTTTGGCACTGAAGTTGCTGAACAGAAAAGGGCTGGAAGTGGGGAATTAGTGATCAGAGCTTAGGTCCCCAGTGGGACCAGATCTATTTGAGACAAAGCCTAGATCAACTCACTAATTTGAGTGCCTTTTGTCAAGCTGGAGGCATGGGTCTGGTCTTTCTCTTTTCTCTTCCCCTCTCAGTCTGCTTGGGTACAGGCAGCACCTGTAGGATGAAGGGGACACTGCTCTCTGCTTTGTTCCTGACGCCTGCACAGGAGAAGCCAGAGCCAGATGTGGGCTTGGAGTTGTCCAGATATGCAGGTGTTTCCTCCCCCACATGCCTAAGAACTTGCATGCCACATTGAGCAGGAGTGATGGGTGGGAGAGGGACAGATGTCTTTAGCCCTCTCTGCCCTTAAAAACTCCCCAGCATGTATGGACTCTGCTCAGCGTGAACAGCAAGAGGCGCTCAGGCTGGATCCGCAGGGCCTGATCCATTCCTAAATACACCACACCAGTCAGCCTCCATGGCAAGCTTGTCTTGGTCCTTCTGTGGCCTTGTAAGTGGCTGGGGTATGCTCTGGTGAGTCTTCTCTGCCAGCAGCACACACGGGAAACAATAAGCTGTGGAAAACTGCTAACAAAGGAGAAAAAAGACAATGGGCCAGGCCAGGGGGAGCCTGAGCCAGCTGCCCCAACAATCAGAGCAGTAGCATCATGGTGGCATCAAACATGGCAACAGTCAGCTCAGGAAACAGCAAACCCCTGTCTGCCTCTCTTCCTCTGCCAGGTTCAGGGCGAACTCTCCGGGAGACCGTCCTGGAAAGTTCGCCCATCCTCACACTGCTAAACGAGAGCTTCATTAGCAGCTGGTCGCTGGTGAAGGAGCTGGAAGAGCTGCAGGTGAGTGTTACAGCCACATCTGCTGCCTTTGCATTCGGTGCTGGTGAATGCAGGCAGTGCCAGCAGAAGGGGGGAGCTCACACCTGTGCCAGTGGTGGATTTCGGTTCCAAGCCCTCCGTGTCCTAGCAATTGCAGGAGCCAAGCAAACACTGGATGGAGGCAGGCTAAGAAAATGGCACAATGACCCCCTTTGCTCTGCCATGCTGCCAATTTTAAAAGCTAAACCAGATGCTTCACTGTGAGGTAGCCCTGCCCAAGGCCATTTGTGCCATCAACAAACTGACTTCTCTGTAACCCAGGGAGCAACCAAATACTGTCTGAACCTTGAGTCTCCTGATTGCGCCTTTCCCCGCCTATGAGCCTGTCTCTGGGCCTATGCTGTCAGCTGGGGTCAGTCACAGAGCTGGAGACTCTGGGCAAGGCTGGGATCAGACAGTTGGTGTGGCTGGGAACTGCCAGTGAAGGGGTGATTTTATTGTTTGGGGAGAAAATCTACAGCTGGAATGTAAGAGGGAGGCTGACTGAAAGGGAATAGTAAAGCAGATCGTGAGAATGGAGCCAGTTACCACCACACTGCAAAGCAGCTCTTCAGTCCCACCCTTCCTCCTGTGTTGGGTGTACTCCTCCTGCGCCGTTCTGCTAGTTTTGGTGTGTGCAAATGTGTTTCTTTGGGGTCTCCTTACAGACCAACAGAGAGAACGAGTTCTACAGCAAGCTGGCTGACCTGCACCTGGAGAAATACAACTTTCCCGTGGAGATGATCATCTGCCTCCCCAACGGCACGGTGGTACGTTCATTACCCCTTCACTGGGCTTGGCTCTTCCCATTAGAACATTGTTCTCTTCAGGGTCATCTGCAGACCCTGAAGCGAGTGTCTGTTCCCCCAGCCATTCCCTGGCTCCTTCAGCCTTTGTGGGGCCATAGTCCCTCACAGTGCTGTGCTCACAGGAATGCTGCGGCAGACAGACAGCAGCTCTACCAAGAAATCTGAAACAAATGTCTTTTTATTCAGACAGAACAACAGCAGCTCTGGGCGGGGGGGGTGGGGCGGAAACAATCAGCCTTGAACCAAATGTCTGCCTGTGATTCCTCATTATCCCTGCTTGGAGGGATAATGCTTTCCTTTGGGAAGCCATCGTAGCTTGTTTCCTGCACCCATTGTCCCTTGTGCTCATGCTTTGGGGAAAACCTCTCCTTATCAGCACCTTCTAGCGCATTTATCTTTCTCTTGATTCCCCAAGTTTGTCACAGCAGATCAGCCATTAGCAAGTCCGCATACTTTGGCTCTGCTGTGCTCCTCAGCTGCCCCCCACCTTGGATTTGAAGAACAACCGTTCCTGACAGCTGACAGTGCAGCGCTTTGCTGTGTGTCAGCGGCCGGGCTGGCTATAGAGGAGGATCCTGCCAGGCCTAATCTGCTTGTGCCCCACACTTGCCAGATATTAGCTCGTAACGCAGGCAGTGACTCTCTGCTGTCTCTTCAGTGGCTCCCCTCCAGATGAGGCTGTGGGCTGGTGGGTGGCTCCAGCTCCGCCTGTTGAGGGTTTTGTGTGCCATGGCCACGTGTCCCCCTTTCCCACCTCCATGGGGGAACGGAAAGGCATCTGAAGCTCAGGTGCTGGTTCTGCAGCTATGCTGGGCTGAGAGCACACGCTCCAGCAAGCAGTGGTCGGGCTGCCATCTCCCCAGCCCTTGCTCAGAGCTAGTTTTTACACCTGTGTGATTCTTCCCGAATTGCTTTCATCTTCTTAACCTAAGTGAGGGGTCAGTGCTCTTGGGGGAAGAAACAGACCATTGTCTTTTACACGTCTTTCTCTGTAAAATGCAAACCCGAACCCTGGATGCTGAATTAGCATTTGACAAGTATTAGAGATTCTTTGAGAGCTGTTACAGTCTTGTCACCTGTGTCCTGGCTAGAGGCCAAAGCAGTGGTTGGGGAATTGTTCTGGCCTTTAACATCTCCTCTCTTCGTCTGTTTGCTTTCCCAGGTTCACCATATCAATGCCAACTACTTCCTGGACATTACTTCAATGAAGCCCGAAGATGTTGAAAGTAGCATCTTTAGTTTCTCAACCAATTTTGAAGACCCTTCTACTGCAACTTACCTCCAGTTTTTGAAGGAAGGACTGCAAAGAGCAAAACCATACTTGCAGACCTAAAAACAAAGCCACCTGAATGCCCCACAGAGATGGCCAAAGCCTTCAGAGATCTATTTTGGCTACAGCAATTCTTCCTCACCTTCATGGCAGCCGTTGTTGTTAAGATGCAAACAGTTCCAGGAGTGGGGCTTTGCTCTGGATGCTGGTTGGAGGCTGTTTCAAGTGATACCAGTTTACGTAACCTGCCCTTTTGAGTTCAGGCAAATTTTTACAGGAATGAAAATACTTGAATCTATAAACATTCTTGGTGCCACTCGCCCTCATGTTTTTCCAGCTCCTGTTCAGACTCTGTGGTGAAACTCGTGGAACAGCTATACCAAGCGTCACCCGGAAACTCCTCATCTCAAGGACTGGACTGTGTGTTGACTCGTGGAAAACAGCATTACCGTTACGACCGAACACTTGTGGTGAGCGCCTGTGCCCAATGGGCAAAGGTGCAGAATCCAGCGCGGGTGGGAAGCTCCTTCCTGGTAGCCGGTGTCCTCCACACCTCGCCAGCGGCAGCTCTGAGCTGTAGGCTGTCCTGTGGCTTGGATGCCAGCCCTTCACGATGGCATTTATTGACAGCAGTGGCGTAGTGGGACTGTAGCTGTGTTGAGAAGGCATAGACATGATGTAGGAGGTTCAAACTGGAGGCTCAAGCTCTGCAGTAGCCCCCTCCCAGCACCCCGTGTGATGTGGTGGGAGAGCGGTCTCACTTTTTCAGGTTCTTTGCATCTGAGGGAGGTGCTGAGGTTGACCCAGTGAAATTAGGAATGGAGATGAGGGCATTAGAGGTATGAGCTCAGGTCAGAGACGTCAGGCATGGATTAACTTGGGTGGGGGTTAGGGGCCAGAGTCCCTGTTAGTTCCACCAGCGCAGTACGTGCGCACTGGGCTATGGGACACGGTACTGAGCAGTGCCCCCACCCCATTCAGCCCAAGGCCCCACCAGCTTCCAGAGCTTTGTTCTCCCAGTGCCTCCTCAGAGCTGGTGAAATGCTCCATCCTGGTTTGCTTTGAGCTTCCAAGTCACTGACTGGTGAACCGTGATGAAGTTCCCTTTGGGAACGGGAGGTTCAGCATGGCCCCGAGAGCTGTAACTGGTTGAGAACAGAGCAGTTTTAAAAGCCAGCAGCACTAAAATTTTCAGGAGATTTTTACAAAGAAATTGTTTGGACAGAACACCATCGTCCCTTACCTGTAACCACCCTGAGCAGTTGCTCCTACTCTGCGCCAGTGCCTGGCTACAGAGTGAGCGTAATTTGGAGAAGGAAAAGGTTAAACGGAACGGGTTTTAAAGCGTGTTCCTGTAGATAGGTGAGGAGACAAAGCATCTTCAATAGCCATGGCTGTTGATGCTTTCTCTGCTCTCTGAAGCACAATTTTGTTGGACCAAATCAAACGGGGGAAAAAAGCCATGGTTTTTGGAAGGGGGTTTTTCACTCCTGGGCTCCAGGACCTGGGAGGAACCCGGGGGTCGTGATTACACTGTCCCTGCCCTGCCCTAGCCCTCCTGTCTGTATCTGTGGCTGGAGACGGAGCTGAGACAGACTCTGGACTGAACCAGCGTAGCTTCACTAATTGCTCTAGTGAGATTAATTACCCCTGGGATGTTTCTCAGTATCAGCTTTATAACTATGCATTAGCTCTGCACTTTTCTCACACTCCTAGGGGCCTGCTGTAATGAGAGGCCTGGATCCGGCAGCGCTTTCAGCTGCGGAAAGTGCCAAAGCCTCCCGGCTGGAGAGGGCAGCGACTGAGCAGGCAGGGGTTGCTTTTGGCTTTCAAGGCTTGGAAAAAAACGGGCGCAGCAGCGGTTCTGCAGGGCCAGGGGGGCCCCTCTCCCTTGTGCCGGGGTTGGGAGGTGCAGGGGATGGCAGCACTCCCTCCATCCCGCAGATGCGGAGCTCGCTGGCAGTGCCGGTGCCTCCGATAGCCCCGCACGCATGGGGCCCCTGCCTGAACCTGCGGTGAGCCCAGGCTTGCACGAAGCCTTCGGGATCCCTGAAAATACCTTGGGTTTTTGTCTCGTGAACCTGTGGGCTCTTGCTGCGCTGCCTGGAGCCGCCTCTGAGCGCTCCGGGGCTGGCTGAGCTCGGGGCTGAGGTGGCAGCGGGAGCCCCAACAGCCGCCCCGAGGCCGGAGCAGCCCCGGGGGGGGGGGGGGGGGGTATGGGGGGACTCGGCTGTGCCTCCCCGCTAACCCCCTCACTGCAGACCCACCTGAGGGGCCTGTCGCTGCCCTCTCGCTGCCGGGGGCGGGCTGCGGGCAGAAGCTGTCGCCGGAGGCTCTCGTTAACACGTGCCTAGGTTTGGGTCTCCTATTTGTAAACTTCCCAAGTTTTTTTGATGGTTTTTTTTTTTACCTCGGGGGGGGGAGAGGAGGTGCTGCTTTTCCCCCCGCCTCCTGTGCTTTGTGACGCTCTGGTCCCAAACCCACACCGGGTCAGAGCCGATGTTTGTCAGCCAGGGTCCGGGGGGGGGGAAGCAGCCCCGCGCGGTTCGGTGCCGGTCGGGGGGGCCCGGGCCCAGCTGGCTGCCGCCCGCTGGGCCCAGCTGTACCCGCGCTCGTTAAACCCATCCCACCACCCTCGGCCTCCTGCAGTCCTTGCCGCCGCCGGGGCGGGGGGGTGGGTGGCTGGGCCGGGTTTTGGGGAGCGGGAGCGGCTCGGGGCGAGCAGTGCCCAGCCCGGCCCTCGCAGCGGGGCCTCCTCGCCGCCGCCATCGGCGCCTGGCGGCCCCGCTCCCGAGGTACCGGCGGGGGCCCGGGCGGGGGCGGGGGGGCCGGGGCCGGGGGCCCCCCGGGGGCCCGTGTGGGTCGGCTCCGGGCCCCGGGCGCAGGCAGCCGGGGCCGGGGCGGGGTAAGATGAGCCCGGTCCGCGCCCGCGGGAGCCGCAGCACCCAGCGCTGAGCCCGCCCCGGCGGCACCGCCGAGCCGGAGATGGCCGCGGACTCCGTAAGTGCAGACGCCGCCCGAAACGGCCCCTTCCCCTCCGGCTCCCCCGGGGCCGGTATCCAGAGGGGCCCTCACAGCAGTCGGTGCGCTCCCAGCTCGGAGGTTCAATGCAAAACACACATCAGGAATTGTAAATTTAACTGTAAGACCAACGTTCAGGCATTGTGGGCATAACAAGCCCCAGCAATAAATAAAGTAATGGGTTTGTCGGTGGACTGAGCAAAATAACCATTGTGGTATTCGCTGTCCGGAGTCTTGTGCAACCTCCTGCCACGAGAGCCCGTGACAGCCCTAAATCCAGCAAAGTGGAGGACGGTCAAAGGATGGAGCACTTCACCTTTTGAATCTGTTTCAGAAGTATCCAGAGGTCACCAAAACATTTGCTGCTTCTGAAAACACCCTCCAAGGCTGTTGTCATCAGCCCTCAGCTGGGATAGGCCTTGAATACACTTGTCACTTTGCCATCACCCAAGAAATCTTCACAATCTTTATCAGTGCTGCTTGTATTAAAGATCACATGGAAGCATGAGTGTTCCTTTAAAGGAGACTTTCTTATGATTTAATTTTCCTTCTGGGCCCCTCATGTGACGCTGTTTTTGGCACGTTTTCATTTGGCGCTCAGTGTCTGTTACTGAGTGCTTTTAGTTTTCAGTCCCGAAAACACTACACCCATGTTTAAAATACCCTGCAGTAACTGGCTGACTTTCAAGTATGTTCAGCTGGCATGCAGTTTTGTTAATTAGTTAGCCTTAGTTATTAGCAGGTTCCCCGTTAAAAGTATCAACAAACAAAAAGTCAGAGATCAGAGCTCTTGAGTAGATTGTATAGGAAAACTTCTAATTTAATAAATTTTAAGAAAGGCAACTGACTTGAAATATTAATTATACCACATGGCTTCTTGTAGACGATCCCCATCTGGCAGAACAAACCCCATGGCTCAGCACGCAGCGTTGTCAGGAGGATTGGGTCAAACCTCCCTTTAAAACCCTGTCCCAGAGCAACCTTTGAGGTAAGCAGACTTGTAAGGGATTTGGTGATCACGTGTAGGAAGCTGCTGCTCTCAAGCAAGACCAGGCACTGTCACGAGCTGCTGCTGTCAACCATGTGTGTCTGCAGAGTTGTATTCACAAAACTCATGTAGCAGTAGAGTTAATTTTGGGGTTTTAATTTTTTTTTTTTTTTTTTTTTTTCAAGTGTGTTCTTTTAAAGTGTCTGTGGTTAGCAGGCTAGAGGAGACAGAAATGTGGAGTTGCTGAGCCAGTGCTTTGTTGTGTGACCTCCAGCGAGGCACGTGCCCTCAGGGCCTGTGTTTCCTAAACAGTGAAACAGGGTTTATGGAAATGCTTATGTCACTGTTTAAGCTCAAGGGCAGCGCTGGGACTTGTAGTGGGGAAGTGTTGCACGTGGCCTTGGCAGCGTGCTAGGCTGTATCGAGTGTCCCTGCGCTGCCTTGCTGCTTGGTCTGACAGCACAGTAACGCACCAACACACCCAAGACCATGCGTGGAACCCGACACACGGAAGCGCTACGTTTCCACAAGCCAAAGGGTGTTGCTGTCACCCATCTGACAGATGCAGCTGCCAACCTGGTACAGAGGAGAAAGGCTCTGGCAGGCAGTACAGCACATCTGGGGCGGCTTCAGGAGACAGGACCACCGTCTCCTTAATGTAACTTTCCTCTTTTTAGGTTCTACCAAATGTTTCGGAGCTCTATTTAAATGACATCCCTCCTGTCCCCACCTTGGCGGACATTGTGTGGATAGCAGCGGATGATGAAGAAACGTACGCCAGAGTCAGGTTGGTTTCCTCTTTGTGTTTGCTGATCCTTATTTTTATACGCTGGTTTTATTTCACATAGCGTAGGCCGGACATTGATCAAATGCTCACAGCTTCCAGTCCTCTCGAGGTTTGCTGTGGTGCCTGTTGAAAGACGTTTTTCCCAAGAGACGGGGGGGGGAAAAAATTGGACAAAGGACCCCAGGAGGAATTCCTGCGGGAAGTGCTAAGAGCCTGTGCCATACTGTATTTTGCTCATTGAAAGAGCTGTGCAGAGTAACCCCCCTGATCCGTGGTATTCTCTGGTGAGAAAGCTGAAGAGTTGAGTTCTCTTGGGATTGAAATGTTCTGCCCCCAGGAGTTTGGTTCTGGTCAGCTGAGCTTTTGTCCTTAAAGCAGGGCAATACTAATAGGTGTCTTGCGAGAGATTAAATGGACTTTGAAATCAGAGGGAAAAGTTAACAGGTGAGTGACATTTCCCATGTGTACCCAGCGCATTGCCCGACATGGAGACAGTTACCAGGAGAGAAATGACCTGAAACCATGTGAGCACACCCAGACTTTTGTCCCTGCGTCCTCTCACCGCATCTTGTGCTGTTGGGTCATGATTTCTGTGACAGGCTTTCTGTTCCTTGTAACACAGAGAGAGCACATACAGCGGCATGGTGCAGCTGTACGGTGGTACATACAGTGGCGCATACAGCGGCACAGCGCAGCTGTACATACAGCATAGTGGCACAGAGGCTTTATTCACTGCATTGAAGTCTTCTGCTGTCCTGAGGTGGAGGCAGAGCATCGCCGAGTGTTACTGTCACAGAGGGGCCTGGACCTTGTAAATGACCAACAGGTTTTTGTCCTGTAGAAGCGACACTCGCCCGCTGAAGCACAAGTGGAAGCCGAGCCCCTTCACCGTTATACAGCGAAATGCTTCAGTCCCCAACCTGAGGAAGCAGGAGGAGAAGCTGCTCGCCTTGAAGAAACCTGGTTTACCAGCGCTGAGCCGAACAACAGAGCTCCAGGATGAGCTGAGTCACCTTCGGAGTCAGATAGCTAAAATAGTCGCTGCAGAGTCAGGTAGGAGTGTAATGAGCTTTTTCTTTGTTAAATGGGAAGGGCCGAATTAGTGAACCATGTTATTTCCTCCATACAGAGCCTTCTGGCATGTTGTTTTTCCAGCAGAGCTGTGGCTCCTGTTAGTGGGACGCCATCTCTGGTGTCAGCTCAGTGCTGGTCATGTGTTTAGAAGTTTGCATCTGTTTCACTGGAGGACTCCTGCTTGTTTTTAAGAAATACCAAGTGCTGCTTTGTGACTGCATTTGCTGTGGTTGATCTGGAGGCCGATTCTCATCTCAAGCACTTTGTTTCCTGAAAACATTTGGTGTATTCTTGCCATTCCTGCTCCAAGTCATCCATGAGCGCAAGGGTTACATCTTGATTTGGGTAGGAATGAGATGTTAGCGTTTGTTTCTTCTGTGAAAATGACAGTGCCATTTCTGTAGCAAATAAGGTATTGGGGGAAAAGCCTAGCTGAGCTGATACGTTTATTTCTCTTAGTAAATTTGTATGCAACTAAAAGCCATGTTTTAGCTGCGAAACTGAACTGTGAGGAAGGACTTCTCTGCCTTTCGTGGCTTTTTCTGTATACTCGGCCCTGAAAATACGAAGATATTTGGTAGGATCCAAATCTCACTGGTTCTGCGAGGCTTGCTGCAACAGTGGCTGGTTTAGAGTATGGAAACCAGTAAGACAGAAATACCTCGGTATCTATTTAAGGAGTGTTCAGAAGGAAGAGATGTTGAACTCGCAATGCAATAACATTGAACAGTTTTTCAAACTAAAGGAATTTAGTCCTTCTTGAAGACAGTTTTTCTTAAAAGCTGCAGATCTTGTATACAGAAGACTTCTGCAATAACCAGGATGGCAGCTGTGCTATGGCTGCTTTCCAGAGGAAAAGATGGACCTATAATTCTTCCCATTGCTTTAAAAAAAAAAACACAAGGCAAGATTGTGCCGCACTTGAAATCATGTCAGGCTGGTTAATTCCTGTTTATGATGGGTCGTAGTGGCTGATGAAACCTTCCTTAACCTGCATCTGAAAGCAAATGGTTTTTTTAATTCCCAGATTGCTACTTTGTGCTGCACTGCATAGTGTGTGCACGAGACCAAATTTCTCATGATCTGCAAAAGACTACGTGGTTGTCTGATGATTGTAGCCCTGAGGGACTTGCAGCTGTAACGACTGTGTATATTTAGTCTGGCTATCCACAAGCCATAAACGCATTTAAACTTTGAAACAGAGTTGTGGTGGTTGATTTAGTTGAATGCTTGTTTCTGCATGAGAGATTTGGGGTTCTTCAGTTCTGTGCGATGGTCAGTGGACTCTTAAGAATCTATTTGATATCAATAGTGTAAATATATGTGCCACCACATGAGAGTATATACGGTGTTTTTAGCATGTGAAGTTGTATTTAGATGAGATGAGGTATTTCTTCACTTCCCTGGTGAAGGGCTGTTGTGGGATAATTGCACATGCTGGTGTTTCTTGTCACCTTTGCTCGTGTCACAGCATGTGGGATCCCGTATGCCATGTGCCTCAACTCTTGCCTCAGCACGGTAGAATGAAACCACCCTGGGGGTGAGGGAGCTGCGTCCCTTCAACTCTGCAGGGAATAAGCGTGAAATGAGGCATCGCAGATGTCCCCTTCAGAGAGGCTGTGTGTGTCCTCTTTCTTCTTTATGCAAGATCAGAGGAACAACCATATAGAAATAAAGAAGAGGGGTAATCCTGTGATTTTTTTTCCTTCTGTCTCAGCTCTACAGTTGCTCAAGCTGTGTGCTAGAAGAGTCCGGTTTAATTCAGGGAGAGTAACAAGGAGGAAAATTAGAGATCCAGATGGGAGAAAAAACTGATTGAATCATTTAATACCTTTTTGCCTCCCTCTCTACTCAGCAGTGCGCCTGGTTGTTATCAGCTGGCATTTGAGAACAGCTCATATTGACTTTGCGTCCTCTAAGTCAATAACAGGGAGCTGTGATTTAAGGTCTAGCTGTAGCTCGGTAATCTGATGAAGGAGATAACTATTTAGCAGGCTTATTTTGGAAAGATTGATGTAGAAAAAGAAATATTGTGCAATCTGCTTTATTATATACTGTTAGAGAAATCCCCTAATTGGAAATTGATAACTATCTACAAGTTTACTCTTGAGGCCAAGGGCATTAGTGCTTTAAGGTACAGTTTGTTTTCAGTACAGAAAGGTTCTTTCAAGGAGATGTGCACAAAGCATTTTTCTGGGTTTTTGGTTGTTTTCCCTTAGTGTTTTACACTGGAAATATCTAACTGATTTTCACTTAATAACACTCAGAATTTATATAGCTGTTCTTATCCTCACTGCATTTTAAAGCTTGAACAAAGAAATCCCATCTTCCTTGTGGAATAGGTGGATGCTATTCTCATTTTCCAGATGGTGATGGAAAGCAAAACAGGTCAAAATGCCTGCAGTCACAGAGTGAGTTGCTGTGACCGTCTAGTGTAAAATGCCGGAGCTCCCGACCCAGCTCTCCATTCTCACCAGGCATAATGCTTATGGGGGAAGGAGCCTGAAAGGCAAAGAAAGGCAAACAGTTCTCAAGGCGATGAAGAAGAGGAGAAAAGTTAAGACAGTCAAGACTTAAATTCTGACGCAGGCTCCCTCTGTGACCCTGAGCAGCAGCTAAATGTGTTCCTCCATTTCCTACCTGTAAAAATGGAAAAAGTAAACATTACCTGACTTCTGCAGGGACGGGGCGCAGTGTTTGAACTGGAGGGGTGATACCGTGACGGACACGATAGGAATAGCGATGTGTATGGGGGTTGGTGGGATAACAGGTACTGGAAAAGGTCTTGCGTTGCAACATGGTGTCATGGGAAGCAGAGCAGACAGGGAGGGTAGCAGAATATGATGGATTTGTTTTCTCATAGCATGGGAGGAGGCTGGCTGATGATGCGTCTTCTGTTGGTTTGGCGGGGAAAAAAAAACCCTGCATCGTTTGGTATTAGTTTATCTATCCACATATATTGTTTTCTTTTTCAGCTTCTGCTTCATTAACACCAGATTTATTATCTCCAGGAAGTTCAAATGCATCTTCTCCTTTACCTTGTTTTGGACCCTCTTTCCAATCCACAACTTCCTTTGTCATTAGCGATATCACAGAGGAGGAGGCAGAACTCGAAAGCCCTGAGCTCCCATCAGTCTCCCTGCTTTGTTCTGCAACCTCCGAGTGTTGTAAACCAGAACCAAAGGATCCTGAGGAGGAAGATTCTGTGTCTCTCTCAAAGGCCAGCAGCTTTGCTGATATGATGGGCATTCTTAAAGACATTCATAGGATGAAGCAGAGCAAAGACCTGTAAGTGCTTCCTGAACTCTCTATTTTATCTCTTCTTTTGTCTGTCAAATCACTGTAGGCAGTGGACATTCCATTCACTGCTTGTTGCTGCTGCTTTATATTCGTGATTCACAGGGGGGAAGTACCTGTTTATAGCAGAACTTGCTAACACATAATGTTTCTAGGTTTTTTTTTTTAATGATGGCTTACCTGCTCAGATAGAAAGCAATGGAGGAGAACTTAACCCGATTAGCCCAATGTTTGGCTGCTTCAGCTTGTTCACCTGAAAAAAACCCTTGCATTTGCCCAGATGAAAACCAGAACCGTAGGTGTTGGCAGCCGTCAGAGCTGGGGGCACGGGGCCCACTGCTCTCTCTGCTTGCAGCGATTCCAGGTGCTGGTGCTTAGACCATCTTGCAGGCCCAAGCGATTGGGAAGCTCAGGAGCTTTTTCAGTGTGGCACATGCAGGAATTAACATGTGGAGCTTTATGGCTTCTCAGCTGTTGCATCTGGCCCAGCTCTGAGCGTGGGCAGGGTGAGTTTTCGTGAGGAGTTTACACGTTGATCATGAGAAGGCCTCAAGCTGCTGACATGCCAGCTGCTGTGTGGCTGAGACTCTGCCCAGCTGATAAAGTGCACTTAGCTGCACTGTCTTCGTTTTACATGCAAAATCACAGTGACAAAGTTCAGTTTCCACATTTTCCAACCCAAAGATCTATCCAGCCATTATGTTGTGTAAGATTCCTGGCCAAAAATAACACGTTGTGTGATGGCTGTTTGCAATTTCCATGCCTAATTCAGTTTAAAAGAAATTAAATTCTCGGCACTGAAAAAATTAGGTAGTCAAATGAGAGAAATATTTTCAGCTTGCATCCAGAATGCCAGCAGGGTAGTACACATCCATAAGGCACTCAGCATACCCTTTTGCTCTTGTTTTCCTAAGTGCTAAATATTACTCAAAGCTTAAACGCTGATTTGCTTTATGTAAATGCCTTTAATCTTTCTTGGGGATGAGTGGAATTCATGGACCACAGACAAATTGCTCCTCTTCTTTCTTCCTCTCTGTTGCAAAGCAGGGCTTTGGGCATCCAAAAATAATTCTGAATTGTTAGTCAGAATTCTCAAGAAGAACACGGGCTGTTGTGTGCGACTCGGCCACGTTGGCTCAGCAGAGGTTTGGGTTAGGCCTTAGGTAACGTACCTGTTAGGGGTAGAACTGTGCCATTCTAACGGTCATTCGCTGGCTCCGTTAAATCCAGAAAAGCTTGCAGGTGCTTCAGGCTGTGACATGTAATACTTTATCAGAAACGTGTATCTTTAGGACTAAGCACTCATGTGTAACAATGTAATTATCAGTCTTCTAATTAGCACAGACTGGTACATCAGCCTTCTACGCAAGCAGGCTTTTCAGGGTAAGAAAACCACCACCGTCTGTGCCAGATGAAGGTAGGGAAACGTGCGCTATTCAGGGGGAAAGAAAAACCACTTGTACAAATACAGATGATGGTAGGGATATCCGAGGGATTTCTTACCCACGCCTGGACATGCCAGCAAGGCCTCTGCCAGCACTGGCTGCATCACAAGGAGCCTGGGCGACTGGGGGGAGGCTGTGAGAAGCAGCGTGTAGGTGACAGGGAGCGTTGCAATATAGTGGGTCGCAATTTTACTTTAATTTCCTCAAGAGAATGCATGAGAACAGCTAACAATGGACAAAGGTGTTTGATCTTGCTGGGAAGAGAAGCTGTGTGAATGAGTGGGAGGGAGAGATGGCTTGTGCACAAAGCAGGGATTTACCGACAGCGTCGATGCTTTTTAACGTTACAGGAGGTGGGGGAGAGCCAGGATTCTGTACTGTAGAATACCTGGGGGAAGGGGATAGCTGCCAGATCCCTCCTCACTGGGGTACAGCGAGCAAAGGACCTGAATCACCGGGAGCCCTTTCTCCCTTTGCGACAGCTTTACAGATTAGCTGGGAGCTGGGTCGTCCTCATGCGGCTGCTGCTTGCCTCAGGGCCAGGAACTCTGATAGAAAAGCTCGAGACTCTTCCTTGCTGGAGCTGAACCAGTTTCCTCTCATCCGTTTCTCTGTCTCAGCCTCTGACTTGCCTCGTACACGCGACAGTGACGTTTTAGGATACGGTTGTTACGGCTTAATTAAAGCTGTTTGAAGAGTCACAGGTAGTTGAATAATTACATTAAATAAATCACTGATGTTCATTACTTGATGAGCTTTAATTCCTAGGCACAATCCTCTAGTGTCCATGTGGTTTTATGAGCAGCCCGGTGCTTCTACAGCTGTGCTCACCTTGCGGACGTGCTGTTAGGCTACGCAGAGCCATTGCGCTAGTGTAACACTTAAAAGGATTGTGTACTCGTTAAGTGGATGAATGATGCTTAAGGAGATAACTACGGAGATGCTTCTCTGATGCCCCTCTTTGAGATAACTACATAGATGCTTCTCTGATGCCCCTCTTTAGGACACGGAAGCTTCAGGAATGACCAAGCGAGAACTTCAGCTATTTTAAAAAAAGAAAAAGTTAAGCTCTGAAATTATTATTACAGGTTCTAAACAAAAGCTTAGTGAGCAATTCGTGATACCTGAGGAAAAAGAACTGGGGTTTGGCTTCCTGTAAAATAAACTCATCACTTGAGCTGCTTGTCCGAACTTGTTAAACGAGGCAGGATGCTTTGGTAATAGGATGCTACAGAAAAACTTGTGCGCAGTAGCTAAGTGGAGGGGAGTGGGTGCCAGCCCTCCTTTAACATACCTGTAATTACCCATATTTAAATATGAAATCACATATCCATTGTATAGCAAAATTCATGAAAAAAAAATACTTCCAGGACTTCAACTCAAACACTTGTTGATTTATATTGAGGGGACATAGTCTGTAAATAATTAATGAAATTTTATTTTACTTACTTTGATGCTGAGATTTTTGGGATACCCCTTGATCCACAGAATGAGCTCTAGGTTTTCTAAGCCAACAGGAAAGGTCTGAATTTTTAGCTGCTTTTTGTTGGTTTGTGGTGGTGTTCTGCACCTCCTCCACTTGTGGCAAAAGCTGATGGTAAAGGCTGCAGAAAAATACTTTAAAAGACTCTTAAGTGGAGCTGTTAGCCATTGATTTGGGCACTTTCCTCTGCTGATACGCTGTGATTTTGTCTTCCATGTAGAACCCGAACTTCAATGAAGGAGGAAGACCCAGCTGTTCTTATAGCAGAAGTTCTGAGAAGAAAATTTGCCCTAAAGGATGAAGATCTGGCCCTGAAGGAGAAATGATGCTACTGTCATTAAACTGTAAGCAAAAGTGTTACGCTCCCAAAATGTTCTCCACAGTAGCTGCCTTCCTAAGGATTGAGCCTTTTGCCTCTTTTATTAAATAGAAATGGTTTCTGCACTGGACACTTACTTAGGAAAGACCCTACGGATATGATGTGTTTTCCATGTATTGTTATATTTAAGAAAAAACTTTTTAAGAAGATGGAAATTCTTTTCCACCTGTATTTTGATGTTGATTATTGATAAGGATCTTCTGAAGAGTGCAACGCGTGCTGCTGGGTGATGTTCTTTCTACCTACAATTTTCCTTAGGTTCAAATTAAGCATCAACTTATAACGGCCTCGTTACAATATAACTAGCGACCATTTCCAGTGTAAGCGGATGTCAAGCATCCAGTTCTTTCTCTGTGCTGAGGATGGTACAGAGCTCCTGAGAATAAGCTAATAAACGCTTCCAGGTCTTCAGTGTTCAGGAGGCTGTCGAACCCCAGGGGTAAAAGGCGCCTTCCCTGGTTCGAGCCGATGGCGGGATGAAAGTGCAGTCAGTGATGGAACCGCGCAGTGATGTTCGGGCGATGCTGGCGGGTTTTAGTACACCCTGGGTATTTCTTAACTCACAAGTTACACCCCCACCCCCCCCTTGCATGACAGAATGGCCTTAATTTCTTGCCAGTAATTTAATGTTTCATTAATAGTCCTTGTATTCAGATAATGTATTTTATTTAGCATTCAGAAGGTCTATTTATTGAACCACCAATGCTAAGAACCCAGCCCCCACCACCAGAGCTGTCATCTGAGGAAAGGGCAGAAGGACCTTGGCATGGTCTGTGGCTACAGTTCTCACTGAAGAGGTTTCCTTCAGCTACACATTCTTTGCAATGTTCCTCATGGCTGTATTTAAAGTATGGTTTGGGTTTTTTTTTTCCTTTATATAAAATGGAGCCTTAATAAGAGAACGGTTGTCCTTGACATTATTTACATGCAGATGTCCAACTGTGGCAGCAGTGGTGCTTGTCTCTTGGGGGGCATGTGTGGAATTTTGGCAGCTGCAGCTAAAGTGGCTGGTGGTGCCGCAGATGCCAAGGATTTTCTTAATCCACTGGGCCCTCAGGCCTTGAAAAATTAACCCCCCATCCCCACCTCAGAGGCAAGAGAAGAGGGGTGTATTGCCTCTGGCCACCCAGTGAGCAAGAGCAGAAACAGAATTTACGACTTAATTGCTTTTAGAGGGAGTTGCTGAGCTCTCCCCCTCTCAGATGCACAGCGAGGGCACTGCCATTCTCCCCCTGTTCTAGTAAAGCTCCTCTGGGCAACGATTTGGTGGGAATACACGTGTCTACGGAGAAGATGGAGCTGTAAGCAAGAGTCCCTGTTCCTGGGCATGTGCTCCACGTGCAGGCTGGATTCAAGAGCCTAGTAGCGCAGTTAACTTCTGGACTACGACATAACTCCAGCTGGAGCTGTTGTACTGAAATTCTGGCCCAAGTGGAAAGTAAAGAAAGCTTAAATGGCAACGCATGCAGTGTTAGAGATGTGCTCGACATTTCAAAAAAAAAAAAAAAGAAAAGTAAAATCAGGGCAGTTGCTGCTGACAAAGCAGGCTGTGGTTCTGCAGCCTGATCATGGCCCCGGATGGACTCTGCTGCTCGTGACCCCTGGGGGTTTCGAGCGGCTGCTCCCTGCACTTCAAACCAGATCCAATCTAAAGTACACCCATCCCAAACGCTTCCAACAGCAGGGTATTATCATGAACATGCCATGCAAGCAGTGTACAGAAGCACCACTGCTGGCAGTGAGACGGGGCAGCTGCCAGATGCAGTTAAACCAACACTGACTGGTTCTTACTCCAGCCCAGAGCGCTCACTGCGCCGCTTTTCACCTCACCAGGGCCAGACTGATACCATCAACCTGCAGCTGTACGTCCCTGCCTGTGAAAGAACTACGAGTCCAACGTTAGGCTTACAGTCCAGACTAACCCAGCACTGTTACCATTCCTCCGCTTTGTCACAAGTCTTCCTCGCTTGAAACCTGGGGAAGTCTGGCAATGTAGAGGGGCTGGCACAACTGCAGTCCTGAAATAAGTGGAGCCTAGTACTTCCTCGAGGCAGCTAAGGTGAAATAGGTGATGTGGTTCCTGAGCTGAGCCTAGAAAAAAAACTTTAAATCGCAACTTCCAGGCTCCTAAGAAATGCAGCTGCGTTAGCAGCAGGCTCTTTCAGGCTGAACAGCAGCATGCTATGTAAGCAGGCAGCACGAAAGCCAGGCCTTAGTCACACAGGCTGTAATGATTGAAACAGTCAAACCATTATAAACACACTCCTTCAACATTTTATTTTTATTAAAGCAAAATATCAGAGAACAAAGAGGTCCTGCCTGTTGCGTGGGTCTACTGCACATGCTGGCTAGACCGTGCTTACAGAAACAATGCGTGCACCTCCCTAATTCTGACTGCTGTCTTACACAAAAAAGAGGCTTTCCCGAGGCCTCACAAGAGGTGACCCCTGCAAGGTCACTTACCAGTGTTTAATCACTCTGTTCCCTTCCGAATCCTGCGTGAACATTACATCAGAGCACACATCCAACCGCTGCTCCCCCGGTTTGCTCGAGCTCCTCTTTACAGCACCGCTGGAACAGCCTTTGCAGGGAGAGTCGGGCAGCTGCCTGTGAGAGCTGCTGTCGTCCTGCCCAGGCGCTGGGACCTTCCGGCAGCGGTGAGCAATGACACAGTTCCCCTCCGAATCCTGGGTGAAGAGCTGCCTGCAGGGACTGCTCCATCCTGGCTTACTGCCCCAGCCCTCCCCGGCTGAACCAGCACCAGTGTTCCGGCTGCGCTCACTCAGAGGCCGTGCTCCCGCTGGTCGCTGCGGAGAAGAATAAAAGCCAGCAGCCCAGATACTGTCTCTTGTTACAGTAGGATTTATATTCTCAGTCTCAGAGAAATCACTTAAAGAATTAACAGGACTCTGGTGTGGTTTCTTATTCTGGTTTGTGCCGAGTCTTGGTTGGAGATCAAGCCCGCTCTTCGCCACCTCTGGGAGTGGCTGGCCCTCTTGTTTGTTTATCCCACAGCCTGAAGTTGCGCTGCCGCTTGCTGAAACCGTTTCTCCAGCAAATAAATCAGACTCATTTCTGTGAGCGATGACCCGGTTGCCCTCTGAGTCCCGGGTGAAGCTGAAGAAGCAGCACTCCTCTCCCGCCCCACAGGAGGCTTCACTCTTGCTGCAGGACTCTGCTTCTAACAACAAAGAGTCTGGTAAAGGAGTCGGTGTGGCTGGTTCATGACGCTGGGGTGTAACCTGTACCCTCTCCTCGGCTCCAGAGGATTGTTTCTGGGCTCCCTCCATCTGGGGTAAAGCCAAGATCTTCACAGGAGAAGCAGCCAAAGAAATACCTTTTCCTTTACAGCCTTTATTCAGGATGAAAGGACATGGCCTGGAGTTTTCTTTGTCTTTTTCATCTGAAAAAAACACAGAATTGGTTAAAGCCAGAGCTAGCACATGCATTTCTCAGTGTTAGTCGCTACCCACAGCACATTCCTTGACGTTTGCCTCAGAATTGCCACTTTCCTGCTCCTTCGAGTCCCAACACAGAGATTGTTCTACGCCAGAGTAGCACTGCCACCGCCTCATAAAAAAATCTCTGTTTGTGCTGCTGAGGCTGTGAGGGAACAGCAGCCTAAAACCCTGGAGTAGTTCAAAGAAGTCAGCGTCCCTCCAGTGAGATGCAAGAGCTGCTGCTCCAGTCTTTGGCTTCTCTGCCTTCCTCCTCTCAGCCTCCCAGGCAGTTGACCTATGGCATTCCCTTTAAAAGCAACAGCTCAATAATTACCAAAAAAAAAGAACCAACCCATAAAAACCCACAGTGAAACTTCTACAGCTTGCATTCATCAGGTGATGAAGGCATCGAGTCCCACATTTGCTTCTGAAACCCTTTAATATAAAATCTAATACAACTTCTCAGTATGAGAGAGCTCATATGCAATTCAGGCTACGCTAAAAGAAAAAACAAAAAAATACAATTAAGAAATACTGCAGCACCTTAAATCCTAAGACCTCTGGCTGAACAGCACTAGCGTTCAATGAATCCAAACACACACAGCAAATAAGGGATTCAAAAGGAGCAGGAATAACGAATCCAAAGCAATGGCCCTGTCACAGTACAAAAAGAGTACAGATGTCCTAAGGAAGCCAGGGACCAAATGGAGGCCAGGCGGGTGACAGCATCCCACTGAAAACTCCAGTTCTGTAGGCAGTAAAGGCTGGTGGGGTCTTTAGAGCTCAGATTGTTCTGCAGTGAAGACCGGCTGTGACCGCTGTTACTTACGCTTTAGTCGAACACTGTAAAAGGAGGCTGGGTTTAGATCAGCCATCACAATAAAATCCTTTCCAGCTGTTCAAACCTTTAACCTTTACCACCCCCCCTTCACTAGAAAATGCACTTTTCTGTCTAGTAAAGGTACCAAGAAATAAAACGAGGTGGGTCTCCTATTGCAGCCTGAAGGTACTTTCCTAGCAAGTGTACGCTGTTCCACGTTACCTGTCTGAGCGCTGAAGAAGGCGGAGATGGTGGTTTGCTTGGTGCGTGGCTGAGAGGCCTTTGACTGCGTGAAGGCCACTGAGGCCAGAAGTTGACTCGGTACTTTGGGCTTGGCTACAAGAGACTGGGTAGGGAAAGGAACAAGTGGAAAGTGAATAAAAGCCGTTAAAGCCAATTCCACTCTTCTTCCAGGGTTATGGCGTAGGTCCCACCTTTGTTAAATGCTTCAGCTCTTCCTGTGACACCCTCACGGAACGGCTGAGGGTGGAAGGGGCCATGGAGGCCACCTTGTCCGGCCCCCTCCTCAGGCAGGGTCACCCAGAGCAGGACGCTCAGGACCAGGGCCGCGGGCCGCCCCTGCGCTCTCCGCCCTTGGCCAACCCCATCCCGCCCCCCCTCAGAAGCGCGGTGAACCCCACACCCGGGGCCCCAGGCGCTCCCTCGGGACCCGCCGCGCCGCGCCCCACCTGCGCCGTGCTCCGCTTCAGGGCGGCGGTGTCCAGCCAGACATCGCACGCTTCGGCCCGCTGGGCCGCGCCGCCCCCGCCTAACGCCCGCCAACGGTCACCGCGCGCGCTCGTGGTAGAGAGGGACCAATCCGAGCGGCGGGGCGGGATGAGTGGCAGGCGGAGCCCCGCCCACCCTGGGCCGTGCCCTATATAAGGCGCGGCGGCGGCTTCTGAAGGGCGAGGATGGCGGCGGCCGCAGGCGCGGGGTCCCCAAGGCCGGGAGGGGCGGGCGAGGGCTTGCAGAGATGCCGGCGGGGGCTGCCGGGCAGGGCAGAGCGGGAAGCAGCGCAATACACCTGGGTTCCCCCCCACCAGGTGCCCTCCTGCCCCATCCCAGCCCTTCGCTAAGCCCAGCCCAAGCCCTGAGCTCCCCCCGCTTTACAAGCCGCAGCTGCAGGCCCAGCACTTTCCCACCCTGCATTGGCAGCCCCTCTGCCCTTCAGCCCCTCACAGCCAACACCCCTCTGCCTGCACACAGCGCCTGCGCCGCCACCCCGGGTGCAGCGGTCGCTGTCACGGCCCTGGGGCTCAGCTGCCATCGGAACAGCCCCAGCCCCACACTCTCCATCTCCTCTTACTGCATTTCCAAGGGCAGGGGCCACGCTTTCCTCCCGTACCCCCAAGCACTCACCAAGTAAGGGACAGGGCCCTGTCACTGCGTGGATAGCTCTCTGCAACTCCCTAAGCCAAGCCTGAAATGATATTAAATGTATTTCCTATCCTTGATTGTGCCTTATATGGGCTGTGTCCAGGGGTTGGATGCTGCCACAGTTAATTAAGGGGGGGTGGCAGAGGCATCTCCTTACCTTTGCTCCAAGACCTGGTACCTTCCAAGAGCCTTTCCCAGCCTGCCGCTGTTAGGGTACAGGGCTACAGTGATGGCAACATTTTGTTCAAACTGTTTATTCAGACATGTGAATTAAACCAGTGTACCATTGTAAGAGCAAGCTGGAACTAATTCTGAATTAAAAAAAAAAAAAACCATAAAAAGCAGCTCTTACTTTGCCTCCCTATAGAGAACACTACTGAGTACCAATTTGCTGTTTCATTTATCTTCTTGCAGCATCACCACAGCTGGCTGTGGCTCAACCGTTCATGTGAGCTCACCTGCTTCTCCTTACTCTTCTTTGAAGCTCAGCTTGTTCTTCACCTTCCGGGCCATGTAAGTGGCTGTGAGGACAGAGCAGGTCACAGTGAAGAGGCACAGGGCAGAGAAGTTGTGGGCCAAATCACCCTGAAGAGTGGAATAGATCTGTCGCCGGGACTCATAGTCCAACACCACCGCCTCAATCTGCGCCAGCGTGCAGAGTACCAGGCACACGTGAAAAATCTGATGGCTCTGCCCGAAGAAATGACATTTCCCAGGGAACCATTTCTCAGGGTAAGGGTGCGAGAAAAAAAACGCACCAATAAGGAAAAACAGCACCTGGCATTTGTGATACAGAAGGGCTGGGTCAGCCTGCTCAGAGGGTGGCGTGGTGTAGATGCGGTGGACCACGGGGCTGATGTCCAGCACGTACGCCAGGCCGGAGGGCAGCTCCTGGCAGAGCCGGCTCAGAAGGTGAGCAGACTGGTGGTACCGGTACTTGGCGTAGCAGGAACCGGCGCAGGACAGCCACGCTAACAGGACGGCTGCCGGCATGTAAAACCCCTTGATCTTCTCGTGCCAGCTTGGCTCGATGGCGTAGTAGTAGTGCCCGAGAGCGCTGCCGTACTGGTAAATGGCCACCCCCACATAATCCATGAAGAAGAAGCTGTAGTGCCAGAACTCGGATTTGGCCTGCAGAAGGTGAGCGAGGGTGCTGAACGTCAGGTAGGTGATGGATGCCACGATGATGATGAGGAGGGGTTGGGCATGCAGGTCCTGTCCAAAATCCACCCGCTGTGAGAGCTGCTGGAACCGCAGCAGCAGGATCAGCGCGGCCACCAGGTGGGTCCAGACATTGATGGCCTCATTGTGCTGCTGGAAGAGCGTCGAGAAGTAGTAGCGCCAGGTCTGCTGCACAGGCCGGTAGCCGGTGTGGATGTAGGGCTTCCAGAAGACCCTCGGCACCTCTGAACTGCTGACAGTGGAGCGGGAGAGGGGGGCCAGCAGCCGAGGGACCTGCCGCACGTTAATGAAGAGGCGGCTCAGCTTTTCAGTGACAACCGTTGCCATGATGCAGCCAAACTCTGGTTCCCCACCGCACAAAACCACCTTTGGGATGGAAAGAAAGTTTTGCTGTGGTGTTTAGTAGTGACTTTACAAAAAAGAAAAAAAAAACCAACAAGCAGGGGCTGTTTGAATGCTTTGGCTGTTTCCTAAAGATATGCAAAAATCACACGTGACTGGGGAGTGGCCTCATTAGAGCCAAAATGAATTAATTACCAAAAATGAAGGTAATATGAAGGGAGATTTAAGAGCCCCTGCCAGAGCGCCCCGTGCTGTACAGGTGACCCATCTGGAGGAGCACAGAGGCAGAAGAACACCAGTATGGGGTTAATTGACACAATAATTAACACACCAGGACGTATCAGTTCCTAGGCTCACCCCTTCCAAGCAGTTTGGGAACTGCTACACAAATTAAACATCCTAAACAAGCTTCCCACTCCAGCAGCAGCCCAGACTTTTCCCCCCTTGCAAACTGTTTGCAGTATCTGTCCTTACAAGTAACAACGAGCCACCTTCCCACAGGCAGCAAGATGACCTGTTCTGCCTCACGAGGGGCACGTTGGAGAACGTGAATAACCAACACCACCAACACAAGATGCAACTTCTGCGTTCAGGGGTTTTACTGTCTTTTTTCAGCTCCTGATTTTCCATGCAGCTCTGCACGAAAACAAGGCAGCTCGAGTGAGTTCATCCCATTGCATTGCTGAGGTCCAGCAGCGTAATCTTTCTGAGCAAGCGTTTCCATATTTACATTTTTGAGGCTGCTGCTCTTACCAAGATAAAGGCAGCCTTGCTGGCTTGTTCTGCCTTTTCACGGCAGCCTTAAAAACACATTGGAAAGAACACGTTCAAAATGAGATTTCCCCCCCTCCTCTTTACCTGCTTTTGCTTAGATAAGTTCTGAAGAAAACAGCCCGATTCCTGTCCAGCTCCAGCGCTGATTTACGCCTCAGCTCCTGGCAAGTGCAGTCATTTCAGGGACGGCTCAGACAGGAAAAGCTCTTCAAAGTTTGGGAACAGGACGAGGGGATGGGACTGTTTATTTAAAAAAAAAAAAAAACAAACAAACCACTCTGCAATTTCCTCATCAAAGTGGAGTACATAGGTCTGTAACTCCTGCCTGCCTGAGGCTGGGGAGCCCAAATGCAGATAAACGCAGGCTGTTCGCTGCCCAGCTTCCCTCTTCACCAAAAAAAACAACCACCCTGGCTGAAGGCAGCACCTCGCAGAGGGCAATCCTGACCCTCGCCTGGCCTCCTAAACCCTCCCGGTACACCAAAACACACAAGCTGCCAGTGAAAAATTAACTTTGTAAATCTCTTCTGGACTTGGATCTACAGCACTGAACTGAAACAGCCTCGGGTTCTGCTGGGGAGATGTGGGGCAAAAGCAGAACTTCCCAGGTTAAGCTATTTTGACCAAAATTCTATGGGCAGTTTGGAAGAAAACGCTGATGCCCAGAGCACTCACCTCTGTGGGGGCTCAGCTCCAGACCACGTGTGACCCCACCACAGCTGCCAGAAGACAAATTCCTCTGGGAAAGGCACCCCTGGTTCCACACAGGGCAACACTGCAGCAAAAGCAACGGGAAAAGCAGGGTTCAGAGCAGCCAGGCACGGGGCAGGAAAGGGAGCTGTGTTTACTTCACGTCCTCCAGAGCTTGTTGGAACAGGACTTAACTTGCAAAGCTCTCCCTAGCTGTGAAGCGTTGAGCAACCTCACAAACAGAGCACATCCTGCACAGTGCTAGAAAGCATTAATCTGCCTTGTACCCTGAAAAACCACCTCTACGTGCCTTGGAGACGTCAGTAACGGTGCCTCAAATGCCTGTCATTTCCAACAGAGCATTTCCTTTCTCCGGCAGCATCCACCCATCCTGCTGAATTTTTTTTTCAATGCCAGACTCAGCCCCCTGCTGCTTACTCCTATGCGTGCATCTGTCTTTAGCCTTCTGAAGCACAAATATGGGAGGGTGGTGTTTTTCTTTTTTTGTTATGATCATTTTCTTCTCAGCACAGACTCACCGAGCTCCTGAGCCAAGCGCATTTTCAGTGGCTGGGCTCCAGGCCCCATGCCCAGGCAGCCTCTCCTTCCTCCTGGCAGGGCAGCAGAATCAGCCCTGCCAAAACCCCTTCTGGAGCAGCCAGGCATCCATCCCCCCCTCCTGGGAATTTTTTTCCCCCCAGGGGGGCACTTCACAACCAGGTACAGCTGGAGGTCAAGGTCAGTGGGGCCCTGGACCCTGCCCTCCCCTCCCAGTGCCCCAGCAGGACCTGCTGCCCCCCCCCAGGGACCCCACTGCCCAGACCCCCGGCCCCAGGGACCCCCCTGTCCCACCAAGGTACCTGCTGTTCCACTGCAGCTCCGCTCTGCTTCTCCCCCAGTCACCAGAGCCCTCCCTGCCTGGGCGCTGCCCTGCTCTGGGCTGGGCTCCGTAGGGATTTTTCCCTCCAGAGTGGGACAAGGTACACCAGTGGGGTCCCTGGCCCCCAGCACAGCCCTGTCTATCCACAAGCTGGTCCGAGTTGCTGCTTCTCCAGTTTCCCTCGCCACACCCATCGCGCCGCTTGCAGTTGCTCTTGTAACTCGCTACCACAGGGTGGGCTGCCTAGCCCAGGAATAAGGCTGCAGAGCTTTTTTTTTTTTTTAAAAAGCAATCTGTTTATAGACCAATTATTTCTGTTTTCCTGCCCGAGCACCATCTCCTCCGTGCTCTTTGTTTCCCCCCCACCCGTTCCCAGATCATTAACCATCCTCTTGCTATTTGCATCCCCCAGCCTCATCTCCACCCCTCAGACCTTCCATTCCCCCCACTAGCTCTGAGGAACTGGACTAAGCTTGGGCCCTGGGCGTTCAGCTCCAGTGAAGTTCAACGCAGGCAGCCACGTAAAGCAGAACCAAGACAGGGAAACAGAAGGCCCTGAGCTCAGCTCCGACAGCTTTGGCAAGTCAAAAAACTCACATTTAACATCTCTTCGTGCTCTCAACACCTTTTGGAGTTTGGCAGTGCCATCATCCTCCTCCCCCACCCCTTGAAAAGAAGGGGGAGAAAAACCCATGCACAGCGTTTGGGGCACTCGGTTCTTTTCTCAGCAGGTAAAGAAATACACTAAAATGAAAAAGCTGGTTTTTTGATTGCTAATTATGCCTGATCTTGTATATGGGAACTGATCCAGTGATCACTTAAGCCTCCATGAGGTAGTGGTACTAGAGAGACTTGGCTTCTCACCAGCCTAATCAAAGGGGCTCAAGCCTTCATCTCAAAGTCCAGCTCTGTATTCCCCTCGCCTCCCCGTGCTTTCCGCTCACACAGTGTGGATAAGGGCCATTAAAACCCCCAAACCTGCACTACTCCTCCAGTGCAGATGGGCAGGTGCTCCCCAACAGGCAGACGTACAGTGTTTCTTACCTTAAACGGTGAAGTATCCTAACACTTCTGAAAATCCTCCAGGTAAAGGATCTGATCCCAGCCCTCCAGCGCATCAAGACCGCCTTTATCTCACTGTTGTTCTTTCATTCAGTGCAATGTCAGCTTCCGGTTAACTCTGATGCAATCAAAAGTAGTGCAATACGCAAGAGCTTTCTAAACTGAGGTACCTCCTTTAGCAAGCCCCAGGAGACAGCTCAAGTGGTCCAGGCCTCAATCAGCCCCTTAAAAAAACCAAAATCCTTACCAGCTTTTCCATCCTCAAGCTATGGAATTCTGTCACCTGGCCAGTGCCAGATGCTCCAGGTGTGGAGTTAACCAGAAAACAAAGCTGGTGGCCAAGCCTCAAGATCAAGGACACAAGAGGGGGTAGACAGGGCCAGGTGTGCCTCACCAAGACCAGTGCCACCCAATGCTGGACATCAACGGAAGCTGTGACACCCCTGGCTCCCCGCTCCAAGGGAACACGCCTACTAAAGCCGAGTACCTCCAAGCACAACGCTGTTCATACTGAAGTTGTGGCTGTTCACACACACCGATCACAACCTTGCCTTTACTACAGTCACACAAGTACTTGTGGATGTGCAGGACGCTCTCTGGATTGGTCTTAGAAGGGTTTTGGTTTTTTTAAGGCACCTGTACAACACAGCAGCTCTGTACCCAATCCACCTAAAAAGAATCTTTCCCTCAGAGCACAAGTACAGTCTTATCTATTCCTCACATCCCAGAAAAACAAAGATGCAGGCAGGAGTTCATCTTCAGACTCGCCCTGCGGCATGGTGTGCTACCCCAACACAACCGCGGCAGACACCAAATCAAAAAAACCCACTCTTATCTGCAAGAGCATTTTCAATCCCAGCACAGAACAGGTTTCTGACTTCTATGCCCCGACACCACAGGAAGCGGTACCCAAGTCCCCACTCAATAGCACAAGTCATCTCCTAGAAACCCTTACCAAAAAAAAAAAAAAGGCTCAGACCAGAGTCATGTGGTAACAAGGCCTTGTTTGTTGAAGGTCAGCATCCAAAAGGAGGTGGTTCTGAACTCTTTTTAACAAAAAACACACAACAGCTGACAACTGCTGAGGTGTCAAAACAAAGCTCCGATTGTAAAATTAAGACAATGAAAGCGCTCTAGGGAAAAGGCAGCCACACAGCACGCCCGTGGATGCAAGGAAGAGTGCTGCTACAGACCTTTCCGCCCAGCGCCAGATAAAAGATGCCCCTTGCAGACCTCAGCCAACTGATTTTGTTTCTGAGGTCATATTTCAGACATAATTCACATGATAACAGCACTGTGCAGCTTTATTTAGTCACTCAGTTACAGCAGTATTTTAGCAGACTGGGACAGGTCAGATTTGTTTTGAAGTGTCACAGATATTCAGCATGGAACAGCATACTACATATCCCGTTCGCAAACATCTTACAGAGCTGGTACAGTACTAGCCATCAACCCAGTAGCAAGCGCACTGGAGTAGAAAAGGATGCAACAAGAAGATAGCTACACTGGAAAGACAACACTTTAGAAAAAGTGAAACATGTAAGGTCTCCCCTCTAGCCCCCAAAGAAAGTGTACAGTTTGGATCTAATTTTACAGTTCTACATCAGTTTCTAGAAACTTAAAAAAAAAAAACAAAACAAAACCAAAGATAAAACCACTGGCCAGTACAGTCTTTGGATATTTAGAGGAGGGGGAGAGAGTCAGTTTTCAGAATGAAGTCAGTCGGTTTCAGCCTCACCGGGGTCTTTGCCTTCTTTGTTCTTTCGAACCTCTTCAATATGCTTGTCCTGAAAGACAACAGCAGGGAAGCAGTCAGCTGCCCCAGCGCAGAGGCAGGGCTCCGGGCTGGCAAGCCCTGGCTTGCTTCCCACCACCCCTCCCAGCAGGAACTCGTGAGCCCGGGTTACTGAAGGGGGCTACAGGACGGAGCTCTGCAAGAGAAAGCAAGATGCTGCCCTAACTCCAGACATCCGGGGGGATTTCTGCAAAGTCTTTTGCAGATTTAATCATCTTTCAAGATTAGAGCACCGCAGAACTCCCAAGGGTGTCTTGGGAGCACAGCACCCCCCTCACTTAACCATTTACCTGGCTTTATTTAGCCAGTTCCCACAGTAAGGAGCATGGATAAAGTCTCCCCCAAGGGGGAACTGGGACTCTACACCCACCTTCTCCCTCAAGCGTTCCAGTTTAGCAGCCATTTGTGCCTCGCGGTTCTCTTTGTTAGCTTCCATTTTGTGGGTCAGCTTCTCCTCTGCCATTTTGCTGAAGTTGTTGTTTTCTTCAATTGCTTTCTGAAGCACCTCTTTTTCATGCTCCCGCTTCTCAGCTAGCTGCTTCAAGACTTCTGCTTCGTGAGACTAACAAAAGAGAGGATGCAGGCTTTGAACATTAAACAGATGAGCTACACAGACAGCGATAGCAGTCGGCCACGATGCCCAAGAGAAAAGATTTTCTGCTCTTTTACTGAAGAACAGCGTAACTCTGATGCAGGACAAAGCTCCCTGATGCTGCCTCCACCCACGTAACCCATATTTCAGCGTTAAAAACTACCAGGGAAGTTAAGTTTCTGTCATTATGTGCAAGTCTTACTATATGGGATTTTTCCAGAAAAAAGAACATGGATCTTTATGTTAGCATCAACAGATCTTTCCTAGAAGATTCTTGCACCTCAGAATGGTGAATCACTGCGAATCAGGTCACACAGAGGCTGCACTTCAATTAGTGAGCCTCTGCACAGCCAAGGGCTCCAAGCTACATCCCAGGAGCAAGATCTTGCATCGAGTCAGACATTGCATTTGCAAATCTTCTCACTACAGATTCACCACTACATTTTCCAGGAGAAAGTGAATCTGGTTACGATGTTAAAGACAATAAAAACCAGCTTCTTCCTGAAAGAGCATCCCCTCTCAGATAAACATTTTCTCCTGATTTTCCAAGTGACCATTCAAGATCACTTTGGGAACAAACCTATGGCCTTGCAGACCATAACAAAAGGTTCACAAGAGCCCCAGAAACTCCAACGAAGTTCAATTAATTTTCCATTTACCATGACACAAGCTGCTAATCACTTGTCCCAAGCAAAAATTTAAAAAAATAAATTTAAATGTGTAAATTTAAAAAAACCCAACACACCTCACACATACCACCACAACTTGCACAGACTAGCTGAGCAAAGCCCACTTAAGCTGTTTCAAATTTACCTTGCGTCTCTCTTCTGCCGCTTCCAACTTCTTCTGAATCTCTTCCAATGACACATCCTTCTTCTTTGGGGGAGAAAGAGGGAATTCTGGGACTGCTTCTTTTGAGCGGGGACTCAGTATCAGCTCAAATGCCTGCCCAGAGGCACGCTTCTCCAGTTCCTTCACTTGAATATCTAGGAACATGGGAAAGAAACCCAAACAAACTGCATTTTAAGCAAGGAACTGGCTTAGGTAACTTCAACAACAGCCTTCAAAAATTCAATGCCACAAAGCTCGCTTAAGGAGACAGTTAAGATCTGAGCTGATCATTTTGTTTTAAGCAGCAGCAGTGCCATTCAAAAACATAGCAGACAATTTTGTTTGCAATTCTGCCTGGACACTACATAACCCAAGCGCCTGACATTTTATTTTAGCCTTTAATGTCCAGGGTCATGAAAACAAATTTTATCAGTAATTCAAATGAAGAGTCGGTATTTTGAATAAAAAAAAAAATAAAAATAATCATTCTTTCTCCAGTGACAAGTCTGAGGAAGAGTTCAAGGCGTTCGCCCAAGACCTGACATAGCCAAGAACTGAAACGAGTTTTCAAAGAAATATGCAAGCCGGTGTTCTCTCTTCAAACACCTCTGAACAGGCACGTCAGCCCCGCGCGGTGTCAGCTGTACCAGCACACCAGTTTTGATCACCAAGTCGTCGAGATGATCGTCAGCTCTGTTAACAGAGCAGATGGCATGCAGATGAGCTGAAGCCCATCTGCTAACAGCCTCGTTTGAGAGGGCTTTGGGTATGTTTTCACAAGCACCTGGTTTTAACAGCTTCTCCAAAGCAGCCTAGATATGGGAGGAAAGCATGGCGGTGACAGTTTATTTTACTATATTAGGTTTTTTAAATATTTCTGAGAAATTAAGAGGAAAAAAGAAACACAAGAGTTATTCCATACATAACACTACATACCAGAAGTAGCCATGACCAAGAAAATACGACTCCAGAAGCCAACCCTGGGAGAACTTCAACTGGTTGGATTCCTAAATAACAGAGAGACATGCCTTTGAACAGCAAGTACACAAATTTAATTTCTTCTAACGCCTAATAAAAATTGCTAAGCTTAACTAGAGCCACTGAACAAAGAGACAGTCAGGTAGGTTACTGCAGTCAGTAATTCCAGGCTGAGGCTGGTGTACATCGCTAGGAATAGCGGAGATAGTCTCAATTATTGGTGTCGCAGGATCTGTATGCACTACTGTATAGCCGGGCATATTCAGCCCCCATTTTACTCCACCGTAATTAAGACAGGCAAACAAAAGACTCCCATTTTACCATTAATTCAGCAGCACGCAGCGCTAGGGATATTTCCCCGATATAGCACATAGCGGGTACAGCTCTCCAAATACAAAATACAGCGCAGAACAGGACAGCACAGCCAGGATTCCCGCTGCTACCAAACGATCTTAAAAGCGCGCATCGAGGTCATTTAAAATTCGATTTTATTTGCGCGGCTGAAGCCAGATGCTGCCCACACGTCGCAACCGACAGGGCGTGTGCAGGCTGGGCAGCATCCCTTGTTATAAAGGGGACGTAATTAAAAAGCAAAAAGGTCCAAAAAAACCCTAAAAGGAGGATTTCCCCCCCCCCCCCCCAGGTTTTAAGCTGACGATTAAGCGGGGGCCGGGTGGGTGCGCGGTCCCAGCGCCGCCCGTCCGGGCGGCGCTGGGACCGCGCACCCACCCGGCCCCCCCGAGGCCCCGCCCCCTCATCGCCAACCAATAGGCGCCGAGGCCGTCGCGCGGCCGGGCGGAGGCTCCGCCCCCTCCTCGCACGCGCCTTCCTAACCGCACCGAATTCAAACCGCCGGGGAAGGGGGAAAGAGAGAGAGCGCGCGCGCGCGCCCGCGCGGGGGGCTCGAGGGAAGGCGGCCCCCCCCCCCCGGGGGGGGAGCGGTAGCATCCGGGCACCTGCCGCCCCCCCCCCCCTCCCGCCGCAGGTGCCTCTATCCCGGGGGGGTGGCGGAGGGGGGGGGGGGGGGGGGTGTGTGTGACACGGGGGCGACACCCTCGCCCCCCCCCCCCGCCGCCGCCACCAAAGCGGGGCTCAACCGCGGGTCCCCGAGCTCGATGGCGTCGGGGCGCGGCCGCCCGGGCGCCGCCCCTTCCCCACTAACAATGGCGGGGTCCTGTCAGGGAGGGGAGGGGGCGCCGCTGCCGCGAGCAGGGCGTCGCCCCTCACAGAGCGTCGCCCCGGACAATAGGCACCCCCTTCCCCGCCGGGATCGCGGGGGGCTGGAGACGCCTCCACCGCCCATTGTCTCCCGCAGCCCCTTCCCTTTGTCACCGGCGACGCCCGAGAAGCGGGAGACGGGACGGGGACGAGACCCCCGCCAGGAGAAGGGACAAAAGGGACAGGCGCGGGGCTCCCTCCCCAAGCGCCCGCAAAGCGGCTGCGGAGTCCCCTCGCCCTGACACCCATCCCCAGACACCACCACCCCACCCCCCTTCCGCCGCGGCACCGCCGCCGCCCACCCCACGGAGCGCCGGGACCGCCGTGGACACACACATCGCCCCCGCCTCCTCCTCACCACCCGGAGGGAGGGAGGCGGACGCCCGCCCCGACCCCGGGCGGCCCGCAGCCCCGCCGCCGCCGCGCACCCACCTGCCCGCTCCGCCGCTCCAGCCACACTCCGCTCCCGCCCGCCCCGCCGCGCACAAAAGCGCCAAACAATGGCACGTGACCCGCCCCGCCCCGCCCCCATTGGCCGAGCGCGACGGCACGTGCCGCCCGGGGGGGGGGGGGGGGGGCCGGGGGGGGCCCCCCCCCCCTTCCCCGCCGCCCGCTGCATGCCGGGAGACGTAGTCCGCCAGGGGCGGGCGGTGGCGGCGAGGGGCGGCGACCCCCACGGCCCGGCCGGGCCCGGGAGGAGGGTGCGGGACCTCGCCGCGACGCCCCTCGCCTCCGCGGGCCGCCCCGGGGTCGTGAGCCCCCCGCGCCGCGCTCTCCGCCCGCGCCCGGCGGGTGACGGGACTCTCTTTGTCTCCCACCGCGGTGGTGGGGAGGAGCGGGGGCCCCGGTGCGGCCTCCTTTGGTCAGGGTCACCCGTCCCTTCAGGGGCATTTGGTGGGAGCTGAGCTGTGGTTCGGATGGTCACCTGGGGGCTGGTCACTTACCTTAGGGCCATGGTCACCTCATGGCCATGGACACTTACCAGGGCCACGGTCACCTCAGGCCATGGCCGGCTGTGAAATTAACCTCAGGGTCAGTCACCTCATGGCCATGGACACTTACCTTGTGGCCATGGTCACCTCAGGACTATGGTCACCTCAGAGCCATGGTCACCTCAGATCACCTACCTCAGGACCCTCCGTCACCTCAGGGCCACAGCCACCTACCTGGGTTTTTCCTGGTCACCGGCAGGGTCATCACCACTTACCTTGGGGCCACAGTCACCTCAGCACCACAGTCACCTACCTGGGGACATGGTCACCTCAGGGCTAGTCTGTTATCTCAGGGCCATAATAACCTCAGGGCTTTGGGTCATCATCAAGATGGCCACCATGTTCCTTTGGTCACCTCAGGGTCACAGCCGCCACAGGACAACCCCAAAGAGGATCTGTGGGTCTGACAACACATTGGCCCCACAGCCCCTGGCAGTGTGTTTTGGGGGACAGCCACATGGCCACCCTCTCCCTTGGGGTGACGCCAGCAAGTCAAAGCACATCCGGAAAAGCCATCGTTCATGTAGATTCCTTAGTATGTACATAATGGCTGTGTAAAGACGATCCGTCCTCCTCCTACGGGCTGCATTGTGAGCAGCTCCCTTCCCAAGATAACGCTATTGCCAAGTGTAGAGAAGTGGTTCGCTTGCAAACGTACTGTAAATGAACTGGCCGCGTTTTCACACGTTCCGTACAAACGACTTCTGTACAATTCCCGTGGTAGTTTCCATGCTGCAGTCACCTGAGTTACACCAAGAGTCAATACGCACAGAAGGCAGATGGCCGGAGAACAGCACAGATCTTCTGCTACGACGCAAGCCCAGCACAGCACTCTCCATACCCTAAATACTCAAGAAAGGGCTTTTCGGAGGGGACCCACCCTGGTTGTGCACACTCTTAAAAAGCAAGGATTTTGCACCAAAAAAACCCACCCCACCCTACCTTGAGGAAGGTTAATATTGTGACAGAAATGCATAAAGCTTTCAAAACAGAGATTATTTTAAACACTTGCCCTGTTTTTTGCTGATCTGACGTCTATTTCCATGGAAACCACATCCAGCCGCTGAGCTGCTAGAATTGGGAGAGGTTTCTGCCGGAGTGGCTCGCCGGGCATGGGAAGAGCCATTTTCCAGCAGCATGGAAGAGCCTTTTTGTGGGCTTGAAGTGGTTTCAGATTCAAAATGGTTTGGATGCTTGGCCCTTCAGGATCATGCCTGATACATTCATGGGGTTCCCGGCTCGACACTGGCAGTATATGCATCCATATCACATACGACACACGTGTTTTTAAATGAAACATCTTGAGTGCTTGGATTAAAATGCATTAAATGTTACTGGAAGACAAAGCAGCCAAGAGACCATGCCACCAGCCTGTGTTTTACTTTATCATTTATTAATTATCATCCTTGTAGATCAACAGTGTGTTGGATGCTTTAATATTAATGCTTTTTAGTAAAATCAATGAGCTTATCCTGGGATGATCTCAGGATTTCCCAGAGGAAACAAGGCTTCCTGGGCTCAGGGCCTTTTGTTTGGTACCTGTGTGACTGCCTTTAGTCAGTCTTCATCCCCTGGAGAGATGATGATGAAATATCATTTACCGCTTTTGAAGAAGGGACGCAGGCTGAGATAAAACTACGAGTCATGCAGGGGCTGTTCTCAGCACTTTCCATCTTATTTCCTGGGCTTCTCACAGGGCCAAGAAAAAAAAAAGGGAGAGACAAAAAAAAAAGACCAGAATGTAACTCACCTTCCTTTGCAGATCAGCTTTAAAGTCAAAACCACTTCTTTCAGCTAAGAACTCACCTATGTGAAAGGCAACACGGTTTATAGATGAGAGGCACTGAGCTGGGAACCAGATTTGGGATCTGTTCTCATCTCTGACATTTTCCATGCTGTGTCACTTGGGTTGAGACTCTTTAGCAACCTCTTTACAACACCTGCCACCACTGGTTTCAATTTAAGCCAATATCTTTGCATATTATTATGCTACAAAGAGAAATAACAGCTCTTAGCAGCTGGAAAGGCAGGGAGACGATCTCATTTTTGGCCTCGTTGCAAGAGTGGTTTTATTTTTGGAACATTTCATAAAACTCGTTTGTTTATGTGGCATTTATTTTTGTCTGATCTCAAGGAGAATGGAGTATATGAAAAGCTTTTATTTAATTTGCATTTGATTTGTGTTTGTCGACACATTTACTGCGATTCTAAACAGACTCTTCCTTCGTCGAGCCCAGCAGCATGTGGCTGCGGTAGTTTTTGTCTACTGGATTCCTTATCGCCAACAAAAGCTTTTTGCTATAATCCCAGTTTTTCCAAAAAAAGAGCAAGCACCAGTACGGGAAATTTCCTCCGACACATCACTAGCCCCAAAACAGGGTTTGAGAGGGAAGATACCATTTCAACCCAAAATCTAACCACATCAGCCAGATGAATTTGTGCATCTTGAGGAAAACAAAGGAGCCCAGCAGAACCTGCAGAAGATATTCCCAGAGTAGAAAGGGATGAAGGCTCTGTAAATCAGGAATATGTCCTGCTCTCAGGGTGAGTGGCTACGATGCATCCGAGCTGGTGATAACTGCACCCGCTTAAAATTGTCGCCCCCGTGCAGCTCGTACCCACCGCTGTAACTGCCCACGGGTTGCTTGAGGGGGGCTCATTCTCAGCACAGACAAAACACGAGGCCCCTCGGCTTGGGTTCAACAGGCTCTGCTCTCAGTGAAACAGATAAGTCAAGGGCTCATCGGGAGGACTCCTTGTACGTGTGAATTTAGGACGTGACGTGATCAGATTTAGCATAAAGATTAAAGTGTCTCCTCTGATGTGCTTATCAAAATATCCCACAAAGAGACTGACATAATTAGGTGACAACTCAGCCCACGGCAGCTCTTTTAACTTGCAAAAATATTTAATCTCCAATAAGAAAATGTGCTTTCTGAGTATTAAATTGCCACCCTTAAGCACACATGGTGGATGGACTGACAGCTTATTTGTTAACCAGAGAATGTTTTAAAACACCTTGGTAATATTAGCAAATGTTTGCTGAGACTGGTAACAGTCACTGATTAGCCAAGTTCATTTCAAAACTAGAAATCCAAAATACTATTTGACCCAAGTCAAGCAGTGGAACTGATTTAATAAATAACCTGCCGGAGGAGATAGGAATTTAAAAGAAACTTGCACTCAGAAGTAGAAAGAAGGGCTACAAGCTTTCCTTCTCTCCGTCTTTCTCAGTCTTTGTATTAACCTTCAGCAATTTTTTCTCTGCAGTTTATCCATCTTCATGCTGGCTGTACTGACACGCTGCTGCCCGACAAAGGTCTCACATGGAAAATTAGTGGCTGCAAAGGTCTCGCTGATCTTCAGATAAAAATGTATTTAAATCCAAACACAGTCGAGGAGTCCAAGGAAATGAAGAATAAACCAAGACTTTTAGGGAGTGTCTCCCTCACAATGAAAGCCCCTTCACGAGCAAGAAATGTTTAAGGTAATTGATATTTGTTTACTGGCGATGTTTAGGCTGATCCTATATTTATGCTGAAAAACACCATTAAGAAAATGTTCCCTTCGGAACAAATTTGCACTTGCCAATGTGCTGCTGGGAACGATTTAATTTTGTCAAATCAGACAGGGCACCTGGCTTCCATTGCTAGCTTGTTTTTTGAGAAATTCACTCGAACTCACTTAATGCTTCCATAAAATGAGATGAGTAAAAGCACTCACCACAGATGGCGATTGCGCCTGCAGCAAAGGAGATGAAAATATATATTAATTGCTTTGATATTGGGGCAACATAACCCTGAAATGTCGTACTCACCTCTTCAAATGCAGTCATAGCACTGTACTGCATGATACCCAAATACGACGGTGATGAAGGCTGACAGGGCTCTAGAGTGGAAAAATAATGTAAGCGTCTAGCGAACTAAAGACAAAGGCCCCACAAGCACTCTGCTCTCCTTGCAAGAAAAATCTCCAACACACTGAAATAGCGACAGACCCTAAAGTCATGGCAGCGGCTGTGGTACCCACACATGGGCACCTTCATCCTGGCTGCAACCAGGATGCTGAACGAGATCCGGTCTTTCTCCGAAATAGTGATCTTTGATTCACCCTGGGCAAAGGAACAGCACAATTCCCTTCCCAGCCTGCTGGTAGATATCCTGGCATGTTTTTCACTCTTTGTTTCCTAAGAAAATGAGGATTTACATGATCAAACTACTTCTATAGCTCTATCACTCTTCTCTCCCAGCTTTTAGCTTTGTGTGCCAGTCTCTGCCCCTCCGACAAATACGGGTAAGAGCTCGGTGACATGAATTCCACAAGTTTCTTGAAAACAGATGGTAGGGGAGAGGCAAGAGTGAGGAAAAGGCTTCAGCACAAGCCCAACTATTATTAGAGACCTCACTCCAAGGAGAGCTGTCACAGACACTCCCAACAGCGGGTACAGTTTCAGAGCTGGTTGTTTTCTTCACGGCACCAGCAGATCCTCCAAGACACAAATGTGCCGTTGTGCTCCCCTGGGATCTACCTGCCAAATATAAGGACAGATCTATGTGGATGCTGGCTCTCACCTCCACTATGTCCAAAAATATGCAATGAAAGCTGGCCTGGAGATCTCCTCGCATTGCTTCCCCCCCCTGCCTCCTTCCTTGCTCCCATAGCTCCCAACTGAGCTGGGAACCCATTTCTCTGCATCCTCGCTGCTTTTCTCTTTCTGCTCCCAACTGGAGTCCGCGAATTTGCATTTCCCATATGGAGCACCAAGAGCTTTGCTATTCAAGGAAGCCCGTAAACAACTCGCTGCCGAGGGTTCAAAAATAACTGCGCTGCACAGAGCTGCATCACCCAGTGATAGCGAGTGGCTGCGAGAGAAGCACGAAGAAAGGGTTTATAGGATTGGGTTGGTTTTTTTTTTTGGCGTGTGAGCCAACGGGAGATGCACTAATTAGATTTCAAAAGTGTCAGAGTCAGCCATTTCAGCTGGGATGGAGCAAAGGAGACAGCGTGATTTTGACAACCACATGGAATAGCAATGCATAGGGAAGCCATCAAATATTCAACAGCCACAGAAGATTCCAGTAAAGACATTTGCTTTGGCTCTTTGAAAATGTAGTGGGGGGAAAGAAAAGCTGGGTATAGCACTGATTATTCCCCAGTTTCTAATTAGTTCCTTGAATTTAAAATATGGATTCAGCTCTACCAGCAGCTCAGCAAGCCTATTGTGCTATTAATACTTCCCTGGCGTGATATAGTTAAAAATACTCCCACCCTTTCAAGACAAAATGTGGCTTGGAAGTGTCACGATGGGAGGAGTTCAGGGATGGAAATCCTCTTAAAGGAATATGACTTCCCCAATGTCAAATAAACAATATGAATGAGCTTGTATCAGCCCCCAGACTGAGCCTGTTCCCACTAAGAGCAAATTTGAAAATAATGCTCAGTGCAGAGCTCTCGGGCCGCTTGCTATCCAAGCTGTTTCACTGACAAAATCACGGCGCAGCCAAATGGTAACAGGTTTTACTTCTTTTTCAGAGAGATCTGCCCCCTGGGGAGCAGGTGGGTTTGCGATTCTCAAGTGCCTGGCTTGCTTCAGACAGACAGCGCAAGGTCAAATACAGAGCAAAAGGCAGGATTTGGAAACGTCCCCCCCTCCTTGCATCCAGCCCTGCTCTCAGGGAATGCAGGAGATCCTCACCTGCCCGGTGCAACAGCCACAGCTAATTTTTCCGTGGCAATATCTATAGGTGCCGTTTATGGATGAGATCTGTCAGACACCATGGGCAGAATAAAACATGCCTCTTCCCCCAGGATTTGTGAGCCAAGGAAACAATCCTGGGGGTTTTTTTATGGCACCTTCCGACTTCAGTCAGACAAGGAGGTCCAGATCTATGCTTTTGCACTTTAGATCCTCTCAGGAGAATAAGCAGTTCCCCTCTCATCTCCACCGACAATTCTGCATCAAAATGGGTTAATTCCTGCTCCGTCCCGCTGGCTCTTCACCCGCTGCCTGTCATCGTTCAGCAATACCAGCATGGAAACAATACCTGCACTTAACATTTGCTCAGTGCTGTTTGATCTCTTTTTCCCCTGCTAATTTGAGTTCATAGTATATCTATATATATATATTAAAAGAAAAAGGACCAGACACATCCACGGCAGCTGGGAGAACAGGCAAACAAAGCCAGCCTTTCTGGAGGAGAAACACATCTCTGTCTTTTATGCAATAAACCAGCAAACTGCTGCCGTACGCTAAAATCAATACCCAGAGAGATGTGCTTATGTTGCAATTGCCAAAGTGCGTGCTTCATTTTAATTAAAAAAAAACCAAAAACAAAACCCACACAAAAAACCCCAACCCAGGCTTTGCGTGATGAACGTCATTAGAGAGCCGCTATCAACGCGAGGAGACGAAGGGGTCCTGAAGCTGGTGCTTTGGGGGGGGTCCAATGCCACCGTGTCACCCAGGAAGGGGTGCTGACAGGCTCAGCACCTCCCCACACCCCAGTCCGAGGTGAAGTTGTAAGCCCAAAGGGTTAAAAAGGAGGATGGGACATTTGGGGTCCCTGCCTCACCCAGCTCCCCGCTCTCCCCCCCCCCCACGCTTGGGTGCAAAGCAGGGCCAGCATCCCAGGGCGAGCTCAGCCTGTCCTTCCTAAAATGGAGGAAATCTGGATATTGACCAAATCTGATCCTGCCAATCTGTTTCAGGGGCTTTTTTGGAGTCACCTGGAACTAGAGAGACCTCACACCACCCCTTCTCTCCTCCAGCACCTCAGTTTCCCTTCTCAGTCCTTTTTCCCCCTGATTATTCAGGAATCCTCTCCAGGGTCAGCAAGAGGCCGCTCCAGCCTGAAACGTGGCTTCTGCTGCAGAGTGAAAACTGTCGAAAAAAGTCGTGCCCTCAAAATACCCTCGCTGCTGCTGGCTGAGAGAACAGGAGCCCTCTTGGCCTGCGGCGTTGCGTTTTGAAGGCCAGGGAACTCAGCAGGCATCGCGCCTGCAGCCCAGCCCTGCAGCATTGCACCTCGAAGCTGGCAAGCACGTGCCCTGCGCCGAATCCTAAGGGTCTGCTCGCCCGGCAAAGCCCTGGTCCTGCGCTGTAACCCAGCGCGGGAGGAGCTGGTGCTTGGGAAGACAACCAAGTTGAGCTGAATCCCTTGTGACTGCGAGTATCCAGGGTTTTCAGCTCAAGGCAGCCTGGAAGCTGACGTATTAGATGGTAACAATTTGCTTCAGAGATTAAGAAATTTTTTTTCGGAACTTCACCCAGAGCAAAGTTTTGATTTGTCAACAGAAAAATCAACATAAAAACAAGCATATACTCACCAATCAAAGGAATCTAAGGAACTCTGCTCAAGAGGGTGCTGCCTGGGTTTGGGTTAGGAGCAGAGTCAGCACAGCACCTGCATCCGCGCTGGTCTTCGGGGCTGGTATCGCAGCCCACAGCCGGACACCGAGCTCGGCTACTGGAGCTCGTGTGGTTCTCACCGCACGCACTGGCTCAGCTTGCAGGGCCGTGGACCTTTATAAGCTATTGTGAATCCAGGCCTTAGTATTTTCCTTAAAAACACAAGAAAAAGGAAAAAAAAACCACGACTGTAAGCGTTACGGTAATTACAAGGAGATTTTAACACGTCTCAATTTGCATTAATTAAATCAACAGGGAAGCTTCAATTGAGTAAATGAGGGGTTTTTTTTCTAAGCAGAAGCAAATGCTGCAGCAGGCTGGAGCTGGTAACTCCAGTCTGCTGCATGCATGTGCGGCGGGATGGGGAGGGATCTGCTGGCTGGAAGGGGCTTCCCAGGAGGGAGGGAGCCGCCGGCAGGACGAGCTGGGGGTGGGGAGGATGAGGAGAAGACTCTCATCTCTAAGATACTACCAGCTCCAAGCCGGGTCTTGTGCTGACACTGTCGCATTTCAGCCCCGAGCCGGGAGAGTGGAAAGCTTTGAAGCCGAAGCTGGTGGGAAAGCAGAGGTTGCTGTGCAGAGATAAGCCGTGGGTAAGAGGAATGCGTCCATTCATACCCCAGCCATGCTGCAAGCACAGCTGTGAGGGGAATATAAATGGGCAGCTCTTTTTTTTTTTTTTTTTTTTTTATTTTTAAAGCCACTGGTTTGAATATTAAAGTGGATCAGACACATTGAAATGCTTGGCTGGAAGTGAACTCTTTCCAACGCCCAACCCTCCAGGGCAGGGGATGGCTGGGTGCAGGCGGGTGCTGACCCCCCTGAGGTAACGGTGTCGGCTTTTCTTTCCCATGTCCCTGAGAGGCAAAGCCCCTCTGTGGATAAAACATGGGGGATTTACGGATATAACACCCGGCTAGTTCACATTCAAACCTGCACCTCTGCATTGTAAGGACGCAGCAACCAAGAGCTGGTGCCGGCACGCTGCTGTGGCAGATCGCATAGCGGGCTAACCCGTAACTCCTGCTTTTTGCCAGAAAATCTTCCAGTGTGGCACTGGCAAGCCTGGAGCAGCCCAGGCCACCCCAAAGACCGGAGGGTGGCAGGGAACGATGCTCTGTCCCTGCCCATGGCCGGCCTGGGAAACACTGGCTCCGGCAGAGCTGTCCCAGCCCCTTTCTTTCCGACCTCTCAGGCCCAGCAGAGTGATCCAAGCAAGCTGGGACGTGGGGAAAACACCTTCCTTGTGTGCTACGCCGGGATTTGTGCCACATCTTCCATGCACGCTGCCTCCAGCCTCGAGGCTGGAGCATGTAATGGGGATCTGGGAGAAAGTGCTGCTTGCAAGGGGAGCCTGATTGAAGAGATGGCTCCGGGCTGGATTTTAAAGCAGATGCAGTGAGTCAGTGAAGTAGGAAAATGCTCGGAGAGGGCTCCTGCACCACCACATCCTGCAGAGAGCATAGAGGGGACGATGGAGCGGGGGAAAGAGGGTGTCTGCCCTGCCCGAGTGACACCGGGGCTTTTCCGAACTCTCCTCTTTCTTCTGCTGGCATTTTCCTCCAGAGGCACAAAGACATTTGGGAACAGAAGGTGCAGAAACTGGCTGCGGAGTGGGGAGCAGCCCACGAGTGGGATGCAGGGCCAGGCAGAAGGACATTTGCCTGCTTCCTCTCTCCCCGAGCCCCACGGGCACTGGGGATGGTAATAAGCAGCTTTCTGTGAAACAAAGGGTTAACGAATGTCAGAGTCACCCTCTGAGGTCAGTGGGTTTCTGCCACCCCCTTCCCGAAAGCCTTTACATAAGAGTCTTGCAGAATTTATAGCCTGCCTCAGCTGCGCCCTGCCGGAGCCACGACCAGGCTGCTCCCCAGTAGCTGCCAGCGCAGATCCCCCGCCGTGCTAATTCAGGGAGGAAAATGGGATTTGATTTCTGCACCAGTCACTGTCTCTCACTGTTAAAACGGGACCTGGCGGGCTCTTCCCCCCCCCTCCCCGGCTCACCCACAGGATTCATCGCAAACATCAACCTTGAGTGTCCCCCACCCACCCTCAGCATCTCAGCGGAGGCTCCCTGGGTTGTCACCCCCCAGCCTGCTCCCAGGGCTAGACACGGTGGTTTAGGTGTAAAACAATTTTAAAAAAAAAGGATCTGGAAGCTTTAAAAGCACCGGGGTCTTGCGGTCCTATTCACATCAGCCCTTTGTGTCACTGGAGAGCAGAGGAGACGTTGAAAGATGTCCTCTCTGCTGCTGCACAGCGCTGCGCCTTCCCCCCGGGGCCATCCCGGAGCATCCTCAGCCCTAGGACTCACCTGTGACTAAGAGGGGCCGGGGGCCACCAGCGAGGCAAGGAGGTGGCCATCACAGTGAGACAAACAACTCGGGCACCGGAGGACTGAGGTGCGTCCATTCCCCTTCCTTCCCCTGGGAGAAGGGCTTTGCCAGTGCCCGTGTCACCCGCTGGCTCTGGGTGAGGAACAGCACGTGCCACCCAAACCCCTCTCTCCTCCAGCCTCAGCACCCCAGGAAACCCTGCCTCCACACGGCACCGGGCACCGTCGTCGGCAGCAGCTTCTCTCTGCGATGGCAGAAGGTGAAGCAAAGCCAGGGCTGCCGCTGCCGTCCCCCCGCACGTCCCCCAGCAGGAACGCCGCACCGCCGGCGGCGGGGACAATGCAAAAGCAGATGGTGTGCCAGGAGCCCGGGTGTTCCCAGCAGCTGCCGAGGCGGCGTGTCCGGGATTGCCGGCCCCCTCTCCCGCCGCAGTGCCAGCAAGGACCCTGGGGAGGGTCTCTGGTGGGGTAAATCTGTGCGGCTCCACCGGCTTCAGCCCTGCTTCGGGATGGCTGAGGATCGGACGCCCCTGAAAAAGCACCGCTTGCTCTAACATCTCTGGTGTTACCCAGGAACGTGCTGTACGCCCAAAGCGCCTTATTCCCACCGCCAGCACGTGCCTGTTTGCTCTTCATGCTGCAAAACCAGGCTGGGCTCTTTTCCTTCCATCCCCAGGGCTGATCCCAGTCCCCATTTCACATCCCTGCACTGCTGGGATGCTCAGAGATACTTCCAGCCAGCCCCTCGTTCTTTTTTCCCCCAGATTTTAGGTGTGGACTCAGGATTTTGCCCAGCTTTCCAAGACGATGAGACGATTCTACGCTTGGAGCGCTGATGCTGCACCTCTTTGCGCTGGTTCTTTTGAACTACCCCCACCCCATGGCGAACGAACCCAGGCCAGGGCCAGCGAGGGGCCGGTGCCCACCTACCCCCTGCGTGCAAGAAGGGTGTCACCTTGGGCACAAGTGACAACCAACTCAAGTCTTTGTCCCCAGGGATTTTATTCCCTTAGCCCCCACAGCCCACGCTGCAGGCAGCAGCCACAACAGCAGGGGTGTCCTGCAGAAAGGAGAAGGCTGAGCGGCCGGTGCCCAAACATCGCTGCAGAAGGTCCCTAATTTGGGAAGAAAAAGCTAAGAGAGGAGGCTCAGCAAAGCCCCACTGCTCTGCCCTCTGCAAGGGATGCCGTGTCCCTTTTTCACCACCAGTGCAATGGGACCTGGCTTCCCCGGCATGCATGGAGGAGCAAAAGGAGAAGAAAGGCACCAAAAGGCCAAAACGTGGAAGGCTGTGGCTCTGCACACACCCTGCTTGTCCCAGGGGGAAAAAGTCTCATGCAACAAGGACTGATCCTTACAGCAAAGGGCACCTGGACCCCCCTATCAGCCAAACAATCCCCCTGGCTGGTCCTTCAGCACGGGCAGACCTGGATACCTTCAGCACAGAGCAATCAAAGTCCTGGTGAAGGACATTTGGGACGGATTTACCGATGCTGATGTCCTCGAAGAGCCAAAGTGCTCACACGCATTCCTCTGCTCTCTGATGAACCTGGGAGCAAGAGTTGCCCCTTTCCTGATTAACCCAGCTCCTCCACCCCGCAAGTTTGGGGCCAGATCCTCCCCCTCGATGTCCCCCCACACTCGTCCCTCTAAAATCACAGCACTCAGACACAACCTTTCCCTCTATTTATTTCTCATTCCCCCTCAACATTTATGCTCATGGGTTCATCTTTATAGGAAAACTGTTGCCCTTGTTCGTGCAATGTGCCATGAGGCAGCGCATACACAAAAATAAGAGGCTGGGAGGTGATTTAAAACTGCCAAAAGCACCTCCAAGCACTACATTTCCTAGAGAGCTTTTCTACGACAAATCTCGCCTCAATGTTGTCCTTTTAAAGGCGGCAGAAACGAGCAGGGGGGAACCTGGCTCAGCAGGAAACCTTCCCGCTCCCCAGCAAGCAGCTGTCCGGGGTAATCCCAGAGAGACAAAAATCAGAGCGTGAACAAACCCAGCAGCCGGTCTGGAGCCTCGCCAGCCCGCAGCGCTGGGCTGGGCAGAAAGCCCGCTTCTGCCCGGGGTGCAGGTGACATCAAGCATCCAGGGATGCAGCAAAGCCCAGCCCAGCTCCTGCCGGGGTCGGCTGGAGCCACACAGAGAAACCCCATGCAATAAGAGCAGATTTTTCTCAGCTTGCAAGGAGAAAGCTCAGCCCCAGCATCATGGCGGTACACATTTGGGAAGGGCGGGAGGTGAAGACCCCAAGTGTGGGGGGCAGCTCGGCTTGCAGGAGGGATTTCATGCCTCCTGGGTTGCCCTCCCTTAACCCCCCACCCTGGTACCTGCTTGTTTCGGAAATGAAACTCCTTCTGCCCTTGGGGCCCCCGTCAGTAGGGGATCCACTCCTCTCTCCCAGCCTCTGCCATGCAGAAACACGTCACGGGGGCAGAATGGTCCCTGCAGCGGCAGGAGGGCAGGAGCGGCGGTGCAGGGGGCACTGGCAGCTCCCCGGGGCACGATGCCCTGCCAGCCCTGTCCTGCCCGGCTGGTGGATGGGGACCCACATGGGAGGCACCGGCGGGATCACTTGCCCCTCACGGCTGCCAAATTCGGCGGGGACCGAGGTGCCCACCCGTGCTCCAGCGGCACCACCACAAAGCCCCAGGACGCCAGCTTCGAGCAGACCGAGGAGTACAGGGTCCTGTCAGGGAGCCAGGGGGAGCGAGGTCAGGGCTGCCCCGCCAACGCAAAGCAGGTCCGAGCGGGGTTGTGGGGGGCCCAGGAGACCTGGGTCCCCATCCTGGCTCTGGCCCTGAGAAGGGACTCAGCACCCCCAGCCCTGCCCAGGGACCATCCTACCAAAGGGCTCCCAGGCTGTGGGAGATGATGATCAGTGGGTACCCGCTGCTGCAGGGCTTGAAAGCCCCCTTCCAGCTCACCAGCACTCTGCAGGAGCCTGCGGGGGAGAGAAACCCCCCAGGGAAAGGTGGGTGATGGCACCGGGGTCCGTGCTCAGCCCCATCCCTGCCACCTGCTCCCCTGAGCACCGGGGATGGGCTTGGTGTCATTGAACCCTGCTAAGGGAGCGGAAGCCCAGGGGATGGGGTAGCACCTGGGGTGGGGGACAGGGTGCTGGCCGCCCCCTTACCAATGGCGACGCTGAGCAGGGGCACAGCGCCAGCTGCGGTGGGCAAAGTCAGCCAGCCCGCTGCGCAGCATGGGACCCAGAGCGGCTGCTCGGCCCCTGCCCAGGGCAGGCAGGGGTAGAAGAGGCGAAGGAAGAGCCCCTGCAGGAGAGGAAAGGGGGACGTGGTGGGGACAGCACGGAGCGTGGGTGGCCATGTCCTTGGGTGAGCTCAGCCCTTGCAAAAAATCCTGGCTGGCTGCAGCCGCCCTGCTGTGCATGGAAGCCTGTCCCCATCCCTGTCCCCATCCCTGTCCCCGTCCCTGTACCGTACGTGCCGTGTACAGCCCACCATGACATCCGCACAGCCCACATAGTGAGGTTCCTTCCCCAAGGGCAGCACCAGCAACTGCGTCCCCCCATGCTGCCGCAGCCAAGGCTAGGCAGAGGCACAGGGTCAGGGTCCGTCCCCCGCCCAGGGGACCCCGACTCGGTCCCTCCTCCTTCCCCCACCCCTCTCCTGTTGCCCAGACCCCGGGCATTGCCCCCAGCAAACGCACCGGCAGCAAGAGGAGAAATGAGGCTCCCAATTCCCACCCCACCGAATTCCCACGGACGAAGACCCTTGGGGCTGCTCAGGGATGAAACCCCACGGTTTCTCTCCCGGGCACTGCCAGAGCGGGGCGGCGGGGCTGATGGCTGGTGGGTGCCCGACGGGGGCTCAGCAGGACCTGCCCCAGGGCCCCCCGGCTGCGGGGTCCCCGTCCCTGTCCCCCCTTGCTCCCGGGGATGCTGAGGCCAGACACTGCAGAGCTGGGGCGGCACAGGGGACGTGCGAGCAGGGGGTCAGCGTGGGGCTGGCAGCCCTGGCACCCCGGGTGGCCCCTGGCTCCTGGAGCGCTGCCCCCGGTGCAGAACTACAGCTCCCAGCAGCCCCCGGGGCGGGAGAACCACAACTCCCAGCATGGCCCTGGCCTGGGACCACACCTCCCAGTATGCGCTGGGTCCCCGGGACTACACCTCCCAGTATCCCCAGCTGAACTACAGATCCCAGTGCTTCCCAGTGCCCGCCTCAGAGCCCTCCCCGCAGCCCGCAGTGCCAGCGCTGCCAGTTACCATCGCAGCTTCCAGTACTCCCAGTGCTCTCCAGCTTCCAGTGCCCTCACTTATCCCCGCAGCTCCCAGTGCTCCCCAAGAGCTCCCAGTGCTCCCCGCCATCTTCCCCTATGGCTCCCCCAGCTCCCCAGTTCCCAGCACCCCCCCAGGACCCAGTATCTCCCATTCCCCCTCTCCCCAGCGCCCCCCCGCACCCACCAGTGCACTGGGTCACAGCTCCCAGCACGCACCAGTGCTCTCCAGTCCCCCCCCCCCAGACACGGCACAGCTCCCAGTGCCCCCACTGCAATATCACAGCTCCCAGTGCCACCAATGCCAGGTGCAGCTCCCAGTCCCACCAGGCTACCCTGTCCCTGTCTGCACCCCAGCTGGGTTCTTGCCCCCCGGCCTGGGGACCCTGGGGACTGTCCCCGTGTCCCCGCCCTGAGCCCCACACGTGCCGCAGGGATCCCGCTGCCCGTCCCCACATTCCCTGTCCTTCGGTTAATCCGCTTTCTGCAGCTAAGGCAGCTCCGGGCCCACCATAATCCCTTCTGCGGCCAGGGATTAACTCCCCACGGGGCCAGAGCCGACCAGGCCCAGCAAATAAATATCCAAAGATTTGGTAAAAAATGTCCCCACCGAGCTGCTGCGCACACAGCCCCACGCCGGGTGCCCCAGCGTGGTCCCCTGCGTGCACGGGGAAACCGAGGCACCGAATGGGGCCCTGGGGCTGTCACTCTGCGTGTGTCCCCTGGGACCCAGCTGGCTGCTGGGGCAGGGAGAGGGGACCCCAGCCAGCACCCGCCAGCACAGCCACCCTGGGGTGCCTGGTGCCTTCTCCCCAGGGCTGGTGGCACCCTGACCTGGGCCAGGCACCCGTCCTGCCCAGAGGCTGGTCCACCTGCAGGCTGAGGCCGGCCAGGTTGTTACACCCATGGATGGGATCCAGCGCCCTAACGCGTCCCGGCTTGCCCGGCCGGCGGGGCAGGGCGGAGGGTGGCTGGCACGGCTGGGGATGCCGGCGCAGGGTGGGAGAGGCGAGCCCTGACCTGTCCCTGCTGCCCGCTCCAGCCCACGCCGGGCTCCTCACGGTGGGGCTCAGCCCCCCCAGTACCCCCCCATCACTCCAGCAAAGCCGCCCCTGGGAGAGGGCCCTGGCTGGAGATGGTAGGGGCTGCTCAAGGCAATGGGTCCGGCTGCTGGGGGCCATCCCGCTCTTGCCTCTGATTGAGCCCTGGGGGACAGGGGTGTGGGGGTCCCACAGGCGAAGCCCTGGGGTCCCGGTTACGTGGGTGCCGCCGAGGGAGCGCTGGGGGCCAGTTCGCTTCTCTGCTGCCCAGATCCCGCCACGCTGGGCTCCCGTGGCATTTACAGGGGCTTTCTTTAGAGGGATTAACTCAGCCCACGCTCCCACTCGGCTCCCGCTCCACCATCAAGAGTTCTCACAGACGTGTGCTGTGGACGGCTGATTTGGGAGGGCCAGGCCATGCTGGGACCCTTACCTATGCCCCGTGGGAGGTGAACCCCACAGTCTACCACTGGCTTTGTGCCGTGGCCCCCAGTTCCCCTGAGTGGCGGGGTCTGGAGCTGGGTTTGGCTGAGGTAAGAGCTGCCAGGCTGCAAAAGGGCTTGTGCTTCCCACTCCATGCTGGGAGCCGGGGGTGTCACTGGAGCCTGGGGGTGTCACTGGAGCTTGGGGGCTGTCACTGGTGGAAGTGGCCCCAGCTGTGTTTCTGGCCTCTCCCTGCTCCCCACCGCTGCCCCATCGTGACCCCGTTGCTTCCCTATATCTGCCCCGACCCTTTGGGGGTTCCCCAGGGGGCTCCAGCGCACAGAGGGGCTGAAGGCAGCCGCACCCCAGGGCTGAGAGCAGCGGGGCGGGTCGCTCCCCTCGGGGCTCCCCGGCACCGGACGCCACGGTGAGCAGGGACGCGAGTGGGACACAGGACGTGGGACGGCCCTCGCGTGGGGTCCCACAGGGGGCGGGCGGCGCAGGGACCCCGCGGAGCCCGGGCACGCACCCCCGGCGCGCGGGGAACCCCCCCCTCGTCCCACGTGGGCGCTGCGCGGGTGGCAGGGCGCGGCCAATGGGAAGGCGCCGCAGGGGGGGGAGCTCCGCGGGGCGCGCCCGCGGCCGGCGGGGCCACGCCCAGGGGGCCGGGCCCTGGCCGGGGAGCAGAGGGGGGGGCAAGGGGACAGGGGGACAGCCAGCCCGGGGGGGGACGGGGACAGCCAGACGGACGGGGGACGGCCAGCCCCAGGGGCGGGACGGGGACGCCAGACGGACGGGGGACGCCAGCCCCGGGGGGGGGACGGGGACAGCAACGGACGGGGGACAGCCAGCCCCGGGGGGGGGACGGGGACAGACAAACGGACGGGGGACAGCCAGCCCCGAGGCGGGGGGGACAGGCCGACAGGCAGCCACGAGTTTTGCAGGCAGCCGGGGTCTTGCACAGGCAGCTGGGGGGGGGACGCGGGGACAGACGGACAAGGTGACAAGGGGGACACACACGCCCACCCCCCCAGCTCGGCGCACCCCGCCGGGGGCACCGCCGCGGAAAGCGAGCGGAGGGGGAGACCCCCGGGCCGGGGGCGCGGAGCCCCGCGCAGCGGCTGCGGCTCCTCCGTGCGGCCGCGCACCGGGAGCGCTGCGCCGCGGGCAGGGAGAGCCCGGAGGAGCGGCGGGGCGGCTGCTTCGCCGCCTTCCCCGGCCGGGGATGCAGCCCGGAGCCGCGGGGAGCCGAGTATCGAGACTTGGGGGCACGGCGGCCCGAAAGCCCCCCGGAGCTGTGTGTCCCCAAAGGTAACGGGGGGCGGTTGGGGGCGGGGCTCTGGGGGGAGTAGGAGGATTTATTCCCAGGAATGGGTCTGGGAAGGGGGGTCCCACCGCGGGGATGTGGGGAGCCGCTTGTGGTGACAAGGGTTCGTGGCGGCGGGACGGTGACGGTGTGACCTCTCCCCTTCCCCAGGGATTTGAAGCCGAGCCAAGCGGCGATGGAAATGTCATTGTCACAGCACAGGGGCCCGGCAAAGTAAACGCTGCGTTGGAGGGAAGGGAGCAGGACGCTGCTGCACCGAGCTCTGCTCTGCAGCTGGAGAGTGGGACAGCCCCAAAAAGCCAGCGCAGCCCTGGTCAGTGGGGGCAACAAGAGGACCGTGGGGTTCATCCACGCTCCCACGGGCCACAAGGGCCACAAGACAGTACCTGGGGACCGGGAGCCATCCCACCGCCCACCTGGGGTTTGGGACATTGGCCTTTCAACCGGACTCGGGTGCCCATCCGAGCCCGATGAGGAGCCGGGGCAGCGCGTGAACCTATGCAGACCAGGAAGAAATACATTTTCCTGACTTTACTTGCCTCTTGGCTCCTGCTTTTCTTCTTTGGAGGAGACCAGCTGCGCCGTTTCGCTTTCTTTTCTGGGAGGAAAGCTGAAGTCCGGAGGAACTGGCCCCGCTGGACGGATCGGTCCCTCCTCAAAAGCTTTGCAGACCCCGAGGAGCTCGAGAACGATGGGGACCCGTTGCTGGCATCGCCCCGGGCACTGCGGGCGGCACGGCTGAGCGTCTACAAGAACAGCAGATGCCGGATGGAAACCTGCTTCGACTTCTCCAGGTGTGAGAAGCACGGCTTCAAAGTCTTCACGTACCCCCGGGAGAGGGACCAGCCCCTTTCAGAGAATTATGGCAAAATCCTCACCTCCATCGAGCGTTCTCGCTACTACACCCCGAACCCCGAGGAAGCCTGCCTCTTCATCCTCAGCATCGACACGCTGGACCGTGACCATCTCTCACGTCAATACGTCCGTAACGTCGATGAGAAAATCCACAGCTTCCCGCTCTGGAATGGTGGCCGTAACCACCTCATCTTCAACCTCTACTCGGGCACCTGGCCCAATTACACCGAGGACCTGGGCTTTGACATCGGCCAGGCCATCCTGGCCAAAGCCAGCTTCTACACCGAGAGCTTCAGGCCCGGCTTTGACATCTCCATCCCTCTCTTCTCCAAGGACCACCCACAGCGCGGCGGGGAGAGGGGGTGGTTGTATCAGGACTCGATCCACCCGAAAAAAAAATACTTGTTGGTGTTCAAGGGGAAGCGGTACCTGACCGGCATCGGCTCCGGCACCAGGAACGCGCTGCACCACATCCACAACGGGAAGGACATCATCTCGCTCACCACCTGCAAGCACGGCAAGGACTGGGAGAAGCACAAGGACACGCGCTGCGACAAGGATAATGTCGACTACGAAAAGTGAGTCGGAGATGGGGTGGGAGAGGGGATCTGGTGGGGGGAACACCCCGCAAATGTTCCTGCCCCGCTGCGGGGTACAGCCGTGCCCGTCTGTGGTGGCTGGACCTCCAGAGGTGGGGAGAGAGGAAAGTTTTGGGCTCTCCCAAAATAGAAGAGGGTTTCATTTCCATAGTGGGGAGCGAGGCGCTGGTTGTTCAGGGCTTTCCTGTTCTGTATTAAAGTTCGAGTAATCTGGTGAGAGCGGCTCTTATCTGCAATCACCGCGGCTGCCTCTAATACGATTTCCCTTTTTCCTAACGCTGATGAATGATGCTTTTCTTCTCCCCCCTCCTGCCCTCCCCTAACATAAATGTTTATCTTGGAGATGAGCCCAAAACATCCCCCCCCTCACTGGCTCTACTAAAAATCCCGCAAAACTGGCGGGTGCTTGGGCATCCCGGTGTGGGCGGCCCTGAGATCATGGTGGGGTTGGGGGGGTCCCCCTGTGTCTCCCCCTCACAAATGGGGATGGCAGCAGCAGTGTGTGATGGACCTTAGCGGAAAAACTGGGGAGACAAAGTTCTGTGAGTTTGGGGGGCTCCATGCTGTGGGGACGCACGCCAACTCCTCACCTCCCCGTCCTGCTGCTCAGGACCTGTTGCCAGCTGCTTGCTCCAGGGCTGGTAAGCACAGACCCCATCCCGCTGGTGATGGGCAGGTCCCCGTCCCACTGCCTGGGGACATCTCGCAGCCACCCGGCCGGAGAGCAGATGGGGAGAGGCCACGCTGGGCATCATCCTCAAAGCGTCTTAGGAGGTGCCGGGAGGTAAAAGTGGAGCTGGGGTGCTGCAGGCACCGGGATTAGCCGGGTTTTGGGGCAGCTTGGGCACCACGTGGCCCCGTGCAATGGGTGCCACCAGCCCGGCAGGGTCAGCCCCTGCAGCAGAGGCTTTTAGGGAATGGGGCATTGAAGGATGGTGGGGGACGCCACGGGCTGGTGGGATGGGGGGACCAAGGTCAGCCCCGTGCTGTGCCAAGAGATGGTGGGATGGGAAATTCCCCTCCCTCCAGGCCCAGGTAATCCCCTAATGCTGTTTGTAAGTACAGGAGATTTACACCTCGCCCGGGAGGGCTTTAGGCAGCAGATAGATGGGGAACACATGGCGCAGGGCAGCGTGCTCCTGCGTGACCCCAAGCCCCCACCATCCTGCTTGTCCCCATGGGACACCCGGGCAAAAAGCCATCGGCACCTCCATCGTGCAAGGCCAGCTCTGTCTGACCTCAGGCAAGGGATTCCTGCCCCAGGAAATGTCCCCAGACGTGGAGCTGGGACAGTGGCAGAGTGGCGATGGGGACAGGCCAGCGGGGAGGGGATGCATCACAGTCAGCAAAGCGAGACCCCAGCTGCCCCAGTGCATTGGGGACATCCCCATTTGCTTGGGGCGGTGGGTGCCGGCATGGCAGAGGGCAGCACGGGGAGCAGAGGAAGGCCTTGCTGGGGGCTCCATCATCCTCCTCGCACCCAGGGGGCTGCCTGAAACAAACCAGTTCTGTCCCTGGATAAAGGGTAGCTTGTAGCAGCACCGCGGGCTGCCCCTGCTGCAGGCTGCCCCCGGTATAAAGCAATCAAAGTGGGTTGGGAAAGGCTCTCTGGAGCCGACAGGTCCCCCGGCGGCACCGTGCCTGGCCGGAGCCATGGAGGGGCCGGGTGGAGGGAGCGTGGCGGGCGGCCATCCCAGCTCCTAACAAAACAAGGAAGCCCTGACGGCGTGATTACCCGGAAACCGCAGCGCGTCAGGAGCAAAGTATTTCCATCGGGAGGTTTTGGCCCCGCAGCCCAGCCGGCGCCAGCCTCCCTGCAACGGCTGCCTGCAAGGGGAGGCTGCCCACGGCTGCTCTGCCCCCCGGGACCCATCCTGCTGCCCACCCAGCCTGGCAGTGGGAATGGTCCCGCAGAGGTGCTGGTGGTCACGGCCGGGCTGGGGTCCCTGAGGAGCGGATGGCAGTGGGGCTGCCCCAAGAGTGAGCACCGGCAGCATCCGGCCCCGGGGATGTGGCCATTGCTGCTGCAGCTTTGTGGGGGGGTCTGGGCCATGTTTGAGTCGCCCTTGCCCCTCCGGCCGGTCACCCGGCCAGGAGCTGGGTTGTAATGGGGCAGGGTGCGCTCATGGGGTTTTCGACATCCATTGGAGATGTTGGGGTGGTTCCTCCAGAGGCAGGTTTTGATCATAAAACTTTGTGCCTTGGGGCCGATTTCCCACATCCCGGGGTGCTAGGATGCTCCAGCACCCATGGCGGGGGGGGGCACATCCTCAACCCCCAGGTTGGCACCAGCCCCATGTCCCCACCGCAGGGAGACCTTTCCCCCTGGGGACCAGCACGTTTCAAGCAGCCCTTTGGCCTCGCAGCCCCCCACGACTGGACCATGTGCATCTCCCCCAGCCCATCTAGGACCCGGCTGCCCCGTCCCTCCCTCCCTGTGGGCAGGAACAGACGGGGTCTGTCCCGACCTAATGTCAATATTGGATTTTCCGGCGCGGTCGCAGGGACCCGGCAGTGGACGCGCCTCTCCCCACCGGGCGCACAGAAGGGGCTTTCATAGCCCCATGGTGCAAGCCAGCCCGGGGGCGGGGGGGCACGCTGCCTGCACCCCTGTGGGCAGCCAGCCCTCTGCCCCCACCGAAATGCTGCCAGGGCAGGCAGGGCTGTTCCTGCCCGGCAAGTCTGGGCACGGCAGAGGAGTCGCTGCAGTTTCGGGCTCGGGGGTTCGGGCACTGGCTTTGCATGGGGTTTCATTACAGGCGGGTGGAGGGAGCTGGGTGACACCATGGAAAGCCAAGCACCGCCTGGGCACCAGGGTCCTATCCTGACCTCCCTCTTCAAGCCAAATTTGGTTCCTAGCTCCGCCACAGGTTCTCTTTCTGACCATGGACGTGACCCTCCACCACCCAGCGCAATCTCTGCTCCACCAGCCCCATGGAGCCGGGGCTGTTCAGAGCCAAAATCAGCCCCGATCAATCCTAACGCTTGCTGGGTCTGACCCCATGCCCCCTGGGGGGGGATGCTCAACCTTGCTGGGTGCCAGCAAGACCCCCTGGGATGGTCATGGGTTGGGGGGGGGGGGGGGGCATACCTGACCCCCACCCCATCTCCCATCCCAGGTTCGACTACCAGGAGCTGCTGCACAACTCCACCTTCTGCATCGTGCCGCGGGGCAGGCGCTTGGGCTCCTTCCGCTTCCTGGAGGCACTGCAGGTATGGGGCAGGTGGGGAGAATGGGGAACCCCACTCCAGGGCCTAGGGGCTCTGTCCCAGCTTGTATGGGGTCCCACCGCAGGCTGCCTGCATCCCCGTGCTGCTGAGCGATGGCTGGGAGCTGCCCTTCGCCGAGGCCATCGACTGGGGCAAAGCCGCTCTCGTGGGCAATGAGAGGCTGCTGCTGCAGGTACTGTGGCCGGGTCCTGCCCCACACCGCACACAAGGGACCCCCCAGTAATGACACCAGTGGTGGTGGAGCCCCCAGTCAAGCTTTGGGGTGAAACCTCCGCGGTGGAGCCTGGCAGCCCTCCTGTGGGTGGATGCAGGGGGGGCTCACCCAGCCAGTGGTCCCGTCCCAGCCGCAGCTCTGGGGCATTGTTTGTCCTGGGGGGGGTGCTGAGCACCCTGGGGGGTCCTGGGCTAGATCCTGCTCCAGGGAGAGGAGATGGCAGAGCTGCAGCAGGGCGGTGGCACAGCATCCTTGGCCACGGGGTGTCCCTCGGGATGGCACAGAGGTCATGGAGGCAAGGGAACCCTGCTGGGGAACCAGGGGGGGCTGAAGTGAGAAACCAGCCACCCCCCTGCCACTGCAGATCCCCTCTGCCGTCCGCTGCATCCACCAGGAGCGTGTGCTGGCTTTCCAGCAGCAGACCCAGTTCCTGTGGGATGCGTACTTTTCCTCTGTTGACAAGATCGTGCACACCACGCTGGAGGTGAGCCCTCCCCCTGAACTCCCCCCGCGGCCCCCGGGGTCACAACTGGGGTGCTGAGAGCATCTCTCTGGCCCCTGGCAGATCATTAAGGACCGGCTGCTCCCACACCACTCCCGATCCCGTTTCTTCTGGAACACACTGCCCGGGGGGCTCCTGGCCCTACCCGACTTCTCCACCTACCTCGGGGACTTTCCCTTCTACTACCTGCAGCACGGTAGGACCCCTCCTGCCCTGGCTGAGCACAGCAAACTCAGTGCATGCCACAGCACCTATCTTCTCCCCCTCCTTTTTCAGGCTCCAGCCCCTCCAAGAAGTTCACAGCTTTCATCCGGGTTGTCTCTCCATCCGGCTCCCTCTCCCAGTCCATCCTCAGGCTCATCCAGGCTGTCTCTGGATCCCAGTACTGCGCCCAGGTTGGGGGAGCTGAGCCCCGCACCGCTCGGTGCACCTCCCTGGGATGCAGCAGGAGGGATGGGGCAGGGTCCCGTGGGCTGGGAAGGGTGAGGCTGGGGCTGGGGGTGGGAGGGGGTGGCTGATGGCGTCATACTTGGGTTGACAGAGGTGGGACCACCCATGAGTTTATTGCAGTCCAAACCACCGTGAGATGGTTTTGGGGTGAGCAGGTCCCGCTGCAGTGCTGCGGGGGGAGGGGCTCAGCCCTGGTGGCCCTGCAAACACCAATGCACCAACGCACCCCAATGGGTCAGCCCAGCCAAACACCCCTGGACGTGCTGGTACCCCCCCTGCAGATCCTGGTGCTGTGGAGCTGTGAGAAGCCACCACCGCCGAGTGGGAAATGGCCTCAGACCACCGTGCCTCTGACCATCATCCAGGGCAGGAGGAAGGTGAGAGGAGCCAGGATGCAGGCAGGGAGCCGGGACACAGGCAGAGAGCAGGGACACCCACCCCATGGCACATCCCAACCTGTCTTTCCCCTCCCCATAGCTCAGCGACCGCTTCTTCCCCTACACGGCCATCCAGACGGACGCCGTGCTGAGCCTGGACGAGCACACCAGCCTCTCAACCAGCGAGGTGAGGCCATGGGTGCTGCGGTCCCCGGCCCCGTGGAGCTGGGGCAAGCCCCATGCTGACCAGGGAGGCTGCTTAGTGGCCACTGCGGGGCTGTCAAGGAGCGATGCCCGCTGTCCCCGTGTCCCCGTGCCCAGGGCACACCTCCGGGGGAAGGCAGGGCCGGCGGGTGAGCCCCCTCCCGCAGGTTCCCGCAGCTCGGTGACACCGTCCCCCATCCCACGCCAGGTGGACTTTGCCTTCGTGGTGTGGCGCAGCTTCCCCGAGCGCATCGTGGGCTTCCCCACTCAGAGCCACTTCTGGGACACCGAAAAGAGGCGCTGGGGCTACACCTCCAAATGGACCAACGAGCTCTCCATCGTCCTCACCGCTGCCGACCTTCTACCACAGGTACCCAGCTGGGGAGGGGCCAGCGGGGCAGGGGGCTCGGCCGCATCCTGCCCCCCCCTCCCCTCGCTCCCTCCCCAGGTATTATCACAGCCTCTTCACGGAGTACCTGCCGGCGGGGCTGCGGGACCTGGTGGACGGCCTGGCCGCCTGCGAGGACATCCTGATGAACGTCCTTGTGGCTGCCGTCACCAAGCTGCCACCCATCAAGGTCACCCAGCGGAAGCAGCACAAGGAGACCGTGCCCCAGCAGGTAGGGTGCAAGGGGGGGGATGCAGGAACCTCCCCAGCCGGGGAGCGAAGCCCCTCACCTCCACGCTCCCATCCTGCCAAGTTGAAGGGCACGGCGGGGGTGGCCGACGGCTGGCGTTTCTCCCAGCAGCAGGACTGCCTCAACCAGTTGGTGGACTGGTTCGGCTACATGCCCCTCGTGTCCTCCCAGCTGCGCCTCGACCCCGTCCTCTTCAAGGACCAGGTCTCTGTCCTGCGCAAGAAATACCCACGCTTGGAAAAACCCTGAGGGCTGCTGCTGGGGATCGGGGTCGGGGCCGGCCCCGGGCGCCCCGTTCCTGGTGCACAGAGCCCTCCTGGAGCAGGCGGTTGCTGCTGACGGGGTTTTACTCGTTATTGGGTTTTACCAGTACAATAAAGGTGGGTGGAGAGGCAGAGTCCGGCCGGTGGCTGTAGGATGCGGGGGAGCAAGCTGTGCCCAGCAGGGAGCACTGGGGGTTTAGGGCACCGGTGCTTCTGCCATCGGCGGCTGCCCGGGCACCCTGGGAATAACCCAGGGTGCAGCACCCAATTGCGCATGCAGCCCCCCCAGCCCCGTAGGGAGGGGGAGTCCTTTGGCTTCCCGAGGGCAAACAGAAGAGTGGTAAGAGGTGAGAGCAGGGCAAGTGTGTCCTCCCTCCACCCAGCTGGGATGGGTGCCCCCGCAGCCCCCAGGGTACCCCAGCACTCCCCGAAGAAGGGAAAAGGGTCGTTTCAGCCGCCGCCTTTCCCCCCAGCTGAATAAACAGGGAAAATTAAGGCTGCTGGCCTCCAGCAGTGGCTCTCCTCCGCCTGCTGCAGCCGTGGGTCTGTCCTTGCCACCTTCGCTCCCAAGCAAACACCCGAGATAACGCCCCTGTGGCACCAGACCCAAAGTCCCCCCCCCCCGCACGCACCCAGCCCTTTGCTCCGCTTTATTTTCCATCCATGAAAAGTCCCCCCCAAGGACACAAGGGGGCTGCCGGTGGGGGGGGCTCAGTCGCAGGGGGGCTGGCATTCCCGGCAGTCCCGCATCTCCTCGGAGTAGCTCTCCACCTGGATGGTGGTGGTGTGGAAGCGGAAGGTGCCCTGCAGCCGGGAGCTGGCCTCCTCCAGCACCTCCTGCGCGCTGGCGCCCGCGTCTGCAAGGAGCAAGGGAAGGGGTGTCGGGGTGTGGGTGAACCCCCAAATGCCTCCCCCCCTCCCTCCATTGCTTCCCCGGGGAGCGACACTCACTGATGGCGATGTGCACCGAGAGCAGTGGCTGCGCTGCTGTCAGCGCCCAGATGTGGAGGCTGTGCACGGCCTCCACCCCCGCCACCGCCAGCAGCGTCTCCTGCACAGCGTTGAAGTCCATCCCTTTAGGGGTGCCTGGGGAGGGGGAGCCACAGGCGCTGGAGGGATGGGGGCTGCCGCACCCATGGGTGGCCCCACGGACCGGACCCCCCCAGTGGGTTCCTACCCTCCATGAGGACGAGGAGGACGTCACGGAGGATGGTCAGCGTTGTCCCCAGCACCAGCGCGGAGAAGAGGAAGGTGCAGATGGGGTCCACATACTTGTACTCGGGCTGGAGGGGGTGCAAGAGGGTGCTGTCACCCCACCCCAAATCCCCATCTGCACCAGCAGGGAAGGGACATGGTCCCCTCCATCTCACCCCCGTGCCTGGCCAGGGCTGGCTGAAGCCGCTGTCCCCATGTCCCCAGCATCCCCTTTGCCCCCAGTAACCACCCAGACCTTAAAGAAGATGATGTAGGACGCAATGAGGACGCCAACGCTCTGCAGCAGGTCCCCCACGACATGGACGAAGGCGGCACGAACACTGGCATTGGGCTGCTCGCTGGCCGCCCCATGGCTGTGCCTGTGCCCAGTCTGGTGCAGGGCCACCCCCATCCTGTGGGTAGGGCAGCGGTGATGTCCCTGGGGCCACTGGGCACGGGAAGGGGGGGGACACCTGGGGAGGGTGAGAGCCAGCCGTACATACACGATGTTGACGGCCACAGCGCAGGCGGAGGTGATGAGCATGACACTGCCCTCAATGTCGTAGTTGGCCGAGAGCAGACGCTGGGCCGCCAGGTAGACCAGGACACCCGTCACCACCCAGATGGAGAGCACGGAGAGCAGGGCCCCCAGGATCTCTGTGGAGAGGACAAGTCCGCCCCACGTTGCCACCACACCAAGCCCAAGCACCCTCCTGGCCCCCCGGCAGCACCAGGGCTCAGGGTGGGCACCCAGCACCCATCCCCAGGGTTGCTCCCTGCACAGGGACAGTGGTGCCTCTGCCCTCCCGTGCCCATGGTATCTGGGCTTTGCCAAGGCTGCCATGCCCCCCCAGGGCTCCCCAGGGCACCCGGTCCCCATGGGGAGGGCACCCTGGGATGCTCCAAGTGCTCCCTGGGGTCCCCAGGAGCCAGATGGCAGCCCCAGTGGTGGTGCCGCCCCGTTACCTGCCCGGTGCCAGCCAAAGTTCATGGTTTTGGTGGGGGGGCGCGAGGACACCCAGAGTGCAAAGAGGCTGATCATGATGCTGGCGAAGTCTGTCAGGAGGTGGGCTGCGTCCGTCAGGATGGCCAGGCTGTGCGCCAGGTACCCGCCTGTGGAGAGGGATCAGCGGGGTGGCATTGGGGAGGGTCCCAGGGGGGGTCACCCCATGCCACAGTGGGGGACCCACTGGGCTCTTTGATAGGCTGAAAAGCAATGGGGAGCCCTTGCCTGCACCCACGGCGGGGAATCAGGACAAGAGGGGCTGCGGGCAGCCACTTGGGGGGACCCCGTGGGGAGCACCCCGGCCAGACCCTGCACCCACCACTCACCCACGGCTTCCCCCACCATGAAGACAAGGCAGATGCCAGCCGCCAGGTACAGTTTCCTGCGTGCCCGCTGCTGCTGGCCAGGGTGACCAGCAGCCCCCCGCGTGTGGCAGTGCCGGCTGCGCCGCGTCCCCAGCTCCAGGGCAGGCGCCTGTCCCTGCACTGAGTTGTGCCCGTTCTTTTGTGCAGCCCCCAGGTAGGACCTGCCAGGGCAGAGAGGTGGTCAGGGGCTGGAGCTGAGGGGCCTGGGAGAATTTGGGGGGAGCAGGTTGCACCCTGAATGCTCCCCCCCCAGCCCCTTCCCTGGCCAGATGCCTCCAGGGGACCCCACCTGGGAGCCCCACGGGGAAGTGGGGACACCATGTCCCCCAACCCCCCCTTGGGTGCCCCCCTACCCGCCTGCGCCCTCGCTCAGCAGTTGCCGTTTCTCCTCGCTCGCTGCCATCCTCCTGCGGGCAGGGGGCCAGGGCGGGTGACCCCGGAGCGTGGCTGGCGCTGGTGGTGGCCGGTGGCCTCGGCCCGTGCGAAATGCTGGGGACTCGTGTGCAAAGCCTGGCCTGGGGGGGGTGGGGAGGGCCAGGCCGGCTGCAAAGCGCCCGAGGCCGTCTGCCCCGGGGGGGGCCCGCTCACCCGGCACCTGGGGGGCTGCAGATGGAGTTGGGGGGGGGGGGATTGCTCAGGGACCCCCCATGGGCACCCCCCAGGAACCACACACCAGGGCGTGGATCCAGCCCCTGAGGCAGGGGGAGGATGGAGCATCCCCTTGTCCCCACTAAAGGCATCCAGTGACACCCCCCCCCCGCTCTAGGGAGCCCTCCCCCCAGTTTAGATCCAGCCGCAGAGCAGCCATGTGACAGATCAGCCTGGGACCAGACCCTCCCACACAGCAGTGACTCCTGCCTACCACCCCAGGGGAGCAGCACTAATTGCCCTGGGGCTAATTGCAATCGGAACACAGCCCAGAGCACCGCTGCAGGCACTGCCTCAGTTTCCCCTTGGCCAGGCGCTGAGCCGGGCTTGGGTTTTTGCAGGAGAAAAGCATTTGTGGTATATTTTTGCATTCATGGTATATTTTTGCAGTCATGCGAGCTCAGCCGGCAGCAAAACAGGAGCTTGATGCCGATGCCGTCCCTGTTTCGGGGACTGGCACAGCCCAGAGCATCCTCACCCCCCTCCTGCCCCATCCCCAAGCCCAGGTGAGCAGTGGCCCCGGGCACCCCATCACCAGGACACAAATCCTGCTGGGTGCCGACCTGTTACATCCCCAGGCAGGTGGCCAAGCGTGGGGTGCCAGCACTGCCAGAGGTGCTAATGAGGTCAAAAATTAAGTGTTGGACCAGGAGGTGTCCCTCTGCCGTGCCAGGGCTGGCAGGGACATAGGTGATAGCACCGGCCCGGCAAAACCACCCGCATCCCCCGTGCCCATCGCAGGGCTGGCAAGCTGAGAATGAGAGGCAAGGAAAAAAACCCACTCAAAACACCGGTTTTCTTTACAAAATACACAAAATTCAAATCCATGACAATTATATACAAAACAAGGAAGATATAAAATGTACAGAACTGTCCTGTTTGCACCTGTATAGAAAAGTGTCCTGTGCTGGAGCAGGCGCCGGCTTGCAAGGCTGCCGGCCCCCACAGCGTGTCCCCCCCATCCTGAGTCCCGTCGCCGGACATCCTGCGCCCGCGGCGTTTCTCCTGCGCTGGCAACGCTGCGGCAGCTACTGGGGAGCTGCCAGGGGAAGAGGAGGGGGGGAGTCAAGGGGGGTCCAAGTCCCCGAAGCTCCCCCATGGGTGCTTGAGGGTCCCTGGGGAGGTGGGCCTGGCCGTGCCACCCCTCTTACCTGTCACTGCCCTCTCGGGCGCTGTGTCCTCCTCCACCTCTTCTTCCTCCCCATCGAAGTACTCCTCATCTTCCTCAGCTGCAAACAGGCAGCAAACGTCACAGCGCGGCCACCGGGAAACGTGGTGGGTGCCACCAGATCGGTGGCAGTTGGTAAAGGGGCATCAGGGGGTCAGGAGCTGAATTACCGGGGATGAAGTCCAAGGCGCAGACCGCCTCAGCGAGGTGGTCCAGGCTCACTGAGAAGGCATCCATGCTCTCGTAGCCGTGCTCGATCTTCTCCAGCTTGCCACCTTTGGATGCCTCCACGATCCTGGGCAGGGAGAGCACAGCCTGGTCCCCTCCTGTCCCCTTGCCAGGCTGGGGGACCGCTGCCCCGACCCCCCCACCCTCACCACCTGGGCACCCTCTGGCCGAATCCCTCCCAGCTGTGGGACAGGGATTAGGGATGGGCAAATTTTCCCCAATTTGGGCACTTACGTTTTAATGAGCTGCTTGGCATTCTGTGGGGAGGAAGAGGAGAAGTCAGTGGAGCCGTGTGGCAGCACCAGGATGTCCCCAAGCCGGTGGGACCCCATGCAGACACCAGCAGGGGAGGGGTTTGGGGGTCTTACCATGAGGAAGGTGGCCCCCCCGGTCTCCTCCATGGCCTGGATGGCTGTCTCCACCAGCCGGCTTGACTTCTCCAGCTGCTCCTTGTACTGGTGGATGAGGCCCTGGACGAAGCCCGTCTTGTCACCCTGCTCCTGGGTGATGCGCTGCAGCAGCTCCAACTTCTTCTCCTCCAGCAGCGCTGCCAAGGCGTCGAAGCGAGCACACAGCTCCCTCTTGGCCGCCTCGCTGTTCTCCTGCGGGGACGAGGGGCAAGGGATGTCACGTGTGTGTCCCTCGCAGCATCCTGGGGCTTCCCTGCTCTGTGGGCTCCAGCTCCCTCCCAGCCATCCCAAATATTCTTTGGCTGAGGTTTCACCCCTGGATTTTGGAGGGCTCCTTTGCCCCCCCTTCCTCACCTCGGTGCTCCGGCACGAGTCCTCCAGCTGGGAGATGATCGTCTGGATCCGGTCGTTCCCCGCCACCAGCATGGAGATGCAGTTGTTCAGCTCAGTCTGGGCAGGGACGGACAGACAGAAACAGCTTGAACCCCAGCAGGGACAGGGACGGGGACATTTCCTATCCTGACGTGGGGATGGGCTGGGCATTGCCTGGCCCCAGCTCCGCTCCCCCCACATCTCCCCATGAGCTGTGGCCACTCTAAATATAGGCTGTCTCCTGGGTGAAGTCACCCAGGGGCTATTAATACCCCATGAGCGGGTCCCAGCGCTATTTGTGGCTGTCCCAGCTCAGCACATTGCCCCGGGACTGGCCATGTCCCCCGCAGCCCCCCCATCGCCCTGCACAGTACCTTCTGGCCCTGGAAGACAGTTTGCAGGGGGGCAACCTCGCAGTCCTTGTGGGCACCAAAGACTTTGCACATGGAGCAGGTGGGGACCTCACAGGTGACGCAGTAGATGTTGATCCGCTCGTCCTCATGCTCCTTGCACATGGGGTGCTCCCCCTTCTTCAGTGGCCTGCTGGAGAAAGTGGCACAGCCACGGTGACATCCCCATCAGGGTGACATCCCCTGCCACAATGATGTCCCCATTGCAACATCATCCCCACCGCGGTGACATCCTCACCAATGCTGCACAGCCACCCCACAATCAGGTCCCCAGGCAAGAGGCCAGATCTTGGCATAACCCCACACTTGCTCCTTTGGGAGCCACAAACCTCTGTCCCTCATAAGCCCCGAGTCCCCAGTAAGTCCCAGTTTAAACCAATGCAGCACTGGGCACAGCAGCAGTGGCACCAGCGGGTGGGGGGCCCAGGGCCACGCTCCAAGGACACTACACAAGCACCTAATTTTAGCCTTGGGCTGCCAGGATTTATTGTTGTCACCCAACGCATGACTGGGGCGGGGGCACCCAGAAACCCCCAGGGGGTCCCAGCCAGGGGCTGGAGCTGAATCATCCCCTCTGCAGCAAGGGGGAACATGGGGAACATGGGGACAAGCTGACCCACCAAAGCAATCCTGGTGCTGGCCCCCTGTGCCCCCCCCGGGGCTGCAGACACCTGCCACGTGCCATCGTCCCTGTCCCCATGGCTCTCAATCAATATTTACAGTGGTTCGGGGAATTTGGCCAGTGCCACCGCTCTGCCTTGAGAAGCTGCAACCCCTCTGTACCCCACCCACTGCACGCTTTTCCAGAGCGGGCCCCCCCCAAACTGTCCCTCTGCCCCTTATCAGCCAGCAGTGCCCGCTGTCACGAGCGGAGCCTGGATTTGTCCCCCACACCTCTTATCTCCCACCGAATGCTCCAGCTGCAGATTGCGGGGGGGTAGGACTTGTCAAGCTGCCACCACCCCCCCAGGGACCCACCATCCCCCTGAGCCACCCAGAGGCCCAAACTGCTCTGGACAGGGTAGTGATTTGGGTCAGGGGAGGAAGATTTGGGTCAGGGGAGGAAGATTTGAATCGGGGACCATTGAGATAGCGGAAAAGCCCCCCAATTTCTCACCCAGCTGCCAATCTCCTGTGGTCTCAACGATGGTGCTTGGGAGGCAGGCATCCCCATGCCCCCATGTCCCCATATCCCCGTGTCCCCACGGGGGCAAGGCAGAAGCAATCAGCCACAGCCACCCATGCCTACCTGGAGCACTCCTGCTTGTAGATGTCGATGATGTTCTCCACCAGCAGGTTCCTCTGCAACCCGTAGACGCCGTGACGGTCCAGCAGCACCTCATGGCGACATGACGGGCACCGGAACCGGCCCCCCGAAATCACGCTGCCCCGGCTCTGCCAGTATGGGTTGGCAGCCTGGGAGGGGGAGATGCACATTGTGGGGTCCATGAACATCCCCACAGCACCACAAGCATCCTGGTGACCTCCAGCACAGACTGGGGCAGGGAATGGGCTCAGGGACCCCCTCTCACCTGGAAGACATCGTTGGCACACTTGCGGCAGAGGTTGTGCTGGCAGGGCAGGATCACCACCGGCTTGCTGAACATCTCCAGGCAGATGGGGCAGATGAGCTGCTTCTCCAGGCTCTCCATGGGGCTGCCATCCTGTAGGATGCCGGCTTGGAAATCCATCGGCACAACGGTGCGCTCCTCTCACCCGCTCTCGGCTGCCAGCAGCACCCCTCGTCCCGCTATTTATAAGTCGCTGCCTGGTCACGAGGAGCCAAATCCCGACACGGGGTCGGGTGTCTGGGAAGCAGCACCTGTCACATGGGACTGAGCCATCAGGATGCCGCCGGCGGCGGTAAACAAGCTGGGGACAGGCTGTCCGGGAGGCCCTGCCCGCCCGTGCCGTGGCTGCCGGCACGCCGAAACCAGAGCCGGGGGCTAAACAGGGCCAGGCTTCACCCCTGGGCCAAATGGCCGCACACCCCGGGGGGCAGCATGGCCGGATCCTGGGGTTGAGCCCCCCAACGGCATAGGGGTGGGGGCATGGAGGGGCAAAAAACAGCCCTGTGGTCATTCAGACATTGTGATGGTGCTGGGAATGGGGCAGATCCAGCGCCAGCAGCAGTGGGGGTGGATTATAAGGAACATCGCCCTTTGCACCCCCAAAACGCAGCCGCTGCTGGGGTGCAAACACACGCCTTGCCACTGGGTCCGCAGGCTGTGCTTGGAGAGGAGAGGCAGCACCAGGGAGATGCAGGCCCCATGCCCAGCACATGCACCAGGGTCCCCCCTTCCCTCCCCAGGCGGGGGCTGGGGAGCTCTTCTGTACCCCCAGATGCAGGGGCAGGGAGGGCTGGAAGAGCTGCTCCCCATGCTGGCATGCATGGCCATGGCCATGACCTAGCCAGCCCCTCTGCTCGGTTGCAAAACCTGACCCAGAAACAGGGCAAGCAGCCACGCACGGCCCCTCGGGACCTGCACCCGCCGGGGAAAACAGCCCCGGTGCACAGGGCCCAGCTGGCGGGGTGATAAACAGGGTGTTGTGCCAAATGCCAGCACCCGTCCACAGGGAGACCTGTAAATATTGGCAGCTGCACGAGGAGAGCGGGGTAATTATAGCGTCGTCGCCTATGGGTCACGCTGGCAAGGGGACGGGGTGGGGTGGGATGGTGGCTGCTGCTGCACCCATAGCAACTGTGGGCAGGGGGGATGAGTGCTGGGGTGCAGGAGTACATGGGTGCACAAGTGCAGGAGTGGGGGGGGGGGATGGTAGGTCAGGGGTGCAGGGGTACCTGGGTGCATGATTACATGGGTATAAGGGTGCATGGGTACATGGATGTATGGGTGCAGGGGTGCACAGGCCCCATTTTCACTGCAGCCGGCCCCTCCCGGGGCAGGGCAGCCCCGCAGCTGTTTTGGGTGTTCCTTCCGGGCAGGCTCACATGTCAACCAAGTGACTGTGCTGCGACTGGCCAAGCACATCTTGCAAAATTGTCCCCATTTCGGCACTTGGGGCTCTTCCAGGGAGGTGCTGGCATGGAAGCAGGGCTGGCCGGGCATTTCGGAAGGTAGCGTGGGTGTCGGTCACCAACCGGAGCCAGGAGTGGGGCACCCTGATGTGCACCCACCCCATGCCCCTGACCTGGCCCTGCCCGGGGGTGGCACTGATGAACTAATTGCTTCTGGACTCGATTAAGGGGATTCGTAGGAACGGAGGGGTTGTAATGCCCTAATCAGCTTTCAAAACCCACAAGGGGCTCGTCAGCCCCTAATTGGCTTGGGGCAGCTTAGGCAGGGCCCCGGGGCACTAATCACCACCGGGCTCCTTCCCAATTAACCAGGGAGAGGGGAGAGCACGTGCTGCTCTGGCGGGAGTGTATCTGAACTGCCGCTGCTCGCCCTCTCCGAGCGACGGCCGGCCTTGGCTTCTCCCAAAATGACTGCGATGGCCCCACAGGTCGAGGGGCCAGCAGGAACCATAGCAGGAGCCCCATGCCCCCCAACTCCTGTGCATGGGGGGCCACCTCCAGCCCCACAGCCTGCAGAGGAAAGGGGGCAGTGACAGAGAGCGGGGACAGCTCTCCGCTAGGAGCTGTGTCGCCATCACACAAAGCCAGAGCGTGAGGGACTCCATTCATTTATTTGGTAATGCCAAGTGATAAATTAATAAATAATAATTAAAAAAAAAACCCAAACCCAAAACAACACAAAAAACACCCCCAAGAAAAGAGGAGAGCCGTCACTGCAAAGCGGGGCGAGCGCAGCGGCGGGGGATGCAGGCAGAAGGCAGGCGGGGGGGGGGACAAGGGGGGGGGGACAAGGGGGTGCACAAGGCGCCGCGCGGCTCCTTGCACGGGCGGCGGCGGCACCGGCCGCGCGCGCCGCCGGAGTAGCGCGGGAACGGCACAGCCGCGGTGGGGCGCGCGCGCTCCCCACACACACACCCCCCCCCCCTCGCCGCTGACCAATCAGGGGGCGCGGCTGGCGCGGGGGCGTGGCGGCGGCGGCGCAGGGGAGGGGAGGGGCGCGGGGCCCTATAATGGCGGCCGGGCGGCGGCGGCGCGGCGGCGGTGCTGAGGTAACGCGGCCCCCGGCCTGGCCTGGCGGTGGCGGGGAGCGCGTCCGGGCGGTCGCCCCCCCACCCCTCTCCCGGTGTGTCATAGTGGGGGGCCGCGCAGTGGCCCAGGCGGGCGGGGGCCTCCGCCCCAGGTGTGCGCGGGGGCTGTGAAGGGCCCGGGTACCTGCAGAGGCGGGCAGGGCCCGGCGGGGCGGGCTCCCCCTCAGGCCGCGGCTGACGGGGCCGGACCCCGCTCCCGGCCTCCGCCCCAAGCGAGCGGTGCCTCGGTAATTCCCTCTGGAGCAAGGTCCCCCTCGGTGCGGGTGGGGTCCCGGTGTGACCGCCGCGCGTAGGGCCTCCCTGGAGGAGCAGGGCGAAGAGGAGGCGGGTGATTTATTCTGTGCCCTAATGACTGCTGCTAACGAGGCAGCCAGGGAGGGAAGGAGCGGCCAGGGAGGGAGGGAGCCCGTGAGGTGCCGGCTGCAACTTCCCAGGCCCGAGGAGGGAGCGGGGGGAGGCCCGGCCTGTGCCCGGCCTTGCTGCCAGGGCCCGGCCGCTGCCCTGGGGAGCGGGCAGTGCCTCTCATCGGGTGAGGCAATAAACCTCGGCGGCATTTCCAGACCAGCCTGGCCTGCTGTGGGGGTGAAGGAAGGCGGGTAGCAACCCTGACGCTTGGCAGAATGACAGATCCTCTCTGGTAACAGCACGCAGCTAGCTGACTCTCAACATGGAGGGGGGGGGGACGGACATTTTCTGCTCATTTTGAACCTAATGTGATAGTATTTGAGTAACGCAATCTTTTTCTCAGGAGTTATTTGGCCGCTGGTGAGATTACAGATCCTGCTCTTCTCCCCTGCATGGAAAGGGCTGTTGGCCCATCAGAGTTTAACGTGCAGGCTGTAATCTTAATCTGTTCCTCATAGTCCAGCGACAAGCGCAGGCTCGATGCGTCTTGTGAGCAGAATCTTGTGGTAATGCGTTTCTTGGGCACGTCACATTTCAGTTCAAAATGCTCTTGTAAACATGCATCACACAACTTTGCTGAAAGGTTAAAATGTCTGTGTAGTATTGCCATGAGACTGATGATTCCTTTTTTTTCTCTCTCTTTTTCTTTTTTTTTCTTTTATCTAAAAAAAAGTACCTAAAAAGTGGAAATACTTGAAAACTTACTACTAACAACAGGCTGTTTCTATGTGGTCCTTACTGCCTGGTTTACTGACATAAAGAGAATTACATTTATCACTGGCAATCTTATAAACTATTTTAGTTTGGATATACTAGCTGTGATATTTTTTTTTTTATGTTTCATTCTGTTTGACCAGTGATAATTGGCTAGCCAAGCTTCTTTTTTTCCTGCTTAGAGTCAGTGTCCCATTTTGGTTTGCTCATGTGAAGGTGGTACTGGTGTGTTGCGGGGTGTAATCTTGCAGGAAAGTGTGCAGGGAGGGTCATATATCTGTAGCAGTGTTTGGTGGCTTTTATTTTTGTGTGTGTGTGTCTCTTGTTTTACTTCTAAAGCAATATCCTAAGCTCTGACCTTGCCCTGTTGAGCAAAAGTGGAAGTTAGATGCTGGGTACAAGCTTCTGCAATCAGTTACCCTTTTTAACTTTTTGTAACCTGAGACTCCTTATTCAGAGGAGACTAGATGAAAAATCATAGTTACATTAAAAAATAAATCGGAAGCAATCCGAAGCATCCTCATGTCTTAGTATCAGTCAAAGAATTTCATGATTAAATTACAACAGAAACATTTACTTATGCAATCACCTCCATAAAAAGCAGTGTTAATTAAATCTGTTACTGCCCAACCACAGGCTTCAACTAGAACCTCTTCTCTGCTGTCCCAGGTGTGGATGGAGAGCATGATACCATACTATTATTCCCGCAGATGTTCACGGAAGACACTGAGAGAAAGGAGCGGGAGCATACGTGATAGTCCTGTCTCGGCACAATACAAGTCTAGGTTTGAATTGTTGCCACCTTGAAAACTGGGCTGTATTTGAAATCTTAATAGTCCCACCAAAATGATGTAACTTCACCTTTAACTAGTCCGTGGCAACAGGTATAGGTTTACAGAATAGCTTCTGGAACATTCTAGCACTCGAATGCAGCGTTGCGTTCAGCGTAACGCTCGGAGGCACTGCCCTGTTAATTGCAGGGTTTTGGTAGGCCTAATATTGCCGCACCAAGCCATATGGGGGAAAATACAGCCCAGTTCTTGTTCATAAGTTTTAGTTCTGTGGGTTTTTCCGCCTTCCCCAGAACCATTGATCTTGAAGATGGTGAGTAGCCAGCCTAAGTACGATCTAATACGGGAGGTTGGTCGTGGCAGTTATGGTGTGGTGTACGAAGCAGTCGTCAGGAAGACCTCTGCACGGGTCGCGGTGAAAAAGATTCGGTGCCATGCTCCAGAGAATGTGGAACTAGCTCTGCGTGAGTTCTGGGCACTTAGCAGTATCAAGAGCCAGCATCCCAACGTCATTCACCTGGAGGAGTGCATCTTGCAGAAAGATGGTATGGTGCAGAAGATGTCCCATGGCTCCAGTTCCTCCCTTTATTTACAGGTACATGAAGCTGAGGTAATGGGGTGGAAGTAATTAATATGGATGCGTAGCTGGGAGGGAAGGAGGTGGGTAGCTAAGATATTTTTTTTGAGGTATGCTTAGTTAGGAGAGGGTGGTGTTCGTGTTGTTGACACCCAAAAATTATTATATATCTTTAAAAGAGCATATCTATTGAACAGTCACCTGTATCTTGGTAATTTGAAGCCATGCCTGGAGTCTAAAAGGCTCCAGGATTTTTTTAATGCAAATTTGATAATTTGAGGAAACACCATAGGTAAAGCACAAGGAAGGTGCAGGCTGTTGTATCACTTGGTAGAAGCCCTGCTGCAGGATTAACGAGCAGGCATGTATGAATGTCTTGGGACAGAACTCTGAAGAATTTCTTAATCTCTGATGTCCTTGGAAGAGGAAGTAACTGTCTTGATTTAGGAAGCCAACACTTAAAATTCTTTCAGAAATAATAAGCAATTGCTAGCATGTGGTGAGCGGTTTTCTTTTTTGAATAACTTAACTGTTAATCTCTTCAAAGAGAGGTAAAGGTGTGATTAATAAGGGAATAAATATCACTCCCCTGTGTGGCTACTGAAAGCGTCCTCTAAGTTTGAAGATGCATATTTTTGAAGAATATGTAGCTCTGGAAAGACTTTGAAAGATAATCTGATTGGTTCCCTTGTCAAGAAGCTGCCCCAGCTATAAATCATCCCCTGGCAGGAATTTGTGTCTCTGGTTTAAAAAGTCAGTAGCCTGCTCAGTGTTTATTGTGTTATCCCAAGTCAGCTTTTTTCATTTCAGTTTTTATTGTTGTCATTCTTGCATGTCTAATGTAGGACCTTTTGTTAGTGAACATTCATCCAACAACCCTTCACGGCTGTCCAGGTCCTGTTGTGCTGAGTGCTGTACGAGCCTGAGAAAGAGGATTCTTGCCTTTGTAAACTCGCTGTAGCTTGGGAGTTGTTACTGACCTGCTTTCATGAAGGGATTAGGGTAAAATAATACTGGCTAGCTCATGTGGGAGAAATCAGTGCCTCACCTTCCTAGTTGTTCATGGATCTGTGAGAGATTGCATCAAACTTGCAGATGGCTGTACAGGGAAGAGCTGAAGAAAAAAGTGGTGGAACTGCAAGGTGGGGAAGAGCTTCCAGATCACCTGCAGCATTGGGTTTGATGGTAGTGCCTGTTAATGCGGCATGCAGATCTTGCCCGTGCTGGGCGCAAGCACTGCAAATTGTTTTCCTGCTCCAGAGAGCAGAGAAGAGCAAAGGGCAGAGCTGAGCTGATACTGAAGAGACCGGGATCACTTTATAATAGCGTGTGCTAAAATAGAGAAAATCAGATCTCCCTTGGCTTGCCCTCTCCTCTCCCTGCCCCAGGTGATACTGTGTTACAGAGCTGAAGGGGTGCAGTGCTGGGGGGAGGCTGGCCAGGGCCGGGGGTATTAGTGTCTCCTGAAGGGCTTTGGGGCAGAAGCTTAGCTGGTGCCAGCTGAACAAAGTCAGTGAAGTGAGAGTCCTAAGCTAGCCTGGTCCTGTGGTGCTTTGCCACCGTCACAGATGCGGTGGTGGATGTTGGTCTGGATGCTCTCAGCTGAGATGCAAGTACAGCTTCCATGAAGCCGTGTGGAGGGAAGCCGTGTGTTGGTGCTTGCTTGCTTGGCGAAGGAGGCTCCCTGCTGTCCTCTGATACCTTAATCTCACTGTTACTGACTATAAACACTAAATACGTAGTTTCCTAGTTCTAACTTGAATTTCCTCTTAAGTTGGTCCGGTTTGAGTACTAGTTGTGCTAGCAGTTAAAGATAGCTGTAAATTGCTAGCAATTTTGCTCTTGGATGGAAAAAGTTGTTTTTTTAAAGCACCTTAAAATGCCTCTCTAAATATTAATAGCTACCTTAAATTTTGAAAGCCTGTGGGAGCTATGTTTGGTTTATCATACATTGGTTTACTACTAACAGAAATAATTGCAAGACTTACCTTCCAGAGCATGCTAAGAGCCACCTCAGAGGAGCTGAAGAGGCAAATGTGTAGCTGTGTATACAGGATTAGTAAAACTGATTGCTGGGTTTACTTTGCTTTTTGTATGAAGCAGCTATTAGAACTGGCTGCTGGAGCTACTTGCTGCTTATATTCTAGAAAATAGCTGGTGGATCATGACGGTGGGAGAGGTGTTATGTGCAGCAGCTGTCAGCTGTGCCTGTAGATTAACATTCTCCTGAGTTAAGGGACCCTGTGTTAACACTTGCTAGAATATGTTTGTGTGTAAGGAATGGAGAATAAGCTTTAAAAATCTATTGTGGTGCTGCTTCATCAGCAGAGGAAGAACACAACCCTCTGGCGCTGTATGGAGTTACTTGTTGAGGCTTTGTTTATACATTCAAGTTGTTAGTGAAATGGGTGGGACACTGCCCAGCTGAAACAGATGGGTGTGCAATGGCCACTTAGTATCTTTAAAAATACTGTTATCTGGGTCTAGCTCTAGCTTCTGGGCAGGAGTGTGAACTTGATATGCTTCGCATGCATAAAAATAAGGAGGCTGTCAAATACATTGTGATTTTTTTTTTTCTACATCATAAATTTCACGTAGTTTTATTTTCACCAGTTGCAATATCATGCTCTCTGGGTTGTCAAGAGGAAGATCCAAACTTCATGCATTTTTCCATCATCTCGCTATTCTTGTGACCGTCAGGTAGTTATGACGTTTCTTTTCCTTATTGCAGCTTGTAGAGACCTCATTAAAAGGAGAAATAGTCTTTGACCCCAGAAGTGCTTATTACCTCTGGTTTGTCATGGATTTCTGTGATGGAGGAGACATGAATGAGTATCTGTTGTCCCGAAAGCCGAACCGCAAGACCAACACCAGTTTCATGCTTCAGCTCAGCAGTGCACTGGCGTTCCTGCACAAAAATCAGATCATTCATCGTGATCTCAAACCTGACAATATTCTGATATCTCAGAGCAGGATGGATGCTAGTGACTTGGAGCCTACCCTGAAAGTAGCTGATTTTGGGCTGAGTAAAGTATGCTCAGCCTCAGGACAGAACCCCGAGGAACCAGTCAATGTAAATAAGTGTTTTCTGTCAACTGCATGTGGGACTGACTTCTATATGGCCCCTGAAGTCTGGGAAGGACACTATACTGCCAAAGCAGACATCTTTGCGTTGGGGATTATAATCTGGGCAATGTTGGAAAGAATGACATTCATAGATACGGAAACAAAGAAAGAACTTCTGGGGAGTTACGTCAAGCAGGGGACGGCGATCGTGCCTGTTGGAGAAGCACTTCTAGAAAACCCTAAAATGGAACTGCTCATCCCCGTAAAGAAAAAATCCATGAATGCTCGAATGAAACAGCTGATCAAGGAAATGCTGGCTGCCAACCCGCAGGACCGACCCGATGCTTTTGAGCTAGAACTGCGATTAGTCAACATAGCTTTTAAAGACAGCAGCTGGGACACGTGACCTGCCGAGTCGTGTCTCTCTTGATAGAGCTCCTTATCGCCTAACTGATGGTGCAACTTCATGTCAGTAAAAGAAACGAGCCTGAACTCAAACCTGCGGGGTGTAGTTTCTACCAAACGAATCTCTTCTGAGTTTCATAAATGACACGAATGTTGGGTTGGCCGTTGTGTTAACGATGTGTATAATACCAGGACGTTACATGCAAGTGCAAGATGTGCCGATGTTCGTTTGCATATGCTGGCAGTGGGATGTCTTAAGAGCTGAGACTTGATTTCCAGCACTCTCTCGCGGAGTATTTTGTACATTCCAGCTTCCTATGTCAGTATTAGGAACTCTCATGAAAAAGAAAAGATTTGCATGCTGGTAGTGCAAATCTTCAGGCTTTGTAAAGTAATTCTGTGTATATATTTACGTATACGAGTGACTGGGAGTGTATGCTACTTTTCTTAAATTATTTGCTATGGGTCTGAATGATTGGGGTCTGCTAGAAACCTAGGTGAAGAAGATAGATGGCAAGCATTCCTTCTTCTCCAGGCCTGAATAACTTTATTATTTATTTTTGTTATCTAATGTCAAAGATGAGGTCTGAGACTTGACTTTGTAGACAAAAAATGCAATGCAAGGGGATCAGCAGGTTTTTTTTTTAAAGTGCTGACATGGCCAAGCTTAGCAGCTACAGCCTAATGAGCTTGTCACTGAGGGAGTCAAATCACAAATGTATGTAATCAGGTGATAGCATGTTGGCTAGCTCACTAATAATTTGATTTTTGCTTTCTTCTAGTAGTCAAATACGCTATTAATCAGTTAATCTACAGTTTCACAACATCCTCTCTGCTGTTGTACCTATAATCCAATAGCACCTTGGGTACTTCAAATAGGAGAGTACAATGAGCTGAGTTTATGGAAATGTGGGTGAGGGAATCCAGCAGCACAGAAAGTTATTTTTAAGACTTTTCAAAATATGGTTGCAGCACAGTTTTCCTGTTAACTGACTCTAATAATACTGGTCATGGTCGCTTCCTTTCTGGCACTGACTGACCTGGTAGTGATGAGGAGATAAAGGGCTGAGTGTTTGTCTTGGAGAACACACCTCTTCTCAAACACGGGAGAGCTCGGTAACCGGTACGTGAAAGGCATCTGCGGTTTGTGTGGCAACCTTGGCTGATTTTTTTTTTAAATTTGTTTTCTTCCTTTTAAAGAAGTAATATTTATTTAAAACCTCAGACAGTAGGATGGAAAGCTTTGAAGTAGTTGAAAGACTGCTTATCCCCAGCTCCTGTTCCACAGAAGCAGATTGATCTGCTAAGAGAGGTTTCGCAGAGGCCACCTGACGCTGTACGGCAGACAGGAGCTGCTTTGTCTGTTCTTTTGGGTGCAGGACTGTGACCTTTCTTATTAATTTGACCTTTTGGAAGAAGCAAGAGTCTTAAAAAAGAAAAAAAAGCCTTTAAAGGCAGATATATTAAAGCTGCAACAAAGGCTGTTTTTTTTAATAAAATCAATTTAATGTGTTTTCCCAAATCTTACCTGAAAACTGCCCTAAGTATTCACTCGTGTAACTTGCTTCTCGGACACTGTTTCCTCTCGGTGCTGTGTGAGCAGTTCTGATCAGTCAGTGCTTATTCTGCCTGAGTGTGAATAAACATCAGGAACAAATTTTTTTGTTCTTCTAAAAGCAAAGGTTTCTGATTCTACCGAATTTCTGAGGCTTTACAGACTACAGCTGGTTCTTACTGGTGGTGGCAGTTCCCCAGGGCCCTTAGTCCTTAATTCTTGTTATTTTGCTTACTTTATTGTTTAAAGCAAGCTGTCTAAACGGTGATTCTCAGACAAATAACACTTTGCTGTCTCAAAACAATGTTTATTGTTTAGAAGATGCTCTAGGAGTAACTTCCAGACAGTGTGCCCGAGAACAGCAGAGCCCCTTTGCTTCAGCGTAGGTTGGCAGGGTCGGAGGCGACTGCATCGTGCCGAGGGTACAGCCTGTTGCCTGCCTGAATGTCCCAGTGTTGCTCCTTCCCTGCAGAGAGCTCAGCCTGTAAAAGAGGACTTGGAGCTTATCTGTGAGTAAGGACAAGGGGAGATTGATTTATTCTTATGTTCTAGAAGTGGAGATCTGTTTGTTCTCATATTTTAACTGTGTTCAGTACAGTTGAAGCCTCAGCTTGTTGCTGAAAGGAAGAAAACAAATCTCTCGCTGTCTGTGCCAACACTCTTTCACAGTACTTACATTTCAGCGTGGTCATTTGATGAGTAAAGTTCTAAGAGGTTTTTATAATTTGTCCTTGTTAAACTGGAGAGCTTTTAAAAAAATACATTGTGAACAACTTCTGCCCACCCAAAAGTCAGAATCGACTATGTTATCTTAAAGTATGAATCTACTACAGAGTAATACTACTCACCTTTGAGGTGCTTTGCAAATCACCTGATTCTCCTCTGAAGTATTTCGAAGGGTGAACACCGAATGCGCTGCCCGCAGAAATGTGTGCTAGTGAATGGCATGGGAAAGGGTTTTTTAGTTTTGTTTTCTTGACTCCCAAAGTGTTTCTTTGCACTGATTGCCACTTTAAAGGGTGGGGGTACCCGAAATCCCTCTCATGGTGCTTAGCCTTGCTGTTGGGTGACACTGAGTGTTTCCTTGGTTAACACTGAATGGTAGTCCTTGAGGTCTGTGTTCTGTTTGATTTTTGTGTGTGTGTGGTGTTGTCTGAGGTCTTTGTTTTAAAAATCTTTGATAAATCAAATTGTTGTAGCAGCTACAGAGTTATTCACCAGCGTGACACAACGTCAAGATACTTTTCAGCACTCAAAAGATTTTTTTTTCAAATCTTTCTTTAAAAACTGTAAAATATATTTTATGGAGAATTTATAATGACAAAAATTATTGTGTAGTTTATTAAGTTCATGACTTTTTGAAATAAAATCTGAATTTCGATGAAGTGTTTGAACTTTTCCCAGAGAAATGCTTTCTTTGCAGTCAGCGCAATGTCGTCTAGCTGGCAGCAAAGCTACGGAAGGGTTGATTTGCTGTGCTAGGACAGAAGTAAGCTGTAGGACTTCATCACCGTTGTACTGGAAGTGATCCTAGGCATCTAAAAGATGCTGGACTGGCAAATAGCTGTGCTGCTCATCCTCTGTGGGTAGCGGCAGTGCCAAACTTGCACCGATGTGTAACATGCTGCTGGAGGACTTGACCGAGCGAGGCCAAAGGGGGTGTGAAAACAGAGCTGTCTCTTGGACTGGTTGAGGTGAGCCATGTCTGTGTGGACCCCACAGCTTCTGCCCAGCCCTGTAGGAATCAAAACAGTGCTCTTGTGGGTGTGCTTCACTTTCAGAGAGGGTAAAAAAGCCTTCTTGCATCCAGTACATGCCTGAAGTTGTTATTACAAGCAGAGCGAGTACCACCCTGGGCAGTAAGGAAATCTCTGGCAGGCTCTGCCTACCCTGCTACTGGTACTGCTGGATTTTTGAGGCTGCAAATAGATGCTGCCGCACTCTTGGGCACTGACGCTCCTCCCACTGAAGTGAGCCTTTCCCCTCTAGTTCCTTCGTGTGCCGGAGGAGGATTTTACCCAGAAAGCAGCAGTCCTCCTGTTGTGGGTGAGCCCCGTTGCCCCCCCTGCGCCGAGGGCTGAAGGCAGCCCTGTGAATGTGTGTTCCGCTCCCTTTCCCTCCTGCGTATGTGGGCTGAGTGCTGCTGGCTTTGTCTCGAGCAGGTGTGTGCAGGCTGTTGGGGCAGCTCCTGGGGCTGAACTGGGTGTAAATGGTCCTCTGGAGGTTTGAAGGATGGTGGCCTGCTGGTCTGCTGTGCCCTGAGAAACCTTAGAAATAAAGGCGAGGAAACACCATTACTTATACATGATACAAGACTCTCAGAGTCATTTGCATGTTTTAATTAAGTGCTCTGGAACAAAGGGTTGTGCAGACTGGGAGTGGGAATAGCACAGACTGGAAATGCTGTAAATTGTTTTCTTTTCCCATTTGTTACCCCCGCAACAAACCCAAGCCCAGTCCTCTCCTGTGTGCTGTACACTTGCATTGTTGCCCGTGGTTTCCTGTGTGTCCTGGAGCCAAAAATAGGCAGATTCCCCACCTGGCAGGAGCCGTGTGGTTAAATCTGTAAGTCAATGCAGTTGTTGCGAAAGGGAAAGGGATTGAAATTTAGATATATTTTTTTATTAAGGGATAAGCACCTTAATTAAAGGAGAAAGTCACACCTCCTTGATTAGTTTTAGGAGTGGTGACTCTAATAGACACAAGCCAAATTCCTCCTCCACAAAATGAAGAAAACCGTCCCTATGTACTTGAAATATATCTAATGCATGGAGGGGAGGGTGGAAATGGGCAAGGAAATGCCCTGGTGCAGAAACCTAAAGCTGCACCTTGGCTTGAATAACCCCACCTCTGCTTATTTTCCTTGTTCTACAGAATGCTGAGGCCTCGGGCTCCAGCTTGCCCATCCTGTTTCCTTGGACAGGGCTTGGCTTAGGCAATCCCTGCTCTGCAGCCCTGGGCTTGGGAACTCACCTTGTTTTGGTTTGTTTGGTTTTGGTCTTTTTTTTTTTTTTTTTGCTTTGTGTTGGTTTTTAAATGGCGTTTTCCTTCGCGCCAGCCAATCGCGGCCCCTGCACAAACTGCAGTGTAATGGCAGATGTTGCTTTGCGGGCAAGATAAAACCCTGTCCCGGGGAGCCTGCAGCTGCCTGCCCGCCCCTTGGAGGGGTGCCCTGTTGCAGAGAAACAACTTTGCCCCCCCCCCCCCGGTGGCTGGCGGAGCAGACGCGCTCCGGTGGCCTTTGGACATGGGTGGAGCAAAGGGAAAAGCAACGCAAAAAGTCGACCGCTTGTGCTGCCCTCGTGCAATTGCCTTCTGCTTCAGGCACCCAAATAATCTGGAAATTCATCTTGGGAACGAGAGGGATTTAACAAGGACACGGCCTGGGCCATGGCTCCTCTCGTAGCGAGGCAGCACAAGCGGTCGACTTTTTGCGTTGCTTTTCCCTTTGCTCCACCGATGTCCCGGGAATCCTCCAGCCGGGTATCCTATCGTTAAGTGGTTTTCAATCTTTACTGCGTGGCGAACACAAGTTGTTATCCCACAGAGATCTGGTTAGGAGTATTTTAAACACGAATTATTTAATGGACGCTGCTGAGCACTGACTGTTTCGTTTCCCTTTTGGGCTGAGGGGCTGGGGAGCAGCTTATGCAAAGTGCAATTTCTATTCTTAAGTGCGCTGAAGGAAGAGGGATGCATCTGAAATACCACAAACCGTCCAGAGTGTCTGTGCTGTTTGGGGAGGGCTGGGAGGTGGCAATACAAGAGTGAACTGCTGCAGATCTCTGTTTGCCAGCTCTGTAAGCATTTTGGGGGAGTCTGAGGCCACAGAGCAAGTGAAATGTGGAGAAGTTTGAGTGACCTGAAGGATGGGCCAGCATCACCCCTGCATCGCTGCGAGAGGAGCCATGGCCCAGGCCGTGTCCTTGTTAAATCCCTCTCGTTCCCAAGATGAATTTCCAGATTATTTGGGTGCCTGAAGCAGAAGGCAATTGCACGAGGGCTGCAGTTCATAAGGAGCAGCCTGGGCCAGCCCAGGGTGTGCAGGGCCCAGGCTGAGCCATGGGGCTGAGCTGGGAGGTGATGATTGGAGCGGTTGGATCTTTGGGGCAGCCCCGCATGCCCAGCTCCTGTCCCACGGGAATGGGATGTGTTGGAGGACATGGCTGACTTGCTTTGTGCTAGAACTTTGTGCTAGGAACTGCTGCTAGAATTGCCATTGCTTAGGGGCCTCTTTAATCTCTGGGATTTGAGGTGAAACCAGATGCAATCTAAAAACCTTTGCAGGTCCCTTGCAGCAGGTGGGGAGTTCAGCCCAGATGCTCATCGTTGACCCAGGGGAGGTTTCCCTTGTTCCCGACAGCTCCTTCCATCTCTCTCTGCCTTTCCTCTCTGTTCCTTTGGCCTCAGCACTGACACGTTTTGCTTCCCAGATACTGGGTAGCTGGCAGAAGGCCAGCCATTGCCTGCTGTGGGTTTTGAAGCCCCCGTTGGAGGGTATGAACATCCATGGGAGCCTTGGCGTCTTCTCCTGGGCCCAGCTGCTGTCAAGTTCCTGCTTGCACCAACTTGTGGGTGGCTGCCTTAGGTGGTGGTTTCGGATTTATTCATGCCTATTTGAGCCCTTGGTATTTTTAAACTTGTATAGCAAGCCTTCCACTCCAGCCCTCTCTTAAATGAAAGTGCCTGTGTCCTGAGCCCTCTCTGGCTTGCAGCCACCCCGCTCCGAAGGCTGCCAGCTCCTGTGGGCTGCTCTCCAGGCAGTGACATTTGCATGGACCTTAGACCAGAGAGGGTTTTTGTGGGTTGTGAAAGTAAAGCAGCAGGTAACACAGCCATCTGTTTCTATCAGCACTGCAGTCCTGTTTGCATCTGGTCATGGTGGAGTTAAAATGGATTTTTTTTTTCTTTAAACGTATTTATTTTTAAAGGAGAAATGCATCTGGAAAGGACTGAATGGGACATGGCCAGCTTCAGCCTTCCGCTACCTGTGGGCATGGCAGCCTCTGGCTTCCCCTGGCTGCTCTCCCGGATCCGTCGGAGCTGTGCTGGGAGCCCTGCGCTGGCCATGCTGCTCTGTTGCTGTTCCTCGAGCCTGATGCGTGGTTTATGAGGTGGGGAGGTAATTAGCAGGGCTGAGAGGGCCGTGTCCCCCTTACCGTGAGCCGGGAGGGAGAAGGGCTTGCAGGGAGCAGGGCTGTTTAATTGGGAGCTCTGAAAAATGGTATTGGAAGGACAATTTGTGCTCTGGGACTTTTGACCTTTGAGGACTTTCTCAGACTTTTCTCACCCGCTGCAGGGCCTGGAAGGTTCCATACGGGGCCCCAGCTGTGGCTGGGTTTTTCCCAGGTTTGCTTTGCTTGCCCGGCACCATGCTCGCTTCCCGGTGAGCTGGGAGGGGAAGGAAGCAGAGCCCCATCAAAGAGCAGAGCGCGCCTTGCCAGAGCTCTGAGCAACCTTAAATAAAAACAAGGGACTTTGAGCATCCACGTGACTAAGAAAAGCCAGCTGGTGCATCCACAAGAGGCTGGTGAATTGGGTAAATCCCTCCCCAGAAGTCAAAGTGACAAAACCCTCATCACCTTCCCGGGGGAAGTGGAAGCTGCCTGGGATGCTGCTGCCAGGAAGGGCTCCTCACACCATCCCTTTTTGTATCCTGAAGGGAATTTGCCTTGTCCAAATACAACAGTTCAACAGTAGGTGCCTGGCGGGTGCTCCGAGGAGGAGCCGGAAAGGACAGCCACGCCGTCTGCCTCGCTTCGGGGTAGGAGCATCCCATGGGAACACCCTGCATCAGCCAGAGAAAGGTGAATCAAAGGCTGCTCTTACTCACTTGTGGCTTTACTGGAACGGCCGCTGCGATTCCAGCTCGGAAAATAAAACCTGTCCTAATAAACAGTGATTCACATTGCCTGGAGTTAAAAATATGGTCCTGTCGGCTGGGAACCCAGGCGGAACCAGGCTTCCTGGGGGCAGAGCCCAGGGCTGCTGTAGGTTTCTCTGTCACTCGCGCCCCCCCCCGCTCCTTTTCCCCCATCTCCCTCTGGAGAGGGCAGGTTTTGCTCCGGCGTGGCCGCATCCTGCACACGGAGCCCAAGTGCTGCTGGGAGCACAGCTGCCTGCACTCCTCCAGGTTTATTACAATAAAATAGGTGGTTTGTCCCTTCCTCGCTTTCACTGGAATTTTTTTCCGGTGCTGGCAGAGCTCAGACAAGCCCTGGCCCCTTTCATCCTGCTCAGCTTCCATTTTAGTTTCTGTTCTCCTCAGCCCAGGGGTACTGGCTCCAGCCCCTTCCTGGCACCGGTGCTGTTGTGCAGGGAGGTGCTGGATACCGACCCGGCCCTGGTTCCCGGCACCGGTTCCCCAGCCGCAGCACTGCAGGAAGGAACTGGGGTGGGTGGGGGCCAGCAGCGCTCAGAGCCGGCTCCCCTCTCATCCAGGGATGGAGCGCCCTGGCCTGCGGGTCCCGGGCTGAGTGCCATGGCTTTGTCCCTGCTGGAGCCTCCTGGTCCCCTGAGTCCCTGCAGGCCGCCTGGGCTGGGCAGTACCCAGCTCTCCATCCAGAGGCCATGGGGAGGGATGGAGGGAGCTGGTGGGTCCCTAGGGAGCACTGGGGGCTTTTCCAGCCCTGCTCCAAGGGGCTGGGAGCTGAACTTAGGGTGCAGTGTGTCCTTCCCTGCCCCCCCACCCCAGCCAGTGTGGTGCCACCTTTGCAGCCCCCAGGCAGGCGCTGGGGATGGAGGGGGGTCAGGGGCTGCTCCCATGGGAGAGCTCAGCCCTCAGGAAGGGGAGAGGGCAGCAGTAAAAATAACCCCTGGGCCGGCTCCAGCCCGTTGTGGCTTCCTGCGATTTACAGCTCTTCCCGGGGGGAAGAGGAGGCAGGAACTGGCCTGGCTCGGGGCTGGCTTTGACCCTTTCGCCACCAGCGGAGAAGGTGCTGGAAGGACCCTTCCTCCCTCTTCCTCCCTTGCCGGCTGGGGCAGGATCCTGGGGAAGGGGGTCGTGGTGGGCTCCTGCTCCTGAGCTGCACCCGGCATGGGGGGGTGGATGTAGAAGGAGAAGCTGCCAGAGTGGATGTGGTTTCCCTGTCCCATTCCTGATGCCCCATGTGCTGGGGGGACAGAGAGATTCAGTCCTGCCTGGGAGGAGGCAGAGATCCCTGCTGCGGATCCCGAGACCCCAGCCAGGCTCCCTTGAGGAGGAGGAGGGAGGAAGAGAGCTGGCAGAGCTGGAGCTGCCGGGGTTTGGGGGGGGGGGGGGGGGGGCACGGGGGGGCAGGGGGAGTTAACGGGGGCTCCGCTGGCACCCTCTATATGAAGCTCCTGCCGGCTCTGGGCTCAGTTTGCTGCTGGCGGCCAGAAGGGTAGGAGCTGACTGAGAGCTGAGCATCCCTGCATCCCATCCGAGCATCCCTGCATCTCATCCCTGCATCCCTGCGTGGGCTCAGGTGAGCAAGAGCATCCTTCACCCGCCGAGCCCAGTGGCTGGGCATGGATCCTGGGCATGCTGGCTCTGCCAGGGCAAAGCCAGCGGGTGACGGGACCACGTGCCAGGGCCACCTTTCCCTTGAATCGCCGCGAAGCTCTGCCCCGTACTGGGGGGAGGCTGGGGAGCTCACCCCTTGGGAGCACAGGACCAGACAAACCACGTGCCTCAGTTTCCCCATCTGTACATCAGGGGTGGATGTGGTGTTGGAGCCCATGGGCTGTGTGCGTGGAGGTGTGTGGGCAGAGGGCTCCCCGGGCTGTTTGCTCCCTAGTGAGCCCTGCTCTGCCCGGCTGCATGTCCCCGCTGTCACCTGGGGAGGCTGCGGAGCTGGGGTCAGCTGTTGGTGATGGGGCCGTTATTCATGGCCATTTGGGCTTCTGCTCAGTGAAACCATCTGCTTTGGGCATTGACAGCCCCTGGGTCAGGCTCCAGACCCCCTACCCCTGGCACCCACCTCCCCCACTGGCTTCACAGCCCCGGGATGCTCAGGTTCAGCTGAACAAGAGCCATCGCACCCCAGGACCAATAAAAGCCCCTTTGCTCCTTGCCCCCCATGCATCGAGCAGGAGAGGTACCTTCCCTCCCTGGCAGTCGAGCTCAGCCTGGCTGTAGGGAGCATGGCGCAGAGACCCCAAAACACCCCCCTGCCCCTGTCCTGCTGCCCTCATGCAGGGGCCCAGCTGGGGCAGCTCGCCAGGTCTGCTGTGCACGGGCTTTGTTCTGCTGTCCCTGCACTTGGAAAGATAAGGCGGCCACCACCGGTATTTTTTCCTGTTGGAAGCTGCTCCTGGGATGCGTGTGAAGCCGGCGGATGCGCGGCGCTTCTCTCTTCCTGCCTGCAGAGTGTTCCTGCCGGGGCTGGCAGGACTCGCTGCCTGCTGCCTGCCTGCTTGGCCGAGGGCAGCGCTGCCCTGCCATGCATGGGATCGAGGGGTCCCCTGGCTCCGCTTCACCCCCCCGTCCTCTCCTGCCCCTGCCGCATCCTTGGTTCTAACCCTGTCTCTCCTCTCTTCTCCCAGGGGTGAATTCAGGAGCCGAGCGACGCTTTGGGAGCCTCCCCAGACGCAGCACCAGACTCCCCGCAGCCATCCGGGGAGGAGCAGAGCAACCAGGGGTGCTGTTTTGGGGCTGGGGGGCGATGGTGCCTCTGGGCAGCCCCTCTCTTGCCGTCTGTGCCTCCAGCAACCTGCGCCTCGTGGCCCCCAGCCATGGCTCCCCCTTGGCCTGGCTGAACCGGGGCCCTGAGTGCCCACGGGGGTCAGGGGGCAGTGGGGGCCGGGTGCCCAGCGCCGTGGAGCGGCTGGAGGCCGACAAGGCCAAATATGTCAAATCCCAGCAGGTCATCAACAGCCGGCAGGAGCCTGCGCTGCGGGGCTGCTCACCCAGGCTCTCCCCCCGCGGCCGTCGCCTTCTCACCCGTCAGCAGTGTAGTGAGTTGTGTCAGGGCTCGGAGCTGGGCCGGGAGGGACCTCGGAAGCTGCCGTGTCCCCAGTCTCCCGTGTCGCGCCGGGCCGGCAGCAGGCGCCTCCTGAGACCTGACTCCCTCATCATCTACCGACAGAAACGAGACTGCCCAGGAGGGGACAAGGAGAACGCCAAGGGCTCCGGGCTGGTGCAACGCCTCTTCCAGGGCCCCCTCAGAGACAAACCCCCCAGCTCCCCCCCAGCCAGGGGGCTGGATGAGGGGCCACCAGTCCCCCTGAGCCCTGAGACCCCCATGCTGTGGGTGCCCACAGAGAAGGAGGATGTGAGGACGCCGGGTGCCAGCAGCGGTGGTGGCAGTGGTGGCATCTTCCCTCTGCCCAGCAGCCCGGTGGCACAGTCCCCCCAGCCCCCCGGCAAGCAGGCGCTGGCTCTGCGCGTCTCCCTGCCACTCTCGGAGCAGGAGCGGTTCTTCAACTACTGCGGGCTGGACCGGGCACTGGTGGAGCTGCTGGGGCAGGAGCGGTTTGGGCCAGCGGGCTGGGACAATGCTTCATCTCGGCTGCCCGGATCCTGCGAGTCGGAGCCTGGGCAGGCCTCGGAGGGCAGCGAGGGGGACGCGGAGCGGAGCGAGGAGGAACCAGATGCCCGGCTGGGCTCTGCCGTCTCGGTGGTGGAACGCAACGCCCGCGTCATCAAGTGGCTCTATGGCTGCCAGAGAGCCTGGGCGGCCGCCAAAGAATCCACCGTCTGAGCAGAGACAGCCTGGCTGGGGACAGGGACGCCTGTGTGGATCCTGTTGGCTGGATGCGGCCCCTCACCCTTGCTGGATGTGGCCAGTGGACCTGTGTCATCCTTGGTCCCAGCACCATGGGGCTGCCGCTGGCTGGGAGGGCAACCAGGTCTACCCTGGACCCGGGGCTGAGGGCAGGCGGGGAAGGGGCTCCCTTGGGTGAGTCTCTCCCTGGCCTCAGGGTCTAGCAGGCTGCTTCTCCATCCTCCCTGTCTCCAGCCCAGGGTGGTGGGACTGGGCTGCGGCCCCCTCCAGGACTCACGTCTCCCCAGCTGGGGGTTGGGCAGTGCTTGAGCCCCCCACCATGGGCAGTGCCCACCTGCAGCTCCCTCCTCCCTGAAAACGGGGCTGCTGGGGCCAGAGCAACGCTCAATAAACCTGTTGGGGTTTTTTTGTAGCCTGGTGACACGTGTGGTTTGTGTGGGCAGTGCCCAGGACAGAGGGGGATGCTTCAGGGCTGGGGGTGGCAGTTCCCCGTTCCCATCCCCACCACGGGGGCCCTGCTGCTCCAGGGGCAATGGGGCTGCCAGGGGCAAGGGCGAAGAAAGCACCAGGCAGGGCTCAGGGAAAAGGGGCACCTCGGGGTCTTTAGTGCAGACACGTCACCAAAACCCACCATGGAGCCACCCAGCATGGGCAGGGGGCTGCGGCCAGTGCCTCCTCTTCTAGGTGCCCTTGGGGGCATTTTTATTCCGGATTTCAGCCAGTTTGCCAGCCAGGAAGCCCCAGTGGAAAGCCCCTTCCTCCGGCTCCCGAAGGTCATTGCCATCATCGCCTGGCGGCTCCCCAGGGCTCTCACCTGGCTCGGGGGGGGGCACCCCCTTATCCAGGCCCGCTGCCTGCTGCCACTTGGTAGCAAAGAGATCCCAAAAGCCAGGCGCCTTCTCGGAGGGGGGTGGCTCGGGTGGCAAGGTGGCCAGCGGGCTGGGGAGAGAACAGGGACAGGGACATCAGTGTGGGACCCTTCCCGCCAGGTCCCGCAGTGGCCAGGACTGGGACCCCCAAGCCCCCCCATGTCTGCCCCCCATGCCAACCCTCCCCCAGCCCCATGGGTATAGGAAGGGGAGGGGGATGCAGGTGATGGGGCAGGGGGATGTGGGGGCTCAGCAGATCCTGGGGCCCCAATTCAGGCTCTGGGGTCCCCCCCCACTGAGGTGCAACTTACTGATCTGCGCAGGGCTCCGGGCTGAGCAGCTGGTGCTCGTCCTCACGGGTGAAGAGGGATGAAAGCGTCCGCCAGCCCCGGGCACCCACCCCCTGCACCTGCGGGGGAGGCAGCACCAGGTGCACTGAGGACCTCCAGGTCCCAGCGGCCCCCCCCCGCCCCCCACTTCCCCCGGCCCCCTCCTCACCTTCCTCGCCAGCTGGGACATGGGGCTGGGTCCCTCCTCCATCAGTGTGGGGGGCTCGGCTGTCTCCATCAGTTCGGGGGGGTCTCCCTGCAATGAAGTCCCCGCGTGAGGACAGGGGTGCAGCCAGGGGCAGGGTGGGGAGGTTGGCCACCCCACTTTGGGGGCACCCAGGAGTACCCATACCCCCCAGCCTACCTCCTCCTGCAGCACCCCGTCTGTCCGTGCTCCCCCCAGGGTCTGCAGCACTTTGGCCTTGTAGAGTCGCCAGAAGCCCTGGGTCATGGTGAGGGGCTCAGTGGGGCCGGGAGCCAGCGGGTGCCACGGGGAGCAGGAAGGGTGCGGGGCCAGGCCCCCCCCCTTGCCACCCTGGCGATCCGGTGGCTTCATTAAAGTTTCAGGGGCCACTTCCAATGCACAAAGGGGAACCTGAGCCCAGCCTGAGCGGGGGCAGCGTGGGGGCAGCTGCTCTGGCCACCCCCAAACCTCCCCCCCGCCCCGGCCCCCAGCGCCCCTCGCTCACAGGGGACTCGCAGGGCTGGGGCCACCCCAAGCCCACAGCGCGGCGCAGATTCTGGGGCTCGGCACTCCCCCCACCGTGCGTCCCCATCTATAATTGATCAGCCAGGGGGAAGGAAACGTGATCAGTGCCGGGGCATAGAGCACAGAGTCCGCCCCAGCTCATCACAGCAGTGACCGGGGCAGCACGGGCCTCGCTCACCCCCCCGCCCCGCCCCGAGGCCAGGCCCTGCCCGCGGGGACAGGGGGGGGCCGGGCCGGCCGTGGGGCGCCCTGGGCCGGGCCCCGGGCGCGGCGGCCCGGTCGTGGGCGGGCCTGGCGCTTCGTGGGCGTGCTCCCGCTTCCCTTTGGGGGCCCCCGCTTCGTGGGCGGGTGTCAGGAGCGGGGCGGGGCCTGCGGCCGCCCGCGCCTGCGCACTGCGGAGCGCGGTCGCGGCGTGGGTCCGCCATGTCGCCGCGCAATGGCCGTCGCACCGGCGCCCACCGGGCGCACTCGCTGGCCCGGCAGTGGAAGACGAAGCGGCGCCGCCGCGACCTGGATGAGATCCACGGGGACCTAAAGCCCGAGAACGCCGCTCGGCTGCTGCGGCAAGAGCCCGACCCCGACCTGCCGGGCTGCGCCCAGTTCTATGCCTGCACTGCGCGTGCGGGGGGGGGGGCTTTGGAGGGATGGCTCTAACCCTTGGAGGGGCTTGCCCTGGTGCAGGGGGGGTGTCCCTGGCTCCTGGGGGGGGGGGGGGGTTTGTTCTGGTGCTGGGAGGGGGTCCTTGGCTCCTGGGAGGGGGTTGTCCTGGTGCTGGGGGGGTCCCTGGCTCCTGGGGTTGTTGGTGTGTGGGGTGTCCTGGCTCCTGGAGGGGGTTGTCGTGGCTCCTGGGGGGGGGGGTCTGGCCCTGGGTTGGGGGGGTCCTGGCTCCTGGGGGGGTTGTCCTGGTGCTGGGGGGTCCCTGGCTCCTGGGGGGGGTTGTCCTGGTGCTGGGGGGGTCCCTGGCTCCTGGGAGGGGGTTGTCCTGGTGCTGGGGGGGGTCCCTGGCTCCTGGGGGGGTTGTCTGGTGCTGGGGGGGGTCCCTGGCTCCTGGGGGGTGCTGGTTGGGGGGGGGTCCCTGGCTCCTGGAGGGGGGTTGTCCTGGTGCTGGGGGGGGTCCCTGGCTCCTGGGGGGGTGTTGTCTGGTGCTGGGGGGGTCCCTGGCTCCTGGGGGGGGGTTGTCCTGGTGCTGGGGGGGGGGTCCCTGGTCCTGGGGGGGGTTGTCCTGGTGCTGGGGGGGGTCCCTGGCTCCTGGGGGGGGTTGTCCTGGTGCTGGGGGGGGGGTCCCTGGCTCCTGGGGGGGGGTTGTCGTGGTGCTGGGGTGGGTCCCTGGCTCCTGGGGGGGGTTGTCCTGGTGCTGGGGGGGGTCCCTGGCTCCTGGGGGGGGGTTGTCCTGGTGCTGGGGGGGGTCCCTGGCTCCTGGGGGGGGTTGTCCTGGTGCTGGGGGGGTCCCTGGCTCCTGGAGGGGGTTGTCCTGGTGCTGGGGGGGGTCCCTGGCTCCTGGGGGGGTTGTCCTGGTGCTGGGGGGGTGTCCCTGGCTCCTGGGGGGGTTGTCCTGGTGCTGTGGGGGGGTGTCCCTGGCTCCTGGAGGGGGTTGTCCTGGATCTGGGGGGGGGGGTCCCTGGCTCCTGGGGGGGGGTTGTCCTGGTGCTGGGGGGGGGTCCCTGGCTCCTGGGGGGGGTTGTCCTGGTGCTGGGGGGGGTCCCTGGCTCCTGGGGGGGGTTGTCCTGGTGCTGGGGGGGGGTCCCTGGCTCCTGGAGGGGGTTGTCCTGGTCTGGGGGGGGGTCCCTGGCTCCTGGGGGGGGTTGTCCTGGTGCTGGGGGGGGTCCCTGGCTGGGGGGGGGGGGGGGGGTGTCACTGGCTCCTGGGGAGGATTGTCCTGGTCCTGGGGGGGATTGTCCTGGTGCGGAGGGGGTGTCCCTGGCTCCTGGGGGGTTGTCCTGCTCCTGGGGGGGGTGGGGGTGGGTCCCTGGCTTCTGGGAGGGGGTTAGTCCCAGCGATGGGGGCTCTTACCCCTGCGGGGGAGCTTGTCCTGGTCTTGGGAGGGATCCTGGCCCTTGGGGGGAGCTTGTTTTGGTGTCAGGGAGGACCCTGGTCCTGGGGGACTGGCTCCAGGGGTGTGGGGGGACCCTGGCCCCTTGGTAGGGCTCTCCCCAGCCCTGCTCCCATCTCAGGGCCCCCTGACCCCAGGCCTTTTATCGTCCCCAGGCGCTACTTTGTGGACCTGACTAGCATGAAGGAGCATTTCAGGTCCAAGGTGCACAAGAAGAGGTAAGGGGGGGCCTGAGCGGGGCCAAGAGCATCCCCGTGGGCCCATGCCCTGCCCTGGAGCAGGTTGCAGCCCCCTGCCCTAACTTCTTTGGGGTGAGGCAGGTGGCAGTGTCAGTTCGGGGCCAGTTTTGCTTTGAGGAGGTGGGGTGGAAGGCTTCAGCCCTCCTCGCTGCCTTCCCCGCAGGCTGAAGCAGCTGCGGGAGGCACCGTATACGCAGGAGGAGGCAGAACGTGCCGCCGGGATGGGCTCCTACATCCCCCCGAAGAAGGTGGAAGTGCAGACCCAGCCGCTCGAGGAAGTCATCGAGATGGAGGCGTCCAGCTGAGCGCGGACTGAGGGGCCGGGCGGCTCCGTCAGGACGTCTTTGTCCTCAGCTTTGTGAGCAAATCATGCCCCGGTGCAGCCTGCCAGCGAGCAAGCGCAGCCCTCCTTGCCGCAGCGCTAACGAGGAGAAGGAGCCAGCAAGACCCCGGGTGCCCTCGTTGTGTGTCCTCCTTCTCGATGAGGGGGCAAGACGCTTGTTCCCTAAGCGCTGGCGTGACTGTACTCTCGTCTCTTTGCTGTTAGAGCGGTTTTAGGCCCTCTCTCCTTGGGTCAGAGGTTGGCCACGGTGACTCGCCCATTAAAATATGTCAACCAACAGGCCAGCAGCGTGGAGAGCTCTCTGAGTGTGACCCAGGCCCTGGCTGGAGGGCGACAGCCGCCCCTTGGGGTGGAGGGCAACCTCTCGGTGGTGTTCTGTTCCTGATCACGCAAAGGGAAATACTGCCAGCGTCTGTGCCAGCCCAGAGGAACGGCCTCATCGCGGAGGAACGGCCTCATCCCGGAGCTCCTGCCCTAGCAGGGTGGTAAAGCTCCCTCTGCTTTGCCCTCCTGGCAGGGGGATGTCCCAGCCTACTTGGTAGCAGATACAGGGCTGCTTTTTGGGGGGGAGGGGGAGGATATGTGCTTGAGTGACCTCTTCATCAAGCACTTGGGTCTGTAGCGAGCAGCTCATTGTGGTGCTGGCCCTGCCCCTTTGGGCCTTGAGAGGGGAGTGCTGGTGTCCCCCCAGCAGGGACAGTTTTAGGCTCCTGTCCCCTAAAACCCAACGCCTGCAAGTGATTTCATCTTCCTAGAGGGCTGGGGCTGCGTGCGTGGCGTGATCCAGGCTCCCCCCCCCCCCCGCCATCACGTCCACCAGCCTGATGCTCCTGTGATCCCACCCGTGACCCTGCCTCCGCCTGCCTGGCTCTTGGGGGACTTTGTGTGACGATGCCACCGCCCGCTGCTGCGAATTCCTGCGGAGTGGGTCTTGCCAACACAGCCCTTGCAGCAAAACCCTCAGGTTGGAGGTTCCTCCCTCCTGCCAAGCCAGGGACGGGGTGCTGGGCCGGAGCAGCAGAAAGGCAGCACGACAAGGTGGCTGTGCTCGGTAGGAAGGGGTTTATTTCCATGCAGCCTGCCCGGAATTTTCCGCCCCGGGGAAAATGGAGGCGACTGAATCTAGCTGTTAGCATCTGACTAGGAGCAGCTCCGCATTGCAGCTCCGCGTGGGTTTGGTGGGTGCGAGGGGGTCGGGAAGGTTGCAGACCCCATCCCAGCAGGATGTGCTTGCCCAGGGGGATGCGTCGCTGATCCCCTGGCCCCATCTGCTCCCCCCCGCCCGTTTTTGCGGAGGCGGGTCCCAGCCCCCCCCCGCTGCGTTACCTAACGGCGCTCAGTGCTGACCTCCTTTCCATGGGGCCGCGCTGGCTGCAGCCACAGCACCTCCCCACGGGGACGGGAGGGCTGTGTGGCCACCAGTGGGGTGCAATGGGCCTCCTTGGACCCCTCTGCTTGCGGGGGGGGAGATGGAGATGGATGCAGCACCCAGCTCCGCCATCTGTCTGTCTGTCTGTTCAGCCTCTGCTCTTGCCGTGGCTGGCTCCTGGTGCCTTGCAGCGGCTTGGTCAGAGGCTCAGCCAGCAGCTCTGGAGCCGGGAGGTGGCTTCTCCGTTCTCCATCCCAGTCATTGAACGGGCTTCCAGAAGCGGGGACAGACAGGGGGACAGAGGCACATGTCCCCCGGCCCCAGGGGCATCGCACCGCCCAGGCATAGAGGGAAGGGCTGGATGTGGCGCAGATCAGCTGGGAAGTTGCTGCAGCCGGCAGCTCTGCTCAGGGCGGGGGCCAGTGGGTGGAGGGGGACCCAGGCACCCCCCCTGGGGACTGGCCCTGCCAGCCCCCTCCTCATGGCTCCGGGGGTGGCTTGGGGGGGCCCCCCCCGGGGGGTAGGGGGGCCCCCCTGGGCTGGCCACGGGAGGCCATCCCCCGGCGGGAGAGGAGTGGAGTGAGGGGAGCACTGCGAGACCCCGACCCCCAAACCCCCCGAGGATGGGGACCTGAGGCCATGACGTGATGTCTCCAGCACCCGGCTGGTCTGTAAGGGTGATGGGGGCAGCTTTGTACCCCCCCCCCCCCCTCAGGCATCCAGGGGTGCTTTTGGGGTGCCCCATGCAGCGCTTGTGGGGCTTCACCAGCAGCACCCTCGCTCTAACCTGGAGCCAGGATACGGCCGGGTACGGATCCCGTGGCCGGCAGGCCTGGTGGGCAGCATGGGCAGGATTCTGGGGGTCCCCGTGGGCTCCCCCCCACCCTGCTCACCCCTTACCTGGAGCAGACGGAAGTACCCCGGGGTTAAGCGTCTGGGGCGGATGATCATGGCGCAGCAGGGAGCAGCAGGATCAGGCCCCGTGGGTCAGCAGCAGCGGGGCTGGGCACCCCGCCCCACTCCTGGGACCCCCACCCTGACCACAGGGAGGGTGCCTGCGTCCGTCGCCTGTGCTGCTGGCCCCGCGGTCCCCTCAGAAAGGGCAGCACGCACCCGGCGAGCGCGGAGCAGCTGTCAGCCGCGATCAGCGCCCGCTGCTCCCCCAAGCGCACACGCCAGGGCGGGGGGAGACGGGCGCCGAGGCGCTGGCGGGGGGGGCCAGCATCAGCCCAGGTCAGATTTAGGGAGGCGGGAGAGCTGGGCTCAGCTAGGGGACAGCCCACATACAGGCCTGCAGAGGGGCTGCCCCCTGCCTCAGTTTCCCCACCTGCAAAGGAAACAGTGACCCCCCAGAATCCCCAGGCAGTGGGGAGGGGGGTCCACCCAAGGTCTCCTGGGGGTCTGTGGGGCCAAACCTTGTGCCCACAGGGTGCTTGGCTCCTGGGGGGGCACCCACTGTTGTCATGAGTTCTGCTGGGACCCAGCCCTCGCTGCGTTCAGTGGTGGGACGAGAACAACCCATCTCACAGCTGAGGGGAAACTGAGGCTGGGGGGGGGCCCTGAGTGGGTGCCATCCCCCCGGGGGGTTTCAGCAACCATGCGTCACCGTCCGGCCTGTGATTCACCAGGGTGCGTCGCGGGGCCTCGCCCCGCGGGATCGTACTGGGCCGTACTGGGCGGGCAGCCCCGGGTGCGGCGGGAGGCTGCGGTGAGCGGCACGCGGGTGCGCCAATGGGGCCGCCCCCGGCCTGGCCGGACGCCGGGGCCCCGGCGGGGGCCCCGGCTACGAGGTGAGGACACCCCCCCTCCCTGCCCCAGCTGCCCCCCACGGGAGGGGACCCTGCGCTGGGTTGGGGGGGGGTCTGGGGTGGGTTGTCCCTGGCTTGGGGATATGGGTGGCCTGGCATGGCTGGGGGGGGGTGGCAGCCCTTTCCTTCCCTCACCCCATGTCCCTGGGGGGGTGGTCAGTCCCAGCGAGTGGTGGGGTGGGGGTCCAGACATCCCTGCCCTCTGGGCTGAGACCAGGCAAACTCATGGCATGTAGAGGGCCCTCCGGGGGATGGGGGGGCCCCCCGGCCGGAGGGCAGGGCTGTGGGCAGGGCTGGACGCGGCGGTGCAGGGGTACCCCTTCGAGGCCTGGGGGCTGGCGGGGCCCGACCTGCTGGGGCTGTCGGCGAGGGCCCTGGAGGCACTGGGCGTGTGGCGCCTGGGGCACCGGGTGGGGCCGGGCTCCGCACCCGGCCCCCGGGCCGGGCCCGGGGAAGGGGGGGACACGGAGGCAGCCTGCACTGAGTGGAGGTGGGGGACATGGGGACACCCTGGGTTGGGTGGAGGGGGGGACACGGAGGCAGCCTGCACTGAGTGGAGGTGGGGGACATGGGGACACCCTGGGTTGGGTGGAAGGGGGACACTGGAGCACCCTGGGCTGGAGGAGCAGGATGCGGGGGCACCCTGAGCTGGGTGGAGGTGGGATTTGGGGCCACACTGGGTTGGGTGAAGATGGGGACATGGGGGCACCCTGGAGACCCCTGCAGCCCTCCTGTGCCACAGCATCCATGTCCTCCCCCCCAGGATGCAGGGCTGGCGAGCACCAGCCTGCGGACACTAACGGAGAGGCTGCGGGAGCTGGCGCAGGGCACCCAGAGCCTGGTGCTGGGGGGGCTGCCAGTGGGGGCTGCCCCCCGGCCACCCTCCCTTGCCCTCCTGGCCCGTGTCGTCGACCTGGTCGGGGCTGCCAAGGGGCTCTTCTCCTGGCTCAACAGGTCCGGGGTGGATGAGGGCACCCGTGGGTGCTGGGTGTCCCTGGTGCCTGGGGCTGAGTTCTCTGTCCTGTCCCCCCCCCCAGGTACCTCTTCTCCACCCTCAACGACTTTTCGGCCAGCCGGGACATCGTCCTGCTCTGCACCCAGCTGGCAGAGACGCTGCAGGTGGTGGGTGCCCACACTGCCCCGAGGCCACAGTGATGGGCACGGTGTTGGGGGGGGGGGGGGGCAGCCATCTGCATTCTTGTCCCCCAAAGCTCTGCCTGCTGCAGAGGGGGGAGAGCTGGGGTGAGGGGGGATGTGGTACAGGGGGGGTTCCCTACAGGGCCCCCCCTAGCTGGGATGGAGGGGGGCTGAACCATCCCATCCTGCTCAGCTCCGCATTTTGTCCCCCCAGGACTGTCCTGCGGCTGAGAGGGACGGCCGGATCCTGCGGATTGTAAGTGCTGGGTGAGGAGGGGGTGGCAGGCATGGGGGGCCCAGTGTTGCCAGGGCCGCCCCCCCCTCAGCCCCCCGCTGTCACCCACAGTGCCAGCACATCGTGGGCATCTGCGAGAGCATCGTGGGCTGCAGCCCCCCGGCGCTGCTGGACTGCAGGGCTGAGCTGCAGTGCGTGGGGCTGGTGCTGCCCCCCAGCCTGCGGGCAGCCCCCCTATGTCCCCTGACACCCTGACACTGCCCCCTGGCCTGCGAGGGAGGCCCCCAACATCCCCTGACACCCCAACTTGCCCCCCAGCCCATGGAGGAGCTCCCTGACATCCCCTGACATGCCAACGCTGCCCTCTCCCCCGGGGGACCCCCTTGCCACTCCTCACTGCCCCACTGGTGAGTCCCCACCACCCTGGTGCCCCCCACTGTCCCAGCACCCCCTGCACCCCACTCATGCCTCCCTCCTGTGCCCCCAGGGCCTCGAGATCACCTCCACCAGCTCCTGCCTGCACTTTGTGTCTGCGACCACCTCAGAGGTGAGTGAGGGGCTGCCCTTCCCAGTCTGTCACCCCCCCATGCCACCCTGTCCGTCAGTCACCCCCTTTTAGCATCTGCCATGTTGAATACCCCCGGCGCCCCTAGGGCCCTCCACCCCCCCGACCCAGAGCTTGGGGTGGCTGCCTGCAGCTGAGACCGTGCAACTCGTCTCACAATTGAGCACAGCCTGGGCTGTGGTGGGAACCCCCCTGCACATCCAGACCCCACCAGCCCCGGCCGGAAGGCCGGTTGGTTAACCCCCCCCGGTTCCCCAGCCGGGAGAGCTGGGTGGGTTAGTGGGGGGTGAGCCGGGGCCCCACTCCCCCCCCTCTGCCCCAGGCCCTGGCTGCCCACGGAGGCCGCATCCTACCCGGAGACGAGATCGTGCAGGTCAATGAGCAGGTTGTGGTGAGTCGGGGAGGACAGGGGCTCAAGGGTGGTGCTGGTTTTGGCAGTGAAGTTGTGGATGGGGAGGTGCAGGGCTCAGAGGATTTGGGGGAACACGGGGGCTGTGATCTGCAGGATGCAGGAGACGTGGCCAGAAAAGGTCTGGCTGCTGCCGGCGGGGTTTGGGGGATGCGGGAGCCGCTGCAGTGGAGGATTTGGGGGATGTGGGAGCGGGGGTGCGGGGGGGGTGGGTCGGTGATGGCCGGGACGAGGCTTGGGCAAGGGGGGGAGGCAGTGTGAAGCCGTGGCCATGGCTCACCAGTGTGTGCAGGTGGGCTGGACACGCGCCAACTTGGCAAAAAAGCTGCTGGAGAAGGCAAGTGGGGTGACGCTGGTGCTGAAGAGGATCCCCCTCGACCTGCCCAGCTCGCCCCCCTCTCCCAGGCAGCAGGTGAGTGATCTCAGTGCTCCCAGTACAGCCCCAGTGATGCACTGGGCTGTACTGGAAGCCAGGCAGGGATGCTTGAAGCCAGGCATCTCCCATCATGTTGGTGGTCTCTGAAGCTCTGGGGGACCATGGTGGGATGTGGGCTGGCCCTGACGCTCCATCTGCAGCTCCCGGGAGCATTTTTGGACGCTGCGGGTCCCCCCAGCCCCAGGAGCAGCCAGTGCCCAGGCAGCCCTGTGTCCCTGTCCTCCAGGTGAGCCCTGTCCCCTGAAACCCCAACACCCCCAGCCGGCCAGCATGGAAGTGTTTTGGTGCACCCAAGGCCCCTTCCCAGTTCTTTCTGCGGGGAGAGGTGCTGGCAGCGTGGCAGCTGCCTGCGAGCAGCCCGGGAAGCTGCCAGTAGTCTTGAGGAATGAAAAAAAAAGTGTTTGTGTTTGTAATTCATTCACTTGGTAACGTTTTAATGGGGTTGAAACTATATTTAGACATGACCCTTCTCTCCCGGAATGGAAAGGCGTGCGTGGAGCCGGCGGCAGTGCGGCCGAGCCGGACAGAAGCCATCGGGCTGGGCTCAGACCCTGCTGGGGAGCGTGGAGGCTGGTGGAGCCTGTGCCGAGCCACTGCCGCCACGCCCCAGCCCCACTCCTCGGGCAGGGAGAACCACGGGTGCCCCAAGCGAGTGTGGGGCTGGCTGGAGGCTGATAGTGGGACCCCTGTGGTGGTCAAGGGGGTTTGCAGCTCAAGGATCCCTTTTTTCCCCCAGTGCTGCTGCCGACTTGGACTCGGGGCCAGACTCAGCGCCGGACACCATCACCGACGAAGAGGACAGAGAGGACAAGCAGGACTCGAGGCTGCCCGGGGCGGCTGTGGGGGAGCTGCTGGGGCTGCCCAGCCACGGTAGGAGGGGAGCTGGGGGGGTGTCTGGGGATGGAGTGGTTTCTCCCCTGGCACGGGAGGCTGCAGCCCCGCTTGCCGTTTGCAGGTGCTGCTGCTGCAGAGGAGGCAGCGTGGGAGGGTGGCACCCCACCGGGCACCCCGTGCTCCCCAGGTGCCCTCACTGCTGCTGGACCCTGTGCTGCGGAGCTCAGCCCCACGGCAGCCCCCACGGCGGGGGCTCAGGGCGCAGAGCCTGGCCGGCTCCCCAGGGAGGTGAGAGCTGGTGGGAGAGGAGTGCTGAGCCTCACGGGGGGGTCCCTGGGGGAGTATCAGTGGGGGACATGCAGGACTTCATGTCCTGCCTGAGCTGGGAGGCAAAACACCCATCCCTGGGGTGGGTTCCCCTCTGAGATCACTGCTGCAGGGTGTGCAAGTTGGGAGTCCTTAAGGGGCTGTGGGTGCTGCCTGTGGGGGGGCTCGGCTAACACTGTGGTGTCCTTGCCCCCATGCATGGTCCCTAACCACTTGTCTCTGTCTCCCCGTCCAGGGCAGCCCCCAGACGGGACGCAGACCAAAAGGTGAGTGGGACCCTGCTGGGGCTGGGGCGAATGGGGCTGGGGCTCTCCTGGGCTCTCCCCCCTGCTCCCTCTTCCCTGCTCTTGACCACCCTGGCCTTAACGCTGTGGCCAGCAGGAGTGGCGACCAGGGTGAGCCGCCGGCGGGTCTCATGCCGGGACCTGGGCCGGGTGGACTGTGATGGCTGGCTCCTGAAGAAGAAGGACCACGTGGCCTTCATGGCCCAGAAGTGGAAGCGGTGCTGGTTTGTGCTGAAGGGCCACACGCTCTACTGGTACCACCACCCCAACGTGAGTGGGAATGCTGGGTGTCCTCAATCACCACCTGGGGCAGCCAAGGCAGGCGGTGAATGTGGCTGTTTCTCCCTCACAGGATGAGAAGGCTGCAGGTCTCATCAACGTGGCCACCTACGACCTGGAGAGCACGAGGGAGCAGAAGAAGAAATAGTGAGTGGGGTCTGTCTCACCGTGGATCTCCCAGCTGGGGGCGGAGGGGAGGATGCTGTCCCAAGGGCATGTGCTGATGAGCCCTGCTGGGTACCACCTGCATGTTCCTGTGGTGACAGTGGGGTGCCCATGGGGCTGGTGGGGTCCCCACGGTGGTGGTGGGGTCCCTGCGGTGCTGGCCGGACTTGCTGTCACACAATACGGGAGCCCATGCTCTGAGCAAGATGTGCATTGTGCTACTGGTGTTCCCTGGATCGGGCTGAGGACGGGAACATCTCCAATGGCAGGGGAAAGCCCAGACCCCTGGGCTGGTTTGGGATGGGGGGGCTGCGGCACAGTAGAGGCTGGATGGGGGCTCAGTGCTGGCTCCGGTGCTGGGTAGCCCCAGCAGCAAAGGCTTGTCCTCCTCCAGTGTGTTCCAGCTCTCCCACCAGAGGTACAAGCCCTTCATCTTCGCCGCAGAAACACTGGCTGATTTGAGCATGTGAGTAACACGCCAGCCCGCAACAGCCCATGTCAGTCCCACCATATTGGGCTGGTCATGACTCTCTGTCTGTCTGTCCATCCTTTCTTTCCCCAGGTGGGTCAGTCACCTGATAACAGCCAAAACGAAGTATGCACAGGCCCACCAATCAGTCCCGGACAGGGAGGAAGGTAATGGGCCCTTCCCGGGGTGGGAGATGGGGTCGGTTCCCCTGCAGGTGATGGGGACCCTGTGGGGAGCTGCAGGCTGGGGGTCCCGGTGGAGCAGCTGTGCCTGGTGCTATGGCCCCTGCATGGGACCACTGGGACTGCTTTGCCCGTGATTTGGGGGAAATGTGAGAAATGCTCCCTGAGAGGAGGGCTGGGGTGATGCTCAGCTCTGGGGAGGGCTGGGGGGCAGCCCGGGGCTTCCTGCTCCCTCTGCTCCCACCGTCTTCCCCTCGTGACCTCCAGACTGCTACAGTGAGACAGAAGCTGAGGACCCTGATGACGAGTCCCCCAGGCACGGATGCGACTTGGTGAGTGGCCCTAGGGAACACCCCGAGGAGGGGACGGAGGAGCCTCATCTCACCTCCCGCCCTGTCTCTCCCCCAGCCAAAGAAGAAGCTGCAAAACACCCCAGAGAAAGCCCAGCTCTTTCCAGCCGGTGGCGAGCCCAGCAGCACAGCCAGCAGCCCCCAGGGTAGCCCTCGGCCCTGCTCACCCATGGGTAGGTGCTGGGGGGTGACATCTGTCACCTTGTGTGCACCCTTTAATCGAAGTTAGGGCCACTTGTGTGTGTGCAGGGGGGATAACTCCAGTTGGGATGTATTTAAGTGTCGGCCATGTAGTCAGTGTCTTGGGATAGTCTTGGGGCAGGGCCACGTGCAGGGGCAGCCCTGCCAGGATTTGGGGCTGCCCCCATCCAACGATGCCCCTTCTTCTTGCCCAGACCCTGCTGGGGAGGATATCGAGTGCCTGATGCAGTGCCTGAAGCAGGGCGGGCTGTCCCTCATGGGGCAGCAGCGGTTCCTGACGGAGGAGCAGTGCCGCAAGTCCTTTGTCCGGCGCAACAAGAACCCCCACATCAACGAGAAGGTGCATGCGGTGCGGGCCCTGCAGAGCACGCTCAAGGTGGGAACCCACAGCCCCCCTGACCCCCCAAAGCCCCCTGGCCATGGGCAGCCACCCCAAACCGTGCCCTTCCTTTTGGCAGGCGAAGCTGGTGGAGCTGCAGGCTCTGGAGCAGCTGCTTGGCGACACCGTGCTCACCTCAGAGAAGTTCACACGCTGGAAGGAAGAGCACCAGGAGCTGTACCAGGAGCTACAGGAGTGGCGGGCACGGCAGCAGGGCCAGGACGACAATGGGAGACTTGGGGCTGAGCACAGCCCCCCTGAAGAGGCAGCTGAACCCTGACTCCCCACTGGGACCTCTCTGGCACGAAACATTGCTGAGAAAAATCAGGGTGCTGTGGGAGCTAAGCGGACACTGCCTGTGCTGGGGTGGGTGCACGGGGGGATTGATGATATTTCTGAAGACTCAGCCCCCAGCACAGACTTGCCGCAGGAGAATTGGCTTCTGCTACATCCCCCCTCCTTGGGGCGGGACGTTGCAGTGACTGTCTTGCTTTTTTCAAGGACATTTTGACTTGGCTGCACGTTGGCAACGGGGGCTTTTTCCTGGAGGAACGTGCCCCAGCCACACACACCAGTGCGGTGCTGCCAGCCATCCTGGCCAGGGTCTCTTCTGCTGTAAATAAGACGGTGTTGACAAGGGTTGATTGTGCCATGTTTTTTCTTAGCGCTGAAATGTCCCTGCAGTGACAGCCAGCCCCTACCCAAGCCACGTGCCACCATGTGCCACACTGGGGGTTGTGGCATCCCAGGGGTTATGGCATCCCTCTATGCCCTGCTCTCCTCTCCGTGTGGGCTGAGCCAGCCCAGCGCGGGGGTGATGGCACCCACCCATGGGGTGGGGGGACAGGGACAGGATGGGCTCCGATGGCACTGTGAGGCCAGGGAAGGCAATGAAGTGGAGAAGGTGTCCTGGGGAGGGCTGGGGTGCTTTGGGGGCTTTGTGCAGCTCACAAGATGGAAGGGGAGAGTGCAGGGCAGGAGGGGGAAGGAGAAGTGGTCAGCCTGGAATGGCTGACAGGTCCTGCCCCTCCCTGTGCCACCCAGCCCCTTATAGATGTGCTAGAGCTGGGTATGGGGACACTATTTAGCAGCAGCTGCAGAGGCTAAAACCTACGTAAGGATTAAAGCACAATCAAGTAACAGGCAAGAACGCTTGTTTTCAAGTGAAAATTTAAGTGAAAAGAGGTAAAATGGGGAACAGACCCACCTCTTCCCCCCAGTGATGGTCCAAGGGGCTTTCAGTGGCGCAGGACAACCATGGTGGAAGGCTGAGGAGCTGCTGTCACCCCACAGCGAAGGGCATCGTCCCGTGATGCTCACAGCAGGAACCAGTCTGTCCCAGCGCCTCAATAATGCACGTCATAAGGGGCAGCAGCTGGCCCCCCGATGAACCCCCTCTTCCTGCAGAAGCTGGTGGCCAGGCAGACGCCAGCCAGCACCTCTGCCCCTCCGCCGCTCCAGCCCAGGTAGAGGCACGTCCCCAGGTGGAAGCGGTCTGCCGGGGGGGTCTGTGGGCTGGCCAAGTCCTGCAGCACCCGATGAGCCATGTAGGAAGTGGCACTCAGGTATGCAGCACCTGCCAGCATCAGCAGGAACCCGGCAGTGGCCACCAGGTTGGGCCGTGGTGGGGGGGCCCACCACCGTGCCCCCAGCATGGCCAGGGAGTACGCCAGGGCCCCCAGCAGCAGCGAGCCCACGCCCGGGGGGGTCCTCCCGGCCAGCGCCTCCACGCAGCTCTCCCAGAGGCCGTCGCTGAAGGAGAGGTCACGGGGGTAGCCAGGCCGCTCAGGCAGCTCCCGCCACCGTGGGGTGGCCGTGGCCGCCAACAGCAGCACCCAGCCCATGGGAGCCAGCGCCAGACCCCACACCAGGGAGAGGGTCCCCATGGTGGGTGAGGCCTCGCTGCCGGCCGTGCCGCTGCTCCAGCCGGGGCGGGCCCTGCTCGTGGGGCCGGGGAGGGAAGGTGACCCCGCGCCACACGTGAGGAGCCCCGACGTGGCTGGGCATAACGAAGGGCCCAGCGCCACGGCCTCTCTGCTGCCGGTACCCAGGGCAACGTTGACCTTTCCGGCCCAGCAGGCAGGGGGGCGTGAAGGGGCTGAGCTGGGGGCGGCCGCCCGGCCTCGCCCCTCAGCCTGGGGCCTGGGCTGGCTGGGGGATCCCGGGGGGACGCTGAGGGGGCGGTGGAGCCTGTGCGGTGGGGGGAATGTGGGGACGATGGTGGGGCTGGGGCCGCCCGGGCAGGGCCGGGCCGGGCCCCGCCACCCGCCCCCACGGGCTGAGCCAACCCCCCCCTGCACTGCGCAGGCGCGGGGAAATGGCCGGCGCCACTCTCCAGCCCCTCCCTACGGGTGGCGGCTGCGGACAATTTTCCTCCACCAGAAGCTGTCACTCCCTCCGCGAAGCTGCGGGGCGGGGATCAGCGTTGGGACAAGCCAATGAGCGAGGGGAGGGGGCGGGGCCATGGGTCCCGATAGGCTGAGGGGCAGGGAAGGGCGGGCGGGGCCCTGCCCCTTTTCCTCTGCCACTCCCCCCCCGCCCCTGTAACGGTCGCGGCGCGCGGGGCAGCGCGGGCGCCGCGGTGGAGGCAGGTGAGGGTCCGGGCGGGCTCCGGTGTGGGGCAGCGCCCCTCCCTGTGCTTCTCCCCTCGGTGGAACCATTCCTCCTCCTCCCCAGCCCCTCGGGGGGCCCCGGCCTCCCCACCCCCTCGGGGGGGGCCGGTCCCTCAGGGTCAGGCTGTGCCTTCCAGGCGGTTGGGGCCCCCCCCTTCCCCTCCCCTTCCTCCCCAAATCACTGCTCTTCCCATCCCTTTGGGGGGAAGGGTTCCCCCCCCCGGCCTCACCCCTCCACGTACCCGCCCAGCTCTCCCCCTCTCCCGCAGGGTCTGCCCTGACCCCGCCGCTGGGAGCGGGTGGTTTTTAGGATGGTGTGGGTGCTCTCGGGGTGTGTGTGTGGGGGTGTGAGAGTGGTGCTGAGTGAGGTGGAAATGCTTTGCTTGCTTTGTCCATCTTATTTCAAAAGCCCGCGCTTAAATTTCCCTGACTGTAGTGCTGGAGGCTGAGATTTAAACTCAGGAATTTCTGAAACGTACCTAAATTAAACATAATAGGCGCTACATTTAGCTAGAAGTGTTTTATTCCTTTGCTGAGTGAAATGCTCCTTCTGGTTCATTATCCTGTTGTAGTCCCATGTCTATCCTATGTTGTAAAATCTGTATACGTTTGTTTTCTAAGAATTAATGGCTTCTGTGAGCTCTTTGAATCCGTTAAGCAAAAATCTGTAAGAGCTGGTAACTGAGGATTTAGTATTTGACTGGTGGAGAGGTGAGAGGCCTTGAATATCCACAGTGAAGGCCAAGAGATGTAAATTAGACTTGCGTGATCAGAGGCAGGAAATTCACTGCCTGAAGTACTCCTATAAGCAGATAAATTAAACCAAAGCTCTGGATAGATAACAAATGCCATTTATGGAACAGCAATGCTAAGTTTTGAATGACTGCGTTTCTGCATGTAGTTGCTCAGTGACCTCTACAGAGGGCAGAAATGAACTGGTTTAGAGTCAAGACTTTTTAAAAGGAAATTTTTAGTCTCTGTATACATAAAGCCAGCATGTAGGTGTGATGGTGACTGATGCCCTATAAATAACTATGATGAGGATAACACGTGCCCCAGTTGAAAGGTGCTGCTGCATACCTGGAGAATGTTGCGAATGGGAACTCTCCTTGTTTCTCAGGCATGAAGAAAACCTGCAATAACTGCAAGGGTTTTTTAAGTGTTGGCTCTGTTGCTGTGGGGATGAAGCAGAGACGCCCTTGGGAGGAGATGCTAATTAAATAAGAAATACTGTGTTACTCTGAATGAATGTACCTTTCTCTTGGTTAGTGGGAACAGGGTTTGGTTTATGCTGATGTAAAATATGATTTTTATTTATTGCCCTGTAGTTCACTGGATAGATAAAATGGCTGATCTTGAGAAACATCCAGACCTGAGGCTCCAGCAGAACAATCCATTGGGTAAGGACAATCCTTTCCTTAAAGCCCTGCTGCTGTCAGATCCTGTTTCAGTTTCTCCGAGGAGACATGTGGCCCTGAGAAGAGTTCTTTACCAAAAGCTTTTCATTAAAAACCCAGTGTCTTATTCCTGCAAAATAAAACAATTGCATGGGTATCCAAGGGTAGAGAATCATTTCATAATGAACCTATCTGATAAATCTGGAAGAGTTCCTAAGAGCTAATGGAAACAAGTGTCTTCACCAGTATTGCTGTGTGCCAACACTGCTGCTTTTTTTTTTTGGTTTGAGAGCACCAACTGGCTGTAATATCACCAACATTATCAATGGGAATATAATTTACTGCTTTTGTGTTCTGACTTCTGTAACAAGATCGATTTTTCAGTCTCCTGTTGGTATTATTTGACTCCCCTGTGCTTGCTGCCACTTCCTTTTGCAAAAGAGATTTCTTTAGCAACAATACAGGGAGTCAAGCAAGGGTCAGTTTGGTATTTGGAAGCATGAGGGAATTGGGTATGGCTAGGATAATTAAGTATGGCTTAAGTATATTAAAGGGCTTTTCAGTCTGTTGGCTAAAACATAAACATTCCTGTTTTTTTCTCTCCAGATCACAGCACCAGTCAGAAGAGTAATTTCTTGGAGACTGACTGGAAAACACCTATGTTGTCTGTGAAATTCCAGAGCCGAGTCAGTCGCTGTTCAAGCGTGGCTGACAGCGGGGATGGGGGCATTGGGACGTCCTGCTCAGACAGCACAGAAGGTGATGATCTGCATGGGATCACACTGTAACAGCCAAATACTTCAAGTTTTCTTAGAAGACTGACAAGCATTAAATAGCCTGATATTGCTGAACCCTAGAATGTAAAACTTGGGGAGAGCAGAATCTGTAACGATGTTTGGAGACTATTTCAAACCCAGTGCCTCAGTACACAGATATGCTGCCTGAAATATAAACAAGTCATTAAGGGACTTGCTGTTTCTCTAAGCTGGCTTGATTATATTCTAACTGTAGTAAGCATTTTTAACTGACTGAAAGAGCCACCTTGGGATTTGTTAGTTCATATTGACCAATAAGTGATTTATCAGCAAGTCTGTGATTTGGGTTTTTTTAAGAAATAATTTATAGGTGCCTTTAGAGACTTCAGGTCAGTGTGTGAGTCTCCTCAGTGTTAGTTGTGTGCTTCTCACTGAAAAATGCTGCAGCCTTGCCCTCAGCTGAGGCATGTTCTCTGAAATTGCTTGTCCCACCAATCCTTTCCACCTGTATCTTCATCTTCATGAAAGTGACACAAACCACTATTGATTCACTGATTCTTTCAGCAGCGAGGAAGTTTGTGTTATTCTTTAAAACAATGCACTTCACGCACTTGTGTGTCTCACAAGCTGCCCTGTGCCTTTTGAATGAGCTATAGATCTTAATAATGTGTGAGTTGAAATGAAGGCTTTTGAAAAAAGTCTGGCTTGTGAAAATATTGCTAGAAATATTACGAGAGTGCATGTTTAAGTGTCCCGTCTAGCACCTCTCAGGATAATAAAACATCCAGTTGCATGCTGAGGGCAGGGGAGATAATGATGGCCCTTTCGGAAATTGCCCTCTGAATGTCTGTAATGTCGTAGCCTTGTTTGTAAGAGCAGAGGCTGAATTGCAGCACTGCCAGCTGGCTGAACCACTCTGACTTTCAGGTCAGTCCGTTAGTCAGAAATGTTGTTGTGCCGACCCTTAGCACACTCAAGGAAACCGATTGCAGCATCTGCACGTGGCGTGCTGGTCGGAGAACTCGAGTTGATGGTGGTGATACTGGGGTATAAATTTAGGGGCTGTAAAAGGAAATTGTACTGTCTCTTTGCTTGCCAAGGCGAATGTGCTTGTGACTGCTTGGTAGCACAGTGTTCTCTGGAGTTCCTAAGCACAGCCAAGTAATGTCTAAGAGATTTTCTCCCTCTCCTGCTCATTTTTGAGGAGAGGGTCTTGTGCCTCTATTGTGATAGTTTTCCTGCAGTTTGATGATGGTCTTAGCAGAATCTGTTCAAATTGTAATCTTTTATTCCTTCTTGTAGCAACGCTTTCAGGTTACAGATAGGTGGAAGGGTGACCCTGCAGTCCTGATGTTGGGTTAAAGAAACGTCATGTGGGGATGGGGCTTTAGCCAAAGGCATGAAGAAAACAAGTTTATGTCTCTGGGAGAAACCTGGAATTACTGTGATACACAATGTATCAGGACGAGGAGTGGGAACAGGCACTTTGTTGTTTGCCTTTCTCAGCTCTTGCTGTTGCTGTATTGAAATCTGAGAGTTGCTAAGAATAGCCCTGTATTTCCATGTAGCCAGGTTTGGTGTCTGACAGGACGGGCTCACGTTGGGGTGCGTGTGCTGAACTCAATCTCATTTCCTGTGGCAACAAGGCGAGAGACATTGCTCTAGCCTCTAGAAAACCCTCTTTTGCTGCAGCGTCCTGGAGAAGTTCGAAGGTCAACTGCTTGGTGATCTAGTGTTCAGCTATGTTTGAAGTTCATCATGGGCTTAGTGAAGGCTCCAGTTAGCTTTGGTTACGGTTCAGAGTCGCTGAGCTGTGGGACGGGCAGAACAGAATCAAGGTCTCAGTGTTCAGCTGAGTAAGTTTCAGCCTTTTATTCAATTTAAAGGACTTGATTTCTAAACCTATAGAAAAAATAATGTTATTGATTTAAGATTATACTGGAGTAGCTTAAAGACAAGGGATTAAAAAATGTGTACTGAGCTAAACTTGGATTCTCCCCATGGTTTATGGTGGTAGGAGAATGTCAACAGGCTCCTGAAACTTGTAGTGAGGGGGAACGCAGATATGCATTAGTCGTGCTGCTGCTGCCTAGGAGGACGTGTTTGGGGGAAAAGAATTGCTTTTAAAAATTCTATTGAAAAGTTGTTCAGCAGAGGAATGCCTGTTCATGTCAGAATATTTTCAGGGTTGTAATTAGAGCACCGTTGCTCTTCTTTCCCTAGACTTCTGCAATTCCAGTAACGGTTCCTCATTCCAGCCCATCAAAACCCAAGTGACCATCCCAACAGCCCATGTCATGCCTTCTACACTGGGTGCCTCACCCTCCAAGCTGTGCTCTGCAGGAGACCAGAGCTGTTTGCAGAGTACTTCAAAGACTGCTGTGCCAGGATCTGCTTCTGAACATGCAGGGCTCATGAGAAATGGAGACTTTAATGCCGGGAAGTCATCTCAGGTGCCACCCAGGGATCTTTTGCGTCTCTACAGGACTTCAGGGGAGAATGGTTTTGAGCAACCCTGGCATCCTGTTTCTGATCACATGAGAACAGAAGATACTTGGAAGTTTGACACCCCTGCCATTGAGCGCACCCTTAACCAGTCTCTCTTTCTGGATAGTTTGTGCACTGACCCTCTCCACAGGTTCCAGAAGTTCAATCCAAACTCCGGGGCAGCTGAGGCAGGAAAGGACCATTATAAGGTGCTACCAGAGAGCAAGCAAGCAGCAGGGGCTAACGGAGCCTGTGAGCCCCAGGATGGAACATGGCCAAGCGGGAGCAGACTGATGCCAACAGGACTCCAGGCCAACAATTTCTTTTCAAAACCTGTAACTACTTCATCTCAAGCATGGATGCAAGAAGCCTGCATGCTACATCCACAGGGGATCTGCGAGCTCAGTGCTTGGAAACAACAGCTGGAGAAAGTGCGATTGCAAATAGAGCAAATGCAGGTAGGGAGCTGCTTGTGTGAATGAACCTTTCATGTCTCTTTAGTCGTGAATCACTGTCCCAGACTTGCAAAGCAAGGGGGGAAAAAAGGTCTCCTGTCTCTCCCTGTTTTACCCTGAGAGTGTCTCTGATCTGTTTTTACAGCACGTGGGGTCACAGCTATCATTTGACGAGCTGCTTATGTAGAGCAGCCCTGCATTATGTTACAGCACTGCACAGCGGTTCAGATCAAGAGGTGAAATACCTGTCTGCTAGAAACTGCAAAGAAAAATCATGTCAAGAAGTTCTTAAGTTTCTAGAATAACTGTATTCTGTTATCTAGAGTTAGGAAACTAGCTTTTTTTATCCAAAGATGCATAAAACAAACTGTTTCCATCTAATAAACTGCAGTTAATCACCTCCTGCCAGCTGTACCCTAATGGAGACAAACTGTTTCCAGTGAGCTAGCACAGTGATCTAAAATTACTTGTTAATCTCCATTTGTGCTTGGGCAAAGTTACTTGTTCTTGGACATTGACAGTGACTGAAATAGCTATGTCCTGGCATGCAGATGAGCACACAGTGTGCAAAATAGCTCTAGCAATGTTGCAATTACCTCTGTGGAGCACACAAACATCTCCCTCCTCATTTTGTCTCCTCTTTCAGTTACAAAATGGAGGCGCCTGCCACCATCCTTCAATGTATTCTCCTTCGCTGCCTACACCTGATCCAGCCCAGTGGATCAATATCCTGAACTCCAATGAAAACCTACTCAAGGAGAAAGAGCTTCTCATTGACAGGTGAGAGTTTGATACTGACATGTGATTTAAGGACTCCACTGCATTTCCTTTTGGAAAGGGTTTTGAAAGTACCAAGGAAAGCTGGTATCTTGGAGTCCCTTTTACCCAATTGAGCTTTTTTTTATGGCAAAGAACAACATAATGACCTTTGAGAACAGCTCTCCTCGCCTTCCTCTTGGAAGTAGGATGGTGAGCCTCAAGGGTTCAAATAAATCAATTTTGGTTATGGTTTTCTGTGTTTTATAAGGGATAAAGATTTCTGTTTACACTATGACTATCTGGAACATCAAAACTACTGCCTTTTTTGCTTGAGGACTTTCTGGGAGCTCTTTGAGATCTTTATTTTAAGTTTGTTCTTTGTGAGTTTGGGCTGGCAAACAACACTTCTCATACTTAACACTAGTGGTCCATAAGCTCTTTGAAAAAGTAACTCCTCGTAAAAACTACCTTTAGCATTTGGACTGTAAATACTTTTTTGCATGCTCATTTTGAGTCCTCTCTCATTTCACCTTACTCATAAGCTCTGCAGCCAAGCTGGATCCTCCAAAGCATGCAAGGCTTGTGCGTTTTATGTATAATTGTTGCTGGGGGGAGGCTTTGAAGGGAGGGGAGGGAAGACAAGTTAATACATACTGTAAAAAAAAAAAAAGTCAGAAATGGACATCTTTCAGATTGTTTTTCTGCAGGTCATTTCAGAGTTGTCTTTCTGTTCTGTAGGGAGCATTAGAGTTGTGGCACTGTTCATGTTGTGTTGCTCTCTACTGTATGTGTGAGAAGAGTGTATTACCTCTTACAGGCAAAGACAACACATATCCCAGTTGGAGCAGAAGGTCCGTGAAAGTGAACTGCAGGTTCACAGTGCCCTGCTTGGCTGTTCAGCGCCCTATGGAGATGTCTATATGTTGAGAATGCAGGTAACTGGGTGCAACAGGGTGTCAGTAAGAAATATGTTTAGAAGCTGTACTAGTGATGCAAATGCCTGACAGCACTGACCAGTGCTATTTCCTATGCTGCAGTGTATCAGATGGACTGAATGATACTTGGGAATTAGGAGGGCTGAGAACACAGCTCTTGGACAGTGCAGCTGCACAGTGCCAGTTTGCAACTAACTGCTAGCTCTGATGGACAGAATTCACAGGCTGTCTCTGTTTGCAGGAGCTGCAGCGGGAGAACACATTTCTTCGAGCACAGTTCACAGAGAAGACTGAATCCCTCAGTAAGGAAAAGATTGAACTGGAGAGAAAACTGGCTGCTGCAGAGGTGGATGCAAAGCTGATCCGGGAGTCACTCAAGGAAACTATGCAGAAACATGCAGAAGAGTTAAAGAAACAGGAAGAAAGGGTATGATCCCATTGCTCTAGAGATGGGAAGGTGTTTTTCTTTGAAAAGCTAAAAAGTCAATGTAGTGTCTAGGTGAAAGTTTTCTGTGGCAATGTGTTGTTGTAGGTATTTTCTAATCTTGTAGAATTCTTTGGTTTATAAGCAAAAGCCTTTTGTCCTGCAGTTTTAAGTATTTCAGTACCTGTTCTTTTAACCAGAGAAGCCTGTCTTTAGCTAAATGAGCAGAAATGCTGCTGAGATAATGATCTTGTATTTTGGTGTTGCACTGTACAAAAAGGTAAATGAGTGGGCTTACAGAGGACTGAAGAACGGACAAGAAATTGTATAAACTAAACTTGTATATAACTGTCCCTGCAGGTAAAGGGAAGAGACAAACACATTAATAATCTTAAAAAGAAATGCCAGAGGGAATCTGAACAAAACAGGGAGAGACAACAGAGAATTGAGACCCTGGAACGATACCTGGCTGATCTACCAGCCCTTGAGGACCACCGGAAACAGAGTCAGAAGGTAAAACTTCCTCTGAGCTGTGATGGTAGCTCTTCACATGCTTGCTGAGGTGGCTTTTCTACAGCTGCAGATAATCCCCTGTGCAGCTGCCAGAGTAAAGTTGTGGTCTGACCTTTCTGGAGGAGGAATATTTTGTGCTATAGCTGAGAATTGCCACATAGGTAGTAAAAATCTGCCTTGCGAACGTAGTTGAAATGTGGTGTGTGTGGTGAAAACCCTGGGAGGTCTCTAGAGTGTTGTGATGGTCTTTGTTGCAGCTAAAGGAATCTGAACTGAAGAGTACTGCTCTGCAGGAAACAGTGCTGGCACTGGAAACAGAGCTTGGAGATGTCCGGGCTGCTTTCAGGGAGCAAGAGATGCAGCTAGAAACCCAAAAACACAAGGAAATGGAGCTTCTTTCCACTGTGTGCAGGTAAAAATCTGGAGGATTAGAATAAGCTTCATCTTTGCACTGAAGTAATCACAAGATGATTCAGCACAGCCACTGTCCCACCTGTCAGAACCAAGTTACCATGGATTTGTGATGATTATGTGAGCACTCACCAAAACGCTGTGTTCAAATTCTGTGTGGCAATAGCAGAGGATGGGAACAGAACCAGATGGCTGAAAGAAAGAGGGTCCCTGTTTTATCACCTGGGTCTGCCTGTGCCCTCAGGTTATTGCTCTCAACTGTAGCTCCTTGCAAAATGGACCTACGTAATCTGCAATTGTTGCATCTCTGCAAATGTGCCAATGTCACAGGCCCAGCTGTGTCCAGGGAGAGGGGCTCCTTCCTTCACAGCCCTTGGAGTTTGCAAGCTGGGATGCAAACAGGGCAACATGGACACCCGATATGAAAATCATTCACCACCTCATATTGTTTAGTGAGAGAGACACCCCAAATAAAGCTGGTTTTCTCATGGTGTTCTACTAATTTCAGCTTGCAGGACAAGATACAGCAATGTGTAAAGAATGCAGAGAGAGGACCCCCTGCCCAGGATGGGGAGAAACACAAAATAGAAAATGACTCTCTGAAAAAAGAATGCGATTGCCTCAGGAAGGTAACAGGCTGTCCCAACTGGGAATCACACATTTTTCCTTCCAGTGGGTCACACCAGGCACTAAAATGAAATCAAGGACTCTTGCAGTCATAGGCAGTCACAACTGCACTGAAGCAGCAGTTCCTGGAATTCCAAACTGAGGGGTTTTAAAAGCTGTTCTTGGTGCGATAACCGTGCACTTCTCCAGTAACACTGGAGAGAAGTTGCAGAATGCAGAAGAGGGGAGAGGAAAACCACAAGAAAGCAACTTCTCCAGTCTGTTTTTAGCTGATACCTCTAATGGTGCCTTTTATCAGGTGCCTTTCATCAGGGAATCCAAGTCCATTACTGACAGAGGCAGTGATTAAAGCAGTAAGTGGACAGGAAAGGGAAGGAGAGGGGATGTGCTGTCTTACTAAAGGAGAAGAAATCCTGGTGGTATTACTGAGTCTGTGTGGCCTGTTCTGATGCCTCTGCTTTTGATTCCAGATTGTGGACAAGCAGCAGAAGAAGATGGAACAGTTGTCCTTGCAAGTAAAGGTGAGAGGTGACTGCAGAGGGACCTAGAACTTGAAAATCTGCTGCGAAGTGAGTTAGACTTACTACTTCCCCATGGTCTGTTCCAGAACCTGGAAGAACGGGTGGCCCAGGAAGAGGGCACAAGCCAAGCTCTGAAAGAGGAGGCGATGAGAAGAGAAAATGCACTGCAGCAGCTCCGGACCGCTGTGAAAGAGGTCAGAGCAGGAGTGTTTAGAGTGCCCAAGCCTAGCAGTTGCTAAAAGACAATCCATTGTTCATTCAAGGCCCTTAATTTGCAGTCAGCAGCACAACCTCTCCTGCTTCCTGCTAGTCAGTTGCCCTGTCAGTGCTCTGAAAGGAGCTCTTCTCCATTCAGAAGTGGGAGGAGAAGGGCAGTTGCTCCCTTGGGAACTTCAGCTGGGGCTGTGGCTTGTGGTGGAGGACACTGAGCTTGCCAGCTGGGGGCAGCAAGGTGGTGAGTAGGAGTCCAAACTCGACTGCAGCCCTGGCTGAAGGGCAGGGCTGAGCACCATTCTTAAGCCTAAAGGAAACCAAGCACAGTGGCAGCCCTCGAGGGAAGGGATGGCCAGTGTTGGGGTGAGCAGCTGGTGCACGACCTCCTGGAAGCTTACTTTGTTGTGTCATGCCTCGGCGGGGACAGTGCAGTGTCATGGGGCGCTTCCGGTCTGAGCCAGGAAAGCTGAATGCTCACACCCTGTAGGACTGACACTCCCTCATCTAGTGAGAGTCTGGAGAGCTTGATGTAAACCAGCTCCTCCTGCCCTCAGTGCTCCTATCGTCATTGAGCAGTTGCATTGTTTTAGTGTGCTAGTTCTGTACCAAGTGACCACTGATCTGCTGTGTCCCTTTGTTCAGCTTTCAGTGCAGAACCAGGATCTCATTGAGAAGAACCTGACCCTTCAGGAACGACTCCGGCAGGCAGAGCTAACAACCCAGCCACTGCCTGCTGAGACAGCCCGCCTCGCCCAGGAGTTGCACAACGAGCTGGCCAGTTGTCTGCAGGATTTGCAGTCTGTCTACAGCATTGTCACTCAGAGGGCTCAGGGCAAGGATCCCAACCTCTCTCTGCTCCTGGGCATTCACTGTAAGTATGCGGCATGATGGCAGAGCAAACCCTTTGGTTCCAGTGCTATGGCAGAATAAATAACTCGCATATATTATAGCATATGAAAGGTTCTCATATTTCTGGGGTTTTGAACCTTCTTTCTGTGGTGAGCTAACTCTAAAAGTGCATGCTGTAATAACTAAATGTTAAACAGTAGCTCTTTTGCAAATGTGCGTTGGTTTTTCTGGCTCACTTGCAAGTGTGTGAGATCCTTGGTCAGAATTGCATGTGAGGTAACTCCCCTATCTGACTCCACAGCTGTGCAATACTCTGCTAAGGAGAAGGATGACTTGCTGAACCCTGATGGACTCGCAAAGAAACTGGTGGAGGTAAAACAGCTTCACAAAGAGGTGGAGGACTTAAGGACTGCAATATCTGACAGATATGCTCAGGACATGGGAGACAACTGCATCACCCAGTAAAGAACGCTCCCCAAAGTAAGATGGGAAATGAAGACTTGAATCCCTTGGGAGTCTAGAGCTCCTACAACCCAAAACCTATTCAGCACTTTACCATCCCTTCACTCGGGTACAAGATGTTTGACTTATCCAATCTGTGAGAAATCAGGGGGTTTGTTGCCAGAAGTGTTTAGCTGCTGACTGGCTAACTGGAATCATTCAGGGCTTTGGTGTCAGGCTTTGCAGCAGCTTTGATCTTGTGGAATGTGTTTATGCTGTGTTTGCTGGAGCTGGCGTGGTCTCTGATGCTGGGAGATGAATTCTGAATTGCCTTCCAGGCATGTCAAATGCTGAACATGCAAATGCGACAGTTAAAATCATCACTAAAAGGAAATGTATGCCCTGGTCTTTCTGATAAATTCTCTGCACAGATCCTGTGTGACTAGTAAGACCAGAGGATTATCAGTGTGTTCAGGGGATATCTGTGGACTTTGTAGCCAAGCAGGTGGGCCAGTTACACTACTGCTAATTAATCAAGGTGCTACAGGCTCCTCGGATGCTGTGTGCACAGTTCTGGCTTGGATGCTTGGACCTGCTTTTCCTCAGGTAAATGCAACTGGAGTCTTTCAGTAGCCAACAGGAGCTGGGGAATAAAGCAACACTAAAAGACTCTGGAAACTCTCCCCCTGGGCACTGTTACCCCAGAAGCCTTAAGCCTTTTCTTCCCCCCGAAATAGCACTCTGTGGGCATGATTCAGACTGCAGAGGAAGTGGGTTGATGCTGAAGTGCCTTAATGTGCTAGAGAAACCTGTCCCCATGCTGCTTGGTGCCTAATGCATCTGCTGGCAGGGTGAGGAACTACTGTTTCTTGTAGCAGCCTTTAGAGCCATCACTAACAATCCTGGGGAACCTCAAATGTTCATAGCCCCTGCCAGAGCTGCAGAGAGCTTCTGTCTCCCTGGGGGGCCCTGCTGCAGGCCAGTGGGGAGACGCATCTCTGCTTGGCTCTCTGCTTGCTGCTTGACAGGGAGAAAGCCATTCTGGTCCTAAAATGGCACAGCTGGATCTGAGAGCTCTTCCTGATGCCTGCAAGGCAGTGGCCACTTGGGCTTTGGTGTAGCCCTGCCCCTTGTTCTCAGGGAGCTCCCTGCTCCTCTACTAAAAAAAGAGATTTCTAAGTAAATCAGTATGGGATGTGGTTCACTTTGTCACAACCCTCCTTAACCTTAGTGGTAACAGTATTGAGTTCGTGCTTGTGACAGTGCTGTGGTGCCAAGGGTGGAACTTGTTTGGTCTTCAGCTTGAGTTAAGAGCAAGATAAGAAGTCTGTTATACAGTGGGGGGGGGGGGGGGGAAATACTGCTGAAACTTCTGTCTGTCTGGTTGATCTTGGTTCATGTTAGGGCTGTGTGAGCTCTAGGTTTGGAAGAAATGCTAGAAATGCTTTCATTCTTCCTCTGTGTTTAATATTAAAGACCAAATCTGTTTTGTTCTTAGCATTTGGCTGCTGTGGTTGATGGTGGCAACAAATTGGGTAGTTTGCTGTCCCGAGCCACCCCTGGCATGGCACGGGGAAAGAGTGCAGCGGGGTCTGCGGGCAGCCAGCTGTCTGCCCTGTTCTCTCCCCATCTGGGGCATTACATTTCTGGCTCTTTCTGTTCCCAGGCTGCTGATGCCAGGCACTGAGCTAAATGGGGGCCAAGGCTATTTCTTGAAGTCATTTGTCCTGGCTGCTGGGGAGCTCTGGGGTGCAGAGCAGCAGCAGCTGTGGAAGTTGCTCCCTCCCATGGGTTAGCAGGGTGCTGTTTAGCACCATCCCCTTTCCCCGTGTTCTCCTGGGGTGCAAGCAGATCTGGGTTCCTAGGTATTGCATGGGGACACATTTGCCCTCTGCCCCCCGCAGAACTGGGGGTTGCAGCTGAAATCCCATCTTGGCCCATGCTTGGAGCCTTGCACCCGGCCCCGTGCCAGGCGCTGGGCTGCCTGGGTGGGGGATGAGAAATGCCCCCACCTCATCCTCCCCCAAACCTGGACCTGTCCGGCTCAGATGCTGTCCCACCGGCCCTGCCTGTGCCTGCTGGGGGAGATCTTGGGCCTTTCCTTACAGAGCACCCCAGACAGGGGCGGTGGGGCCCCCTTCCCACCCCCGTCCCACCTTCCCACCCCCTCCCCTCGTGTCCCCCCGTCCCCTCGGGCGCCGTGCGTTTACACCGGCCTTCGTCTCACCCGCTTGTCTGTACGGATAATTGCGAGTATAAAATAAAGCTGCGGCGCTGCCGTGCCGGGGCGGGAGGGGGAGCCGGGGCCGCTGCCGGGCCCCGCCGAGGCCGCATGCCCGGGCCCGCCGGCCCCATTGGTCCCCGCAGTCACATGCGGGGCGGCGGCGGGGCTGCCCGCGCCCTCCCTCCCTCCCAGCCTCCCTCCGCCAGCCTGAGCGCAGGGAGCGGCCGCGATCGCAGCATGAGCACCCTCAAGGTCTACAGCACCTCGGTGACCGGATCCCGGGAGGTGAGCGGCGGCGGGGCTCCGGGGACCCCTTTTCCCCGGGGTGGGCCTTTCTTCCCCCGTAGAGCTGCAAAGCCCTCCCTGCCCCATCCCGGGTGTCCCCTCCCCTGCTCACGCTGCCCTATTCCCTTCTTCCTACAAATCCATCCCGCCGTGCTGGGTGTCCCCCTGCCCCCCCCCCCGACCCGCGCAGGGCCGAGCCCCGTGGCCAGGTAAGGAGCGGTCGCCCCACGAGCACTTTGCTGAGTGTGGCTGGCACGCTGGGGCATGTGCCCGCCCTTGGGGCTCCTATCCAGCTCCCCATAACCTGCCTCTTCCGCCGGGGTTCCAGATCAAATCCCAACAGAGTGAAGTAACCAGAATCCTCGATGGGAAAAACATCAAGTACGAGCTGGTGGATATCTCCCAGGACAATGCTCTCCGGGAGGAGATGAGGGCAAAGGCAGGCAACCCCAAAGCCATCCCACCCCAGATTGTCAACGGAGACCACTACTGTGGGGTAAGGCTCGTGCTGTGCGCTGGGGATAAGCACTGTGGAGGTTGGGTGGTGGGCAATAATTCCATCCCCTTGGTTTTGCTACAAGTGGTGTCAAGATGCCTTTCAAAAGGCATTTCTTGTGATGTGCACGGACGAGGTGCTGCCAGGGTTAAGGAGCACAGTGGCTTGTGAAAAATGGGACCCAGGCAGGGGGACTCTGGGTGACTGTGGGCAACGGGGCTGTGCTGCGTGGGGCTGTCCCAGCTTCACCCTGTCATCCTCCATGTGACTGTCAGCTGTGTTGTGAACCAGTTTGTGCTGTGTGCTCAGGGGACCCCACGCTGCCTGGCCGGCTGGAGCGTACGGCTCACTCTTGCCTTGTGAGCAACCATGTGGCTTTTCCCTGCAGGATTACGAGCTCTTTGTGGAAGCGGTGGAGCAAAACACCCTGCAGGAGTTCCTGAAGCTGGCCTGAGCCCCGGGCTCCCCTCTCGTCCTGGACTCTACCTGCATTCCTGAGCACCCTCTTCTCCAACCACCTTCACTTCCAGGTTGTCAGCACTGTCCTGGCACCACAACCTGTATCCCAGTGTAGGGAAACCCATGACCAAAACTACTCATTGCAGCTGCCTATGATTCCCTCCTGCCTAACCCTGACATCATCTCAGAGGGATCCAAAGAAAGTCTGATGCTCGCTGCGCATGGCCTTTGAAGAAAGCTGGGCCTGGCTCACACCTCAGCTTCCAGTGCCTCTGTAAACAGCAAAGCCTCTGGGGCTGTGCGAAGTGCAGCCGTCCGGCAGCCCCCTCCTCTGCAGGGAGAGCTTCTGCTTCAGGAGGGAAGGGCTTAGGGTTGCGCATTACTTCCCACTTCTCCCAGTTGCTGTTAAAATTGTAAATCCTGCTGCCTCACTTCCTTTTTTTTTTTTCTTCCCCCTTACATCTCAACTGCAGAGATTATGGCAACTAAATTGATTTTTGTTTGTTTCGTTTTAATGCAAAAATACTGCACAGAGCTGGGGTCTGACCACCTGCCGCAGAGGAGGCCGGGGGCGAAGGCTGGTGTCACCCGGCGAGCTGCCTGGGGGGATGGATGGGCCTAGAAGTGGGACCCGCGCTGCTCCGTCTGCCCTCCGCCGCGATACGGTGCCAGGGCTCCCTCATGAGCGTTAATGGCTCAGGGCTGCTCCAGAACAGCTGATGCTCCAGCTGTCTTCTCTTTCCTCTCTGAGTTGGCTTTTTTGCAACCCGGACCAAGTGCATTTTTGTTTTTCCTGCCAAAAAGCAAGTTTATAACCAGTGTTGTCTTCCGAGATGCTATTAAATGTTACTGTACCTTTCACATCTGTACCCGTGGGTTTCTTTTAAATTTGGTTTTATTTCGACTACAGGTTAAACATCACCCTGCGTAACGATTCTGAGTCATTTCCAGCTTACAGAAGCTGAGTCAGTTTACTCACTGCTGCAGCCTGACACAAAGATCTTAACACCTTAGATTACTGCCGCTAATCAAAGGCTCAGAGGAGTTGTCTGAATATCCTACAGCGCGGTAGTGACAAGTACCTCTCTCGAGCATTCCTCTCCTCTGCGTGGTAAGAATGGCAGCCTGGGGGAGGGACAGCTTCAGCCAGACATGTGAGCGAAAACAAATCCCTGGCACAAAGATGACCTGGTCAGTTATAGACTGGGATGTAGAGGGGCAGTGGAAAGTGCCCTCCTGTAGGAGGGCCCCCTGTGTGTTCCTGTATCTGCTGTAGGTGGGAAAAGGAGGAAACTTGGAGATGTGGGGATTGAGTCGCTGGTCACGGGGAGCCCGTGGAAGCGGCTGGTTTGCATGAGTGGTGCTTCCTGTGTTTGAGGTCCACGAGTGTCCAGCTCTGGTCAGAGCAGTCTGGGAAGTGGTCTGGGCATCCTGCCCCCTTCCACAGCAAACTGCACTTTTCAAATTTTAATGGAAATGGAAACTGCGGCTTAAATAAATGGGTTTACTGGGAGCCTTTAATGAGGGCTGGGTGGCAGCATGTGTGGGGCCTCTGCTAAAAGGGAACCTGCCAGAAGGTGCTGGCCTCGTGGGAGTGTTATCAGCTGGGTGTGGAGTGGGAGCTTTGTCACAGCTGAAACAAGAATGTGCTGGGGAGAGAGGGGCCTGCAAAGCACAGCCCCAGCCCATGGGAGAGGGAGGAAGATGTTTTACTCAGGGTTCAGCAGAGAAGCAGCGAAGGGATTCTGCTCTTCTCCAATGACATGGTGTCCTGTTGCAGCATCCAGCGCCTGCTGCTGAGGGAGGGAGGCAGGCAGCTCGGAGCCGCTGCAGGTGGGCTCGGCGTGGCTGCGAGCCTGGGCCCTGCTGGAGCTGGGGGCTGTCCAAGGGAAGGAGTTGTTCACGTACAGGAAACCCAGCAGCAGGATCTCCTGGCTGAGACGAGTCTGGCTCAGTCCCAGCATTACAATGGCTCAAGGCTTTTTGGTTTAGCTTCTCCAGGGACCACATATCTGAGCTTGTTTCTCTTGTGTAAGTGCAGTTGAAATCTCTGGGGAGCTGTTCTGTGTCGAAAGTAAATTGACCCTGGCTGTTTGTCCTGCTGCTACAGAGAATCCCTGAGCCCAGTTAAGCAACTGCCCAGTACCAGTGTAAAGCTGGTGGCCTTCCCTGGGTGGGGATCAGCCTGTGTAACCTTCAGCAGAGGTGAGAAACCAGGCCTCTGGTTTGAGCTGACAGAATTGCCCCTGTGTTAAGAGCCCGTGTGTCTTGGGGAAAAGTGTCCTCACGCAAGGCAGCAGGACTGGGCCTGGCACCCTCCACCGAAGGGACAGGCCAAACGGCTGCCTCTGAGCTCTTTGCTCCATCCCAGGTAACAGCGCAATGAAACAAAGTCTGGAAAGACACCCTTCTCCTCTCTTCCTGGCCAGGGGAGGTTATAACACAGCTAATGGTGCAAGGCAGCTCCTTCCTCTTGCAGAGCTTGGGGCGAGCAGCTCTTGCTAGGAGCTGTTAAGTTGTTTGCAGCCCTGTCCCCTCTTTTTGGGAGGGGTTTCTTCTCCGCAGCAGCAAGGAGGCATTGGGGATCAGGCCACATTCCTGCAGGCTCCTGGAGTTGTCAGTGTACACCCTCTGGGGAAAGGTGCTGATGATCTCATATGAGCCGGAGTCTCCACCCCTAGGAAAGAACAGCACAATCTTTCCTACACAGAGGATCCCCCAAGGTTTTGCTGAGATGCCTGGGCTGCTCCAGCTGTGGTTATGTAAGGGCAGAGGGAGAGACTGTTTCACAAGCACAGGCTGAGCAGAAAAAAGGGCTTCCCGCCCAAACTGCAGACAGCCAGGCATGGAGCAGCCGTTCCAGGCTGCACAGCTGCAGCGGGGAAGGAGGCTCTTGCATCCCAACAGCACTGAGCTCATCGTGGGCTCAGACCAAAGCCACAGCTACGTCCCACAACAGGAGTGGGAAGAGGGGAGAGCAAAGGGGTCCCCTCAGCCATCGGGTGCTGTCCCTGAAGGGATGTGGGAGCCCTTGGGCAGCATTAAACACGTTGGGATTAAACGTGGTGTTTTTCCAGCAGCGGACCCATCAGTCAAGCTGAAGGCTCAGCTTCCAGGCTGCACCTTGGGAACGGTGGCAATAGTCAGGCGAGTGCTGCTGAGCAGCTGGAAGGAGGCAAAGGCAGCGATGGACCTGGGTCAGATGGCAATTCTGAGAGGACCAAAGAGGCTTATCACTGCTGCTGCTGTGTCAGCTTTTTGGCAAAGGTGGGTATTAAATGCTCTGAGCTAAGTGTGACCCTGGCAGTGCTGCCCAGAGAGCATCTCGGATGGTGGAGCCAAAGCATCAGAGAGTGCCTAGCCGCTCCTGGGGCTGGGACTGTAGCCCTCAGCCCTGCTCAGCTCAGGCTGATGTTTGAAGCACAGCTCCAGGGCCTTGAGCAGCAGCTGAGAAACCTTCCCTAGGGTTTGACGGAGTTGGGTGGGGAGTGAGGAGGGGAGGAAGTCCTAGGCTTACCTGGCGTGAGCAAGGTGTTGGCGCAGGTCCCCTATGGTCTCCGTGAACAGCATCTTTACAACGTACGTCTGCTCCCCACTCTCTGATTTGATGCGGAGAGTACAGATATCAGGGGCAGAAGCACCAGCCTCTTCAGCCATCTTCACCCTGGAGGTTTAGGAAACCTCTTCAGCTGAGGAGTGAAGGCTCTGCCGGCAGCAGAGACTGTGCTCTACTCAACGGGCAGAGCCTCTGAGCTTCTGGGGTGATCTGAAGAGGGGAGAGGTGTTTCACATTTGGGAATGTCCTGGAGATGACCCACAGACCAAACTGCTGCTTTGCTTTCCCTGCTTAAAGGTGCCTTGGAAAGAGGGCTGATGACCTTTTTTAGCTCTTTCATTTTAGATCAGGGCTGTCTGGTAAGTACTTTGCCCTACTTCTTTGATTAAAAATAATCTACTTGGGGTTTTTTTTCATTAGTTATTTGGGTCTTGTCTTGCCAGAAGACTATGAGCAGAAAAGTGCTGTTAGTGTGACCTCCCACTTGGGCATCAGTTTCCTGGAGGGATTCTCCCATTTAACATGACCGCAAACAGCTTCTTAGATGGTTTCAAGCTCTTAGGCCTTGGCTTGCTGTCGGGAAAAATATTTCACAGCAATAAGTGAGTAATGCTTTGAACAACAGAAGTTTTTGTTAGAGATGTAAAAGATAGCAGGTTTACCACAAACAATTCAGTGGTCTCCCCAAAAGGCCAACCTTGGCCTTTTTTTCTAATTATTTCTAAGGTAGAAAAGGAGCAAGTTAATTTACTTCCTCAGCTGAAACCCCTGAAATAAACCCGCAGTGATGAAATAGGAAGAAGATGAGAGCCTGACAAGGCAGGGGTTGGGGGGCCGTGCCTGTACCTCTCCAGGGCAGACAGCCTGGGTGTCTCCACCAGGATCCCTTTGCTGCTCCGCACCCCACCAGAGCCCTGAAACCAAACCGGGTGAGTGTCACTGCTGCCTGCTCTGCACAGAGCGCAACCTGTGCCAGGAAAGCCCAGGAGCGGGTGCCAAAGCGCCACGTGTGCTCTGGTGGAGCCTCTCTGGGAGGAGGAGGCTATGCAGAGCTGAGAGAGGCCTGAGGAGGGGGTGCCAGTGCTGTGCAGGGCGCTGAGCCCAGGGAATTGCTGCCGGCCTCATCCTGTGGGTGCCTGGGGGGTCTGCTCATACCTGCTGCGCTGCTCTGGCTGAGCCTTGGACACCAATTGCTTCCCCTCCGTGTTTCAAGGGCTTGGAAAGCTTGTTGAGGAACTGCTCCAAGGAGGCTTTGGGACCTGCCCGAGCAGAGGGGAGATGTGTCCATGTCTGACCTTTTTGACAAACGATTTTCCCCTAGAATAGGCTGATTCGGTGAAATGAGTGCGCACAACAGCCAACAGGGAGAGCTCTAACTTCCCCGAGCTAGGCTGAGACTGGCTCTCGGTCTCCTCCGTTGAAGCTTGTCCCACTTTCTGGCCCGCTAAATGTTTGATTGTCAACATCAACCATGAGCAGCTGTGCAGCCTGTTCAGCACACAGCTGGGATGCACAACAGGTAGAAACCTGGTTAGCCCTGCTGTGCACAGGAAAAGCTGAAACTATGACAACTTCTACAGACTTAGAAAATCTTTTGTCTTGTGAGGGTGTCATTTGTAGGTGTCCGTTCCTTTTGCTGTGGTGTCACTGGGCAATTATTTTTTTTTACTACTGGGGTAAAGGAAACGTTTAGCACAGCTTCTGTTTGTGAGTGCCCTTGAGATGAACGAGCACGTAGTACAGTTTTATATAAAATAGGAAGATGTTGCTGATGGGCAATGCACGTGTTTGGGTTATTTAGTTATGCATGCGCAAACCCACTGTTTTCTGTCTACATGACTGACTGCATTCGCCTTTCCACCCCTGACACAGACTGCTAGAATCTAGAAGCAAAATGAGGAATCCGTGGCCTGATCGTATGTCCTCATATTCTCTTAATGAAAGTCTGAGGAGGAATTGACCTGTATTTGGCACCATTAGATAGGTCTGGCTTGAAGGTGTCCACATTTACGGAATGAACTTGTAGGAGAACGAAAGGTTGTTTGCAAGCTACTCCCACCCAGAGCTGCATGGTTTCCTCAGCACCCCTTGATGCTGATAAGGGTGAAGCTAGAAGGAGCTTGGCCTTTCAGAAAGGCATAGGGCAGATATGTTTTTTGGAAACCTGCTGATCTTCTGGTCTGTTACTGCTTCTCATGTCTCATTCTTGAGGAGGATTTAATGATGAGAGGACACCATGCATGCTGTCTGGCTCCCAGCTCCTGAAACAATACTGGGGCTATAAGCATAGGGCTTTGACCCAGCAGTGTTGCTTTCTTCTCTGAAACCCTACACATTCACCTCCTGCTAGCTGGACTTCCCCAGTAAGGTTTTGATTCTCCTCTTTGGGAGTTAGCTGCATTTTTAAGGCAGGTTTAAGAATTTACCTGGGATCTTGGTGGCTTCCTGCACCTCACTTGATTTTGAGTGGCCAACCACTTGGCCGTGGCCAGGAAAACTCCCTGGAAGGTGTCTCTCCTGAAATACCACGTCCCTTCTGTCAGTGACCTGTTGAATTAAAGCCAACTGCCATAAGCAAATCTGACTGGTGCACAAGCTTGTTCTCGCTGCATCAGAGCACAATAAACCACAGCAACAATAACCAAGAGTTGTAAACTCCAAATAAAACCAAGAGAGCTGCTTCCTTGGAAGCCGCTCCAGCTGTCCAAGCTCAATGAAATGCATTTTCAGCTCCTGTAGGCTCTCTAAGAAAGCAAATCCTGGCAGATCCTCAAGTCCCCAGGACTCCATCTCAAAACGCACTGGGCAGCTGCTGCTTTCCACGAGTTGTAAGAAATGTGCTTGGACCTGACCTTTCCTCTGTGTCTGCTTCCACACTTGAAAACACTCTCTGGGTGGTAAGTGATGTGAAAGGAGCAGGCTGGAGGTGGAGAAGTATTTGTCAGGGAGAAGCTGCAGTGGGGACTGTCAGATGGCTCTAGCAAACCAAGGAAGGCAGCGCGCTACCCTGAGGCCCCCAGCAGTGGGGAAGCTGTATAAATAGGGGCAGTCTTTCTGTCTGGGTTCCACTTGTGTTCCTCTTACGCTGGCTGTCTGTATCATGGGTGGATGCGCTCTGTGTCCACATCTACCCCAGATTACTGTACTGTCCCGTGGCTTCCAGACACGGCCAGCTATGCATGGTTTATAGGCAACCACAGCCCCAAGAGCCTTGCATAACCCTTCTTCTTCCATCCGGCTTTCTAACTACCACACCTCCCAGCTCACTCTGGCTGGCCTGACCTCATACTTGCCCATGCAGTTGTGCCCTGCTTTCTTTGTGGCAGTAGGCAGGTGCACCCCTCTGGTTGTGCCTGCTTACATTTTGGATGCACTTGAAGACCTAGATTAGAGTCCTCTGAGGCTCTCTGCCTGCTTTCTGCCTGAAAATGTGGCCTTGGCTTTTTGCCATTTCAGAGAAATCAAAAAGTGAGGCCCAAAAGAACCTCAGATGGCCAAATCCATTTAAACTGTGGCAAAATAAATTCTCCCACATCCTCCTTGAGAGATACTGGTTCAATCTGTTTTTAAAAGCTTTTCCAGGGGAACTAATTGAGAACTTTTTTTTCTCCTTTTTGTTACACAGCTCTTCAGATGCCGCACATGCTACTTCTCTTCTACAAAGCCTGCTATGCTCTTAGAAGTCTTGTTCCAAGACAAGGTTCACTGAGGCAGAGAAACCATTTAGTCCTAATGCCAAAATGCTCGCTCACTTCCTCTAACGGCCCTAGCAGGTGTGCTCCCAGCCACCCTTTCCCAGAGACACACATGCACAGAATTAAGCTGCATGTGTACTTGTGTTCAGAAACCTCAAACTTGATTTGCTGTGAGCAGCATCCAGCAGATCGGTGAAAGAAACCTGAACAATTTTCTTGGGAAGCAATAGAGCAATTTCTTTTCAGAAAGGTGATGAATAGGGGTTTGTGCTGCTTACCTGCAAAGGGATGCCGTCGGGGTAGCTCTTCTGCAACTCTGAAGGGAAATAGCCATCCATAATGTCCTGCAGGCATTGCTGAAACAAAATGAGAGCTTGTGGTCATACCTCAGACTTTGTTTATCTCATGACTGATATATTCCTTCTGGGCTGCTCCTATTTGCTTTGATATTGCCATGCAGAAAAGGCTGCATCAAAGACCCAGAATCTCCATCTCTAAAAATTACTAGGCAAAGACATGCTAGTCTTTAAAGGCAATGTGGGAACGTGGGTGAGAAGCTGGAGGTCGCAGTAGCTGCTCCTTTTCAGGACTGCGATGAGCTCACAAGCCCTATTCCTACACGTGCCCCTTCCTGAGCCTTAGTGAAAGACAGCAAGATGGCTCCAAGTCTAATTCCCCTACGGACCTTTCCATACCTGTGCCGATGGGTCCTCATAGGGCCGAAAGGGTCCGTTGGACATGACAATCCCGTTTTGATACAGCATAAGAGGGAGGGGTTCTGGCTGTCTCAGCCGAGGCCCCCCCGGCGTGTGCTCGATTTGAGAAATGCCTTCTCCAGCCAGCACATTCAAATCCTTCACGTTTTCCAAGATTAAATCAAAATCAATCTGGTGTTTGGAAACAACCGCTTCACCTGTGGCAGAGGGATCAGAGTTACAGGGGGAAGGGGATGTCAGCTAAGCAGCTTTCACCTCTGTGTGAATTTGAGGTGCATTTGAGTCCTAATATTTCTGTGCTGTCTGTGCTGCCTCTCCAGGCTTTGCCTTTTGCACTTTTGCAAAGTATGGTGCAACGCCGCTGCTGTGGTGCGGCGCTGCCAGGTTTGCATGGGTGTGTGTAAAACCACAAGGGCAGGGCAGCAGGGAAACAGCCCTCTTGCTACAAGCTAATATAACTCTAGAGCCAGCTACGGATGCAGACAGCTCTTTAGAAACCACACTCAGCTCCTTGTCTTTGGTTGTAATTTCAGAAATATTGTGTTGTCCCTTAATGTGGTGATGCGAAGGGCACGGAGTGAGGAACTTAACTAGTTGGATTAACTAGATTGGATAAATGGATCAGGGCAGGCTCGCTGAAGAAATGCTGGTGTAAACACAGCTGACCACCTGCCACCAGCAGATTGCTCTCTCGATGGGCCGCTGCTGAGGTGGTTTATCTGGGTGCTTGCGGAGGGTGGTAGGGTGAAGCAGTAAAAGAGTTGTGATGGGACAGACGAAATCAGAAGAGGAAATGAAAGATCTAGGCAGAGGTAAAGCCTTTGGTATTTTCTGTTCTGCTTTTTTACAACTTGATAAAGGAGGGTGGAGGAAGTATCCCTTAAAAAGGGTAAGTGAGCTGAAAACAATCAAAATTATTTGTCCTGCTTCCCCCATCTTCTCCCCTCCTGCATCTAAGGGAGGGAAGGATTAGTTAGCTAATGCAGCCCAAGTATTACTATTTTTTTTTCCTCTGTTACTACTTCCTAAGAAACCATTGCCAAATATGCTTGGACCCTGTACAGCACAATCAGGTCTCAATTAAACCACTCACGTGGTGGTTGGGAGGAAAGGCAAACAATGCTCTGATGGAGCCAGCCAATGCGGGTGAGTTACTACAGCTACTATATACACAAAGCATCTGATTCTGTTTTCCACCTGTTTTACGTCAATGTTGTTAGAGCAATCAAGCTTCAAACATTTAGGGTATGTGTACTCTTCAGGAAGCAGCTGCTGCAAAGGTATCAAACTTTCTCTAAGCACGCAGCAGGAGCTAGGATAGCTGCTTCAGCAAAGAGTGCTGGTGCTTTACCTGGCTTCCAGAGGCTCCTTGCTGGCAGCTGCTCTTCATCCTTGAACGATTCTAAATCTTCCATCTGTTCGTGTCTCTCTCCAACCCAAATCAGACCATAGTCATTTAGAAATTGCTGCAAGAGGAAAGTACAAGTCAGTGTTGCAGATCAGAACTGCAGAAAACCAGAAATGGAAGCCTGAGAGTGGCTGGTTGTGACCGTGAGAAGCAGAAAGGGGAGGTGAAAGAGAAGGTTTGTTTCAGGGCTCTTTGGCCCTGGCAGACAGACAAACTCACTGGCAGGGTCGTAGTAGCAGCTCTTTTAGTAGGAGGCAAAAGGGAGAACGAAAATATCTGTAGTGACACAGTAATCTACCAAGACTGCGGTAGCTGCAAAGAATATTTCTACAGTCCTAGAAATCAAAATGAAGGGTCTTCCAGGAGGCACAAATGTTTGTGTATTAAAAAAACTCCTACTGCCCTGTAGTTCACATCCAACCTTGTTCTTTCTTCTCAGAGGGGTGAGGTGAAGAATTGCGATGATCAAAGTGGCAGCTTGAAAAAGACCGAGCAGCCTGGGACTGCAACGATCTCAACCCAAAGGTGCAGATGGCTTAGGGCAAGTGAAGCAGGTGTCTCACCTCCATCTCCCAGACCTGGGTCTGCAGCTGAAAGCACTTAATTTCCAGTTCTTCTGCTGTGGATGACTCGGGAGCATCTGAAAGGGAAGACTTGTTTTCTCTATGTACAGCCTTAAAGATGAGCTATAGATAACCTGTGTCACGCAGCACAGATGCCCCAGCAGTACCTGCCCGTTACCATAAGTGAACTTGAGCCTGTATGACACAGGAGCTGGACATGAGCTCTGCATGCTGGTCTCTGGCAATTCAACCCACAGCAGTTTGATAAAGATGCTGATAGGCTAAAAGATAGTCATAAATGATACTAGAGAAGTTTTATGCTGTGGGAAGCTGATGCGAGCGGGTGCTGTTTGCAGTTATACGATGCAAATTGCTTGGCTTACTCAGTCTTAAGGGACCTATTAAAAAAATGAGCAGGTATCCACTAAAGCTGGATCCAGAAACTTAGGCTGAATGGCTAGAACAGTGCATGATGAGGTACAAAATACATGCTTGTGGTTCAACAGGCATATTCTTGTTCTCCACTCAGGAAATGGAGAACTTGCCACAGCTTTGTGCTAACAAGGTAGTTCAGCCATTGTAGGAAACATGTCTGGGCTTCGCTGAAGAGCTGCTGGATTCCAAGGAACTGAATGGAGGGGAAGACCTTCAGTGACTCACTCAAAGCTGGGTTCAGTTTAGAGTTAGGCTGGCTTATGGGACGAGTCAGCCTGGACCTGTAATACTGTTTGAGACTCTCAGTCAATTTTCAGTTTCGCTTAGCTGTGTTTTCAGCCTGTTTGAACTCTGCAGTATTTACCATTCTTTTTTTCTGACCATCTTCAGGTATCTGTGTGGTTGGTCTAGGCTCATGGAAACTTAGTAACCCATAGAAAATAGGTCAGGAAATCATGTTTTGCACTGCACCAGAAAAGCTGCATAACAGATGCAAGCATAAAGTGCAGATCTGCTTTGGCAAACAGTACCATGTGCGTGTAACTGATCCCACTCACCAAAGAGGCTCTTGGGCTTTTAAGGCAAGGATGGCTCAGAGAGGAGGTCTCCAAGCCTGTTCTGTTGCTGTACCACAAGCTCCGTAACTCTCCCACAGGGTAGGAGTAAGGTGCCAAGGGTAGAATAATTTTTACCTTCTCCTTTCTGAAGAGTCTTCATCTTCTCTTCAAGTTCAGCAATCCTCCCATCCTTCAGGACCAGAAGAAATAATGACCTTGTTTAGTTCCTTGGCCTTCAGGACCTTGAGGCACAGTTTGTATAATTAGTCCTGACTGGGTGAGTCAGTGGCGCATGTACTCTCACTCCACTCAGAGACAAGCAAAATAAGGGTCAGAAAGGCAGTGTCACCTCAAATACCTTAATTAGACTCAAATGAGGGGTGGGATACAAATACACTGCTCCAAGACTAGGTGAGGCACATGCTGACCTATCTCCCCCTCCTCCATCTGCACAGACTCGTGCCCCTGTGCTTTCCTGCTCAGGCACAGCTCATGCTCTGGCCTGCATTAAGTGGCTGATCTAGAAATGAAACCAGCATCTCTTCAGCCACCGCCTTAAAAACAAAAAAAGTAAGGGTATTTATTCTAAGCTCCAGTAATGCAAAAAGGTCAGCTCTAGGATGATGCTGCTGTATAAGCAGCTGTTGTTTCAGAAAGCAAAAGGAAGAAAAGAAAAGGTCTGAAGCCAAACAGCTAATGAAATCAGTGAAAGGGTGCTGAGAGTCTTTAAGAAGTCACAGCAGGGACTGTCCACTCTCCCGCCCCAAGGACTTGTACAACTGCACTGTTGCTTTGAAATGGCTCGTTTGTGTAATTAGTGGAGCAGGCTACAGATTAACTTGTTTTAGCCCAAACTAGGTCTGAGCAGGTGTAATACTGCTGTGGCTCCAACCGTCAAAGCAGGGCACAGAACAGGTTCAGTAAGGGGCAGGATTTTTACCTTCACTTGGATTTCTTGTGCTTGTTTCTCTATTTTTTGTTCCAACAGAGTGATTTTTTGCATCATGGAGGACATGAGGTCCTTGTCAGTTCGATCTGCGCCTGAAAGCACAAATAGGTGTTACCTCTCTAAAATGGCAAGCAGTATCAGAGGCTTATCTGCACCATAGGAGACCCCACATAAGAATTCCTGTTCTGCCACAGGAGGTAGGACAAGGGTTCCTTTTGGGGGTACTGGGCAGAAATCCCTTGGCTCCTGACTGGTCGGGAGATGGCTGTGTCACCGACAGCATGCTGTGTATGCGAGGGGGGAGCACAGGAATTATCCCTGCCCTGGGGTATTGAGTCCACCAGCTTGTCACTGAGAAACTGTGATGGCCCAGAATCCCCTAATCATTGAGGGACTTTACCCTGCATATTCTTTTTCAGTGTTGTCCCCCTTGAGCAGGAGGGGAGACTGCCTTGCACTGGATTCTTTGTCCTAGGAGACAGGCTGTCATCTTCTGAGAAGAGGCATGAAGAGCATGAAAGAAAGAAAACAGGTCAGTATTTTGGATACGACTTCTCCAAAAGCAGGTAAAGAAATACTGGGGTTATGCTGAGGGAAAGAGAGGGCAGGAGAAAGCAGGGTGGCCCAGACCATTCAATCCCATAATCACTCTTAGACTAATGAGTGTATGTGGGTGCTCGTTATGAGCCAGAACCCAAGGGAAGATACAATCTCAGCAGCTGGGAAGAGCATACACAAAATGGGGCTTGCAGAAAGACACCATGACACTAGTGCAGAGCATCCCACACTGCACAGTGAGGCAGAAAGTGGCAATATTGAACTATTTTAACAAAAAGCACAACACTCTGGGATTAACAGAAGCAGCAAACTTCACTGGGAGTGGAAAGGGAGTTTCTGCTCTAAGATCTAGTAAGAAGGATGTGACCTAAAATGGAATTGTAAAAATAGATGAGGCTCTAATGTGCTCTAGGGCTTGCTGAGGATGTGGAAACCTTTTGTTACTTATCTGATTTTGGACACACGTAGGAGAGAGAGAGCTACAATCATTGCAAAACATGTAGGATGGTAAGAAAAGCTTTACCAGTGGGGGCAATGAACTTGGACAGCTCTGCCTTTTTAGTGAAAATAAGAGGGGATAATATGGAAAAATAAAGCATAGGTTCATTAACTTTAGATTTGCTGGATGGGCAAATTTTTTTTAATTGTCATTGAAAAGGCTGTCCAAAAAAGCCCAAATTGTACATTTTTCTCATCAGCTCATCTTCCCAGTCCAACCATCCTTGCTTTCTGGGCAGAGTGGGTGTTCATACACCCACAGCTTGTGGGTTAAAGCCCTTGAGCTGCGCTCTGTGGGAGCTGCCTGAGAGCAGAGCGGGTGACACCTGGGTGAGTGAGGTGGAGCGGTGCCTGCAGTGTCAGGGCAGGGGCGGGTGAAAGAGCCGACAGTTGTGATGCCATTGCAGCAGCAGAAGGCAACTCTTCTCTGCTTGAAACTTGAGGAAGCGCAATCGTGATACAAACCTGTGCGAGACGTGACTGACCAATAGTCCTGGCAGCTGCTGGGGACCGATGCTGGCCAGGAGGCAGCAAATAAGAAATCCGGGGACTTTTATTCAAGCTGGTGTTGTTTCTGGGCCTGCCGCCGTCAAGTGCAGCCCTGTGGGTCCCCAGAAGGCCGGTAGCGATCAGCTTTTTGAGGAATCGTTGGCAAAAAGAGGCTCAAAATAACGGGGGTAACTGGGTACCGCCTGGGGGTGCGTGTGTGTGTGAGCCCTGGGGGGGCCCGACGTGGGTGGCAGCGCTGGGGGGACCCCGGCGTGTGCTGGGGGGGAGCAGTGTGCGTTGGGGGGGCCCCTCACGGTGTGTGTATGGGCTCCCAAACCGCGGGGGGTTCCCCCCGCTCCCCGCGGCCGGCGCAGCACTCACCCCGCGCTCAGCGCGCCGCCGCCATCTTGTTTACAGGCGGTTGCCACGGCGACGCAGGACCGCTGCGATTGGCTCAGCCCTGTCACGTGGTAATCAGAGGACTACACATCCCAGCATGCACCGCTCCGACGCCCCCTCCTCAGGGACGCGGAGGACCCGGCAATGGCGGGAGGGCGCCGGGGGAACCCCAGCTGGGAGCCGGGCCCGCGGACCTGCGAGGGCCCCCACGGGAGCCGCCGTCGTCGTCCCTGCTACTCTCCTGGTGGCACCGGACCTCAGCGCGGCCCTGCCGGCCTCTCAGCGGGCTACACCGAGGCCACCTGGGCCTGCGGTGTGGGCAATCCCAGCCCGTGGCAGAGCCTCCCCGGCCTCCGCTGCTGCCTGCTCCCCGAACCCACATCTGGAAGAGGGATAAGCCGGGGGAAGCCCCCTCCATTTGTCGCTTGAGGAGGGAGGCCCGCGCTGCTGGCAGGCTCTGTTCTGTGTGGCCACCAGCCAGGCCGGCCCACTCCTGGCCTGCCTGTCCTCTGCCCTGCATGCCTGCCTGCGGAGCGGTGCTTTTTTGACCTCTGTTTACTTCAGAGTGTTTCAGACGTTTCCTGGTGCTTGGGCGGGACCTGGTGCAGGAAAAGCACACGCTTTCCTCAGCCACCCTCTGCACGGCCTTAGCTTCAGCTCATTGACGTGGCCTGTGGCCTGAGGTGTCACATGCTGTACAGCTGCTCCCGTCTTCCTCACCTGCCTCTCTTCTCTTGTTTTCTAGCAATGCTTTCCGTCACCTGGGCACTATGGCCCTCTCATTTTGCCTCACTGATGCTCTGAACTTCACCTAGCATTTCCCCCCACAATGGCTGCACACAACATCCAGAGATCCTTTGCATCCCCTGTCCCATCTGCCGCCGCCATGCTGCTCTGCTCCCTGGAGAGCTCGGCTTTGCCAGTTGGTGAGGAGGACAGGCCAATTTTTAGCACCTTTTATGAGGGGTTGGCTGTCCCCAGAAGACTTCTATGGAGTGCAGAAATGACTAAATCTGGTGAAGCTTTGCTGCAGAGGAGCCTTCAGCTCCGGGCAGAGGCTGGCAGTGGGCTTGCTACGCTGTGATGCACTTCACCAACACAAAACCAGACAACAGGTGTACACACTCAGTGCATTTTTGGTAGCTTTACTCATTTGAAACAGTTTTAAAATAACCAGATCCCTTTTGTTTCTTGCTGCTGCAGCTGAGTAGGTGAGGGAGCTCAGAGATCTGTGAGGAAATGGATGTTGGGGAGCTGAAAGGAAGCATTTCCCTGATCCATCACCCAGATCAGACAACCCCAGGCTTGTAACTGAAATTCACAGGGACAGCTTGGATCCAGCTTCTGCCCTGAGCTGCAGGGAAGGTTTGGTACACGGTGCAACACAGAGCCCTTGTTGAAACATTGGCCGTGATTTGCAAACCCTCCCAGTGAATAGGGTGTGGGGGGTTAACCCTTAACCGCTGTTAGTCCTTCATGGGTGTGGGGCACAGGACAGGGAGCCCCTGGGGAGAAGCAGAGCTCAGCCTGGGGGGTTTCATGCTGCAGGGGGTGTTCTGTGATGTGGGGAAAGGCAGGGCGAGGGGCTTGCTGCCTTTGCTGGAGTCAGTGGCTAGGACGTCCTGCTCGGAGCTGGCTGTGTGACCACGTTGGGGAACAGGGGGAGCAGGAGCTGCTCTCGTGCCAGGCGATGCAGATTGACAGCTTCAGAGAAGTGAGGCCAAAAGGGCCGTACGGTGTTGGCCCCACCTGGAGAGACCCTGTGCCGTGTCTTGCGCCTTCTCACTCACAGCATCGGCAGCGGATGTGACTTCCCCAAATCATCCTGGGTTCAAACAGCCCTTTGGGTGGCGGGGCTAGTACAGAGAAGGAAGGTGTGATTGGTGGGACAGGGCCACCGCTGCACTTAAAGCCTCCGACTGCAATCGCTGCGAGCAGATGAGGAAGTGTCCTGGCTCACTGTGAGCCGAGCCCCGACCATGCAGCCCCTCCAGCGTGCCCACTTGCTCCTCCTGCTCGCCCTGCTTGTCCTCTGCATGGTAAGAGAAACGCCACGGCACGGGGCCCCGCAGAGGCTGGGGGGTTCCAGCCAGCTCTGTCCTATGGGTGCGACGGCAGTCGGGGGGCTGTAGGGTTCAACCAGTGGGAGAATTTCTGCTGAACTACAGCAGGAAACCTGGGTGTTTGACTTTCTGTTTGACTTTAAACCTGGTTGCCTTACCAGGAGCTTTGCTCTGTGGTCCATAAGGTCTAAATACTTCCATACATTGCTTTTTTTTAAAAGCATTTTTTTACTCTCCTCTGTATGCGGGCCCCAGCCCATGCCTGGTGCAGGGATGCTGAGCACGGCTGCAGGGACACTGAGCACAGCTGCAGGGACAGTGGGGACAGCTGTGGGGCTGCTGGGTGGGTGCACAGCTCTGCAGTTTCCTCTCGCCTCTCCCCCCTGGGGGTTATTTTCCTCCCTGCTGGGAGGCTCCACAGGGGGTCAGTTCAAGTGCTGCACTGGTGGATGTCAGCTCTCTCCTAGCAGGGACCATTGTGTGGGAGGGACGAACGTGCCGGCGCTTTCAGGGAGGGTGATGCTATTTGGAGCAGCTCTTGGGATGACTTTTTTTTTTTTTCTACAGCATGTTGGTAACAGAGCCAGATTTGTCTTGTCTGTGGTTGTTTTGCTCACAAACTCCACGCATCTGCAACCTGCTGCTGGCTCCGTGGGGTACATTTGTGTTTCAGGAGTCCCACTCTGTGGCTGGGAAACCAGCCAAAAACCCTCATAGCTCAAGAATGCCTGTGAGGGGGCAGAGCTGTGTGCTGGGGCCCCATCCCTGGCCCTGCCCTGGCTCCGGCAGCACACGAGGAGCGGTGTGAACCAGCATGGGGGCTGGTTCACTGAGGGAAAATGGAGTCCCTTTTCCAGCAGACCAGGGCAGTGCTTGTCACTGCGGTCCCCATTCACAGGTGTAACACGCAGCCGCATACACCAGGAGTCCCAAGAAAGGACCAAAACCCCAGCGATGGTGCTCCTGCACAGCCAGGGCGGGAGGGATTCACGCAAACACCTTCATTTGGAAGGTGCCGATCTTTAGAGACGGAAGGAAACTGCCCTGTAATCACCATCCCAGCTGTGTTACATCTCACACACCGGCTGCAACATCCCTGCTTGCAACAGCCCACAGTGCTGGCGGGAACGGGGGTTCCTCCTCTTCCTCCCCCTTGCTTCCAGCATGAGCATTTCCCAGCTCTGCTCCCGCACCCCACATCCTCTGCTGCAGGGCCCATGGGCTGCCACGGCCCCAGCCACTTCCTTGCAGTAGTCTGAGGGGCAGAGACCGTGCCCACGGCTTCTCTTTCCCCTCCCTACATTTTCTAAAACCCAGAAGAGGGATGTGGGGGAGAGCTCACTTCGCTCCCTGCATTGGGAAAACCCAGAAGCCAACGGTGATTTCTGTTGTGGTGTGAAGGAGAACCTGCCAGGGGAGAGGAGGCCATGTGTCCCCCCTGGGAAGGGGCAGTGTGGGCACTGGGGTCCCCCCCGGCTCCTTTCTATCCCCAGGGCAGCTCGGCAAGGGCTCTTGGGGGGGGTTGGGGTTCCACCCCATTCTGCTGTCTGCTGTTTTGGAGCGATGCCCGACTCTCTTGTTTTTCTTTTCCAGCCCCTTGGTCAGGCAGACAAGACGGAGGTGGTCACACGCACCTCCCTCACCACCCCAGGCCCCCTTGCAAAAAGCCTGAGCCCCCCCAGCGGCAGCCCACCCCTCCTCTCCCTCGCCCTGGGGCTGGCTGCGGCTTTCTTCCTGCGGCTGCGCTGACCCGGAGGGGGCCCACGGTGCACCCCAGCTTCCCTGGGGCGCACGAAGAAGCCACCCCCCAGAATGACATCCCCTGCACCGGCACCTCCTTGGACCCTTGCAGCATGAAGGACCGGCCAGCATGACGCCATCGCGCCCGTCCCTGCCTCCCTCTCCTCCATGCTCCCCTCACCCTCGAAAACAAATCCCAAAGCTGCCCTGGCTTGAAGCAAGGCCCAAGGACTGGCTCAGGAGCGGGCCTGCTGTGAGGCTCTGAGAAATAAATCCTTGGCGTAGGCGCCTCTGGCTCATGTCCGCTGCGGGGCTTGGAGCAGGTTTGGTAACGGGGGGTGGGGACCCCCAGCACCAGCCGTTTACCCCAGGGGTAGAGCCAGGCCTGAGCCCCGCTCAGGTGAGGGGGTGAGATGGGGGTGCACTGTCTGACGCCCTCCGAGGCCTTTCCCTGGCCCCGTGGGGCCGAACGGCACCGGCGGCCCAAGCCCTTTGGGCCGGGACCGGGGCCCAGTGCATAGCGCCCCCCACCGGCCGGGCCCCACGGTGAGTCCTGGCCAATCCCAAGCAGGGGCTTCTTGTTTCCCACCAATCCGACGCTGCCAAACTCCCCTCTATTAGCCAATCCCGGCCTTGCGGGGGATATATAAAGGCGGGTGAGGGGGTAACGACTTCCTGTCAGGCGCGGTCTTGGTTTGGGGTCGGGGCTCTCGCCTTCTGGGGTCTCCGCTAGCGCGGGACCGTACTGAGGATTTCCCCTGCTCGGCAGCGTCCCTGCCTCCCTAACCGGGCTGAGCTTGTGTGTTTCGACGTCCCTCCGCAGTTTCCAGGCACTTAAGCGGCACCACAGGTCCAGCTCAGACTGTACAGGGTGGCAGCATCTTCCCTGCGTGTCTCTTGGGCCCTCGCTGCCCATTTTCTGGTGGTCTCCCTTCCTGCCAGCACTTCTGTGTGATCTGGGGGTGGGATTGGGGTGCTTTAACCTGGCATTCAGTATCTGTGTGCCTGCTGGTTCTGCGGGACTGGCATTGCCTTCTCTGAGCAGTGGGTGGAAACGCTGCCCTGCCTGCTGCCCTGCCTGCTGCCCTGCCTGCTGCCCTGCCTGCTGCCCTGCCTGGCACCGCTGCCTGCAGGCAGTGGTTTGGGCTCAGGCCAGCAAGAATCTGCCTGCCCGCTGGCCCGGCAGAGGATCACGTCAGAGCTGGGCATCCTTGTCCAGCACGCTCCGCTCTCCTGTCCTGCAGTTACCGTGTCCTCCTGCCCAAACAGGTCTTGGGACAACTGGGGTCACGTTTCAGCATAAAGATGGACATTTGATGACGGCTGTTGCCGAAAGCCAGAGCAGTCGCTGGCCGGCTGGAGACGCCTGATGTAAGGACCTTTGTGCACCTAAGTCTGCCAAGGAAGCCTCCTGGGGAGGCACCGTGCTGTCTGTCGCCGCCAGAACAGCCCCTTTTCGCTGCGGGGTTGATAAGTGATCGCTGCCCGACTGTGGTGATTCTCCCCAAACTGGGCTCAACCTGCTCAGCAAACCGGGCCCTTGCCGCCAGCCGTCTCCTCACCCCAGCAGCGAGGACAGAAGCGCTTGATGTCTCCGTGTGTATGTATTTCTCACCCCGCGTCCCTTCTGGCTCTGAGTCACATCCCTGGGGAGCTCCTGCCCTCACCCAGGTGAAGATTTCTGTCCCAGGGATCTTGAAGATCAGTGACCTGAGCCATGACGCAGCTCTGCAGTGCAGACGCTAAATGCTGCTGAAGCACAGCTCACCCTGGGGTGACACAGCTGGAACACCCCGAGCCCGCAGCACCAGCAGGCTGGGCTCCCCGCTGAGCTGGGGGTCCAGCACCCCCCCGTGCTCCAGGGGGCACAACTTGGCCTGTGCCTCCCTTCTCAAAATCCAGGGCCCTGGTGCTGCTTGTGGCCCATGGACACTAGAGGGCACCGGGCTCCCATCCTGGCAGCAGGATTGGGCCCAGGACTGTGGGGCTGGCAGCAGACAAGGTGCTGGGGCTGGGGACGGGGGGGCAGCTCCTGGGTATGGGGGCTGCTAGGCTGTGCCCAGTGCAAGGGCGAGGACAAGCACACCAACCACCCAGACAGAGCTGGCCTGGACGAGGGGAGCTGTATCTTACACACGTACATAAATACAGTTTGGAGGGGGAAGCTGGTGAGGAAGGGGCTCTGCTGTTCTCCTCAGGGTCCTGCGCCAGGCATGTCCTTGGGGTCCTTCATGAGTGACGTATGGGGCTCCCTGGGAGGGAGGCGGTTTGGTTGCCCCTCGTGATAGAAGGCATCCTTCACGCCAGCGGGCAAGGCAGAGGGGTGTAGGGGTACAGCGTGAGGGAGGACTCCCGCCCTGGTGCGGGGATTCTGGCAGGGTGTCCCCATCCTGCCCCATGGCGCTTCTCGGCGTGAGGGCCGCACGCCACCCTCTCATAGCACCTGTACGTCCCAGATCTGCGTGGGTCTTGCCTCAGCCACGTCCCAAACGATGGCGTGGTCCCGGTCGTAGGATCGGCCACCTGCGGAGCGAGGGGAGGGTTTCAGGAGGGCAGACCATGCTCCTGATGGCGGTGAAGGGGTGGGTGCCCCATCTCACGGCCAACCCCCCTGTTTTTGGGGGCCTCACCCTTTATATCGAGGACCATGTCCTCGAACATTTGGCTGTAGATCCGTCCCTGAGAATCGATGCGCCAGGTCTGACGTGGCATCCGGGTCTCGGACCACAGCACAGCCTTCGAGCCCTTCCCGGCTGGCCCGATGACTTGCAGGCTCATGTTGGGGGCCACCTGCAAGGAGCAGCGGTGGCCAGCTCAGCCCACTCCTCTCCATCGCCTCTGCCCAGTGCAAAGGCTTGGAACTTGGAGGGGTTTCCCTGTCAATGCAGCTGGTGCTGGAGTGGGACATGGAAAACCTCTCAGTGAGAGGTGAGGATGATTAGGGTGGTGGAAACCCCTTAGGGGAGGCAGAGATGCCTTCACGTCTCCAGGGGAGACTTGGGGAGGAGAGAACCAGCTGATCTCTGGGGACAAGGCTGAGGTCAGCTGCTAGGAAAAGCTGTTATAAACCCTAAAAGATGGCAGTGGGGTGGGGAGTACCCCAGCAGGAGTCCTGCCAGGGGCTCCCCTGGTCCCCTCCGTGGCGCTGGCTGTCACATATGAGCACTCACCTGGTTTTTGATCAGCCCGTCCTCGTAGTACCAGACGGAGCTGCTCTGCTCGCTGAGGCTGGAGACCACCACACGTCCTGCCTTCATGTCTTCCACATCGTCGGGGACCAAGAGGTAGAGCTCCAGCTCCTTGCTCCTGATGCGGAAATAAATCCGTCTCTGCGAAGGGGGAAACATTTTTTGCACCAAAAAGCCCTGCTGCCTGCACCTCCGGCCCCAACACGCCGCGGCTGGCTGAGGAAGGACCTTGCCCAGCCTGTGGCTTTGGGAAGGGAGGACCCTGGTCCCCTGGGGCAGCTGCCCAAAGTGTCCTCCTCGTCCCCCCAGGAGGTCCCTGCCTCTCCCCGGGGCGATGGCTGTGGCCCTGGCCTGTCTCTGGGCCCGTCTCTCATAGCTGGCGCGGGCACGGCTCTCCCCTCTGGGATGCTGGGGTGTTTTGCAAGGCGCCTGCCCACGGGGAGTGTTTCGCCACTGCAGCGGCCACTCCCAGGGTGGAGGACAGGGATCTGGGGGTGACAGTGCTGGGCTGGTGATGCCTTTTATGGGCCAGAGCTGCCAGCAGCATGCTGCTGCTCTCCAGGCTGTGCCACTCTGCCTCCCCCAGCTCACCCGGAGCTGCCACCGCATCTTTAGCTCCATGTGAGCCGCCTGCCTCGGGGTTTTGGGTTCAACCCCACACCCCCCATGTGCCAGTGCCCCGTCCCATCCCAGCACTCACCTGGCGGATGGGGTAGAGGGATCCCACATGCTGGAGCCCGCTGTACGTCAGCCAGTTGGTGATTTCGGTGCAGTCCAGCAGCCACTGGCGCCCTCGGAAGTCACCGTGTTCACACAGCACCCAGCTGTGGGGGGCCGGGATGGGATGGGATGGGATGGGCAGAGCATGGTCATCCCCAGGCAGGCAGACAACACCCGCTGGCTGGGGGAGAGCAGGACAGGGGCTCACTTACATCCCGCCTTTGACGCGCACCGACAGCACGTGGTTGTTGAAACCCTCTGCCTGAAGACTCCGCACTTCGTTGTTCAACTCAATCTCCTTCCCCTCAAAACACTCCAGCCCGTGCAGGAAGATGGAGGGCTCTGAGAAAAACTGCGGGACAGGGGAAGAGATGAGCCGTGAGCGGGAGGAGCGAGCACCCGTGGGTGCAGAAGGGCTGCAAGGCTGGAGCCAGCACCAGGGCTACCCATGGGAAGGGAAGAAGGAGGTTTCGGGGGGAGGTTCTGCCCCAGTGCTGGTGGCACTCACCACTGGGACCTTCTTCAAGGAGCAGATGGTGGTGGAGGAGAGGCAGCCCATGGCGCTGAGCGTGGGGTACTCGCCCTCGGACAGCACGTGCTGCTCCCCCGCGAAGGCCGGCCCATCGAAGAGGATCCAGCTGGCAGGGAGGAGCGTGCCCGGGCTGACGCAGCCATCGTGGTGGGCATGCATCCTCCCGCTGGCCCCCCAGCACCCCTGTCCTGCCCACCCTCCCAGGGAGCCCCCCCAGGCACCTGTGGGGCTGCCGGCCAGGGTGATGTCCCCGCTCCTGTCCCCAGCCGGAGGCAGCGAGGCCCTGGGACACCCTACCTGCCCCCGCGAACTCTGCAGGAGCGTGAGACAAAGGCGGTGGGCAAGGCATCCTGGTCCTCCTCGAAGGTGATGTGGTCCCCCAAGAAGTCAGGCTCAGAGAAGAGCAGGATCTGGGAAGGGGGAGAGGAGGGGCTCAGTGTGTAGGGGGGCAAAGCATTGCCACCACCCCGCAGGGGGCCACATCCCCCCGGGGGGGCATATCCGCCTCCCTACCCACTGCCCCCTGACCTTGGAGACAAAATGGAGGTTGTGTTCCCCGACCTGGAAGCAGACAGAGTGGAGCTGGTTGGTGTCTCGCCCTGGCCTGGCCCCCACCAGCCCCCTGTGCGGTGGCACCAGTGGGTCCCATGGCAAAGGGGGGGGGGGGTGTCCAGTGCTCCCACCTGCAGGATGGGCTGTGCCGAGGCGATGCGGCAATCTGTGGCACCCCAGTCTTCGCAGCTGCGGTACACCCCCTTCTCCAAGATGTACTGCTCGCCCGAGAAGTTGGTGCCCTCGTAGGCCACCCACCTGCCAGGAAAACGTGGGTGCTGCCTTAGGTCCCCCTCACCCGTCCCCTCTGTCCCCCCCATCCCCGCACTCACACGCCGCTCAGCACATGGATGGACTGGGTGACGGTGCCATAGCCAGCCAGCTGCGTGTCGGGAAGCGCCTCGCTCAGCTCCACGCTCGGGCCCTCCTCAAAGTCCATGGCCTCGAAGAGGACCAGCGCCGGGTCGGAGAAATCCTGCAGGGAGAAGGAGCCCCCCCCCGAGCCCCTCGGTTTTTCGGGGGGGAAGGGGTTGCGGGCCAGGTACTCTGCACACAGGCAGGGGGAATCCAGCCTGGCCTCAGGGAGCCCAGGGAGGGTGGGAGCAGCTCTGGGCACCTAGATCCCTGCGTGTGTTGAGTTTGGGGGAACTCAGGCCATGCCCAACCGCCTGACGCAGGCAGGGAAGGCTCCCTTTGAGGGATGAGGATGGGGCCGGGGGGGCTGGCTCTCTCTGCCCACGCTGGGTCCCTCCCCAAGTGATGCTGCCACCCCTGCCCTCACCGTCCGTATCAGCCGTAAGGACACCAGCTCCTTGCTGTAGCCACCCCACTGCCTCCAGTCCTGGTACTCCCCTTCTTCCAGCAGGTACTGGTGGCCGCGGAAGCCCTCCTTCTCATAGCCGACCCAGCTGTGGCACAGGCAGATGTGGGCAGTGAGGTCTCTGGAGCGGAAGATTTCCACGTGCCGGGACACGGGGACACCATCCACACCTCCGCAGTGCCGCCCCCTCCCCCAAGCTGTCTGTGGCCATCCCACAGCTCCTCTGAGCCCCTTCCTGGGGGTGGCTGTCACCTTCCCAGCCTGGCCCAGCCAGGCTTGCCCACCCCACACCACTCACCAGCCACCCAGGACATGCAGGGAGCCCACGGTGGACAGTGCTGGTCCGGGCAGGCGCTTCAGGTCATAGATGTCTCGGCTGATGGTGAAGCTGCGGCCCTGGAACCCCGCAGCCTCGTAGATCAGCACCTGGGGACATGGGGGGGGTGAGGGTGGTCCCATGGCCGTCCCGGCCCCACAGCCTCCCTGGGCGCTGCCCAGTGCTCACCTGCGGCTCGCCAGGTCTCTCCACGACGGGGCAGCCCTAGAAGGAGAAGGACCCCCAGTGAGGCCTCAGTGGCAGGAGGGGATGGCGCAGGTGTATCCAATCTCCCCCTTTAAAGCCTGAGCTGGTGTTTGGGTCATTTTCATTCAAGAACAAGCTCTTTGGGGCTTTGCTTTTTGGCTTTCCTTCACCACTAACCCACAGGAGCACATCCCAGAGCCATCCTCGGCACATTTCCACACCCAGCTCTTGCTGCTGTGAACCGGGAACCACTGGGAGATGATCTTGCCTGTCATGCCCAGGGCTGGTTATGGCCCCAGCACCACAGTAACCGGTAATGCTCCAGCAACCAGCACTCACCAGCCTGATGGGGTGCATGGAGCAGATGGATGGGTCCTTTGCTCCCCAAGCCTTTAAATTGGGGTACCCGCCTGGCTCCAAAACATAGGGATCGTCGTCGAAGAAAGGCTTGGAGTAAACCAGCCACCTGGGGAAGAGGGGGAAAGCATCACGCCCTGCTTCAGCCCGTGCTGGAGCCCACCCAGTGCCCACCCATCACTCACAAGCCCGAGTGGACGATGATGGAGGCGGCAGCGAGCGCCTGGCCCTGCGTGCGGGTGTCCTCGGCCGAGTCGGTGAACTTCAGCCGCGTGCCTTCGCCATTCTCCTCCACAAAAAGGCTGATCTCGGGGGTGCGGTAATCCTGGCGTGGGGCAGAGCAGCGTTACGGGGGTCTGGCACCCACCTCTTGGCGGGCACGGGAGGCACGGGGGGGGAGCGGGAGGCTTGGGGGGGTCCATATGCTCACCTGCACCACCCTCTTGAAGGAGCCGATGCGGAAGGGCCGGCTGCCATGGGGCTGCCCGCTCTGCCCGTACGCCGTCCAGGGGTTGTTGATCTCCACATCCCCCTCGGCTAGCACGCACTTGCGCCCGTGAAACCGCGGCTTCTCATACATCACCCACCTGGGAGCAGGGTGGAAGCCAAATTGGGGGGGGAAAATCCTGCTTTTACCTGCAGCCGTTGGGAGCCTCAGGGCAGCCCGTGGGTGGGGATCGCAGCCGCAGTAATTAGCACTGGCAGGACGGTCACTCCTGAACCCCAGGCTGGGACCCGGCCACCATCCCCGGAGAGCCCTGGCCAAGCCCTCCCTCCACGTCCCCGCCCTGCTGCTGTCCCCTACCCGCCTCGGATGACCCGAATGGAGATGGTGTGCGAGAGCTCCCAGGACGTGGCGTCGGGGACGTCGCCCCAGATCTCCCGTTTCTGGCCCGTGAAGCCGGCCTCGGAGAAGAGGATGATCTGGGAGGGGGTGACACAGCTGAGAGGTGCTACCATACCTCACCGCACTGTGCCGTGCCCCGGCCAGCCAGCCCAGCCCGCTCCCACCACGTTCCCCGTACCTTGCCGGGTCTCGTGTTGATCTTCTCAAAGCCCTCCTTGTCCTCCTGCTGTGAACACCCAAGGGGACAAGCAGTGTGTGAGGAGCACGGAGGGACATCAGCTGCACCGGCCATCTCCCCGCAGCCCAAAAAAGCCGCAGCCTCGCGTCTGGCGTCTGCTGATCCCTCCCACTGCCCCGAGCAGCCACACCTTGAGCATTCCTGCACTGCTGGGGATCAGCCTCCCCGCCTGCCCCAGGACCCTCCCGTCACCCGCGCTGGGACCTCCCATCATCCATGGTGGTACACTCCCACCACTTGCAGGATGGTCCCTCCACCACCTACCCTGGTACCCTTCCATCACCCATGCCAATACCCTCCATCATCCACCCTGGTACCCTCCCGTCACTCATCCCAGTACCCTCCCATTGCCTATCCCAGTACCCTCCCATTGCACTGGGGGCTTTCACCCCGCGGCTTCTCTGATGGGAAGCATGAGCCATGTGCTGGGAATGGAGGAAAGTGCTCCAGGGGATCAGACCCCACCACCTCCCCGCATGCCCAGGAGGACAGAGCACCTCCCCAGGTGCCGCATTGAGGAATTCACTCACCAGAACATCAGCAGGGCACAAGGCCATGGTGTGCTCTGGCTCTTCGGTGAGAGGAGGGATGCAGCCAGGATTCAGGGCTTCCAGCACAGCCACCTTGGAGCCAGGGTGGTCACCAAGCCCCAGCCCGTTGTGGTCCCCGGGGGTGGGTGAGCCCATGCCCCCATCATCCGTGCCGGGCAGCTCGAGCAGGGCAGTGCTGGGGGAGACGAAGCGACTGTAGAGCATGCTGTTGTCCAGGCGTGAGTAGGGCTTCCCCTCGTCGGCCACACCTGCCCGGTGCTCCAAGAAGTGGGAGAGCAGCGCCATGCCCTTAAGGACGTTCCCTCGGAAGAGCACGCTTCGCTCGGCCAAGCCCCCGGCCACTGGTTTGGTTTTTTCCTCTGCTCCCGCCTGCCTCGGTGTCCCTGGGAGTGAGCCCCCCTCCACCCAGCCATTGCTGGCGGTGCTGTCCCCAGGTCCACCCTGGAGGGTCCCCACTGGTGCCCGCTCGTCAGGGCTCAGGTAAGGGTTCTCAATCTCCTCCTCGGGGCTCTCCTCCTGCTGCCCCACTGGGCCCCGTGCCAGCAGCTCGCGCAGGGCTGGGGCAGGGATATGGGGGCACGGGGGGCCACGCGGTCCTCATGGATGGGGGGCAGAGCAGCACAGCGGCCCAGCGATGACGGCCGGGGCTGGCGCGGGGCCTTGGGTGCCTTCCGCATCTCCGAGGGCTCCATGTTGCGCAGCGTGTCCACGAAGATCTCCATGTCCACCAGCAGCTCGGGGTCCTCGTCGGTCGTGTCTGGGGGGCTCTCGGCCAGTGGGTCATGAGCTGGGGGGGCAGCGGGGGGCTCTGGGCTGCTCTCAGGCTCTTGGGCTGTGCCCTGGGGGTCCCCTGTCATCTCAGCCCCCTCCAACTCAACCTCAGCCTTTGGAGATGCTGGTGCTTCAGATGAAGGCTCGGGACCATTGCTCGTGTCTGAGGAGGGGTTTTGGGGGGTGTTGCCAGCTCCTGGGGGGCTCTCTGTCCTTGGTGGAGTGGCTGAAATGGTACCACCCCCATCTGCCTTGCTTGTCTCTCCCGCACCAGCCGGATCAGCCTGGCCGCTGGTATCTCCGAGGAACACTGCGGGGAGCTGGTTATACTGGTTGGCGGGTCCCCGGGCCTCTTGCCGTCTCTCAGGGCTGTGTTTGCCGACGGGGCTTCGGCTTGTGGCAAGTGCTTCTCCCCAGGGGATCCCTCAGCCCGGAGCCCAGCGGCCTCTGTGCTGCCCGGTGAGCCCTCGCTGCCCGCCGCAGCCCCAGCGAAGCCGGTGCCATCCTGGTCGTGCATCCCATTTGCCGGCCCGGGCAGGGCAGAGACGCAGCCGGGCTTGGCTTCGCACGGGGCATCGGGACCCTCGCCGGGACCCCCTGCAGGGCACTCGGCGGGTGGGGTGGGGAGGAGGGTGCCGTGCACGTAGCTCTCCCTGTGCACGGGCACCTCTTGGGGGGCACCCACCGGCAGGGAAATGCCCCCACCGCCCCCACCAGCCCCCACCTTCCCCCTCTCGTCCTGCCGCCGCGGTTTCTGCGCGGGAGAATACACCTGCGAGAAGATGGGGCTGTGCGCGGTGAAGTCCTTGAGGAGGTTGACGGAGGACGAGTGTTCCCGGTGCGTCAGGGTCGTGGAGCCGGCCGCCGTCTTCTCCACAATCTCCCTCTCCCAGGCCTGCAGCAGGAGGGAGACGCGGGAGGGACTCCCCTCCCGGCCCCGCGTGCTCCCCGCGCTCTCCAGCCGCCGCGACACCAACGAGACTTTCTGGAAGCGGGACCTGCCCTCAGGCCCCGGCGCGCTTGGCACTGCTTGCTTCATGCTCAGCTCCGCGCTGGAGATGAAGCCCCTGGCCTTGGCGTGCCGGAATGGTGAATCCATGCCGGAGGGCCGGGGAGGGGGCTGCCGTGGCCCCGTAACACTCCACGCTGCCGGGCTTGGCCCCTGCGGCTGCTGCGCTGGAGCTGGTGGAGCTGCAGGGAGAGAAGGAGACCCTGGGAGAGCTGAGCAGAGACCACCCTGCGGGGACCAGCCCTGGATGCCAAGCCAGACCCTAAAACCCCCTCTGAGCCTGCAGAACATTTGGGGGGGGGGGGTCCCATGAGCACCAGAGGTGGCTTTGGGGCTCTCTGCAATTCTCGGGGGGCTCATGTCACCCATCCTGGCACATGAAGGATGTGGGGGGGACCGTGGGGCCCTCTGCCTGCCCATGCCAATGCTTCTGCATCCAGTAGAGATGGTGGGGGGCTCTGCCACGCCACCAAGGTGGGCTTGGGCAGAGCCTGGCAGGCCGGCACAACGCAGGTGAGTGCGCAGGATCCGGCCGGGCCATGCCATGCCCCGAGCTGTGCCGTGCCCCGAGCCGCGGGATGAGTCAGGCGGGCAGCAGGGCTGCACCGAGTCAGCAAATGCAGCAAACAAACAAGCCCAAAAAGCAACAGGGAAGCTGCTCCGGGGGGGAAAAGGGCCTGACCAGGACTGGGACAGGGACTGGGGCTGGGGTTCGCAGGAGGAGGTGGGGATCTGAGCAGCATCTTCCCTTGAACCTTCCCTATTGCTGCTCGGCAAAGGAGCAATGGCTCCATCCACCTCTGCAGCACCATCAGCACGAGAAAACGAGCGGCGCTAATCACCTGGTGCGTGCACCCTGATCCAAGCTGGTACCCAGCACTCAGCCCCCGCGCCCTCGTGTTGGGTGCTGCTGGGTGGGCATCACTGCGGCCCCCGGGGCAGGGGACGGGGCCACCCGTGCCACCCTGGCTGGGGGGAACGCCAGTGGAGGCGTCGCTGTGCCGTGGCTGCGTCCCTGCCCCAGAAGGGTTTATTGCTGGATTTGGGGTTGGGAAGCAGCTGACGCAGCAGGTGCCGGGGAGGGAGCCGGAAGCGCGCCAGCATCTCGGCATCTCGCAATTAGGAGCTGTTCGGTGTCACCGCCCGGTTACGGGGACAGCGGCAGGGATGAGGCTTTGGGCTCAGCCTGAGGACGGGCTGAGCTTGGGGTATCCCAGCCGGGGAAGGGGACACCTCCCTGCACAGCCCCCAGGGCTGGTTTCCCTTGGGGATACCTTGGGAGAGGGCCTCATCCTGCACCACCTGAGGCTGAGCTCCCTCCAAGGGCTGCAGGTTGGGCTTTACCAGTCCCTTTACCAGGTCGGGGAGGCCGGGGGCAGGCAGAGAAGCACCGGGTGCAGGCAGCTGCCTGCCCCTTCTGCCAGCTCTCCCCTCCCTGCCTTGCTCTCCCCGGCCCAGCAGGTCTTTCCAGTACAGATAGGAAGAGTTTGTGTCATTTTCCAGAAGGTGATGAGACCTCGTCTGGGACAGCCAGCGCCGCTGGAGGCTGGGACCAGCCTGGGTGGGGCCGCACAGCTGCATGGGCAAAGCCACAGCTGCATGGGCAAAGCCACAGCTGGATCCCCAGGGCCACAGCACCCGCCAGTGGAAGAGGGATGGGTGCACTCAGCAGCACAGAGGAAGAGCTGCTTAAATGTGCTGGGGACAGGGTGGGTGTCAGAGCAAGCGGCCAAGAGCGGGGTCAGGCTGGAGGGAGCCCCAGCACCCCGTGACGGGGGCTCTGCAGTGGCACACGGGGACCCCCACACCAGGGAAGCTCCTGCCAGGGACGTGGCCCCACTCTGCCCTGCAATGTTGCCCCCCCCCGCCCTAAGCTGGAGCTGTGGCCACCTGGCACCCAATGCACCCCGGGCTTGCTTCAGCGCTGGTTTCTCAAGCACTCGCTGGTGGTGCCCGGCCCTGCCATGACCGTGGCCCCGGGGTGGCACTGGGACAGGGGTGCCAGCTCTGCACAGCACCGGGGCGCTGGGGGGAGGCGGAGGCTGCTGACTCAGCATCACGGCTGCCTCTTGCCTGCAGCCGGATTTCCAAAGATCTCCAGGTCTGTCTCTCCCATCCCATCCCTGCAGCTGGATCCAGCGCCCAGTGCCACCCAGGGCCTCCCGGTGCCTCACTGGCCGTGAGAAAGGAGTTCACCCCGGAGCCCTGCTCTGCCCCAGCACCCCATTTCTGCTAAAGTATTTCCTACTGCAACTGCGGGTCAAGGGCACGAGGACATGAGGACACGAGGACACAAGGATAAGACCCTGAAGCCTCCTGGCTGCTCCTGAGGGCCATCCTGGCCCGCCAGGACATGTCACGCTGGATCCCAGTGGTATTGCCACACCAGGGCACCGGCAGGGCTAATGAATCCCCCCTGGCCAAGCCAACCCGCTCAGCTCATTTGCTGCCTCTCATCATCCCAAAGGGTCTCCCAGCTCCCAGCCCAGGTCTCCCAGCACTCATGTAAAAGGCGCAAGGTGCCGTTTAATATTCAGAAGAGATGGAGGGGCCCAGGGCAGCGGCTGCGGCTGCCTTTGAGCCGGAGACCACGGATTAAGCCAAGCCTCCAGCCACATCGGGCTGAGCCCTGTCACCGCGGGGTGAGAGCGGACCTGCCACCTTCAGGAAAATCAAGGACTTGGTTTGGGCGGCTGCTGTACAGGTTGGGGTTCATAACAAGGGGAGGGGAACCACCATCGCCCCTCGCTGCTCCTGCCTGCCCCCGCCGAGCTGTCACGGGTGGCCGCGTGCCCTTTGGGGAGGAGGGGGACAGGGGTGACAGGGAAGCCCCTCTGTTCGCCCAACCCAAGTCGCAAGGCCATCAGAGGTGGAGCCCCGGCTCATTCCTGTGGCTCTGGGGACGTACTTTGGTGGCAGGAGTGGGGTTACAACCCCAGCAGTCCCCTGATGTCAGGGGCTGAAGCTGACAGGGGCAGAGCCAGGCTCAGCCCCCACCTCCCAGCCCTGTCCCCCTTCCCTGTGCTGATCCCAGTCCTGGGGGAGCGGGGACCCATCCCAGTACCTCCTGATCTGGGGCGCGGGTCCGAGCACCAAGCAGCCCCCACGGGTGGCAGCTGGGATGGGAGCACTGGTGCCCTCGGGCTCCCAGCACCGCAAAGCCTCCCTCCCCACCAGCACCCCTGCAAGCTGGGCCAGCCCGGGCAGCACCCCACGCCCAGGGGCCCCCCACCCCGCACCCCCATGTACCTGCTGGCCAAGGGTCCCACCACGCCGGCTGGGTGGTGAGCGGGGTGCCGTGCCGAGTGGGGCTGAGGGTGCTGCTCCCTGCACGCCGCAGCTGGGCGGACCGGCAGAGTCACCCGGCGAGCACCCAGCCCTTGCCAACCCAGCCCTGAGCACCCAGCCCTGGCGCAGCGGAGGTTTGGCATTCCTTAGGTGCTGACAGCCGGGGAGCCGGTCAGGCTGGTTCCCCGGCACCCAGCTCCTCCATTTCTTCCGACTCAGCAGCACCAGGAGGGAGCCTGGCCGGGCTGGGTGGCTCTGGACCCCCCAGACCCGTGCCCAGCCACCCCCTCCCTGCCACCCACCTCGGTGAGGGTGATCATGACCTTGGGGGGGATCTCAGTGCCCAGCTCTGCACCGCCAGCCTGCCGAGGCACCGTGCCGACTGGGCTGGGCCATGGGGCCGGTGGGGTCCCAACATGCTGCAGTGGGGGGCTGGGGGTCCCCAGGGCCATGGCTGCACCCAGATTCATCGGCTACATGGGGGTCCCACCTGGAGCCCCCAGCACTGCAGCCTGTTCCCAAGAGGGTCCCAGCACTGGGAGGTCTCCCAGGTCTTGGAGGGCTGGCGTTCTCGTGGAGCTTCATGCTGGCTTGAGGACAGAGCGGGAGTAATGGTGGCCTTGGGCCACGGCAGGAGACTTGACCCCAGGGCACAGGGCCCTTCCCGGCAGGGCCAGCAGAGCCAGCACCCACCCTGTATCCTCGCCCTGCCCTCCCACTCCTCCCCACCACCCGCAGGTGCCCCACCATGGTGCCAGCATCACCCTGGGGCCACCACTCCCAGCTGCCGGCCCAGCTCAGGAGCCTCCTTGACTACCACTGGCTAGCGGACACAGTTCAGCTCTGATTGGGGTGCCTATAGCCACCCAGCTCCTGGGTGCCACCGCTCACATGCCAGGGAAACTGAGGCAGAGCTGAGCTCCCTCCGCACCTTGGCCAGCAGCGCCGGGGTCTGGCTGGGGATGGGGAGCTCACGGCTCAGCCGCCCTCTGCCCACCACTGTGACAGTTTTTCCCATTCCAAAGATGGTCCAGGTCATGGTGGGGGCCGGCACGGGTCGGCCAGACTCTGCCCTGTCCCTCTCTGCCACAGCGATGCAGTTGTGAAACCCCCAGGAGAAGAGCTGTGCGCCAGTGAGGACACCCATGGGGGCCATGTCCCCAACCCTGCCTGGGGAAGGGTCCCCAAAGCCTCCCCCCATGCCAATCCCTGATGTGGGGATCAGCCCATTGACCCCCAGATCCAGGGGGACGGGGGGCTCCGGGGAGCCCTGCCAGCCCCTGGGCCATGGGGCCACAGTGCTGCCTGCCGGCACAGGAGGAAGAAGCTCCATTCCGCACACCCCCCAAGGGACACCCACGATGATGTCCTGGGGACCCCGGGGACCCTTTCTCCCCCCCGGGGCTGCCAAGGGAGGGTGAGCTGCAGAGGCAGAAATGTTTATTGAATAAAATCATGGGGGGGATGCCACTCACCGGCCCCAAGCTTGGCAGCAGGCGAGGACAGCCGGGGCCATCGTGTCCTTTGGGTGTCCGTGCGATGCTCGGGGTGCTGGCAGGATGCAGGGAGCAGCACCCAGAGGTATTGGAGATGCCCACCCTGGCATGGCACCCCCAGACAGAGCCGCAGGAGGGTTCAGCAGTGGCACCAAGCCTGGGAAAGCAGTGATGGGCAGAGCCATGTCCCTGTGGCACCGCAGTGGTGGCACACTGGGAGCTTGGGGTGTGCCTGAGATTGGGGGGACTGAGAAATTAAAGTCTTTCTGTGAAAGGGGGCACCCCAGGGGCCCCCCTGGGGCGGTATGCGCGGGGGGTGTGCGGGCATGGCCTGGGATGTGGGGCCAGCTGGGGGATGCCATCCCCAAGGGATTTGGGGACATAGGGGTGCTTGGCGCTTTGGGGGGACCCTCCTTCATCCTTGTGCCCGAGGCTGGGGCAGCATTGATGGAGCTGGGAGTTGCAGTAGATGATGGTGGTGGCCGTCCTGGCCCTGAGGATCCAGGGCTGGGGGGAAACCCCCACCCACGCAGCCCCTGGGGCCATCCCAGCTCAGACAGGCCCCGCTGGGGGACATTGCTGCTGCCTGGGGACACTGGTCCCCACATCCACCCCTGCCCACCTGGGCAGCCCCTTCCCCACCTCCCCCAGCACAAAGCCCTGCAGCAGCGCCGTAGCCCAGCTGGGCTGGCTCCCTCCTTCTTTCTCCTTCTCCTTCTCCTTCTCCTTCTCCTTCTCCTTCTCCTTCTCCTTCTCCTTCTCCTTCTCCTTCTCCTTCTCCTTCTCCTTCTCCTCCTGCTTTGGCCAGATGGCAGCCAGGCTGGAGCACCCACCGGCCTGGGTAAGGAAGCCATGGGGGACTGGGGGGCCAGGGGGTGGGTGCCGGCGCTGGTGCAGGCGCCAGTGGAGCTGGAGGTGGATGTTCTGGGAGAAGCAGCTGTGGCACTGGTGGGGGCGCGGGGGGCAAGGGTGGGGGGCTTGGGGTGGGTGCTGCACCCTGGTTTTGGACACCCCCCACCCACCCTCCTGGCACCCAGCAGGCACCTACCGGGCACTGGTGGGGCTTCTCGCCGGTGTGCACCAGCTGGTGCTTCTGCAGGTGTGCCAGCTGCGTGAAGCGCTTCTTGCAGATGGAACACTGGAAGGGCCGCTCGCCGCTGTGCACCCTCAGGTGGACCTACCAGGGGGGGCACGGGGCTATGGGGGGCATCCAGGGAATCCAGGAGTCTGGGCTGCCCCAGCCTCCCCACTGCTTCCCAGGAGCATCCTGCAGCCCCCAGGATGGTGCAGGGCACAGCTGGAGCACAGGGAGGTTTATCTGCAGCCCATCTCAGATCAGTCACACCGATGGGTGCTTTGCTGGGCGGAAACTGAGGCATGGGGAGAGGCCCCCCGGCCCCACGCTGGGGAAAGCCCCCGCTGCCCCTTGTCCCCAGTGTGGGCTGACCCTAAGGATGCAGGAGGGGGGCACTGCCAGGCCGGGGGGGGAGAGCGGGTGCTGGGGCACCCCGGGGTACCTTGAGGTTGGAGAGCTGCCTGAAGCTCTTGGCGCAGATGTTGCACTCATACTTGCTCGGCCAACGTTCTTCCCCAGCAGGTACAGCCCGGTGCCCACGGACGGCTTGGCCACACCGTGCCTGGGCACCTTCGGCTGTGGGGCAGAGTGGGGTGTCCCCCTCTGCGGTGGCGGGCACCCCCCTGCCCCGCAGCCGGGGAAGGGGAAAGGCCCTTGGGGGAGATGGAGAAATCCCACCTGTGGCATCGGCAGCCCGGGAGCACCCTGCCTGGGGGGCAGGAGGGTCCCACATGGCCACAGGCAGGGTGGCAGCTGGAGGAGGGCACTGCCACAGCCCTGTGAAGGTGACACCAGGGTCCCCATGTCACCCAGGTGGGCAAGGGGCTGCACGGGCCGTGGGGCCAGGAGGAGCAGGGGGCAGTGGGTGCTGTAGAGGCACGGCTGGGGCAGGAGGAGGGGGCACATGCTGCCTAGGCAGACCCTCAGCCCCCTGGACAGCGGGGGGGGCAGCCGGGCCCCCACCAGCACCGGCTCCGCTTGGCCAAAGGGCTCCTTCCTCCAGCCCTCCGTGGCTCCCTGCAGCTCTTCAGCCTCGGCTCTCCTCTCCTCCTCCTCCTCTGTGCTACCGGTGGGGATGTCTTCAGTGCAGAGCGGCCGCGTTGGCGAAGGGGCCATGTCCAGCCCCACGGGGGTCCCACAGCTGGTGGCCTTGGTGGCATCAGGGGCTGCAGACAGAGAAGCAGGGGGGTGGGCGGTGTCAGTGGGGAGCCTGGGGGGGACGGGGAGCTTGGGGACGAGGGGATGGTGGTGGGGAGCCCAAGACAGGCAGGAGCAAAGCTGTCTGCGGGATGGGCAGAAGCACCCGCTGCTGGATTTTTGGGGCCAGGGGTGCAGGCAGTTGCAAGGGCAGGCGGGGGAGGCTCTGCTGATGGGGAGGCTGCCCCCCTTTGGGGGCAGCTGGCATCTTGGCCCCAGCCCCTGGGGATGAGGGGCAAGAAACCGGCCACATCCCAAGAAACAGAGGGAAAAGGCAGAGGAGGGCAGGGAGGAAGAGCAGGGGGAGGAAGGAGTGCAGGAGAGCCTGAGCAGAGAGCACCATCCCCTTCCCAGTTGCATCCTCATGGAGCCATGAGGGCCATGGTGGTGGTGGTGGGTGCTGGGTGGGCACCTGGCTGTGCCCCGTGGGGAGCTCGGGGTGGATGGGCAGCAGGCGCAGGCGGCAGAAGTAGACACCGAAGCCGCTGGGGCAGAGCAGGATGTCAGGGACCGTGGGGCCCAGGTTGACGTGGCACATCCAGGCACCACGATGAGGGCCAGGGGGGGTGAGGGGGGGCTGGGGGTCCCCTCTGGCCAGGAAACCTGGGTGGGACAATGGGGTCATGAGCTGGGACCTGGAGCAGGTTTATGGGGCCAGACGCTGTGGAGACCAGTTCTCAGCACAGGGGGGTTGGGTTCAAACCCCAGCCCTACGGTTCAGGGGTGGTTTTGGAAACAGGGGGACCCCCCCACCTGCAGAGCAGGATCTTTGTCCTGCCACCACCCCACTGCAGTCGTGCCTCAGTTTCCCCCCTGCATCAGCATCTGGGGAGGGCTGAGCTGTTCCCCGTGGAGCCCAAGGCTGGGGGGGGGGGGGGGTGTCGGGATGTCCCCATGGGTACTCAGAGGTGAGAAGGAGGTTGTGGGGTGATGGGGGACCACAGCGGTGGCAGTGGGGTCGGTACTTACCTGCCAGGAGGGCTGCCCGTCAGGTGTCCCCTTTGGCGTAGATGTCCCCGAGTGGCAACCAGACCTGCGTGTCCTGCAGGATGTGCTCGCTGTTCCCTGCAGCCAGTCTGGGGGGGCACCAGCCACCGCTCAGAGGGGGCTGGGGGGGCTCTACCACCTCCTTACCCCATCCTCCACCCCCAGACCCAACAGGCTGAGCATCCGCAGCGCGGCGAGGCTGGGGAGTGGAGCAGGACCCTGTCCTGGCAGGGATGCACTGGGGGAGCGCGGAGCCTGGCCATGTCCCAGTGCCCCGGGGACGGCTCTGCCACCCAGCCCCGGCGTCCTGGTACCCACCCCAACCTTGAGCACAAAAAGCCATTGCTGGGGGAAAAAAATGGCATTTCCAGGAGGGTTGTCCAAACCTGCCAAGCAGAAAGCGAGCGCCGGGCGGGGAGCAGAGCCAGGGCTGGGGCGCATCCGGGCAGGGCAGTGCCCTGGGCTCAGCCCCGCTTCCCCAACGGCAAACAGACATTTTTTTTTCCTCCTTTGCTTGTTTTTGGGGTAACTAAACCCAAAGCAATGGTCAAGCCTAAAGATCAGGTTTGTGGCAGGTGCTAGGGAAGCCAATGCCTGGCGAGCAAAGCCGCACACCACCCGGTATCACCATGTCCCGGCATCACCGTATCCTGGCACCGGGGAGCTCTGTCCCCGCCAGCTGATGCTGTGCCCTGTAAAATGGCAAACAGCGGCAATGGCAGCCCCGAGCTGGAGCAATGGGAGCTGGGTTCTGCGGGGGAGGCGGAAAGGGCAGAAGAGCCCCCAGGGATGCTCGTGTATTGGGATGTCCCCATGGGACATGGCAGCGCGGTGGCTCCTACCTGCTCTGCTCCAGCACCGCAGCCACCGCTGAGCCCCAGCTGCCGCCACGTTATGGTTCAGTGGCTGCTGGGAGCGAGTGAACAGGAAACCTCTGGGTCCGGGGGCCTTTGCTAAATTTGGAGAGGCGAGGTGAAGCCTCTTCGTGGGGAGGAAGAGGAGGAGGGGGGACTGGGTTGTCTCTAATAGACATGGCCTGGCAGACGGGGACTCGGCTCCCTCACCAGGGCATGGCCCAGTGCCAGGAGGTGCCACTGGTGCCACCATGATGGGGTGCCCCCGAAGCAGAAAATCCCCAGGAAAGCAGAGGGAGGTCACTGTCCCCAGCCAACCACCCGCCACCACTGCAGCGGGCAGAAATGTCCCACGCCGGGATGGGGACAGAGGGCTGACCATGGCACTGGGGGCACTGGGGGCACTGGGAGCCAGGTGGGATGGGGACACAGCAGGACCGCAAGCCCCGCACAGTCAGGTTCTCCTGCCCTCGGGGGTGGCAGAGGTGCCCTCATCACTGCAGGGACAGTGGGACCTAGGCCACCCACCAGCCGGTGTCACCAGCCCCAGCTGCATGGGGAGCCTGAAAAAGGGCCAGGAGCAGCAGCATCCTTGGCTGGGCTGGCCAACAGCCTGAGACCACATGAATGGCTCCCCTTAAACAGGGTGTTAACTCTGAAACCTACTGGTGGCTAACACAGTCACAGCTTTGAAGAAGCCCTCAGTGAGCACACACAGCAGCTCCCAGCTGTGATGGCACCCCCAGACACTGGTCCTGTGACAGTGGGGAGGGGACGAGTCCCACACCCACTCTGCTACCTCCCAAAAAGCTGCCCCACCAGAGAAGACCAGAAAAAGTTGATTTCTCCTTCTCTGCTGGCTTTCACCAGAGCCTCTGGCCTCCTTCCAGCGCCCTTCATGGGGAACGCAGTGGCTTGAGAAACCACGTGCAAAACACAACCAGGTGAGGAGTGGCAGGGGAAGGGTTTGGGGGCAGAAACCTCCTTTCATACCGATTTGCTTTGGGAGGAAAGTTTCCTGCATGGTCTCCCTCAACCACAGCCCTTCCCTGGAGAAGGGGAACGCCAGCAGCTCCCGCCCGGCTGCCCCAGGCCCATGGCTCCGCTTCCATGGTGGTACCAGTTGAGACCCCTTGGGAACAGCCCTAGAGACAGAGGGGACATGGAGGCATCCCCAGTGGCCCCAGGGAGCCCAAGGGTGGCTGAACACCCACACAAGGTCCGGCTCCCTGGCCTCATGGCTCTGGCACAGGAGCAGGATCCGGCCCCTGCATCCCTCCAGCGATATGGGCAGCAACAGGGAGGTCCCGGAGGAGTGGGGCCAGCTGCAATGTGTGAGTGTGCATGTGTGTGCAAGCGTGTGCAAGCATGTGCATGCGTGTGTACATGCCAAACCAGCCAAGCCAGCCGGCTGCGGCTCTGCAGGAAGCAGGAGCTCCCTGCCGTGTCCCCCAGCACCGCCGGGGCTGGCTGGGGAGGATTTAGTCAGCGCTGGGGAGGGTCCTCCCTGGGGCAAACCAGTTCCCCAGGCACTGGGGGAACTGGAGGGACACTGGGACAGGCCCAGACCTTGAGTCACTATGTGCAAAGGGAGGGACATGGTGTGGGGCAGGCTGCGGGGACGGGACGGGCTCCAACACAGCACCCAGGGGGTGACATGGGGCTGGAGGGAGCCCCAGAGCACCCGGGGGGGGTGGGGCTGCAGGGGGATCCCTGCTGTCACCCTTCCTCCAGGCTGGGGGAAAGGGGAAGGTGACAGCAAGAAGGGGAGGGGAAAGTAAAAGTAAAAGGAGGTTGAGAGAGAGATGGAGGCATGAGAGCAAAATAGTGCTGGGGTTGGTGGGGGGGGAGGCAGGGCTGGGACGGGGACATGTGTCCTGGGACCCCAGAGCACCCCAATGCCCTGGGGAGAGCTGGGGGCTGCAGAGCCTGGAGGGGATGACAGGGTGCTAGGAGAGTGGGGGGGGTGCCCAAGGAGGGGGGAGGGGGGGGGGGATGATTAGCCGGGGGGGTTTGGTCTTTGGGGCATTACAAGCCCCGGCGATGGTTGCGCCCGCCAGCGGGAGGGGGGGGGAGGGGGGGGCTGGGTGCTGGGGACGGGGAGGTTGGGACAGTGAGTGCTTGGGGACCACAGTGAGATGTCACCGCTTCCTCCCTGCCTGCACTTCAGAAAGACAGCAGGCGCCACCATCCCCCACCTGCACCCAGCACCCACTCAGTGCTGCTCAGCGCCTGAGCATCCTCCCCCTCCAAAATTTCACACCTTCCCCACTTGCCCGTGATGGCTCAAGATAAGCGTCTCTGGCGGCAGCAGCTCATCAGCACACGGCTGGAGCTGAGACCTGACACGCTCATGCTTTGTGTGACCTGCACAACCTCCCCCATATCCCCCCCACCCCAACTCCTCCAGCAAACAGGGCTGTTGCTGGCAACCCAGCAGCACCCAGCATCGGTCCCCGGGCCATCGACGGAGCAGGGATTCCCAGCAGCCGCAGGGTCCTGGTGGCATCCCCATGCCCAGGGGTTGGGACAAGGAGTCCCCAACACCCACGCCCCCCACCCCCCCGCTCCCTCTTGACCTGCAGTTGCTCTCGGTGCAGGGGCAGCCCTGGTAGCGGGTGCTTTTCAGAAACACGCCCCCAGGCCTTCCCAGCCCTTTCTCACTTTGCTCGAGTTGGGTTTTCCTGGAAGGGCCTGAGAGCTTAAAATAACCCGGGGTGTTGACAAGAAATGGCTTCGGGTTTGGCCGCCCAGCTGGCAGCCGGCAGGGAGAACAGGGGCTTGCTGAGGTGCACCGAGCGCGTCGGGTCTCTGCAGCAGCACATGGACACAGGGATGCTCCAACACCACTTGCCCAGGAGAGGTCTTTGCTCATGTCTGAAAGGGGCCTGGGGCACCCACGGTGGCAGGGACAGAGCCATCCCAGTCCCTGGGCTCCCCCAGGTGATGCTGAGCTAGGGACTGTCCCTATGCATGGGGCATCTCCCCATGGGTGGTCTCAAAGCACCCAAAAGCTCCTGGGCACGAAGCCCATTTTACAGGTAGGGAAACTGAGGCACGGCAGGAGCAGGTAGAGAAGGGACCATCTGGGCTGACGCAGACCTATGCCACCCCCCTGGGCTGTATTTTGGGAGGGGGAGGGGCTGAGCCCCTGTGCCTATTTGCACCCATGGGCACACAGGGCTCTATCACAGAGCTCCCCCCCAGGGTAACACTGGGTGCCCATGCCCCATCCCCATGGGACAGGCACCTGGGAGGGTGCTGCTCTGGCCACAGCTGCAATGAGTTTCCAGGTCTCAGCACTGGGGAAGGGGCTGAGGGCAGGGCGGTTTTGGATGCAGCTGCAGGCATTTGGAGGTGATGGGCTGCGGACGTGCCAGGCGGCCTGGCTTCCCCGGGGTCACCCTGCCCAGGGCTTTGGGCTGGGGGGGGTCTCTAGCCCCCCGAGAAGGAGGAAAGCCCCCTTTGCCAGACCAGCGATGAGAGGAGGAAGACGCAGGGCAGGCTGATGCTTTAGGAGGTGAGATTCAGCCACGGGAGGGGAGGCTCTGCTTCCTTTCCCCAGTGTCCTGCCACATTGCCCTGCCAGCCCAGCTACCCCAAAGCAATTTTCTCCCCCACTGCCTGGGCTTGCTGTCAGGGGGAGCAAGGCTTGAACTGGGGTGGGGGGATTTAGGGGGCAAGGAAAGGTTTGTGAGCCCTGGTCTGCTGAAGGCTGCTGCCTCAGAGGAATACCTCTTTCAGCTATCGATTTCCCTTTATCAGAGAGCAGGAATATGTATGGGGCTGAAAACCTGATCAATCCCCGCTCTGCAGCCAATCGATCAGCTGCTGCCCAAGGGCTTTTAGCAAAGGGAGCTGGGGGTGCAAAGAGGAGCTGCTGAATTTGGGCACAACCCATTGCTCCATGCCAGGACCATCTCTACCTGCCTTTATCCCCTCTTGTCTTTATCAAAAGGCAGCAAAGGCGCTGGGCAGCCTGGCACTGGGCAGCATCCCAGCGGGTCACCCCACAGGCACACTCCTTGCCCTTCCCTTGTCAAGCGCTGATGCCCTGGGGAGCCCTGTTTCTGATGGCAGCAGGATGGCCACGCTCCATCCCCTCCGTGGGCACCCCAGAGCCCCAAACCCAGGGGTGTGGGGCACCCACTGACACCCCGGAGCGGGAAAGCAGCCCCAGGGGAGCATTTGTGGGATGTTGGGAAGAAGGTGCCTGGTCAGGGCATCCTTGGGAGCACACCCGTGTCTCCAGTTGGTCAATGCACCCCCAGCCCCATGTCCCCAGTGTGGGGAGGTGCCAGAGCATCCCTCAAACCTGGCTGGGCTCGTTAGAGGCACAGGGCGAGTGGGGGGCGCAAGGGGCCGGTGAGGGGGAGGAGCGGCACTGCGGCCTCCATTATTGATTGCTTCATAGCCAAAGGTCAGCGGCGAGCGTGCAAGGACAGGGAGGAGGGAGGCGGGTGGCTCTGGGACGTGAGGGGCTCACTGCCGGCACCAGGGCTGTGCCATGGGGGGCATGTGCCAGCTTCGGGGAGCGCAGGGCACTGAGCTGTTGTGGAGAGCCCGGCATGGGTTCCCATTGCACAGCCACCCACCGGCCACAGATCCCCATCGTGCCTCAGTTTCTCCACCAGCGGATTGGGTGGCAAGGCTGTGTGGTGGTCTGCAGCACCCTGGGCTGTGCATCTGGGGAAGGAGATGCTGGGGGCTGCAGAGAAGGGTCCGCGCCCACGGGAGGGCGGTGGAGGTGGGTGCTGGGGGGGCTGGAGGAGGTCTGTGTGTCTCTGTGTGCAGCCAGGAGGGCTGTGTCTGTGGGATGGGCAGGGAATGGGCTCAGCTCTCCCCGATGGGGATGCAGAGGCTGGTTTTGAGCTGGTCTCTGCCATCCTGATGGGCAGGTGGTGATGGTGATGTGCTGGGAGATGGTGCCACAGCCCTGATAATACCATTTCCAGGGCCCTTCAGCTCCCTGGGACCAGCCCCTGGTGGGGTCTGCAGCACACTGGGGGCAGCCATCCCTGTCTCTGCCAAAGCTGTGGCCCACATGCCTGGGTTTTTCCCACCCCCAGAGCCTCATCCTGCCGGGCTCAGGACCTGGCAGTGGGGCTGGAGCCAGGCAGCACTGTGCTTCTTGCACGGGGGGTCTGTGATGCCGGATCATGGGCAGCACCGCCGGCTCCAGCAGAGCACTGCCTGCCCTTGCCCCGGCCGTGCTGCGAGGGGGAAGATTTACAGGCTGTCAGAGCTGGGGCCAGAGGTCAGCAGGGGTCAGAAAGTCCATTTCAGCGAGGTCACTGTCCACTTCTTTCAATCTAATGAAGCCATTATTTGTGAAAGCGGCCGCTTTGCCGGCTATTCCCTTGAAGCCAAGCAGGGCACAGCGACCGGCTCTGAAAGAACAGGAAGGAGTCCCCTTCCCTTTCGCATTTGCCATTCAACAGGCCCCCAAAAACAAATACACCACACACAGAAATATGATGTGGGGCTGTCACTGCTACAGGCCTGTGTCACCGGGGCCAGGGGATGTAAAGGAAAGCTGCCTGGAAGTGCGGTGCTCAGGGATGTGGCTGCGGCACTTGGATGGAAAGTCACCAAGGATGGGTAGAAATGGGTGGGGGTGTGTGTGTGTGCTGAGACACTTGCTGCTGAGTTTAAGCAGAGTTATGGGAAAGCATCTCTGTGGCTGCCAGTCACTCCCCTCCATCAGGAAGGGGCTGGGAGAAGGGACCTGGTGCACCGTGATGGATTATTTACCAAAGGATTTGTTTTGGAGAAAGCAAGGGCTGATTCCTTGCCACATCCTTCCTTGTACCCCCACGCCTCTGCCCACCTCCTCCCCTGCTGCAGGGTCTCCTCTCTGCCCCGGGACACTGTCCCCAGGCCATGTGGGTGCTGGCATTGGGGTGTCCTCTCTGAGGAGAGAAGGGACAGAAACATTTCTCAGGGCTGCTCTGCAAACCTGGGCCCCAGCCCTTCCCAGTGCCAGGGGCTTGTTCAGGTGCCCCTTATCCCCCACGAGTGGGCTAGGGTTGCTCGTGGGCTTTTTTTTGCAAAAGCATGGGAGCAAAATGCGCAGGCAGCCAGCTCTGCCTTCCCCAAATACTGGGTGAAAGGGGGGGAAGTGGGGGGAATGAGATGAGCTGAAGGAAGGATGAGCCGAGAGGAAGGAGCCACACGGAGGGGTCTCCCACAAGCCTTGGTTTTGGTTCCCTCCCACCCCCCTTCTTTCCTCTCACCCCAATTTTCCTGCAAACAAGAGGAGAACGAGAATAAATGCAACCCGCGGGCCTGGCCCTCGCTGGCCAGGAGAGGGTGCCAGATGCACCCCGGCTCCCGCAGCCGCCGGGCCGGCCTCGCAGCCGCTCCCCCCTCGCCCCCGGGCCGGCCGTGGGTGCCGGCAGGGAGAGGGGGGCATGAAGGCGAGCAAGTGTGAACAGGCACCGTGGTTGCCCGCTTGCCAAGAGTGTCCCCAGCCCGGCGTCCCCTCCGCCAGCTCCGCACCCCGGGCAGGGAGCTCTGCAGGCTGCTGGAGTCTGGTCGCGGGTGGGAGTGGGGATCCCGGTCTGTGCCCGGGAAGCACCCGGCCGGACTCTGCTCTCCTGCTGTCGCAGACAAGGGGCTGCTCGTTGGCTTTGGGGACTTGACTCAAGACTGATGTGAACAAGAGACTCTGGAGCTTCCTCCCCCCTGCCCTGTCTGTCCCTGGCAAAGCCGCTGTAAAGGTGAGGTGACACCTTATGAGCGTCATGGAATTATTAACGCTGCTGTGAGCGGGTCACGGGCACCTCCCACTCTACCCGTGCCTCGTGGGACCCTGGTTCACCTGCACTGCAAAGCCCTGATGGGCTGGGGCGGGGGGGGGGGGGGGCAGGCTCAGGGCCAGCTCTGCCCCAGCCTCGACCGCCTCCTCCCGGAGGGTCTCCCTGCCCGGGATGCCCACGCAGAGAAAAACCATCCTCCTCCTCCTCTTCCTCCTCCTCCGCTGTCACCCCAGGCCCGCGTGTGGGAGTCCAGCGGGGCTGCTCGGCTCTGCGGGGAAGGGGCAACGCGGAGCCCCCGGGGGTGGGGAGCCTCGGAGGCGGGCGGTGTGGGGGGCAGGAGGAGGAGGAGGAGGAAGGGCAGGAGGAGGAGGAGGGAGGCAGCCGCCCAGCACCCTGGACAGGGGCGGCGCCGGTCAGCACCATGGCCAGCGCCGGCAGCGCGGCCCCGACGGGGCCCCGGGGCCCCGGGCCGGGGGGTCCCCCCGGGTGACACCGCGATCCCTGGCGTGCCCAGCCACCGCACGGTGCCTCCCTCCCCCCCAACTCTCTCCCCCCCCTCCCCCCCCGCTCAATGACACCACGCACGGTCAGTCCCGCGTGGGTCGGCCCCGGCTTTCCCTGCGGCGGGGGTGGGCGGCACCCGCGGCTCACCCTCATTTGGGGGCGGCAGCGGGGCATTGTCCGCCCGCCGGAAACGGAGCCGCTGGGCACTCGCCCTTTGTCCCCGCCCGGCCCGGGGGGCGACGGGGCCCCCGCCCCCGCCGCGCCTCCCTGCCGCCGGCACCGCCTCGGCACCGCTCCCCCGCCGGCGGGAGGGCGGCCGGAGAAGCGGGGGGGGGGCACGGCCCTGGGGGTGCGCGCCCCCACTCGCGGGACACGGGATGGGGGCGCAGGAAAATCCCGGTGTCCCGGCAAACCGGCCCTCCCCGCCCCCCGGTGCCTCAGCCCGGCCCAGTCCCGCTTTCCCCGGGGAAGGGGCCGTGGCTCGCAGGTGGCTCCGCTCGTGGGGGCTGGTGGAGGGGGGGCGGCGCGGAGAAACGACGTGGAAACCCCCCCACACACACCCAGCCCTCGGGGGTCCCACCTCCTCACCCCCCGGGGTCACGTCGCCCCTTGACAGGTGGCCTCGCCCCTAAGTGTGTGTGGGGGTCACACACACCCCCCCCCCCCGCTCCAAATCCCTACCGGAATGTGTCGCTATTACCGGGGGGGGGTGTTAATTAGGATCACGTGGGGGCGGGATGGCGGAGCAGGGCCCAGCGCCCCCCGGCCCCGCGGGTGGGTCCTGGGGGGGGGCGGGGGCTGCTATTGTCTGCGAGAATTTGGGAGCCTTTGAAAAAACCCTCCCGCCCCCTCCCACCCCTATTGTTGGAGTGAAGATGGAGTCAAACCTCTCCCGGCTCCCTCCCGGCGGGGTCTAAGCTGGGTTTTTTTTTTTTGGTTTTTTTTTTTTTTGGAGGGGTTTTTTGAGTTGGGGTTTTTTTTTCCTTTTTTTTTTTTTTTTTTTTTTTTTTTTTTTTTTTTTTTTTTTGGCTGGGCTGATACCCTCAAAGCTGGCCGAGGAGGAGGAGGGAGGAGGCGGTAACAGCCACAACTCGGAATTTGCAAGCGAGTGTCGGGATGGGGTCTGTTTCCAACCAGCAGTTTGCAGGTTAAGTTATATTATTGTCGCAGCCCTCCTCGACTCCGCGATTATTAATAACGGCGGCAGCGCCCGGCCGGGGGGCGCAGGGACCCCCCCGGCCCCGGCCCCCCACAGCCCCGCAGCGCCCCAGCAGCGAGGCAGGGCCCGCCGTGGCCTCGCTCCCCGCTGCAACTTTGGGGGGCTCGGGGGGGGATTTTTTTTTCTTCCCCCCCCAGCCCCAGGATGAGCCCAGAAGTTTGGGGCCGGTGGCGGCTGCTGGGGCTGTTTGGGAGCGGGGGGGGTCCCCGTGCAGCGGGGGGATGCTGACGGCGGGGGAGAGGCTTTCCCCAGCGTGGCTTGCTGGGGGCAGGGGGATTTCGGGTTGGTATTTTGGGGTAGTTTTTCCTCCTTTTTTGTGTTTTTTATGATTTTAAAATTTTTTGTACTTTTTTGTTTGTTTTTAGGGGTTGGGGGTTTGGGGTGGGTTTTTTTCGTTTTTAACGTTTTTGAGGGGAGAACGGATTCAGGGCCCCCACCCCACGCACCGCCCGGATCGTGCCGGCAGGAGCTGCCTCCATTTCCCCCCGCTCCTGGTGTGATCCCCACGCACACGTGGAGGCAAACCTGACCGCTCTGTTTGGTTTTTTTTTTTTTTGAATGGTTGGGGGTTTGGGGGGGGGGTTGTTTGTTTTGTTTTGTGGTTTTTTTTTTTTCTTTTTCCAACCTGGGGAACCCGAGCAGCATTTGGGGTTCCTGCTGCGGGCTGCCCGGCTTGGGTGCAGGGCGGCGGGGCCGGGGGGGGACCCGCGGCTCCCCCAGCCCCTCGGCTCAGCGGCTCGGTGGGTCTCTCCCCAGGTGCGAAGCCGGGCGAGGAGCCGGCCGGAGACTCGCCCAAGGCCGAGAACGAGCCCCAGCCGCTGCACGGCTCCGGCATCTGTAAGTGGTTCAATGTCCGCATGGGCTTCGGCTTCCTCTCCATGACCGCCAAGGGCGGCGCGACGCTGGACTCGCCCGTCGATGTCTTCGTGCACCAGGTACGGGGCCGGCTCCCGCGTGGGGTCCCGGGGAGGGAAGGGGGTGCAGCCCCTGGAAGGATGCGAAGCGGGATGGGGACCCCCGCGCCGCCTCCACGCGGGACCGCGGCTCCCCCCATCCCACCCCGGCATCCCCGGGTCCCTCCGGGCTCGTTTCGCCAGAGCGAGGCGGGTGGGGATGGGCAGGCACGGCTGCTTGCCCCGCCGCGGCCCGGGGCTCCTCTCCGGGGACCGGCCCCGTAAGCCGATCCCCGGAGCGATTTCATTTTCACATCGCGGTTCCCTGGGGAGCCCCTCGGGGCTGGATCCGGGGGAGCAGGTGCCCGCGGGGCTGAGTGGGATGTGCGGGAGCAGGGATGCTGCTCACCCCACAGAGGGACGCGGGGAAGAGCTGGTTTTACCCCGGGTACGGGGTGCTGGGAGCCCTGGGCCAGGCAGGGATGCAGGATTGGGCTTTCCCTAAGCGGTGGCTCATCCCCCGGGCGGGTATCTCTGCCCGGGCCCCTTGTTTCAGCTGTGGCCGGCACAAAGGCGTGCGGGGTCGCGTACGTGCCCCTATGGATCTTGTACGATAGTGACAGTCTCATGTCTGGATTTGATCCGCGCACACCTTGCTGAGGGGGAAGCCCCACGCGTGTCAGTGATCCTGCGCTGAGGGAAGCCGTGGATTCGGGTCTGCGGCTGCTTGAGTTCCCTCGACTCGCGGGAGACTATCTGCTGGGGGTCTCCATTTAGGGGCTGGGGGAACGGGTTTAGGGATGGTGCCCAAATGGGGGTCATGGGGCCAGAGTTGAGAGGGAGGTGTGGGGCTCAGCACTGGCTTGTGTGGAAAGGGGGCCGCATGATCAGCGTGGCCCCAGGAAAGCAGCGGCCATTGGGGCCGGGGAGCAACACAAGAACAAGCAAAGGGGGCTCAGGCATCTCTGGTGCAAACATGAGGGGTTTTGTGCGTACGGTTGGGAGCAACTGGGTGAGATTTGGACCAGGGCAGCATGATGGCGCCGTGTGTGCCGACTCCAGAGCCGGCTTCAGTGGCTGCTGCTCTCCAAGGGCCAAAACCTTCCCAAACTGGGGTCTGTCCTGTGGTCTGCTGGGGGTGCAGGACTAAACCCCTGGGCTGTGCAGGGCTCCTGGGACTGGGGGCTCCCAGAGGTCTCTCACCACCTGCCTGTGAGGCCATGGTTCCTGCAGGCAGGGCTACGGCGATTTGGCAAGGGAATGATAACTGAGGGCGAAGCAAATCCCTTCTTCTTCAGCTGCAGCATGGTAGAAGTGCCTGGGTAGGAGCTGCCATCCCGTGCCAGGAAGGCAGCTGGGTTTGGAGGTGAGGGGTCCAAACCATCCAGGGAAAACCAAGATCCTGATGCTCTGAAGAGAGCAAATGGATCTTTGGATCTCAGTGTAGCACAGTGGGACCCAGTGCCCATGGGGGAAAGCCTCCCGCCCACCCTCCCTTCTCCTGCGGGTTTATTGCCCCCAGACAGTCTGGTTTCCTGATTGCTCTTGCTCACATTCCTGCAGGAAAAGAGAATTAGCTGGGGTGTCTGCCAGGAGCATCCCACCGCCCAGGGAGAGCTGCAGCCTCCCGGTGTCCCCCATTTTCTGGGGCCAGTGGAGCCATGGGTTCCCATGTGCAGGGTTTGCTGCATTCTGGAAATACAGCGAACGCCGGGTGAAAGCGAGTTATTTTGGGTAGCGGAGGGGCAGCATGTGTGGGGGTTCCCCTGCCACAGCGAAGGGCAGGGTGCTCCCAGCGTGGGGCTTTGCACCACCAGAAGCAAGGCGGCTTTGGGCTGATGCGAGTCTTTCTCTTCCAGGTCGGGCTTCACCTCCTGCCCCGCTCGCTGGTGGTGCAAAATCCCTGCTCGCCCGCAGCAGGAGTCCAGGGCTGATGCTGGCAGCTCTCCCACTGTGGAGCACCCCAGCACCGGCTCAGCCCCAGCCCCCTCACTGCTTTTGGGTGGCTCATGGGGAAAGGGGCCCTTCTCCCACCGCTCTCCCCATCCCAGCATCCGGGTGCTTCCTGAGAGCCGGTGCTGGCTCTGCTCCCTGGGGAAGGAGTCAGGCCTGGGAGGGCAAAAGCCAGCACCGGCCAGGGGGGAAAATGAAGCGGGCTGAGGGTGGCCGGGCCCAGGGTGCTGTGCCCAGCACCCATTGCCCGTGCCACACACGGTGCCCCAAACCAGCCTTTGGGGTTTAACACCCCAGAGCCCCCCATAACCCACTCCTTCCCCTCTTCATTTACATACGTGAATGATGACCCACAGGAAGTAATTGTAGGAGAAAGAAGGGAATTGGCCTCTTTAGATCTATTAAATCACTTTATTACAGGAACCAGGTCTGAATGGCCCTTCTCTGCGGGGAGTGAGTCTCCATCTCCCTCTCCCTTTATCTGATCACAAAGAGATTAAAATCTCGGCAGGACAGGAGACTAACAGGGCTCCTCGGGGCTGCCTTTCCCTCGCATTGTGAGCTAAAAATGAGGCATTTGGGTTCAAATGCCTCCCCTGGACACTGGAGATGGATTCATTTGGGGGCTTCGTGGAGACGGGGGGGATGAAGCGGGGAGGAGCGGAGCAGGTCGTCCTGGGGAAGGCAAAGGGCTGAGCAGCACCCATGAAAGGGTTGGGGGTCTTGAGGTGGCAGAAATTGGGCTGGTGCTGGTGAAGACCCCAAAGCTGCTGCGGTTCCCTGGGGATGCGGCTCCCGGGCTCTCACCATGGCTCTGGGCATCGCTTGCAGGAGCATGGGGCTGCCAGGGAAGGTAGCCTGGGAAAAGGAGAGGCTGAAATCTGGGTACCCTGTGCCCCCAAGGCTCGATGCTGCTGGCCGGAGCAGGAGGAGTGAGCATGGCCCAGCAGGGCTGGGGTTTGCCGCCCGTCCCCAAACCTGGCCCCGCTAGTCCCAGCTGAGAGCGGAGGGTTAGGGGCTGCCCAGCCCCTGGAACTGCTGCTCCTCACAGCTCAGCTCTGTTTCTCCAAGCCAGGATCTAAACCCTTGCTGAAGGCAATGTTAGTTGGGTTTTGGGGTTTTTTTTGTTCCTTCTCGTGATTTTGGCAAGGAGAGCTTCTGGGCATGGCTGGGACCCTGTGGCTGCAGGGTGTTTGGTGGCATCTCGGGTGACGTGGTCCCGTGTGTCCTTGCGGGGACGTAAGGCTGTGCTGGTGGTTAGACCTGCCGGGGCTGGGGTCCCCTGGGTGCTGCTGTCCCCGGGAGCCTCGTGGTGTCCAGGCTGGTGAAGGGGCTCCATCCTCGCTTGGCCAGGCAGAGGATGGGGTGGAGGGGGATGACGGCTGCCCTTTGGCTGTGGGTTTTGGCTAAGCTGACCTGGGCTGTTGCCCACCTGCGCTCGTGCCATTCCCCTGTGCGTGGCCGCAGAGCCAGCCAAGACACAAACATGACATGAAGTCTTAAAAACAAAACAAAAAAAAGCACGTGTTTGAAGGCAGTTCTATCCCTGACCATGCAGGAGAGCAAAGGCAGGGCCCCAAGGGAGTGATTCTCCTGCAGGGAGCAGGGTCCAGCCTCCCCGCGGGGTCCCCGGCTGCCTTTCCCCTGGGCTGGGGTGCAGGGCAGGATCCAGCCGGCGGGATTTAGTTTGGGCAGAGCTGGGGTGGCAGTGAGGGGAAGGGGGAACCCGCTCTGAGCAGCGGTTTGAGTTAGTCGGTGCCTTGGACCCGCACTGCTCACAGAGGCCCAGGATGCATTTAATATCTTGCTTTTTGTGTTTTCTCATGTGCATTGCTCCTGCGTTTGCTCTCCGGGCCCAGGGTCACCCCGCAGCGCTGGGTGGGCACCCTGAGGCACCAGCGTGGGTGGCTGCAGGACCCGGGAGCACCCACGCATGTCCCTGGGGAAGGGTGCTCCCGGGGTAGGAACGCAGGTCAGCATCCCTGCTTTTGGGGGGAGAGGGGCAGGAGCAATTCCTTTGTAGTGGTGTTTTGTTTTGTTTTTTTAAATAACTGCTGGAATAAAATTGTATTGCGCCGCGTCCTGATGGCAAATAGTGAAAGAGAGCGGCTTTATTCCACCCCTGGAACTCCCTCAAGACGCACACAAAAAAAGCCTCCTGTCTCTGTCTAAAGATTAACTGATGGCTGCAGGCACATCCCTTCCCCCAGCTCCCCCTCTCCGCCCCAGGGCGAGGGGCAGGGAGAGAAAACACCCTTAAATGGTCTCCCAGATAAAATGGCCCAAATGAATGGGATTGCTCCTGTTGGAGCTGGGGAGTTCTGGGATGGAGCCTTTCCCCCGCTGCCCCCAGCCCCGCTTGTTTCCTTTTCCCCATTTACTCAGTCCTGAGAATGAGCGGGATGAAGCTGGAATCGCTGGCGGAAGGTGCGCCGCAGCTCCTGGCCGTGCCTTTGCTTTCATATGGGAGTATGAAATTAATATGCAGCAGCTAATCCTAATTAGCTGCCTCCTGGGATGCGCAAGAGGGTTTGGCACCCTCAGGGTGGGGAAAATTCAACTGAAGGAGCTGAAGGTGTGGATTTAGGACAGGTAGCTGATGGATTCAACTCCCTGGTGGATACCTTTGTTTTTTTCCCCCAGAATTAGTGCCTAGTGTTTAATTTTGCTGGCTTATGGTGGAAAATTAAGAGCAAGCGTGGCTACTTTGGCAGGAGAGTGGCTTTATTTTGTTTTTACTTTAATTGGGAAAAAATCCCTGGGGATATTGCTCCAGATGACAGTAGGGAGGGACTGGAAAGCCCTGGTAGAGTTTCCTAAAACCCCTTGTGCTCTCCCCAATGGGCTCCCACAAGCATCACCCTCTTTATCTCTGCACCAAGCCCCCGGAGCTGAGGGACCCCCTTTCGCAAGCAGCAGCTGCCGGCTGCTTGCACAGGGGCTGAGCAGCAGGAAGGGACCACAGGGAGATTCCTGCTCCGAGCCGTACGTGCATGAGCCCGAAAAGGACAGCAGCACGGTCCCTTGGCGCTTGAGCTGCCAGCACTGGGGAAAGATTTACTGTGTGGTTTGGGGAGAAGAAAGGGTTTTGCCTGGGGACAGATCCTAAAAGGGATGCTTCCCTGCTGCCTCGTGGCTGGTGGCGGGGAGCTGAGCTGGCCCTGCTGCGGGACGGGGGTGTGGGTCACTGCTCCACGTTGGCAGAGTCTGACCCTGCCAAAATCTGCTCTGGGGGGCTGTTTGCAAGAAGAGAAATGTTCTGCCAGAACTGGGCTTGGAGCTGGGCTGAGGCTGCCCCGTCCCAGTGGGATGGCAATGGCATTGCCTGGTGGCAACCGCAGCCGTGCCCCAAAAAATGGGGCAAGCGTCAGCCCCCTGCACACCAACTTATTCCCTGCAACCAAGGAAGGGGCTGCTCTGCACCTACTGTGCCGAGCCTGAGCCCTCCAGGACCGGGGGTGGCTGAGGGCTGGGGATGCTCCCCTGGGGATGTGTGTCCCCTCTCAGGATGGGTCCTCGGGGGTCCTGGAGGGGCAAAGGTGCCCAGGGCTTTGCAGGCTGCTGTGCACCCAGGCCAGGCTGGCTGCTGCATCGAGCACAGCAGCATGGGGCTGGCTGGCACAAAACAAGGGATTTGGGGGGGATGGGGACGCTGTGGCTCTGGGGGACAGAGGGGTGTGGAGGTGAATGGGGCAGCATGGTGGCCGGGCTGTCCTGGGCACTGTTGTGGGTTCAGGCTGAGCAGAGGGGACCCCAGCCTGCAGGTGAAGGCGGGGTACGCTGATGGGGTGCAGTGACCCTCTTGGGGCTCCTCAGTCCCTGTGCCCAATGCCAGGACCTGCCGGGGGGTTCATCTTCCCTGGCCCCCGTGAGCTGCTTCACCTCTGTGGAGTGGGGGAAACTGAGGCACAGGCAGTGGCTGCCGTGGGGTCGGGCCGCCCAAAATGCTTTGGGCATGGCCTGGCTGTACCCCTGGCACCGCTGCTCGCATTCCTGCTGCCGCTTTTAACCCAACATCCCAACCCAGCATGTTTTCCAAGGGATTTAAGTTTAAACGACTGCAATGCTCCTGCGCTGGCAAGAGGCGAGGTGCAGCGGCTGCTCCGCCCCAGGCCCCTCCAGACACAAAGATGGTTTGATTGAGTGGCCGGGGCTGGCTGGGAATAAATGTCCCCTTGTGCCGCTCTGGGGAGGCCGCAGGGACAATGGTGACCCTGGGGCTGGCTGAGCCTCTCTGGAGCCCGGCGGGGTGGGGGTGAACTGAAGCTGGGTGGTTTGGGGAGTAGCTGCCAGATTTCCCCATGGAGGAAAGCAGCTCTCATGCTGGGGTCTCTGATGAGGGATTTGCTGGGTGGGAGGAAGAGGAGGGGTGAAGGCATCCACATGCAGGTGGGGAAGGGGCAGCGGGTGAGGGTGGGGGACACCCAGTGCTGTGGGGGCGGTGGGCAGCGCTGGGCTGCTCATGTGCTGCGTCTTTGTCTGCTGTAAATTACCGCAGAGCTGTCAGGGTGCAGAATGGGTGGAAAAGTGGCGAGGTGTCCACTGTGACGCCTGGCGTGGGGGTGCCTGGGGGGGCCACAGAGACCTGGGCAAAGCAGCACCAACTCTGCTTCTGTTCCTTGTCCCACTGGTTAACTCTGGACCCTAATGATGACAAGCAAGATCCTTGCGCTAGGATATGCTTTAAAACAGTTTTATTATGAGGATGGCAATGCTTTGTGATCCCAAGTGCAGAGAGAGCCCAGGGTCACCCTACACCCCCCTCCCCCTACCAAACCCATCCCCCCAAGACTGACCCCTCAGCTCTGCCATGGGACCCAGACCCCAAACTCCGCAGTGGGCGAGCTGGGCGCGGGGCTGATGTGCAGAGGGGCTGCAGGGGGTCAGAGGGGCCTCGGCCATGCTGGCCACCCTTCCTCCCCCCGCCGTGGCCTGGAACTCCTGGAATTTGGGCAGCGGGAGTGCGGCCGCCGCCGGCCCTTTGTTCTCGCTGGCCGGTGGCTCCCGGCCCTGGCCCTCCCCTGCACTCCCCCTCATCCCCAGCATCCCCGGCTCGCTCCAATCCCCCCCTTCCTCTCTTTATTTTTTGGGGGGGGGTGGTGTGTGTGTGTGTGTAGGCCTGGGAAGGCTCCGGCTTTGTGTGTGGTGTGGGACAGGGGCTCTGGGCCCCTTCCTTTCAGATGCAGGAGGTATGCAGCTAATTCAATGGGCTGCAGTTTGATTACCTATCTGATAACAGAGGAATGCCAGCAATGTGTGTGTTTTGGGAAGGGGGCAGGGGGGATGCGCAGGGACCACCAGCCACTCTGCAGCTCACATCAAAAGGCTTGCGGCGGGGGGAGAGCTGGGGTGCCCTGGCCACTGCCCCCCTCTTCTTCCCCGGGGAGAGGGCGTTTCCTTTGGCCTTTTGGCGGGGGGGCTGGGGGGCCGGGGAGGCGGTTGTCATCCTCACCCGCTCCTGGAAAATAAATCGCTTCCCCCGTCGTGTTGCGGCAGCTCCTGCCCCAGCTCTCGTCTTCCTCAAAATGGGGGTAGCGGATGGCTCACGGGGGGAAGGAGCTAGATCCCCCAGGCACTGGGGGTGCAGCAGTTTGGCTGCCCATGGGTGATGGTTCCCAAGGCGTGGGCTGAGCTGGGGGGACCCAGCCTGTGCATTGAGGTCCCCCTTGCCACAGCTCAGCTTTGTCCTGAAGCTTGGGGCCAAACGCCTGGGAGTTTTCATCTCTGCCGTGTAAACACAGCTGGGCTGGCCGGGCTGTAAAAACCCCTGATAAGGATCTGCGGGAGGCGGCTGGCCCTCATCCCCCAGCCTCTGTCCCCCAGCCTCCGGAGCTGCCTCCTGTGCCACGGAGTGATGCTCACCATGGAGGGATGCTCAGCTCCTTGCCCCTGAAATGCCAGGGCTACTGCTGGAGCGGGGCAAATTTGCTGCCTGTGGCAGCCCCAGTTGCCCAAACCACCTTGTACAGGGGGTTTGATGGGGCTGGTAGGGTGGCACGTTGGGGACAGGGCAGGGTTGGTAGCCAACCCCGAGGTGCCAAGGCTGAGCCCAGCACCTCCTGTGTTGTGCTGGCAGCTGCTTTGGACACAGAGCTCCTGCTTGGGCGATGCTCAGCATCTTCCCGGTGGTGCTCAGCACTGGTGGAGAGCTGAGCTGGGGTTGGGGAGCAGCGCCTGGCCATTGCAGGGTGTTTGCCAGTGGCAGGTGGTGATGGGACTGCCCAGACCAGCCCTGGATGGGCAGAGGTTGCTGCTGAGCTCCCATCACATCCCCCTTGTCATTGGGGACCTCATAGCTTGTGGTTTGGCTCTCCCTTTTGGGAGCAGGAGCAGGTCAGAGAGCAAAAGTTTCTGGCGATCCCATCCAGACTGCCCTGGACCCTGTCTCTGCGGGCAAGTGGACTGGGTGGATGTGGGTGACTTGGCCCAGTCCCTGCGGTCTTGTCCCACCCAGAGCTGGGCCCCCAGACACAGAAGCAGGGGGAAAAGCAGCAGAAAAAGGGGCCTTGAGCGAGCTCTGCTGTGTTCCCACTTCCCTCGTGTGCCCACGGACACACAGGTCTTACAAAAAAACCCAAAAAAAATCGCTCCTAAATCCCAACAACATTTCTTTCTCTCTGCTTTTATGTGAGGTGTTTCCACGTGGGTCCTGGGGAGATTTGGGGGTGGAAGAGGGGAAGGGAGAGGGGAACCATCCAGGCCCCAGAGAAGCTCCATGTGGGAAGAATGGGAGGCTGCAGCCCACGTGAAGGGAACTCGCTGGGCCATGAATGGGGGAGATGCTCCATTCATAAATGCAGGGTCTTGCTGCAGCGGCGCAGGCGTTGGCGCTGGCTCTGCCGGGAATCCCCAGCCCAATGGAGCTGCTCCTCCCTCTGCCAGCAAATCCCCCTTAACTCTTTGCTCACGCTCGTTTGGGCTCCACTAACGAAGTCGAGTGAAAGCCCTGCTTGAATCACTGCCTGGGATGTGGTGGTCCTGGTCCAGCGGAGCAGGCAGAGGTGCTCACAGCAGCGCTTGCTGGCACAGGGGGGGACAAGAGACATTGGCTGTATCGCCCAAATTCCTTATGAATTTGTTCTGCTAAAACAGACACGGAGCTCATGGAAGTGGAGTCGATTTTTATGTCATCTCACATCCCCCTTCCCCAGCCTGGGTCTGAACTCCTGAGTTTGATTGCACAGTGATGACTGATGTGGCGATGCTGGGAGGGACAGGAGATGCCCCCAGCAGTGATGATCCAGGGCCAAATGGCTGCTTAATTAATTACTGGGGGCACTTGAAGGGCTTGAACCGAGGCGAGCTGCAGCGAGGGGGCTGCAGTGCAGGGGGCTGGCTGGGACACTGGGCCGGCAGCGCCAGCTTCCAGCCCCCTGGCCTTGCTGTGGGTCCGGCCCCAAGCAGGGTTGCACATGCCTGTGCAAAGCTTTGAGATCCTTTTGTCTCTTTAAAATCATGTTTTGGATCTTTCCGTGAGCATCTCTAGCCTGGGGTGTAAGGAGGTGGAGGGGCGGCTCTCACTCCCCAGCGCGGGGCTGGGTGTGAGGAGGGGGCTGGTTTGCATTACTGAGAACTTGCGTTTTGCAGCAAACGCTCCTGAAATTTGGGTCAGAGCTGGCTCTGCTGGCCCTTGCTTGCCAAACCGGTGAGCCCCGCTCGGCTGGGTGTCTCAGCTCACCGAAGGCTCCGCGTTACCAAATGGGGCTCCAGAGATTTTTGGGAGACAAAGGTGCCTGGTTGAGCTTGGTTCCCCGATGAACATCCCCCCACAGGGGCAGGCATGGGGGGATGTTGGCAGCTCTTGTGCCACGGGAGGCGTTTGCTGGGCTGGGGCTTGTTGTGCTGACCCCTGTCCTTCCCCCGTGCCCCCCCAGAGCAAGCTCCACATGGAGGGTTTCCGCAGCCTGAAGGAGGGCGAAGCTGTTGAGTTCACCTTCAAGAAATCATCCAAAGGTTTGGAGTCCATCCGGGTGACCGGCCCGGGGGGCGTCTTCTGCATCGGCAGCGAGAGGAGACCCAAGGGCAAGAGCCTCCAGAAACGCAGATCGAAAGGAGACCGGTAAGGGGCAGCTGGGGCCTGATCCAGGGCAGGGTCTGAGCCCTGCAGTCACCAGGAGCTACCCAGGACCCTGCCTGCAGCACAGGGACGGGCTTGGGTCCGGTGGGGCGGGCAGCGACCCTTCCTCTGGGAAAGCGGCTTCCTTCGGCAGTTAATGAGTGGCAGATGCAGCTTGGTGGGGAAAGGGCAGCAAACCAGCAGCCAAAGGGCAGGGGTCAGGGACACCCCGGGCGGCCGCTCCCCTCGTCTGGGGGAGCCGCACTGGGCAGGGGTAATTTTCTCGAAGAGAAACCCTTCCTTGTGGGAAGGAAATGGCCGGACGTCCTGGCAGCATCTCCCACGGTGAGGCTGGGAGCCCTGGGGCGAGTTTCTGGCCAGGCCTTCATGCCCCCTCTCCTCTCCCGCCCTCTCCATCCTGGCTGCCCAGGGATGCCTTGCCCTGGCTTTCCCAGTGGCTGCTGCCCACCCCACCCCGCTGTTCTCACAAGTGGGTTTTAAAATTAGCCAGAAAAGAATTGGGAAGGAAAAGGGAAGAGAAAAGGGTTGTGGCCATCCTAGACGGATGCAGGATTTAAAATGGACACAAGGCAGCTCCCTCTGCCCATACCGCTCCAGTGCGAAGGTGGCACTCAGGGGACGAGTGCTGCAAGGGTACAGCTGTGAGAGAAGTCACGTTTGGGGTTGTCCCCACACCTATGGCCACAGTCCCTGCAACCGTTCTCCTGGCTGGGACCGTCAGTTGTCCTGTTGCCTGTTCCTGCTCTGCCGCAGGCTTTTGGTCCGTAGCATGTAACCCTGGGTGCAGGGTCTGTAGGCACAGGAGCCAGAGCTGTGATGGAGCCAGAGGGGTGGAAGCCCCCAACATCCTTGATTTTTGTCCCCCTCTGAGTGCTTGGTTTCGGTGCGAGGGTTTGCTGCCATCTCCTGGGTACCAGCAGCACCACTAAGCCGGGTCCAAACTGGCTGTGCTGGAGATGGGGCCACCATCCGCCCCCAAAGAGCCGACCCCACATCCCTCCAGTGGCTGGGCCATTTTGAGCTCAGCTCTGGCTGCAAAGCCAAATGGGTTCCCAGGCATGGCCATGGCAGCATCCCACCTCGTTTGATTTCTCCTCCTCGAATCTCTCTCCTCCCCACCCCGCAGATGCTACAACTGCGGCGGGTTGGACCACCATGCCAAAGAGTGCAAGCTGCCGCCACAGCCCAAGAAATGCCACTTCTGCCAGAGCATCAGCCACATGGTCGCCAACTGCCCTGCGAAAGCACAGCAGTCCCCCAGCTCCCAGGGAAAACCTGCCTACTTCCGAGAGGAGGAGGACATGCACAGCTCGGCCCTCCTCCCCGAAACCCGGGAATGATGGCGGGTGGCAGGGAGGGGGGGCTTCCACCGGGATGAAAAGGCTTTGGCAAGGCAATGGGCAGCCACGGGGGCTCAGAGGAGGGAGGGCAGGGTGAAGGACTGGGGAGGGAAGATGGCAGTGCTAACGGTGGGGACCCGGGGTCCCTGCACAGACCTTTTCCCCCTCTTCCCAGCCCGGGGAAAGCCCTGCTTTAATCGGGATGGTTTGTTCCAAAAAGAGGGGGAGGTGGCACCCCAAACACCTCTTCCAGCTAAAAAAAAAAGCCTGTATTTTATTAACCTTTATTCTTTTCCTAAACAAAGCCAGGCAGTAGTGCCTCTGGGAGGAGGAGCAGAGAAGCAACATCTCAGGGAGGAGCTCGTGGCTCCTTGTTCTCCTGAGCTTCAAACAGGCTCCGGCACAGCTTGGATGAGCTGCAGGGGACCCGCTCCTACGCCTGCCCCGTCCTTCTCTGCCCCAAGGGGAGAGGCCGAGGAGGGGAAGGCTGGCTGCAGAGCGCCAGGGAGATGCCCGCGGGCTGGTCCCATGGGTCCCTCTGCTCCTCACAGCTTCTCACTTGCAGGTTGGTGCGAGGATTTGCAGTTATTCCATGGTTGCCTCATTGCTGAAACCAGCAGAGCCCAGATTTGGGCTCAGTCTGGAAGGAAATGGGGCGGCTCTTGGGGCTGGGCTTGCTGTCTGCTTGTGGGCTATGAGCTGCAGCTTGAGGGAGATCGAAAGAAAACCACTTTTTTTTTTCCTCTCCCTTAAGCCTTCCCAAGTGCCAGCCCAGAGAGCACAAGGTGTTTTATGCAGCCAGCTCTTCTCCTCTAAGGCTTCTCCCTGCCTCCGAAATGTGGAGCCGGGGAGTGGGAGGGCTTCATGGAGCAGAAACACTCTTCGTTAAGCCTTGGGCACCAGACACGGAGTAGAGCTGGCTCCCGGGGATGTTGCTGGCAGCGTTTCCCTTGGAGGCCATGTATACGACCCACCCGGGGCTCACACAGATCCAACTGTGGCTTGATCCAGACACCAGACTGCCTGGGTCTTCCCATGGGCTCTGGATCAAACTCACGTGGGGCAAAAACGCGCCTCTGCTCCTTCTGCCCATCCCACACTCCAGAAACCAATGGCTCCTGGGCTGAGCCTCCCCACGGCAGAGGGAAAGGGTTAACGGCTGCTGTCCTCCCGCCCCACCGGCCCCCCCAAGTCTTGCCTTTATTTATTGGCCCCGGTGGACAGCCCTTCTCCCAGGGCAGCCCCCCCGTTCCGTGCCAAAGCCAACACCAAGTGAAACCTGCACTAGGACGTGCGTGAATGACGTATCTTTGGGTTTGTTTGTTGTCTTTGTTTTGGGTTGTTTTTTTGTTTTTTTTTTTTTAATATAAATATTCTGTTTTTCTATTTTTGTATATTTTAATCTTTAAGAAAAGAAAAAAAAAAAAAGAGAGAAAGGACATAATTCCTGCAACTTATTCTCAGGTATTCGAGCAATCTCAGGGATAAAATGCCTCTGTAGCCCAGTGCTGGACAGAGAGGAGGGTTTTTTCTAACAGCACAAAGACATGACGAAGTTTGTATCGGAAGCGTAGATCTACCTCACTGGATGTTCGCTAGGTGGACTGACTCATGTTGTCGAGCTTTTCAGTTGTGTTTTTTTGGTATGTTTGGGATTTGTTTTCTTTTAAACTGTATTTTAATAGAGTCTCTTTCCCTTCCCCATGGACCAAGGAGAAATTTGGGTCTGTAGATCCGTGTGTGGGGATGGAGAAGCCAGGCAGTGCCACGGGGCAGGGAACAGCTGCTAGAGCCCGTGTCGGCTCCCCAACTCCAGATTTGCTCCCAGCCTGGCGGCTTTTGAGGACTGTCCTCCATTTCTCTCTCCTGTTTACACTCACACGTCCCCTCCCTGCCATCCCGATGGGAACGCTCCAGTCCCGCCCCGTGCCCGAGTTCTCCTGTTGTCTGTGGGCTGGGACGTCGCACAGGCTCCCAGCAGGCTGGTGCTGTGCGGCTGGGGGTTGGAAAGCCAGGACGGGGGGGCCCAGCCTGTTCAGGGGGTCCCAGCCTGTTCAGGGGGATGTGGCAAGAGCAGAATGGCCAGGGAGGTTGTTGGGAGACTGAGGGTTATCCTCACCCCCCTGCCCTGACTCGCCCTCGAGCAAAGGGCTGGCTGGCTGCCTGTGACCTTCTAGGACAAGGGACCTGGTGCCAAGGTGGACCCAAGTCCAAGGGAGGTGCAACTGCTCCATCTTTCTCCTCCCTTCCTGGCTTTCCCCAAATGCTGGCTCACGATGGCCGGGGCAAACTCTGGATCCCTGGTTTTGGGGCATTACCACTCCACTTCGCAGCCCGGGGGCTTGGCTGGAGCCTTCTCAGGGAGGGCACCTCGCCGTGTCAGGATGTGGGTGCAGTTTCTGCTGTTTTTTAGGTAGTGATAGGTTTAGATGTAGAGCAGGGCTGGAACAGATGGGGAGCACCTTCTCCATCCTCAGTGATGGAGGTCACCGGGGGGATTTGCTGAGGCTGCTGGAGCCCGGTGAGCCCTTTGAGGCTTTGCTCTGCTCCACTGCACACAGGTGGGGACGGAGAGCGGCTCCCCAGCTGCTTGCCTGCCCTGCTCTGGTAGTTTTTATGGTGAGGTGGTGGTCTCTTCTTGGGAGGGTGGGGGGAAGGACATTTAGTTCTTGACTAGCAATGGGATTTATACAAAACTACTTCAGGAAAATGGCTTTTGTCTGAACGGGGTAAATGCAATAGAGTGCACTGGGCTGCGTGTCTAAGCCTGGGCCTCGGTCCTGCTGCCGCGTTGTGGGGGGGGCTGCTGGCTTTCCCCCAGCACCTCAGTTGTGCCGGGGAAACTGCTGCCCCCCCAAATTCTTGTACCTGTCTTGAAGAATTGCGTAGGACCTTTCCCCCCCTGGCCCCCAGTTCAATGGTTTGGTGATTTTTCTGCTAGTGTGTGTAAATACCTCTGTAAATCTTTCCATTTTCTCTCAGTATTCTCCTTGATTATTGTTTACAATGGTAAGAGGGGGAAAAAAAAAAAAAGGGAAAAAAAAATTAAAAATAGCCAAAGCATCTAATAGGTTATGGACCAGGGAGACAGGATCTTCTCTGTGTACTCTGCCTTGCAACTCTGTGTGGGGATATGAGCTCTGTAACCATCCCTGTCCTAGGCTAAAGCAAATGGCTTAGAGAATCACTCAGGTTTCCCCCGGGGCCAGCGTGGTACCGGGATCCAAGAAAACAGGGATTTTTATCTGTCAAGGAAAGCCACGTTGGAGAAGGTGGGATTGATTCGCATCTTCTCATTGCATTTGCCATTGTGGTTCTTCCCGTATCTTGACAATAATTAACTAAATTGCTGCATCATCACCCACCCTGCCCATGCTCAGCTTGCAGGCGCTGGGCACTATGCATTACAGGACAGTGAATCGCGGGCGGATGAGGCTGCAGACTCAGGGTCCTGCTGTAACACGGAAGCGTTTTGAATGTATGAGGAAAAGATGGCTCTCGCGAGAGGGCATCTCCCCTGGTGCAAAAGCCTTGAGTCACAAGATTGTCTATGAGGAGACGGAAGAATGTAATCCATGTTTACTGCTAGCAACCAAAGCTTGTTTGTGTCAAACTCTTGAATTTTTATGAAGTGGGTGGGAGGGAGGGAATAATGGGGGTGCCTGTGTGTGGCTCAGGGGTTACCTCCAGCCGCGCTTTCCAAAGATTTCCTGCGGAACTCTGAAGGGATCCCTGCAGCGAGATCCCCAGCTCCTGGTGCTGCAGGTTTTTCCCCCTCCTTTCATTTTTTTTTTTTTTTTTTAAATGTTTTTGTACCAACTATGTAAAATGTGGGGTTTTTTTTCTTTCCTGGGAAAAAAAAAAATAAAGACCATGGACAATGTCTGCTGGAGATGTTCTGTGTGCGGTTACTCTTTCTTATTTTTTTTTACTCCCTTGGGGTTGAGAAGCCTAGAATCAAAATGGGTGCTGCCTGGGTGGACAGGGAGGGAGAGCTGGGCACTGGGGTACCCCAGAGCTGCCTGGGCTTGCAGCTGGTAACCAGCCTGGCCGGGTGCCAGCCCCCCACAGCCCCCCCGTGCCCCCCCCCCCCCCCCGCCAGCCTCCGAACCCCCGCGCCCCCCCACGGCCCCCGGCCCCGCCGCTGGCCTGCAGAGCCCCTCTCCCATGAGTTGCCCTCGCCCTCCTGGCTGCCCCATAACGCCCCGGCCCCGCTGCTGGCCTGCCCCCCCCCCGGCCGCCGCCCGCCCCGCCGCCTCACAGTGCCCCAGGCGCATGCGCACGAGCCCCCGCCGCCCCGCCCACGGCGCGGGCGCCGCGTTCCCGGCGCACCCCCGCGGCGCCGGGCGGCGCCCCCGCTCCAGGTAACGGGCGGCGGCGGGGCGGGTACCGGGGGCAGCGAGGGCCGTCTCCTTCCACCGGGGCTCTCCCGCCGGCTGGGGGGGAGGCCTGAGGGACGCCGCGTCCCCGCCGCCCCTCCGGGGGCTGGGGGAGCCTGGTGCGGGTGTCCTTCCCCCTCTACCCCCGCGTCTGCTCGCTGCCGGCGGTGGGTGGCGGCCGGGCCGTCGGTAGGGAGAGCTGCCCCCGGAGAGAGAGCGGCCGGGGGCCGTAGAACCGCCTGGCTGCACCCAGCTGGCTGGGCATGAGCGAGTCGCGTCCTTCCCGGTGCTCTGCCCCTGGCTTACAGACCAGGGGGTTCTTTGCGAAGCTGCTGTTTTAAGATGGCTGTGTGAAATCGTATGTAAAAGGTTGATTGTTGTTCGTAGCCAAAGAGGATGTGTTTTCAGCCAGCGCTATTCGAAGGGAGCGTTAAGAGCTTTAGAGCCCGAGGTTCAGCAGTTTCTTGCCGTAATGTTTTGTGGCTGCATCTGTGGCTTAAGTCACCCCTTCCTGAGGGAAGGGGCAGAGAAGGCCGATACAGAAAACTAATGCAATCGGTGTAATTTGAGCCTGCTTCGGTCCTTAGATGTGTACAGGGTGGTTGCCCCCACATCTCTCTCTCCACAGCTGCTTTGCCCACGTCTCCCAGGCCTCCTAGCTGAGAGAATTGGAGATTAACGTGGAAGTTCAGCAAACTCTTGTGTCTTGTTAGCTCAGACTAGACGTTAGCATTGGATGTGCAGATAACATTAAAAACCCCGGTATTTTTACAGCTCCAGAGGCTACAGTTCCCTACTCGTGAAGGGAGAGAAATATCTGTGGTGATGCCAGTGCAGGGTATCTGGCAATGTAGGTGGTTGCTTTATTTGAAGGGTTTCTAACAACTCAAAAGCACTGAAGGTCAGCTTGTGCTGCTGCCACTCTGTGGCGTGCCTGGTGGTAGCCCAAATTAGGGTCTGTTCTTACTAACCAGCTAGTTTGGCTGGAAGATGCAGTAATGTTTTGTTTAATGCTGCCAGATAGCACAGAATCCATGCGCATGGTGTACAGCTGGAAAACTCCAGAGCTCAGTTCTGAGCTCCTCCATTGTCTGCTTATCAAAGTACTCGTACAGATGATAAAAAGGACTCCAAAGCAGCTAGTCAAAGTTTATTTTTCCAAGGTGATGGTTTGTAGCATTGCTTTGAGCTCAGACAGAATCTTCTGTACCTCTAACCCCTTTATTTTCATCTTCCTCTTAAAAAAGAAAAGGAGCTCTCGGTAAGACATGTCGTGGATCAGAGAAGGCGAGCTGACCATCATAGAGAGATTTTGTGCCAACATCATTAAGGTAAGGAATGAATTTGGTTACCTGTGGTAAAGAATTGGCAGGTTCGTCAGGGTTCAGAGTGGAATGGTCTCTGACTGCTCTGCTCTAGAAATATAGCGTTGCTAGCAAGGGTACGTATTAATGCTGGCACTGGATGTACATCCCTAAACAGCATTCGAGGATGGAAAATTACTTTAAGCTTAGTCTTGCAAATGAGCAGGGCTATAGGCGGTCCTTGCCAATAATGAGCTTACACTCCCAGGCTTCCGTGTTTTGTGCCCTTGCTGATGAAGGCAGGGTATGGGAGGAGGGAGAGAAGCAAGATGGCTGCATTGTGAGTCTGAGAAATGACACTGAGTTTCTCTTGATTAGAATAATAACTCACTAGTTCCAGGAAAATCCTGTCCTTGCTCAGCAGAGTCTTGAGATTGGTGATACTATCCTTCTTGCAAAAGGATCTGCGCAGACTTAATGAGGTCAGTGGAAAGGAATACTCCTCTTAAGCAGGGGGAAAGTCTCATGACTTTTTGTTTGTTTTCTCTTAAGTGAATTGTGTCTGTGAAAATGCCCTTGAGCTCTGAAATAAAAAATAATTACAATTACGGCAGCATAAAACAGGGTATGCCCTCCTCTGTGGCTGCAGAGGGGTAGCTACTCGCTCTACTGAGTACTACAGTTCTCTGTCATGCAATAGAAACAGGGAGGGCAAAGTTGCTTTTTAATTTAGGCAACTGTCAACACTGATGTGCTTTTTAGAAAGCCTAAATTGGGGTTAGCAAAGAGGTAATTAACATCTTACTCTTTCCAGCTCCAGCCTGGAAGTTGGGAGATACATAGTGCTCTCCTACAAATAGGCAGTGCTGCCAGGAACAGCATGACTAAACTCTCTGTGATGCAAGATGCCATCTTGGCCTTTCACTGTCCGATTTGTTGTGTTTCTCCTTCTTTTCCAGGCAGGTCCAATGCCCAAGCATGTTGCCTTCATCATGGATGGCAATCGTCGTTATGCCCAAAAGTGCCACGTGGAGAGACAGCAGGGGCATTCGCAAGGCTTTGATAAGCTGGCACAGGTGGGAAGGATGTTTGCTGCCTTTCAGCTGTGTGTTGAAAGTTTGAGCTGTGTTCACCAGCTGACTTGTTTACCGTTTGATTGGTGTATTGTGTTCCTCTTCTTCACTGGAGTGAGGCCTGTGCTTGGAGCTGCCGTTTGTCATCAGATTTCCCAGCTTCAGTTCCTCTCTCTCTTCCTTAATTCAGTCTCGCCCCCCCCCCCCCCCCCCCCCCCCTTTTAAGCTTTTAATTCTGTGAAGCAGGTTGAATTTCTCTGGAAATGTTTTGAAGGGTAAGGTATTATAGAATTTATAATGTTATCTACAGTAAGTGCTTTCCCTGGCTGGATTAGTCCCATAGTTATTGTGTATTCGCATCTTTAGACAGTGATATTTTCCTCCTGTACTTTAAGATGAATCTGAAATTCTCATCTAGTGGGTTTCGTTGTCAGCTCTTGATAGTTGTTTCATTTGATCCAGTCCAGCATAGTGGGAGATGACAGGAGGGTTTTAGCAGTGGAGACCTGGGTCTTGCTGACCTGTCTGACTGAGTCTGTTTTTCTGACTTTTGTTTTCCGTTATATTTTGTCGTTTTGCAGACACTACGGTGGTGCTTAAATCTGGGCATTCGGGAGGTCACTGTTTATGCCTTTAGTATTGAGAACTTTAAACGCTCCAAGGAGGAGGTGGATGGACTAATGGATCTGGCAAGACAGAAATTTAGCCGCCTACTGGAAGAACAGTAAGAATCCTCTCATGTCTGTATCCTACAGGGTGGTACTAAAGCAGAACATGATTAAGAGGTGTTTACAGGGCTGTTAGAAGTTGTGAAAATGGATTAAATAAAGGAAGCTGTTCTCCACCTCTAGCTAGAGATTTGTGTTGAGGGGCTCTGCCTACCTGGGTGGGATGTACAGCTCCTGAGCACGCACAGTCCCCAGGCACACCCAATTTGTGTCTGTATTGTATGGCTTACTGTGCAACGATCCCATCCAAACAGCTGGAATACTACAGCTTGCAGATGAGCACAGTGTAATTAGAACTTCTTGCTTAGCACTAGAGTGCTAGACGCCTTGTTTTCATGAAGTATCAAAGCTTTGTCTTAAATTCTGCCATAGAATTCTTGGCAGATGAGAGTTTAGCTCGATAACTTGCTTTGCGGTAGCTTGAGGCTTCTACATATGAGCATGTGCTGTGTTAAGTCGCTTGTTGGAGTTGGAGAACTAGTTCACATACTGGGTGTAGATAGAACTCGTACTGATTTAAGGAGCAGGGAGTGGTGTTACGGTGCTTTGCTGCTTGGTGGATATGTTCATTTTCCTACGCCTGACTGGTGCGACGAGTGGTGCATGGAAGGGGTGCTTATCCAGTTGAAGTGAATTTGAAAGGCAGCGAGGGGGATGAAGCTGGAAGAATAGGAGGGCGAGGACAGTGTGTGTGTGTGCTAGTAGAAGTTGGGAAGGCAGGGCTATCTGAGCGCTGCAGCACACCATGTCTCAGAGGCAATTTCCCTGGTTTGTACCCAATGCAGCCTTTCATCAGGGGGTGCGTACCACCAGGCAGACAGCAGCAGGAACCTGTAAGATCCCATGGGGTGTCCTGTCTGCTCAGAATAATGATATAGCAGGCATGGATGATTTCCTATCTCATCTGATGTTCACTCCACCCATCCCACTCTATGTTAATCTTCCCTTATACCAGAAAGTAGTTGTGCTACTCTGTGGGTGACCATTAGTCATCTTAATTTTTAATGAGTTATAGGTGGCCAGAGTCTGTGGTGGTATTCTAAGTTTTCCATGTGGATTATTATAACTTCAGGATATAAATGCCTAACCTGTGATCATTTAATAATCCTCTGGTTGTGTGTGTACCTCAGGAACTTGTACCCCAGTTTCTTTTTATGGGATGGATTGGGCTGGTCAAATCTAAGCCAGGTGTCAACACCTGAAAAGCATTTGGTCATTTTGCCTTTTTCTGATTCTTAGTTGTGCTGAAGCTGTGCCTGCTGTTTCCATTTGGTGGATGTTATGCAAGGCAAATGTGGCACTTGTGCAGTAGGGACTGATCTGTTTTCTGTAGTCCTCATTCCTGTTGTTGGGTGTAGGGAAAGCCTGAAGAAGCATGGTGTGTGTATCCGTGTCCTCGGGGACCTGCCACTTCTGCCCTTGGATATTCAGGAGCTGATTGCCCAAGCTGTGCTGGCAACTAGGAACTACAACAAGTAAGTAATGCACAGTTTGACATAGCTGATACCTCACGCCTTCCTCTTCTACTTGAAGGCTGAGACTTGGCAGCCGTGATACACCTTTTTTTTTTTTTCCTTTGTCCTACAAGCACACACAACTGTTGTAGATACTCCTCTCATATGCTGCACTTCCCTTAGGTTAGTCTTTCATGTATTTCTCCTCTTTTCAGATGCTTTCTAAATGTCTGCTTTGCATACACATCGAGACATGAAATCAGCAATGCTGTCAGGGAGATGGCATGGGGGGTGGAACAAGGACTGCTTGAACCCAGGTAACTCTTGTCTTTCTGTGTGAGGCTTCATAGATGAAGACTGCCTGGTCTTACCTCCTACGCTTTATTAATAGCCTCTCAGAAGCCAAGTCTCTTTTAGATAGATCTCATTAAACCAGGATGACTGGAACAAATGACTTAAAGTTACTATGCAATGTTTGGTTTTTATTATTTCCGTTACCATGGTGATAGATACACAACCAAGACAGAAGAGAAGTTAGGTCTGTGTCTTAAGTTAGTTTAAATGTGAAGGCAGATTTTATGCCACAACAATTGGCTGCTTGGCTGGCAGTCTTAGCTACGAGGTCAAACAACAGATGAATCACGAATACTGAACTGTTCCTCCACCCTGGAGGAGATGGAGTGGTTAGCACTCTGCTCCAGATAGAAGTCTTCACAGTCTGGTTCCACCTCTGTATTATGTTTCAAAGAGCATGGGGGAGATGCCTGGGGGGCTGAAAGAGCATTTGAAATACCCTGGGGAGCAGACAGCAGTGTCCTTCAGAAGCAAGTTGATGACTGGCTGTGGTACAGCTCCACCACCCAGTTTTAATCTGCAGTCCTGTGTTCGTAAAAAAAAAAAAAACCAAAACAAACCCTCTAGTAATTCTGATTTAGTAGTGCCACCTCCGATGGGTCAGGAAAGTGATCTTAATAAGATGCATCTGTCTTTCTTAGTGATGTGTCTGAATCATTGCTCGATAAGTGTCTGTACACCAACAACTCCCCTGACCCAGACCTCCTGATTCGAACCTCTGGAGAGGTTCGGTTGAGTGATTTCTTGCTATGGCAGGTAAAGTCTTTGTTTTCTCCTTGAAATATTCCATCTTTGAATCAGAGAGTGTTCTGCTGACTCCAGGTGTGAGCTGACATGCGGGCTCTTAAACTCCCTCTGCCAGGGGTTGGGTAACTTCTTGGATGGACTGAATGCTGGGGCACCTCTGAGGAATCTGTTTCTTGCTGTTCTGTGATTGCCTAAAAATACCTTTCGGCACAAGTCTGAAATTGTATCATTCTGAAAACACTTATAAGAAATCACAAACTACTATAGCTGACAGCAGTCAAGGAAATTGTGAATTACTCATCCTTTTGCTCCTCTTTTCACATTTAGGTAATTCCTCAATTGGTAAATTCCTGGCTTTGATTAATTTAACCTGGCAGTGTTTCCTGGGATGAGGAAATCCCAGGAAGAATTTCTAGATTCCTGGGAGAGGTGTTTGTTACATGTCAGCTGTAGGTATTGGAGCTGTAACCCTGTAATGTACATGCAATGTACATGCCTGACTTGTCACAGTTTCAGAAGTTTATTTGACTTTCATAATGAAACAAGACCTTGCAAGACAGGTTCTAGGGATGGCAGAGTCAAATCAGTGTGACTAGGCTGCTAAGTTAAAACACAGCGAGTTCTTAACGCATATAGTTCATGTATTTCCAGCTACAGTATCCAAAGCTGCTGTTGTCTCTCTCCTGTGCTAGGCAATATTGACTGGTTTGTAACCCAAACTTTGCAGAACAGTTGAGTCAGGCCGCTTTACTTAAAGCTAACATTTTGGTTTACATGTACAATTTGGAGCCAAAACTCAATTGCCTTTAAGCAACCACATCAAATGTTCCTATTCCAACTTATTTAATTGGCAAGTTCACAGAAGTTGTCTGGCCCGAGTTGCGGTTGCCTACCAAGGCATCTCCCTCTCTTCCCTGTATTTTTGGGCACGTGTATACCCTGGATGGGTGTTAGTGCTGCAGACTAACATTTTGCTTGCTCGTCTCGGTGGTAAGCCCTGGCAGAGGTGCCTCAGAGACTGAGCTTGTTACTGGGGAAGTCGGTGCTCTGCGAGTCTGGCTGGCGCAATGCCCCTCTCCTGTGCCATGGATTACAGCAGAAGCAGCGGAGGAGAACGTGTGCTTGTGCTCCCACCCTGCCAACTCACGTGCCAGAGCATTAGTGCAAATTTCCCTTTGCTAGCAACCATGTGTGTCCTGGCAGCCCCAAAGTAGGAGGACATTGTGCTATTCAGGATTATTCTCTGGTGTCAAAGAAAATGTTCTTATGGTATTTTTTTTGTAGAATTGACACTAAAATTTTTTATATCATTACAATTTTAAGAGTCACACAGTCCTTTTAAGTGTTAGATTTGTAGTAATGGTCATAGGAACACATTTACCTGAAACTTGAGGGAGTTGGTGGTGAAAATAAATTTTAACTTGAAAGCTTGCATCTTTCAGCTCTAGGATATCTTCAGCGCACCACAACTCTTAGATTCGTTAAGCACTTTAAATGCCATGAGTGGGCAGCAAGAAATATCACGAGATGTCATTTGATGAATGGCTTAAATGTCATGTCCTGATCCTCAGTTCATCTGTTATTCCCCCAACTCAGCCTTTGGTAGTCCAGTGTTTCTATTTTAGTTTTGTTATAAGTCTGTGATGCTTAAGCTATTAAAAATACCTCTGTGAAGACCAACATAGCATTAGAAAGAATTCTGCTGGTATTTTTACAGGAATGGGTGACTAGTGTCCTAGCATTAAAAACTAATTAGAAGGGTTCTACACTGTGCAGTTTCAAACTCTCCTGGCTGGTATTTATTTCATTTTAAGTAGAATCTGATAACGCAGCATAGGTAAAATCTTTGTGGGGAAACTGGCGTAGTTTGACCAACAGAGCTGCATCTTGATGACTTTTTCCTCGCTAGATGATTAAATTGTTGGTGATCTTGCTTTCTGCAGACATCCCATTCATGCCTGGTGTTTCAGTCAGTCTTGTGGCCAGAATATTCCTTTTGGAATTTGTGCGAGGCTATCCTTCGGTTCCAGATGAACTACAGTGCTTTACAGGTAAGGGAGCCTTAGGGAGATGGAAAATTCAACACAGCACGTTACCTGCAGAGCAACGTGCTGGAGGTCAGGTGAGAGAGCATAAAGTGGGAAGAGAGGAATTGTTCATTTAGTGCGGTTAGTTAAGATCTTGTTTCAGTAGCAGCTAATGCGTTGCTTCTCCTATACCCACATGGCTTGCTACAACATCTTAGCATGTGGACAGGCTCCTCTGCTTTTGGGAATATCTGAAATATCTGAAGTCACCACTGTCTCTCTTGCTCATTGTTCATTCCACCAGCTGGAAGTATCTGTCCCCACTCCTCAGCTGACAGGATGGAATGAGTAAGCACTTCTGTAGCAACAGGGCAAACCCAGCCAGTTTAACTCAAACCACTTCATCAGTGGTTTAAGCAAAGACTTCTGAGTTCACTCTGGAATGAGCAGGGAGAGTTTGCATGCTCTTCCTCTAACTCTGCTATTGTTTTTAGGGTGGTAACAAGTGGGTTTAGAGTTTTCCTTTCTTGGGAGCTGAAGTGAGGCTGCCTGAGCTGTGAGACTGTGGAGAAGTATCCTCTTCCTGGTGGGTCCAGATGTGCCTACAGAAGAGTTTGTTTCTGTTGCTCATTGTGATTGTTCCTCTCCTCTTAAATTTGTTGTGAGCTTTCCCTGACTTGGTTCAGATAAATCTGGCCAACTTAGTAGTGGCTTAGTAATCTGGCTATTTTTAAGCAAAACAAGTCTGGGAGCTGGAGCTCTTGAATGGGGAGGTCTGGCAGGGCAGCAGCTTGTAGCACAGAGACAGCAGTAACTGGCAGGAGGAGGAACTCGGTGTGGTGACTATTACCTCCACCATATCTGGCTTCTGAGTGTGTCTGTTCCTTAATTACTAGGGTCCTCACAGGCATCACATTGCCCTTTACCTTCAGGGACATTCCACACCTCTGAGAGTTGTCAAAGAGGTTATAGACTGTTGTGGTTATGGGTGAATTTAATCAGGTCCAGTCAGCCTGGAAGCATCCAAGTTCTCCACATCCTTAGCGTCTTTTATTCCTGTTTCTGCCCCAAGTCTGCCCTTTTCCTACCAGCAGTTCATTGTATTAAAACAACTAATGGCAATTCACCTTCTGCGTGAAGTGGAAAGCAAAAAAGTAGTGTTTGTGATTGACATTAGCTTTGCCTCTGTTATGAATGGTAAGGACACTGTTCCGATTTTGCTCCTAGTGCTAATTTCTGATGGGTAACAAATGCTTCTTCTGTTCCTAGATAGTCTCATCTTTCTTAGTTCTTGTTTGTGGCTCTGTGTGTGTTCATGCTATGCCATGATCAAGGTTTCTTAGTGGCCAGATTTGTTCCTTGGTTAGTTTTCTTGCTGTGAAACCCACTTTGTCAACAGTGTATGAGGCTGCCCTTGTTTTAAGGGATGCAGCCCAGTTGTGTGGAAGGGAGGTCTCCTCACTTAGAGGAACTGCTGAGATGAAGAAGTTTTTTTCACATTTGAAATGGGTGATCTTGAATGCCAAAAGTAACCGGAGCTCTTGAAACAAATTACCTTGGTGGAAGAGTTGCATGGCATTGAGAATGGTGGGGCTAGGGGCTTGACTTGCTAAGAAGCCAGAATGTATGACAGCAGCTGTGCCCGCTGTGGGAGAGCGCTGCTGTGTTCAGGACACTGGAGGCTGTTACGGTGTGGCTAAGCAGCTGGATGGAAGATTTGACAAGGTACAGGAAAAAAAACCTTGATTTGGAGGCATTTGATAAAAGATCCTTCCATCAACTCAAACAGCATCACCTTTAATAGCCATCTTCATTTTCCAGTGAGCCTGCTGCTCAAGGGAGTCTGCGGGCTGGTGCTTGCTCACTGCTTAGTCCCAGGTTGAGCTATAACCTGCTTTTGGTACGTGGTAGACTGAGGGAGAGAATGCAGATGTTGGTTGGCAAATGTGCCCTATGGAAGCAGTCATGCAGAGTCTCTTCTGGTGAACAGACAGAATTTCACTTTGTCCAAGGGTGGGAGTCTTATGCTGAACAGGTTGATGATCTTTGCATTTCTGATAAGCTGAGCTACAGCAGTGGAGTGCTGTCAATTCAGTGGGCTTTCGGTAGCTAGGGATATTTCTACTCTCATTCCCAGCACAACAAAAGCTAATTTGCAGTGCCAGAGCATAGACTACTGTGTTGGGCACAGTGAAAGTATGGTGAACAGAGAGGCTCTCATTAGAATAATTATTCTTCTTGCTCATTTGAAAGGCCAGCACTCCCTAAGAGTGTGTGTGTGTCAGGTTATGTCATGGTGACCAATTTGACTCTATTTAAAAATGAAAGCTTACTATTCCTGCATGCAGATGTGGTTTTGCTGTTGGAGGCTGCAGGCTAGGGTATGTGCTATAAAAAGAAATCCAAAAGTGATGTTCTGCAAAAATATTTCAAATGCTTGAAGGGTAGGCAAGGATAGCTCCTGCCTTTACCTTTCTCCTGCTCATCCTACTGTGTCTCGAGACGGTATGTTATTAGATCACAGGCATTTGGGAAAGCTGTGCCCACTCTTGCTTTTTTACTGAAGCTGATTAACTCAATACCTGATCGTCAGCTCAAAGAATTGCCCCATAAATCATTGTTCTGAATCCCCTAAAACCTTTCAGCTGCCGTGTGAATAGGATCAAAGTTTCTGTGATGACACTGGTGTGCACATCTGTGGTTTGAAAGTCCTCTCGTGTGCTGTTCCTCTCTGATTCTGATATCTGAGGGTTTTTCCACAACCTGTCATGACCTTTATCTATTTTAACTAGTAGTTAATGCTGTGAGCAGACTTGTCTCTTGGGGAGAAGGTCCAGAAGGATATCCCTGTATATATATATTTTTTTTTAATAACCAATCAAGCAGGCTGCCTCAAAGTGGAGGAGGCGCACACAGAGCCACCCTTCATTTAACCTGCAGATTGATGGCCAAGCAGAGGCTATTTCTTCCATAAGCTGTTCTGCCTTGCATCTGTACCACAGATGAGCTGGAAGGCCTGGTAAAGTGCTAACGCTCTACTGCTTTTCACTCTAGAAGGCCAGAGACTCCTACATGGAGGAAAGGAGGCGACAAGAGATGGAAAGGGATCAGGCTTACGTGACAAAGAAGCTGCAGCAGGAGGGATTTGCATCCCACGGAGACTCTCGGCGCCGACGGACACTGTTGCAGAAATGCACCGCCATGCGGGAAGAGAGAATCCAGGGCTTTCTACAGGCACTAGAGCACAAGAGAGCGGACTTCTTTGAAAGATTGTGTATGGTGTCTGCATGACATAGGTGCTGGGTTGTTCTTGGGAAGACAATTTTTAACCGTGTTAGAGGGAACAGCTGCTGCCCAGAGGAATTCACTCAGTGTGGTTCTGCAGCAGGGATGCAGGGCTGCTATAGGATTTTACGTCCCCGCTGGCCCTGTCTGAGGGCAGGACAGAGTACTGTGAACCTTTCCAGTTCTGTGAATGCTGCTGAGGAAGATAATGCCGTCCCTCTGTGTCCTCTCCCTGCCCCTGATGATGGAGAATACATGCACCCTGCCATGTTTCTGCTGCTTGGTGCTTTACAGGCCTGTTTTGGTGACAAGTTAACTAAAATGAGCCTCTGGTTCTGTTTGCCTCCTCATGAATTGGCCCAGGCAAACCATTTCAGTCCTGTTAAGTCAGCCTGGACTCGAATTCTTTCCATGGCTTCGCAGTAGTGAATCTTCTGTTGAGATTTCCTCTGCTGTCCCATAAGGGGAGCCTTGCTTTCTGTAGGGAGAGGATTATTCCTGGTGTAGAAGGGAGCCCTGTGCCAAGCAGTGGCAGAGATATTCCCCGCTGCCTCCTTCATGACAGCATCTTGTCTTTTCCCCACCTTACCGTGCTGGTTTTGATGTATCTGCTGTTGGCTTCCAGAGAGCTAAAGCAAGGTGGCGTCAGCCTTGCCGTAAAGAAAAAAAGATGCTCGAAAGCTTCATCGGGTTCTTGATCCCTTCTGAGCAGCCTATGTGGGGAAAACACAAATGCTGAAGATGCTGATGTCAAAACAGACTGACTGTGCTTAGGAAAGAGGCTCCGAGCAGGCAAGGAAAAAGGATTGGGTGGGAATTAACTTCATGGCTTAAAAAGGAGAAGTTAGCTACAACCAGGTGGTGGATACAGTATGCCAAATCCCTCCGAGACCTCTCTAGAGCTATGACTTAACATCTTAACATCCTGTTTCCAGGGAATGAGGGTGAGCTTGGTTCAGGAACAACAGTAGCCAAAGCCAACCTCTGACCCCAGCCAAAATGGTTTAGAAGGGCTATTTAGCTGATTTTAATGGGAGTGGCTGGAGCAGCCGTGGAGTGTTGTTTGTTCTCAGTTTTCCATCAGCAGGGAGATGGACCAGCTAAATGTCCAAGATTGTTTCCGTCCCCATGGTTAAAATAACAGAAAATGTCTCTATTTTTGTTTCTGGTGCACATACAGGTTCAGCAGTACCAGCTATTGCTGGTTTTTAAAGTGTTCCTTTTTACCTCCAGGTGAAAACAAGAAAATGCAGATTTGAGAGAGTTGTAAGTGCTACAAGCTCAGCACTTTAAATGTGATTGTGAAGAGGCTAACCACATTGTCAAATTGTGAATAAAGCATATTCATACCAAACTTACTTAAAAAAATAAGCAGAACATTTAAAAGTACGTAGAGGCGCTTATTCCCAGGTGTGAAGAACTTGGCATCTGGGTATAATATTATTTAACCTGTGACAGACTCCTCATCCGATTCCTGTTAGACTGGAAATGATTTGAAGGCTGTGTTTTTGTTACAGTCTAGTGTGAGCAATTTGCTGATAGCCCAAGGCCTGGCCGAACAAAGCACGTACCTCCTCTTGCGTAAGTAGCAAACAGTAGCTTGGATAAAAGTGTGCCAAGATGATGGGAGCTGTGGATTTTTAAACTTCTTTTGCTGTATTTTCTCTGTCCTTTGCATTTCAGGAAGCTGTCTGTGGAAATAGTTTACTCTCCGTGAGATGGAGCACTCTCCGGTCTGCTTTGCCGGGCTGGTGGGGAGGCTGTCTTCTACCTGAGAATGTATTTTTGCCTTAAAAAAAAAAAAAGTTTTCAGTTATGTTATGCTGATACAGGTGACCAAAGCTACAGTGGTGGTTTTCCATGAAGTAGTAGAACTGTTGCAGGTGTGGGAATTGAAGGATCTGCCTTACAAGAGGCTTGATGGGAAGGTTTTAATCCCTTTTATAAAAGCTGTTGCTGTAGTAGGGGAGGAGAAAAAGCTCCTCAAGGGGTGGAAGAAGCTTGTGTCACCTGACAGTTTATTCCACCTGCATCAGTTATTCTAATAAAATACCAACTTCCCCTGTCAGCCTTGCTTCGTTAGAGGGTGGGCATAAGTTATACACGTAAACTCCAAGCTTCAGGAGCGTCTCTTCCCAAGGAATCTGTGATAGCTGTGGAAATAAGAGCTACAGGCTCTTTTAAGTGAGAATTCCACTTCCCTCCTTTATGTTTATATGGTGAAGATGTGAAAAAATCAGCACGACTGGAAAAATGCGCTCTAATTGCATTTGAAGTCTGAAAAAGCCTGAGCCATTACCTGGGGAGGGAAGGAGGGAAAGTGTGCTCCTTGGGGTGGGGTTTTTTGTTTTCTTTTTTAAATGGATGAGGTTCAATTAAAAGGTTAAAAGTTTGAGGTGCAATGAAGTGTGTATCTTGTAATTGCTTTGTAGCAAATGGGCTGTGCCTGTACCCAGGGGTGAGAAATGGCCCCTTTTGGAAGGAGCCCAACTTTGCAGGTCACTCAGTGTGAGTAAGGGCACTTGCATGAATTTTTAGTGACATTTTCTTGCATTTTGAGGGTGGTTTTTTTTTTTTCTTTTCACTTTAGCACTGCTGCCTCCTCTCCCTCCCTTCTGGTCAGATATAACTCTCCCCATCTTAAATTTTTATTTTCTTGTTTGTTTTGCAGGAAGAAGCGCTAGCGGTGATCTCCCAGACCTGCTCTGCCCCCCGCCCAGCCCCGCGGCGGAGGGGCCCCGCGGCGGCGGAGGCTGCGCCTGGTGCTGAAGGAACAGCTCCGCTCACCCGCGCGCTGCACCGCGCAGCCCTGCGCGCCCCGCCGCCGGCCTTGCAGCTCCTGGCGGGGCGGCCCCCCGTTCCCCCGGCCCGGGGAAGGGCGAGCGGCCGCGCTCCCCCGCGGCCAGGCGGGGGCCGCCGCCTTGCCCATTGCTGCTTTTCTCCTTTTCCCCCCTTTTTTTTTTTTTTTTTTTTTTTTTTTTTTTGGCCGCCCTCCCCCGGGTGTTTCCCGCCCCCGGAGCTCTGCGGGCAGGCGCGCGGCGGCGCGCGCGGGAAGGCAGCGGAGGGAGGGGGGCGCGAGGCCCAGTTGCGCGCGCGCCACCTCCTCAGCGGCGCCCCCCCCCAGCCCCTCCCTCCCCGCCTGGCCCCCCCCACGTGACCCTGGCCAGCCAATGGGCGGGCGGGGCGGTGGGGATCCGGCTGGAACCGGTTGGGCCGCGTCCGGCTCTATATAAAACTTTATAAACACCCGATTCAAATTAGTGGGGTCGGGAGCCAGCGGAGCCAGCGGGGAGGCAGCCCCGGGAGGCAGCCCCGCCGCGCCGCCCAGGCAGCCGCTCCGCTCCCTTCTCCCCCCCCCCCCCCCCCCTTCCCCCCCCCCTCCCCCGCCTCTTGCCGCCGCCCCGGACCGGCGCGCCCGGCTCCCCCGCCCGCCCCCCCCCCCCCTTCCTCCGCCTTCTCCCTCCGCCCCCTCACGCCGCCCAGCCGCGCTCCGCTCTCCCCCTCTCTCACACACACACACACGCCCGCACGGAGCCATGCCGAAGAGAAAGGTACGTGGCGCCGCCGGGCCGGGGGGAGCGGGCCGCCCCACCGCGCCCCTCTCCGCCGCAGGGGCCTACCTTCCCGCCGCCCCCCCCCTTTTACCGCCCGCGCCTGTGGAAGGGGGGGGGCGGGACCACGCGCTCATCCCCCCCCTCCCTCCCCCCCCCTTCGGGGCGGAACGGTTGCGGGGGCCACGGGGGGGGGGGGGGCGGCGCGGGGACCGTTACCGGCCGCGCGCGCGGGGGCTAACGGCCGAGGGGGGCCCTGCGGCGGGGGGGAGGGGCGCGCCGAGCGGCGCCGGTCCGATCCGGTTGGTTTTGGCGGGAGGTCGGGGAGGGCGGGAAGCGGCCGCGCTGCTGGCGCCCGGGCTGCTTTGCCGCCAAAACCGCCGCCCCGCGGGGGCAGCCGTGGGCGGGAGCGGGGCCTCCCTGAAGGGGCAGCACCGCTCCCTCGCCTCCCCCCCTCACCCCCGGGGGAGGTGTCTGCGCCCGCCCCGCCGTGGGGCGGGACGGTGTGGGGCTTCCTCCTCGGCCCGGCCCGGGGGCTGGCCCGAGGCGCGGTGAAGGCCCGGCACCCTCCGGGAGCGGGCTGGGAACGTTCCTCTTGCAGATGGGGGGGGGGGTTAAAAATAACCGATGGTGCGGGTATGGGGGCTGCGCGTGCCTCCCCTCAGCTCGGCGGTACGACTTATGTTTCATGTCCTAGGCTGAAGGAGATGCCAAGGGCGATAAGGCCAAAGTTAAGGATGAGGTAAGAAGTTCAATATTTGGAGAAAGTTAGATCATAAAGTGTTTCTGTTGGAGAATGAGGTTTAACTTCATCAAAATAAAGAACTGGGGGAGTGGGGTGTGGGTGTCGGTCTTAATTGATTCTGACTTTTCAAAGTATTAACTGTCTTTGAGCCTTAGCCATGAAAAAGTTAGCTATCGGTAGTGATTTAAACGGGATAGTCTCATCTTTCTTGAGAACAGGGAAAAAGTGAACTAAAAACTTAAACAGTTCTGGGATTTTACTGCTTTGAAATGAGAGGTACTATGAGAGTTCCTATTCCATCACATTAAATTCAATCATTTTTCTTTTTAAATAGCCACAACGGAGATCAGCGAGGTTATCTGCTGTGAGTATTCTCTTATTGAGCAGAGATGTCACAACAGTTTATAGTTTTAAACTGGAGCATTTTCTACCACATCTGCGTGAGAACTGTAGGTATTCTGGAGAGACGCATTGTTCAGTCGAAAGTAAGTTATTAGCTTAACGAACTGCCCCATTGTGCGGTGGTGTGGGAGTGGTAGAGTAATTGACAAATGAAGTAAGTGCTTCAATTTCAAATATTTTATTTGCTTTCCTAAAATTAAAATGTTTGGGTATATTTTTCTTAAAGTAGCACATGTCTCTTAAAATAATTTGAATAACACAAGGGGATTTTCTCACTTACAGAAGCCTGCTCCTCCAAAGCCAGAGCCTAAACCTAAAAAGGCAGCTCCAAAGGTAAGTCATCATGTCAGTGCTATTACAGAGAGGTAAATGGGTTATGAGGTCTAGATTTGTCCAGTAATGAGTCATGAAACTTTGAGTAGCAGCACATGTAGTGGTGAAATTGAGCTGCATTGCCACTTCTATAGAGTTGCACTGAAGACTTCTGCATTTTACAAAACTTTGATAAAAAAAATACTGAAGCAAAGACTCCTCACAGTTGTCGTCAATCTCTTAAACATGCAGGCATTTGCGTGTTCCATGCTTTTCAGACCAATATCCAGTGTTGGTTTTTACCATCCTAGTTTTTGGATTCTTGTGGATTAACGACTGGATGTTGGTAATTGTGATGGTGTACGTCATCTTACATTTACAGAAGAGCGAGAAGTTGCCCAAGGGAAAGAAGGGGAAAGCTGATGCTGGCAAGGAGGGAAACAACCCTGCAGAAAACGGAGATGCCAAAACAGACCAGGTACAACAGTGGCTCTGGCAGCTTGTGCTACATCAGCAAATAATTTTTTTTTCCATGTCAAACATAGACAGGTCTAGGCTTGCACTAATGAAGAGGAATTATTGCTTGATTATTTAGACCCATTGCTTATGACACATCTACAGATGGGGCGGGGGTGTCGCTTGGTTGGTAAAGAGTTAAAAGTTGTCTGTTGGCCAGTTGGAGTTGCCACGTGAAAGTTACTGCTCTGCCTTGTTCTGTAAAGCGTAAAGTTGGCACGTAATAGAGCAACTTCAGGTTGTCTTCTACGGTGCTTCAAATGGTAGATTTTGTTTGGTTAAAAACCAGGGTGGTGCAGCCCAGATAAGATTTCTTCTGTTCAGAGAACTGCTATTTAGAAAAATGAGTTAGCGGTGGTTTGGTGCAAGCGTGTGGTGTGTATTGACTGGTTCCCCTTTTTCTTTTAGGCACAGAAAGCCGAAGGTGCTGGTGAAGCCAAGTAAAATGTGTGAATTTTTGATAACTGTGTACTTCTGGTGACTGTACAGTTTGAAATACTATTTTTTATCAAGTTTTATAACAATGCAGAATTTTGTTTTACTTTTTTTTTTTTAAGCTATGTTGTTAGCACACAGACCGCTTTGTTGTTGTGTTGGGGGGGGGGGGGGGGGGGCAGTGGGGGCAGTGGGGAGAAATGTCACTTAGTCTATTTCTCAGAACCTAAATTTTAATAAGAAGAGTTTTCCTGGTCCCCCAGTTTTTGGAAGAAGGGCTCTTCCTGAAAGGAGGAGGAAGGGATTCCTTCACGCCGTGCATCTGTTAAGTTCTGTGAAGTGCATCCGAGTGACCGTCGAAGCTCCCAAGATGCCTGTTGCTGACTTCAAAACCACTCAGTCTGTAACATCCTCTGTTTCCTTTCACACCCTCCTCTTTTGCCTAGAGCCTATCACTGAAATAGGGCAAAACTGGCATTTTGGGACTTGCCACACACTCTGAATGCATTGTCAGGTGAGCCTGACTTCTGGTGTCTAATTTGGAATATAATGGCTCTAAAAGGACCTGTACTTCCTCTTTTATATTGTGGATCTTCAGATTAAGAAACTGGCATTTTAATTTTTTTCCTCTAAAAGTCAGGGTAGGTTTGTGAAGAGTTGTTAAACAACATGCTAAATGTGAAAGTGTCCACCCTCACTCTAAACTTTTCCCTCTACAAGTATGAAATGGAGATTCTTCAGTTTTATAGCAACTTTTACGTTTTGGTAGTCCATAAAGGGAGGGGAGTTTGACAGTTGTTGTAAAATGTTGCGGATTGTAGCCCATGTCCTGCCTAAATTACCATGATTGTTTATGAAAAGTACCTTTAATAAAGCTGGATACGGTTTGGCTTGGACTGTTCTTAATGCCTTTCTAATTTGTCTTGCCTCTGTTTCCCCTCTCATGTGGTTACTGTCGGAAGAATACTTGCTGCTTACATGTGTGCGTTTGTATTTAGGCAGTGTTTTGCTGATGGCCAAGAATTTGTTTTAAGCATCTTAATTCAGATAATTAATTCAGACTTAATCCACAAGTGAAAAGCGAGATTTCCTTACCTAAAAGCTAGATCGCTGCAGGATGTTTTGAAACTCTTGGCTTACTAAGAGGCCCAAAAAGGAGAATGTAAGTGAATCTACTGAGATAAATTATCTTTGTTACTGTCTAAAAAGTAGTACTACACAAAAAGAGGAAGAATACAGCGATCCTGCAGTCGCTGCAGAGAAAAACAAATTCTGGTAAGCTTTTCTGGGTAGCGAAACTAGAACTAGCTTCATAAAACTGACTATGGGTTGGATTTCTGCACTTAAGTTTGAATATTGTTGGTTCTGCTGATCAAATGCAGACTTTGCTGTGGTAGTGACTAAGCAAGAAACAAGATTTGTTGAGTAAAAATGCACCATTTTTACAGTCCCTACTTACACTAGAGCAGAGCCAAACCAAAAACCCTGATGTGTGAATGTCTCCTTCGGTAGCTTTCTCAGATGGAATATTTTTTCCATCTCTGCTTGGCTTTTCCTGGGACTTCAGTGTCTGTTCTCGATTAAGTTCAGTGACCTGTTTCAACCTGTGCCATTTCAAGAGGGAATCCAGCGAAAATGAACAGGGCAGAGTTTCACATCGAGAAGTTTTCTGCATCTATAGAGCGCTTAAAGTGCTCTAGAATGGTTGGACGTACAGAAAACAGCCAGTTTGAAGTGAACCAATGCTGACTACTTTTCCATCTTGCGTTATTGTAGCTGGTACATCTTACATTTGCCCTCGCAAATGTAAGAAAAATAATGTTTAATAATCTTGCATGTTATCTCACCCAGGAGCAGCAGCTTAGAAATGGCCAATGAAAAATACTGACCACTTGAGCAGCCGAGCAGTAGGGTGCAGCTGCTGAAAGGCTGCAGCTCCCCAGCAGTGGGGACAGGGAGAAGAGAAGAACAGATCAGGGCATCCTCCAAGAGATGCAGCTTGTGAGAAGCCCTGGGACGGCTGTGTGCGGGGTTGGGGTGTTGGGGACAGGGTGGGGTGGGGAAAGAAAGTCAGTCAAGGATTTAAAAGAAAAGGCTGTTACGGTACTGTGAGGTTGCTCTGGTTTTGCTCTGCCTTGTCCAGTGGAAGAGGCTCTCAGTTGTGGGAGCAGAGCAGGTCAAGCACCTGAGCGAGAGGGCTGATGGCAGGTTTGAGCTCAGCCCAATGAGGCTGAATTTCCAAGTACCAGAGGGAGATGAGCCTTGAGGCTGCGGAATGGTCTGAGACTCGGTCACAACTTGGGTGATGCTGTAAGGACAGTGAAACTGGGATTTTGCCCAATAATGTAATTATCACTACATAAAAATAATATTGGAATTAAGTGTTTTCAAATCAGAAATTTTCAAACAGCTTACCTTGCTTTTGCAGAGCTTATGTTGTTGGGCTTCTACAAAGAGAATGAGCGGGGGTTTGAACAAGTCGGGGTTTGAACCGGTTGCCAGCTGGAACGCTCTGGTGTTCTCTGCGAACGTCTTGGTGGTTGGAAGGTCTCTTCACCCCCTAGTCATAAAATAAAGTACTGCTAATAAGCGTAATTGCAGGGTTTCCTTTTGTTGAAGAAGTTACTGCTTAACTATTAGTTAATCTTTTCAATACCTAGAAGTCTAAACTGAGTGGTGCTGTGCTGTGCGTTGCTGTGCATTACTGTGCAGGACGTTTTCTCCAGCCGAGCAGGAAAATTATTATTTTATGTGGTAACTGCCACGTAAGTTTCTCTGTAGTTACTCAGCCCTGCTATCTTACTGCTAACCGGTGAACTTCCAAACCTCGTTACGTCTCAGATGTACTGAATCCCCTGCCTTAATGTCTTTGCCACACACGTTACTTCATGCTGATACTGTAATATGCTTTGGAAGGTATTGATGCTTTCATTTTTTTGCTACAAAGCTCCTGTATTTCCCTTTATCCTGGTCTGAAACCTACTTGCTGATCAGGACGTCCCCTCTCCTCCGTACACGTAGAAGTTGCTGGAGACATTCTAAGCCCCCTGGCTGAGCTGCGTCTTGGCTCCGTGAGGGAGTGTGTATTCGCTGCTGCGAGATTTGAACCTCTTGTTACATCCAAGGTGTTTCCCACTGGATGTGCCCTTGTGCTGGAGTTACTGGCCTATTGGGCTTGACTTGACATGCAGGGCTCATCTATTTCTCCTTAAGCAAATAGAGGGTAAGGGATGCTAAAGACAGTAAATCCAACTAATTAGTTCTGTAAATTAAAAAGCTAAAGAGCAGGCAACCCCGTGCTGCAATCCATGCATGTTTAGTGGTTAGAACAGCCACAAATCTGCATCTCCAGCTGCCAGAATGCCTTCAGCTAAAAATAAGTTTTTCTGTCAAATTGTAATCATTTTACGTGGAAAATTGTCTCTGTGTATCTGCTGGGAATGCGATTTATGCTGCTGGGGGCGGCGCATTTAAAAAGCTGGCCTGTCAGGTGGCCTGAGCCTGCGTTTTGTCCTATTTGTTGAAGGAAACCAGTGCAACAGGGTAACGTGCAATTATTTTCTGACCTAAAAGACAGAGAGCATCCTATTTTAAATCAAGCTGAGGATTTGAGCATTAAAACAACTCCTGGGAACGCACAACAGTTCCCGCTTGCAGCTGATGATTAGGATAAGCCATGGGTTGCACTAACTAGGTAAAAATACGAGCAGTAGGCGTAGAGACAAATAGTGCTGTTGGAGCTCAGTTGCATTCCTGGGCTTGCTCAGGTATCCCATCTAGGAATCTCTCTCTTGTGGAAGACATCAGCCTCCGTTTTTTGTCTCCTATTCTTTGCTATCTCTCAAATGTTGATACCTTGAGGACCAGCAATGATATTTTGGAAGGGTAAGTAAGCTGGGATCCTGGTAATGTTTGGGCAGCTGTATTGCTTTGGTTTAGATGGCTGCTGTCTTGTAAGCTGTGCGAGGCTCTTGGGTGGTGCTGGGTACATTGAATGTGTCCTGTACTTAAAATAAGACACAAAAGCTTTTTCTCTGTCTGCTAATTACCCCAGTTCTGAACATTCACTGTCAATTTACATGGTAATTTTTCTTGTTCTGCTGTCTGATATCTTTCCCACCTTCATTTTATCTGTCCTCTTACAGAAAAACTTGACTTGCAGGAGAGACATGCAGCGAACCAGAAGCCTGATGCTATATGCTGGGGGAATCTTGCTTGGAGTTTCTTGTATGTGAGGGGGAAACGCCGCATCCAGGATCCAGAGAGTCACCCCTGACAATAGAAAGGCAAATGAGTAGGTTCAGTGTTCCTTAGCAGGCTTTAAAGAAGTAGTTGTCTACCAGTATGGTTTAAATCCATGTAAAATTAGTGGCTATGCCACTAAATTGTTCCTCAGTTTATTAATTTCAGCACAAATTGTCTGGGAAATAGACCCAAACTGCTGTTATCGTTTATTTGCCTCTTAATAGGTAAGATTGCAAAGAATGGCTGAGTTCTTAACAGCACTGAAACCTTTGGCAGGCTTCCAGCGGAGCCTGTGGATGATTCTTGTTTTCCTAATACTTCAGATTTCTGCTGGGGTCTTAACAACATTTAGGTTACCGAGAAATGATAGAGCAAAGTCTCTGGACTCCCCAAAGCAAGGGTACTAAGTGACGATTAAAACCGAGTAGAAGTTAATGTGAGCGAGCTGCAGGCCAGCGGGTCGCTTCACCGTAATCCTACAGAACCACCTTTACCCCAGCTGTATTTTTACTTTCAAGTGAAAGTGCTAAGAAACATTAAGAATGATGGTGCTGGGAGGACTCCCCAAGAACAACAAACTCCTGACCCTGCTCCTCCTAACGCAGTGCCCTTGGATTAACAGTTTTGAGTTTAAGGATGATTTCCTCCTGTAGCAGTTTTCATCTTGTATTCACAGAGCTCAGTTATATTTGGAAAAAGTGACGGTATACTCCTCCCGCCAGCCCAGCCCTGCCATGGGTGGGTATGAAAAGGAATAAGGAAGGAAAAAGGACTACATTTCAGTGAGCACACACAGAGAATACTGAGTTGCAGGATCATTTGTGTCAGAAGAATCACCTAGCTTGATGGCACGGGGATTTCGTTGGCCCTAAATCATCCCGGATATGGTAATACCATACCCAGGGACTAATATTGGGGACTATAATTTCTGAGAAATGAGTCCTCATCCTGCAGTTTGTAGAGATGAAATGGAGCTGTAGTTAAACTCACAATTTACAGTGCGAGCCCATCCTCATTGGCAAGGGATGGGAAGGAGATGGTACAGGGGGAGCTGGTTCTGAGTAAAGTTTGATTTGGGTTAATGAGGAGGACATAACGACTAATAAAGAGCTTTAGTAAGTTGACGTTGGGAAGACTTCTGACGTGAAAGACTGGGTGGATTTTTTTCTAACTATTTTGACAATCTTTCTGGTTTTTAACCATCTCCCTGCAAAGGGAGTTTTTAAGGTGCCAGAAAATCTATGGCATGACACAAGAAACAGCAACAGAAAACAGCAGGAAAAACTTCTTAACCGTGAGATCTATTAAAATGCATTAAAGCCTCCAAACAAGATCATTTCATTGTCTTAGGTGGACAAAACCAGCCTGGAGAAAGTCCTAGGAGAATGTGGAAGGAATGGTCCTACAGTGGCCGCAGATGACCTAAGTGTGGAACATCTCGTCGCTCCACCTTCCAAAGCACCTGCAGGAAGACTTTGCATTTTGCCACCAGATACGTAACCTCCAAACTTTCTACGTTTCCCCTTCTGAACAGATTCGATAGTGGATTTAATTTTCTCTTACTCACTTATCCCACTGAGTTTACTTTTGGATTTTTAACAAATTTCCTTTCAGGCAACAGCTCTTCCCTGCTCTCAAGCTTGTTGGTTGCTGTGGCTTTGCGGAGGTGAGTGTATATGGCAATCGTGAAGCAAGAGAGGGGTTACTATTAGGTTACTATTAATCTAGTTACATTAGATTTTAGCATTTAGCATTGCCCAGACAGGAGATTCTTTTGTGCCTTTATTCTGAACAAGTGGTGTCTCCATGCTTATTGTTGATGGAAATAAGTGTCAGCTCAGTATAAGAACGGACTGTACATATATTAGGGGTTCCTAGTCGAGCTTGAGAACTGACTGTAAACTTAGGCAATTAAATTACTTTTTCTTGTAATTTCCTTCTTACTGGAGATAATACCAGAGATTTTTACTATGTTGTGGGTGTTTGGTGAAGAGGTTTTGTTGGGCTGCAGCCTGGTTCTAGATGCCCAGCTTTCCCTGCCATACCATGATCAAATTAGCTTCCGTGTTGGCAAGCCCTGTGGAAATCAAGGGAGGAGAATTCCATTGATGCTGAATTAATTTATCTTGCAAAAAATACCCACGGTTTCAAAAGTAAGCTGGATCTGAGGCACGTTGGCAGGGGAAGGCTGGATTTGGCAACCTCGCGGTACCTCCTTGCCACAGCCCAGTGGACTGGGATTTGTGCAGAGCTGTTTTATCTCATTAACCACCGATTTGATTCACAGCCTATTCCTTCCCTTCACCACACGGTGGTACCAAGAAACACAGAATCAGTGCTTGGGAGCCAGTAAATGGCAGACAGCGTCCAAATGCAGCAGAAGCTGCCTGTTAGCAAACTTGGGAGCCTGGATCCTGGTTTACCCTGGTTTATCACAATCTAATGTGTGCTATTTGCTTTTAGAAAGCGGGAGGAGCGCTCCTCCAGCAACCTCCACCTCCCTGCTCTTCTACCACCTTCAGAGGATCAGCATTAGACAAATTATAATTGTCTGAGCAGTCTAAGTCCCCTCTGAGCCTCTCATGTATCTAAACAATCACAGCATGCGAGCACTTTCCAGTTTTTATTACGTTTTTGCCTGAAATCCAGACAGAGTGCTCAATTCATTGCCAGTTTACAGACATAGCTGACATCTCACAGGAACCTATCCGTGGTATAGCAAGCCTTTGAACTTAGGCTTCCCAAATTCTATTTTAAGAGTCACCGGACCATTCCCTTTCTTCCTCAGGCAGTTATTGCAGCTGCTGTGGCACATGTCCTGAAAGTTTAAGCCTAAACTAGAGCTGCTGCTATCCATCTCATCTGTCCTCGACTAGGGAAGGGACACTTTATCTTAAACCCAGATTTAAATAGGTATCATATAAGCCTGGTCACTTTTAGGTATGTTGGTACAAACTACTTCTGTCAGACTTGCTGAATCTTCAACCTGAGATTACAGAATAAATCATATTGTTCAAAGAAATAATACTTTATTGAAAAGCTTCCTGCGCTTTCTGTCATGTCTCCTTTTGCTTTTGTATGCCAGTATTCTGAGCGTGTGTGGTTTTTGTCTACAAGCTAAATGTGAGCGAGGAAATGGAATGGTAATATTTGTGCTAATTCACAACGCTCCTTAAAAGTCTGACTGGCGTGATTTTTCTGATGCTGTAAAACTCTGTGCTCAGTTTGCTAGCCAGTGACTTTTACCAGCATTGCATTTGTTAAGTCCCACAGAATGCCATCCTGTAGTGTGTATTGGGCTGAAGCAATGCCATCAATTGCAGGGAGCTGTTTTTCCTTCACCTTTTACATTATGAAATATCTTAGTCATTGGGTTATCTCCTTCTAACACATACTTTCCATGTTTGCCTTTACCAAGGAGCAGCACGTAAAGTTGGAAAGGAAGTGGCTGCTTCCCAGAGTTGGCAAGATTGCATGTGGAGCACTTGACACCCTCGTGATACTTCCTTGAAGTGGATGCAAAACGGAAAGATGAGCTCCTGGTAAGCCAAACTCATTCCTTTTCTTCAGCTCTCAATACCTGCTTGGGGTGGGGATTTATGCATTTATTGGATGAAGCAGGCAAAACACCACCCAGAATTATAGGGAAAAGGCAAATATTTCCAGTCACTGACAAGTCTAAATGCTGTGGCGTGAAGATATAGCAAACATTGAAACCAAATATTTCAGGGACATCTAAGTGCGCACTGTACTGAAAAATACGATGTAGATTTTACTCACGTGTCTCCATTAACTGGGCCCTGTCACCATGCCCTGCTCGTTCCTAGATAACAAATCTACAGTGATTATTTAGTGATTAGCAAAATGAGCAGACCAAGGTTCTTATCAGTTTGCATGGGACTGCCTTGGGAGTTTGGTTTATTGATTAACTCAGTAAATTAACAATTCCTATCAGCAAAGCAAGGGTGAGCCAGCCTTAAGCTGAGCTTACGGTTTGTGTTGGGGGAGGAAAATAATGGGCCAGCTCAGCCCAGAAATGGGGTTGCTGATAGACCCTTTCCTCCTGCCATTCACAGAGGTGGTCAGGCCAGCAGCCGCACAGCCGCCTGAGTGAGCATACTGGTTGGACTGAAGTGTACTGGCCCCAGCTAGGTAATATTCTATACAGTGCCTGATTTGCACACATGAGTAAACAGATTGTTTTAAGATAACAGGCCCCAATGTCATCCCAAGGTCCTTCCCACATGCTCTGTGCCCAGCCCTGGGTTTGTGCATTCCCTGCCTTTGTGCACCAGAGCGGTGAGAAGTGCGATGATTTATTTTTCGAAATCAAAGGCGTTGGGTTCCTGCCCAGTATGAAGAAATGGTGTCTGAGCAGGTAGCTCATTACACAACCAGACGTAGGTGAAGACGGAACTGTGGCTTCTTTGCACTTGTGTGCAGCTAACCCAGCAGCAGTTCCCATGCACTTATGTAAGTCTCCTTGCAATACCCAGCTTTCCTCGCAAGAGGGATTCTTCCAGCATCGCCACCTCACCCACACTCGGGTTCTGCAGTTTTTTTGCATTTCAGACACAGTCCCCATCTTACACTGGGAGGCAAATAACTCAATTTTCCCCGTGACTGGTGCTAAGAACTGCAGGACCATAAGGGGTAACTAACCGATGCTCTGGGTAGGCTGGTTTACCCTGTTCTTTATCCAGACTGGTTTGCTTTCTGACATAACCCTTTCACTTTACTGAACAATTAATTTCTAAGGCCGCAGTGATGGTATTAAGACCCATCCCTTTCTGCCGGTATCTTCCTCTTCCGAAACGCTTCTGGCAGCAGGCGGGCTTGTGCCAGAAGTGAGCTGGTGATGTTGTAGAAGGGACATTTGTCCGCTGGTAATTGACTCCCATATGAATTTCCAAGGAGCTGGCAAACAGCTGCCAAAACCCCTGTTTTCCATCTCTTATTGATCACTATTACCTTTCAACAAGTATATGGTGTTATTGAGTGTTAACAGCTAATAGCACTATCTTTCTTGTACTATTTTAAGGATTGTAGCATACCCCAGAGTCCTTATATTTGAGAGAATACTTTTGAGTTAACATTCCATCAGGTGTTATTTATTATCCATTTCCAACACAGTGACCCTATTTCCACTGTATATTATGCTGGGCTGCTGCCACAGGACATTTATCTCCAACACTATGTTAGTGGCTTCTTAGGTTAAGGGAAGAATGATTCTGTACAGACTTTACATAGACAAACAAGACAGCAGGTCCAGCCATGACTCTGAAACCAGGTTGTGAGCAAATATCTGATTTCCCACAGGAAAAGGGTGAAAGGAGTCATTACCTACCATGCAAATCTCATTTTTGCTATTACTGAAGTCAGCAGCAAAACGTAAATCGTGTTCCAGAGTTGGAACCTTTTAAAATGCTCACTGCCTCTGGCAAAACCTTTATTGATACAAAGCAGCGTGCACTGAAGCTTTTATCTATCCATTGGGTGACAAAACACCCATTGCTGAAGTTTTCACTTTGTAAATTGCTATTCCTCAGTAGTTGGAGACGCATGTGGGAGCAAAGCAGAGGAGAACGAGACAGGAGATCCCACCGCCTGCCCCACTGATGTGTCCCTTGAGCACTCTGGGTGCTGGAGGTTTTCCTGTGCAGTCTTTGATTATTTTAATTTTTTTTATGTGCTTATTTTATGAATTCTTGACTATGAATGTTGGGACACATTTCTCTGTAAAAGATACTTAGTCCCCAGCAGTAAAACTTTACCTTCTGAGCAACACTACCTTCCCCTCTTTACAGTGACAGAGGAAAGATACAGCCACAGCATAACAAGGAGATGGCTTTCAATCACATGGATGCCCACGAAGTGTAGTGGAAGAAAGATAAAAGCAAGCTTCTTGCTTTTGATCTTATAAATTATATTTTCTGAGCAATTCTGCAATATGACAATGAAATGAGAGCAGCACACAAGAATCAGGCAGGGGGATTTTTAGCCTGCTAACAGAAAACCCTTTGGGCTGAACTTCGAATGCCTACGTCGTCACTAGAGAATAATTCTAAAAGAGGATTTTGCTGGTTAAGGATCAAGTGGTTCCTCCCTCATCAGCAGAAGTGTAAGTACTCTAGGTAAACTCACCAAGACATGCACCAAGCCTCTCCTCAGAGAGACAGAAAAGGCCCAGCTGGACAGTGCCTTACATTTCTAATATAAACCACAAGTGCCTCTTTTGGAAAGAGGGATGTCTGAAGAGCAGTCTCCAAAGCTCCCTTCCTTTACTCATCATGAAGGTGAGAGGAGGAGAAGAGCAATTTAAAAAGCAGAAACAAAAAGTTCCTCCACCATTAGCAAATTCTCTTCTGCTGTCAGGTATTGGTCCTGTTCCCAAGGGGAGCAAAGAGGGAATATTCTGAAATAGCCAAGCAGCAAAGTACCAACCTTGTATTTATGCACCATTTTACAGTGTGCTACGAGACATGCAACACTGCAAAATAGCTAAAAGCTTCGCTAACTCCAGAATGTTTTTTTAAATTTTTTTTGTAATGCTGTTAAGGGATGGATAGGTTTTCTTTCACCAGGTAATTGGGTTTCTGACATCCCTGAACCTGCTGTGCCCTTTGTTCACTCTCCAACAAGGAAACCATTGAGCATCGTGTAGATGTATCTGCTACCTGACCACGCAAGCCGGCTGAGTCCCATCTGTGCTGCTGTGCTGTCTTAATCAGTTTCCAAAATACAGAAAACAAGTGTTGTTAGAAGAAAAGTTGGAGACCTGCTTCTCTCTCCCTGAATGATGAAGGTACCTCTTTCCCACACCTCTCTAGAAAATCTTGATTGTATTATGTCTTCCTATGCGAAACAATTGGTCCTTAGGCCAAAATATTCCCAGTCAGGACAATTTCTCATTTTTAGAAGTTTATTTCTCTGGTTGTTTTTGGGATGTAGCTTTTCAAGGCTGGATGTGTGCAACAGTCTCTGTTTTGTAAGAGGACTGAGAAGTAAAATACTGCCAGTCATGAGTGTATCTGTCTTGAACAAATCAGAAATAAAGTTTGGTTTTTCCCCTGAGGAAAATAGTTTACTGGGGTCTTCAGACTTTTCGTCAGGATTTCTGAAATTCACTTCCAATTTAAAAATATTTTCGTGTTTGTTTTTTTCTTTTTGCTTGGAATGATGGCGTCCCAAACTGTGGAATGGGGTAATTAGGAACGGGTATTTGTGTGTGCCCTCTATTAAGCAGGATGAGACTTGTTCAGCTGCATGATGTAGGCTTGAGACCACGAACACTGGAATGACATTTTCCTCTCGCTGGAGCTGGGTTTCTGTTGAAATGTGTTTTTGTTTTCCCCTACCCTGTCTGGAGAAACTGGGACTTGTGTGCTCTCTAAGTAGCACAAAACTGAGAGCATCTATTTGTATCCACTTAAAAGCCCTATCACTTGTTTAGAGTTCTTAAACCTAAAAGAACCATAAAAACTGACTGTACTTAGCACTGTTGTTTACTCAGGTTTCTCCCTGGCTAGGGGACAGTGAAAACAGGCCTGGCAGTTTCACTTCTGTTTACAGTTTCTAATAGTTTTCTCTTTCATGTTATCACCCCCTCACATAATGCTATACTGAAATAAATTACAAACATACCTGTATGCTAATTAAAACCAAAATTTTCCGGATAACTCGTCTAAATAACTTACCACCTGGGCTGCAAACTGGTTTCAAAATTAAAAATAAATTAAAAAAAAAAAAAAAAAGAAAGCAATTGCTTGTATTTTATATGGGGTTTTGTAAAAGCCTTTTTCAGGTGTAGTTTGAGCCACACTTGACCTCTCGTTTTTCCTTTGAAACAGGGAGCTGAAGTCACTGGAGCCTGCAGAGTTCTGCCCGGGTGTATGTGAAAGGCAAGAGCAAGCGCATGCAGCCGGCAGAGTCCAAGTCCGTAGCAGCTTGTCACGAATCCAAAAGGCTGAGTGAGAGCGAAGGCTGAATGGGCTGTGAAAACAGCTCCTCTGAGGTCCTAGGAAACAGCGAAAGGTTAGGACAGCACCACATGCAATTGGGCAGAGCATTATCAGACTCACATAGTTCGAATACCGAAAAAGCAAGCCACCTCCCACTCTCCCCTCAGATGATGTTAAGAAGAGATGTCTAGGTTTGAAACAGATTATTTTCTCCTTTTGTTTGGATGTCAGTGGTTGTGTCCTGCATAGGAACAGGAGCGGACCATCACTCGTTTATTTGCATCCAGGAAAGGGAAGGTAACTGATACGGGGAGGCTGGCAGTGATTGTATCCATGACAACCAGCAGATATGGCCTTGCTGCCTCGGCAGCTCATTCCCCATCACCTCCCCTGCCTTCCCAGGGCACAGCCCAGCTCTGACAGGTCCCTCTCCTCAAGGCACCTCTTGGCTGCGGTTCAGTGTTCCTGAGAGATAGGTGCAAAATTCACAAATTAAGCACGTTTCCTGGAGCCAACAGCTCAATCAATTCTGCTAGCAAAACACTTCCCTGGCTTGAGCCGCATCAGCTTCAGCCAGGGGCTCCCTGGGAGATGTTTCAGAAGCTCTGGCCCATGGAGGAACAGCATGGTTTACAGTAATACCATGCAGAAGCAGGGTGAGCTTAGCGAGCTGGTAGTTTGCAGAACCAGCAGGCAAAATGCAATATATAGTGCAAAAGAAAAGAGTTTCAGATATGCTAGACACCTTCAGAAATGCAGGTGAGCTGAGCAAGGTAGCATGATGCTTACCTTTGCAGGAAGTATCGGCAGAGGTTGAAGTTGTTCTATGAATAAGCCTTCAGTCTGCCCAAACCCCTTGCAGGGGAATGAGAGCTGCCTGGGCTGTGCTCCCCGGCTCTTCATCCCACTGCCTGCTGTGGTGTAGTTGCTGCATTCCGACCGCTGCCTGGACCTGCCTTGGAAAACGCTGGCATTTGAGGCAGCTGCAATCGTACACGGTGCTAAGGAACAGAAAGAAATCTGTCGGGAAAGCAAAACGCAGTTCTGCTGTTAAACGCAGCCAAAGTTTCTCATTTACAGGGCCCCTGCTTTATATCTTCAATGTGACGTTTGTACCACACTAAGGAAAAATCTGTCCCTGGGATCAAAACAAGGTGATCTATCATCTCTTCCTTCGTAGTGGAAAAACAAAGCAGAAGAAGCAAGGAAATGAGATCGTGAATTGAGAGCTGGGGATTAGGAGACAGGACATGGAGTTCAAGTTCTACCCTGACAACCCACTGAAAACATGACTCAGTTTCCCCATTAGTACAGCGGGGATAACAATGAACTACGAAACTGATTAGTCAATCTTAAAAAATACAAAGAGGGTTGCTGTGAGCTCTAATTAAACGACTCTCTTAGCGTTAACGCAAAGCAGATTACACGAGTCTGGAAATTGTAGCAGGCATTTGGGACTCAGCCTTGTGAGTTCTCATGCCTGCGAGCTTTTTGCATTTCCTTATATGTGTAAAAGCAGCGTAGCATGAAGCGGGCAGTTAACAAGAGATCTTCCCTGCCTTCGGTGAAAAGAATGGAGATGGTGAGCTGTGGGACACTGGGTTACTCTGTGGTTAGGTGGAGGGTTGCTTGGGCAGCTTTTGGAATAATGAGGGAAAAATTGGATCTGGTAACGTGGACAAGGACCGGATTCGATACGTCTGCTTTGGAAGTGCTTCTTTGGGGATAACTGGCTTAACGAATGCTGTCAGCCTCCCTGAAAGGAAAAATGTTACACACCGAAAGCCAGCCAGCTGGAGGGGCACGAATATCTACAGTTGTATTTGAGGAGGACTTGATGTTTTTAAAACTGCAGGATTTTGAATTTTCAGCAAATGCAATACTGACAAGAGGGCCATCCAGCTGATCTGGAGTCTCTGTTTACCATCGCAACAGCTCTCCCCAGCCTGCAACTGTCTCAGAAAAATGCCAGTATATTATGTTTTAATCACTGTATTTAGCCATGACAGTCACCCAAACAGCAGGCTCTGCTGTTCAACTCCAAAGAACACTCTTTGTACCCTGCTTTCAGGATAGGGGCTGCTTTTTATAGCTGTTCTTCAACTAGGAAATAAACCCTTGGGGAGACCACTACCTCGTTTCTCTCACCCAAACATCCCTCCCTGGATTTATTTACCAGCAATTTCATGTGGCACGTTTCACGTTCTGTTAATTGGCTACGATTCAGCATTATCTGGTGCAGGAATTGAGGGAAGGTCACTCTGATAACAGCTTCTATCAGAAGACAGATGGCTTCTCTTTGAGTCCTGTAGCTGGGGACTGAGAGACCTTAGCTTGTCTACCCGGCATTGCTGCTGAATTGCTGTGGTATTACCTAGGCTTATTGGGGGGGGGTCTTAGTATAATTTTGGGGATACTATAGAGCTACCTCAGCAAAATCCTCTCCTAGCCTTTAATAGAAGTAGCTGCAGAGATGCAGGGAATAATCGTGAACAAGTCATTTGTGGTCTTCCCAATATCTTTAATTTGTTGTTTTATTAAAAGAAGTGGGCAGGATAATTTGGTAGTTTTATTTAGGCGCAGTGGTACCCATGAGTTTAGAGCTGTCTTTTTCTTCCAGAAGTCATTGCTCCATAAAGCTTCATAATTTCTGTCTTTTGTCAAGTTCATGGGCAGCCTGCCTGTCTTTCTGCTGTGAAATATGAAGGACTTTCTACATCTCAGTAGACCTACCAGGGGATGGAAGCAGCAGCGGCTCCTGTCTGCCTTCCCTCATGGAATTGCAATAGGCCTCACTCTGCCCTGCAGACGGTTCCTCTGGATATTGCCCATTAACCTTTCACTCAGACCTTGAAAATGAAGACCTGCTTTTCTACTGCTTACTGTACCACCCTGTAACTGCCACTTTCCAGCACTACAAAATGAATTTATTTTATTTTAAATATTTTTTTTACTGTTTATAATAACAGTCATGACCCAGGAGTCAGAAATTTCCCAGCCTGACTGAGGTTACCCCCTCAGCTGCTGCAGGTAACTGCTCAGCACCTGATCCTGCCTGACCTCCATGCGTAACCCTCTTTGGAACTGGGAGGCATTCGGTGGGTCACCTAATGGGAAAATGGCCTTTGGGCCTGGCATTACGGCTTAAATATTCCCTGTGGGTTTGTCACCAGGGTGGGAAGCTCCAAGCGGACCAGGATGTGGTGTCCAAAGGTTGGATTCATGGGGCCTGGCGTTAAAGCACGGCAGGTGACAGAGTTGTGTCTCATTTTGTTCTCCTTCCAGAAAGGATGCAGAAAGCACCATCCTACCCTCATCCCCCTCTGCATTCCTACCCCAGACCTGTCTGACGCGCGTGCAGAGCAGAAGGAAAGGGAGATGCGTTTTGCAAACAAATTAAGAAGGTAAATAGGATGCCGGTATTGACATCATCGTGTTATTGATGCCATTTAAAGCAGGTTGCAGCAGCTGGAGGATGGATGTAACCAGACGGCACGCGGTGTACCAGGCAATAAGGGGAAATTATGGACAGCTTTGGAGCTGAATGAATAACTCGCCACAAGATCTGCTTCAGCTTGCTCCAACAGTAAGTGACATGAGTTTAATTGGCTATAACAGGACCTCACTTAGTACCAGTCGGGTGGATTTGTGTTATTTAATGCCTTCAGCTGGGGCTCCAACACTTATGGCACAGAGGGGGGCTTGGAGCACAGGACTCAGTGACAGCAGTTCCCAGGCTTGGCTCCAACACTTACTGTCACCGTGGGAATTTTTTACACTCGATTCCCCCACATGCAGAAAAGATGACAGCTCTAGCCCAAATCACAAGCAGGTCCTGACGCTGACTTACAGATTAGCTTCAAGTGCTATGACGATTAACTGGAATTTTTCAAAGTGCTGGGCTTTGGTCCTAATTTGGCTTTTTCAGAGTTTGCTGCCCAATCTGAACAGGTTAAGGGCTCAGGGCTGCACAGCCCCGGCTTCCTGGGACAGCTGCCCTCAGAATGCAAACCCCCAGCTGTATGTGCTTTCACTTAGGCTCATTAAATATTTCCAGCCACACCTTGATGAAGTCAACCCTTGGCAATGCACCCTTTTAATTTTTTTTTTTTTTTTGGACAATTCTATAATGAAACATGAAAACATGGTGCTTTGGGTGTTGGTAAAAAGTGAGTAGAAGAAAACTTTTCCTATTTGAGAAACCTAGCTGTGAATTATGAACACTGGTGGAGAAGGCATCTTTCCTCTGAGGCTCTCCAAACACTGTAGAAAGGTGGATATGATTTTTACCCCTGTTTTGTAGGGAGGGGAGGAGGAGCACAGCAGGCGATGGTGAGCAGCACATTGCACATCTCAAACTTGGCATCCGGATTTCCCAGCGCAGTTTCCTGCTTTAAGCAGCAATCTGAATTATGTCACCGCATTTATCCTCATCACCTCTTCTTCTGGTGATGCTGTGTGGCATTACGTGTACAGCCACACAGCCGGACACTCCTAGAGGGGGAAAAAAAGACTTCCCGAGGTGTGGAAGGGCTGGATGGTGGGTGCCAAGGGCGTTCAGGGCCATGGATGTTTGGTGCCAAGGGCGTTTGTGGTCAGGGACGTTTGGTGCCATGGGTGTTTGTTGTTCAGGGGTTCTCGGTGCCTTGAGGATTCCCTCAGACACGATCGCGCAGTGACCCAGTACCCAACCAGCAGTTTTAAGACCTCTCTGCATCCGAAATTTTGAATTGCGCCGGGAAGGGTGCGGCTGGCGGGGAAGGCACCGTGCCCCGCCCGCCTCGCTCCCCGCAGGAGCTGCGGCTGGCACCCCCGCAGGGCTCCTCGCCGCTGGCCCCCGGCGAGCCCGCCCCGCGCCCGGGACCGCCGCTTGCCGACGCCCCCGCTCCCGGCCCGGCCCGGGGAGCCGGTGCCCAGCGCCGGGCCGCGCTCGCCAGCCCAGCCGCGCCCCGCGGGGCAGCCCGCCGGCAGCATGCCGCTCGCCCAGCTGGCCGAGCCCTGGCCCAACATGGAGCTGGTGCAGCTGGACACGGAGGTGAGCGGGGCACCGGCCCCTCCCGGCGGCGAGGCGGGCTGGGGGGCTCCGCGCCGCTCCCCCACCCCCACCCCCGGGGGTCTCCGCCGAACAAAGGAGCGCCCGGCCCGGCCCCCCCCCGGCCCCGGGTGCTGCCGTGCCCCCCGCCCCGTGCGGCTCCCCGGGGGGTGCCCAGCGCTCCAGGGCGGCCGGGGGTGGCTTGGCGGGCCCCGGGGGGTGGCTCGGCGGCCCCGGGCGGGGGGGGGTCGCAGCCGGCCGGAGCTGTGTGCTGCCTCCGGGGCTCGGTGTGTGCACGGTGGGGAGCGCCGGGGGCTGCTTGGCTCCGCTGCTGCCCTTGCACGCTTTGATTATCTGGGGAGCATGAGCAGCATGCTCCTAAATCTCTTCCCACAGAGAGAGGAAAACGGTCCCCGCTGGAGGCCCGGGGAATAAATGTCTTAGATTTGGGGTCTTTCCCCTCCAGGCTTCCTTGCTATCCGCCGCCCCAGCCGCAGCTGCTCTCACGGGCCTGCGTCTCAAACTCCAATCGCAGTCCTGTGTCACTTTGCTGGATGCCTGCTCTTCCCTCCTGCTTTCCTGTTTTCCCTCTGATTAAGACCTTCAAGCCAGATGTGTGGGATGGTGCTCAGCATCTGTCCACATCTGCAGGCTTGCATCACAGCCATTTCAGGATAAAGGGACAGCTTGTAGCAGTTTTCACCCGTTGCAGAGCAGCCAGCTGAGGCACTGTGCTCTGGCACTCCTTAGTTAAACATCTTCTCATCCAGATTGGAACTACCAGCTCTCCTGGAGAAACCGGAGGGATGGTGGGGATTTTATCCAGGTGTTTACTCAGACCTTGGTGCTTTCACATCATTTTGGCCGGATTCAATGTTGTCATGCTCCTCTATCGTGCCTAGGGATGTTGCGATGGTTAATTGGTCAGATTTGTTTTTTCCTATTTAAAATTGCCTCTTAAGACATCTCTGCTTTGAGTGGAGGCAGCGTTTCACCGCCGCTGCAATGACAGCAGGGAGGTCTGCTGGTGATCAGAGGTGAGGTTGCCTAATTTTCATCTGCCAGATACAGCACGGCTTCTTCTGGAGACCCCCCGGCACGGGTGGGGTGCTGTGTGGAGGGTCTGCCCGTGCTGTGGGTGCCAAAGAGCTGGCACAAAGGTGCGGGGGGCTAAGAGCATCTGCTCTGAAGCATGGCTTGAGTCATGCGGATGGGTTTGTGCTCGAAGGTGGGAGAGGAGGGATGTCCTGCGGTGACTCGATCGTGATTCCTGAAGCTAAGTTGTGTGCCGAGAGCCAGGGTGTGGGTTATTGCTGGGAGACAGGGCTTTTTATTTGTGGTTTCTCTTCCTCAGTAGGAAGATAGCCTGGAAAGCCAGAAAACGCAACTAGAGTCGTAGTGGGAGGAAACTAACACCGGTGCCCAGGGCAGTGAATGCCGTGGGCGAGATTCATTTACTACTTAATCCCAGGTCTCCCAGGTGCCAGGCAGGCGCTGTGTCAGCATCACGGGATCTCTTCTGAGCGGAAACAGCCGGGGGGGTCCGGTGTATTTGTCAGCCCGAGTCAGCTGTGAAGATCATGGCAAGCAGCAAGGACTGTTTTCCCCATTGCATTAGTAACGGGTGTGTTAATTGTAAACTGAAACCGGAGGGCCTGCCTCTGGCTTCTGAGCTATCCCCTTCCCCCATCTCACCTTGGCCAGAGCTCTAGGTCAGGGTCAGGAGCCGCTTGCAGGTGCTATTGGTGCCAGATCAGTCTTTCTGCAAGTGATCACCAGTGGGACGTTAGCAATGTAGCTCCCTGTGTTTTGAGGCGAGCAGGTATGTGCACTTGAGTCCAGTGAGGAAAATAATACGGATGTTCTTCACCTCTAAACCTGGCTGCCATTGCCTGGGTGAGATGTTAGAGGGTTCCATGAGATCCAGGAGCATATCTGCGAACAGCCAGAGAGGGACTTGGGGGTTGGGGGGGAAGTTTTGCACCTTGTGAGGTTAAATTTGCCAAGGGCAGGGGCCCGAGGAGAAACTTCTCACCACTCCTGGGCAAGGTGGCACCAATGAGAAACCAAGGAGACTTTTCTGGAACACCAGTTACGTAAATTGCCCTGGGATCGCTGCCATCCAGGTTAGAATCTGGCTTCCTCCAACCTTTGCTTACTGAGTCATGGAGCAGAGGTGCTGTCACCCCACTGGTGGAGGCATCAGTCCTATTGTTCAGGGATTTGGGGTTTTTCCACTGTGCTCTGGGAGCATTGGCTGTCTGCTGCCGGGGACGAGTCATGGCTGGTGCCCCTTGTTCCAGCTGGTGCCCAGCAGGGCCCAGCCTGGAGCTGTGCCGGGGAAACGCGTGGAAGTGGGCAGCAGCGGGAGCTTGAACTGATCCGCTGCAGGAGACAAGTCCTGCTGTCCTGGGGACAGCTTCATAATACTTCGTAATACTTCTTCCTTTCTCCCCTCCACCCCGTTCTCTCTGCTGCTTGCATTATTCAGAATATTGCTTATGTAGTAGAAAAATCTGGCTGGGGCAGAGTACAAGCGATAGAGAGTGGAGCTGAATGACTTCATCACCATAGCGATGGATACTGTCATCAGGGCTATGCTTTTCTTTAAACTCTTGTCTCGTTACACAAACACACGGCAACACAGCTGATGTGGGATTACGCCAAACCCAACCACTTCAAGCTAATTATTTTTGCCTGTATATGTGTATCATCCTTTGAGCAGGAGCTATTCATGAATAACTCTCTTTTTCAAGCATCTTAGCTGAACAATGCATAAAGCAATGATCAAACGATAGGGGAGGAAGCCGAGCAACTTTTGTCTCTGATACGCCTGGTGCATAGACCCCTCTGTTTGGGCTACGTGAGTTCTTTTGGAGATCTTTATTTTTGCAGACTCATTTCCTTTCTCTGAACTGCAATATGCAAGATCCATAAATTCCACTTAATAATAAAATGCCTCGTTCTTGTGTCAAACTAGCAAAAGCAATGGGATGAAGGGTTTCTTCCCTCATTCCTTCCTGCTTGGATGCTTCACGATTCATCAAAGTTGGGTGAAAGAGCATCTTTGGGTACTTGGGACCCTTGTTATGTTGTATATGGGCATCTCAAAAGTGACTAGTCAAAACCTAGAGGTCCAGAAATAGCAGCAGGCTGCTTTTCTAAGCAGAGCTGTCGATAATCCGGGATGACTTGTGCTGATGGTGCTAACTATAGAGCGCAGCCCTTGATGGCAGCAGGAGCGGGCATGGTCTCACACAGTCCTGGCAGGGGTGAGACTCACCCGGGTTTCAGATCAGAGCCACACTTTCCTGTTCTGTAAATTGCTCCCTGTGCCACAGATTATGTGGAATTAAAGGGATTTAAAATACAAGATGTCCTAAGATAAATATCTCCCAAGTTCAGCCAGGCTGGCAGTTGTGTAACCGAATGCATTTGTTTTCCAGGGTACTTTTCTGGGTGCTATTAAGAAAACTTGTGAGAGCAGCATGTGTGCAGACGGGCTTTTGCATTACCTCTCGGGCAGTTTTAGCTGTTGCTCGCCCGGAGGTGCCCTCACTGCCCAGCTGCTGCTCCACGTGCCCATCGGATTAGCTCTGTAATCCCCATTTCCACTCACCCTGGAGCAGTGCTGTCTTGGGAAGCTGCAGGGACAGGCTGCTGGCCCCCAGTGAGGCTGATGCCCCTGCCTTCTTGGTAGCCCAAAGCCCTGCTCGCCCACCACCTGCATCAGCTCCTTACTGCCCTGAGCACCCAGGGGAAGGAGCTGTGCCCTCCCTCCTGCAGCAGGTATTGACCGGCTGCTGCCTGCAGGGAGATCTTCAGGGTTGCTCTCGGAGTAGGACATTTGGGAGGCTCCTTTCCAACCCCAAGAACAATGTGCTGTAAGGGGCTTTCTGGCATGGAGGCAAGCACATGCACTCGCTAACACGCTGTGCCTGCTGTGCAGGAATAAAGCATTTTAAAGAGACAAATCTCAAACCAAGAAACCCACAAACTATTTCAGCTTTACTTACGACACGGTGAATGGCTGCATTTTATCTCCGGAGGTGATGAGTCTGTAGCTGTGAGTGTGTTTCCATCTTGGATGCTTACAAATGGCTCTTGAATTCCATATGAGGGAATAAGGACTGGTTTTGTGCTGGGGTAGAACAAAAGCACTTGGCTCTAAATACTGCAATTCTCTCCTTACACATCTGCCTTATGTCAGCTTGAGAAAGCGACTGTTTCACCAGGAGCTTCATCCCTCTAAGACCGTGAACTTACACGCCTAGGAAACCTCCCTGGCAAGGACACTGTTCTCTTTCTTTCCACATCCCTTCCATTCCCAGGTAGGATGGATTTCTGTCAAGAGCAGTGTGTAGGACAAGTTTTCCTCAGGGTAGGGAGCTGATGAAATGCAGCACTCAAAAGGTCTGGCAGGTCCGGAGGTAGCACCCGGTGTCTCCTGGCTTATCCTTGAAGTTGAAGGGTTGGACAGACCCTACGTTCACTCACCACGTGCTAGTCTTCCCAGAGGAATAGAAGAGCGTGTCCCATGCATCAACTCGCCCCTCTCCTGACACGTGCCTTGTAGATCTGTTCTCCAGACCGTGCGCCAGGCACTGCTTCCCTCTGTCTGACAGGGAAATTTTACTTCTTAAGCTGTTTTAGACATAAACAGCTCTCCCTGAGCTATGGTTTTGATTAGCGGTGAGATATGAATTGTTGATCAGTGACAGCTGAGCCAGTAAACATAAGCGTGTTTCCAAGTCTGGTTATCTTGAGCGCAGCATCTCCCCCCTCTTTGCGGAGGCTATACATAAACACAAAATCTTACTTCACTTCTTAGCTATTCTTTGTGCTAATGGCACCAAGAGCTCCGTGTACACATCAGGGCAATGTTCCTCTGGAAGAACTTGGCTTGCGTGGTAGCGCTATTGCTTTTTTCAGTCATTGTCTGAAAACGCTTAGGAACTTAAGCCCAGTTTAAGTTGGTGCTAAGGTGACTTGTGGAGCTCAGAGTGGATCCATAGAAATGTAAATACTGCAGGGCCAGCGTCCAGCCAAGAGGCAGGTCTTCTCCCCAGCGATGTGGTGGTACCTCCATGTCGTGGTAGGACTAAGGTGTTCTGTGAGGTGCTGCAGGCAGCACAGTTTGGGCTGAGATGGGAGTGAAGAGACCTAAAAATATATATATGGATATATGGAGATTTTGGACTATTGTCTGTGGATCTGAATTATCCAAAAACTAAACTTCTGCTTAAATTTAGCTCTTTGGTGTTACCCCTTTTACTGTGAGCTAGCCACGAGTTAGCCAAGCGGTTTAAAACCAGCAGTGATGGCCTCCTATGGGAAGCAGAAGAGTGTGAACCTGGAAGGATCCATTGAATGTTGTAGAAAGCGAGTGCAGCATTAGAGGGAGGTTTTCTCAGCGGCCCCAAAGCTCTCTCGGGACCAACAATTGCAAGTTTTGCTGTGTATTAAAAGGAAGTAAGTTAAATTTGGCCCAAGAAGGAGAAGGGGATAGTGTAGTCCTAAGGCAGATGTCAGGTTGATGTCCCCTTGCTTCTCCAGGGAGGGAGCTAGCTTTGTTTCTGCTAGATTCCTGAAAGACTCTAAAACCCAGGCATTCAACTGAGAATCTGAGGTTGAAATACGATTGCATTGCACCTCTTCTCTTGGGCCATAACATCTGAAGAGAAGTGAATAAATTTGCCTTGTTCTTTCAAAGAAAGGACTTCCATGAATTTTTTGGAGTTTGAGACTGTAGTGCAAATAGACGTCAAAGCAAAATCTTCTTGCCCTTGTTTTTCTCCACAGTCTGCAGAAAACCTTTTGTACCTGCTTATCCTGCTCTGAGTATCTACATCTAAGTAAATCCCACACGCTTTTGCTCTCACTGGCTTCTCCAGGCACGGTGCTGTGCTGAACCTGATACGTCTTTGGTTCAGCACTTGGTGTGACCAGCCTATGCTCCTCCAGGCGATTCGGGTCACCTGCTGTGACTTTGGACAGAGTTCCAGCAGCAGGAGCTGGGCTTGCAAGCCAGAGGAGGCCTGGAGCCAAGCAGGTGGTGTGGATTTCCAGCAGCGGTATCGGCCGCGATAGGGTAATAAATAACTGATAAAAGTTCGTATGAAAGCCAACGTCGTGGCAAAATGGCTATTTAACTGCACTCTAGCACTGCTTTCCCATCTTCGCCTGATCTCCCCTACTTGCTTCTTCCCGTAGCCCCAGAGAAGCAGGGGCGGCAGTAGCCACAAGGTGGGTGTGGGAGGGCTGGGATGGTGCGGCTGCATGGCTGTGTCTCTAGAGCAGTTTCTGCAGCTCGTGGTGCTGAGGGTGAGACTCCTGTACCCACCACCCCGGGGATCCACGCCTGAGGAGGGCAGGGGCACTGTCCACCCCACAAGCGATGGTATATAGGCAGCCCTGATTTCAGCTGGGGGGAGTGTGGAAAGTCTTTGAACAAGAGCCTTTTTTTTTTTTTAATAAGTTTTTTTTCCTTGGCAGAGAGTGTCCCCTTGGTGTATGGGGAGTGTTCAACCATCTTGTCCCATGTCTGAAGGTGGCATCATCCCCTGCTTGTCCTGCATGAAAGGCTCTCAAAGTTTGTAAGGGGGTGTAAGGAGCGGTCCCATGCCTGGTGTGTGCTAATGGCAGGTTCTCTTCCTTTGCAGAATGGGCAGGCTGCTCCAGAAGAAAGTGGGAATCCTCCATCCAAGGTAAAAATACTCTGGGGTTACGTCTTAAAGTCATCCCTCTGAGCTGCGTGGGGGGTGTGAGCTGACTTGGGGAATGGGTTGGGGATGGCTATTTTTAAATCCTGTAAGCTGCTGCTTTGTAATCTGGATGAGTGCATGTGGGAGTGTAAGGGACTAGAGTAGGGGAAGAAAAAAGATAAACCCTCTTTCTTCCTGTCCCTTCAGTTGTCCAAACGTATCTGGAAAGTTTCCCAAAGTCCAGCACACAGGAGATGGATCGGAGACCATAGGAGAAGGCTAGAAGCAAGAATCCCTGGGGTGTTTCAGTGCCAGGTTTACATCCTTCTCTATGTGGTGATCTTGCCAGAAGAGCCATCAAATACAAAAGTTTTTGATGGTTTTGGCACAGCTGTCCTTTCTGAGCGCCTGATGTTTGTTTATTCCTTTGCTTTGGTGGGGTTGGGAAAAGCTCCACTTCTGTCAAGTTGCCCTCTGCATCCCCATTAGCATCAGCAGGGAATGGTAGAGGGAACTGAGCTTCTGTCTTCCATGGTTTGGGCAAGGGTCTTAATCTGCTAGGCCTTCTTCGGCAACCTGAAGCTCTTCCTGCTCCACGCATGATCAATGTGATGTTGAAGGACTTGATTTCTCTGATGCGAGCCCTCTCCGAGTATGAGACCAAGGACTGATGTTGTTAGCATGGGTATTTCCTAGTTGTGCCCATACTTCTCTGTCCTGCAGGACGCTGTGCAGGTTAGGAAAGCTGTATCATGCTGAGCCTTTCAGGAGTTTCTTTTCTGATATGTACATGCTATAACCGTGAAGAATTACACTACATGTTTGGCTTGGGAGACCTTGCTGAACAGGCTGTCAAGAGTTTGCCCTGTGCCTTACCCTCAGCAAGCGCCCTGTAGCAGTTTCTCTCTCTGAATCATCATCTGTGCTAAAGGCCACGGGGGCTTATTGTGTTGTTTCCCCAGTTGGTCACAGTTGTATTTTTAGTAAAAGAAATTTAAACCTAAAAAACAATTGTCTGCTTTGCAGCCAGTTCTTTTCCGGGAACTTATGCTGGACTAGCATTGTCATTGCATCTCAGCTACCTGTTCTGCATTTCTGTCCCAGTTGCTGGACTGGCACTTTTCCAGTGGCCTGCAAGAAATCTGGCATGGGGTCAGATGAACTTGGGTCAATGAGACTGTGTGCTTCCCTCCCCCAAGAATAGTGGGTTTATGGTTCTTCACTGTGCCTGCATCTCTGGCATGGGAAAAAAAAAAAAATCTGTCTCTTCTGGTTGGATTCCAGCTGGGCTTCTAAGACTTGAGACTTTGCCTCTTTCATCTTCAAACGCTTGGCTGAACTGCCCTCCCGTAAAAGCCACTGAAGGATGTTGCTTTAAAAATAATTGAAGATTTTTTTTCTTTGAAGGACATCACTGGGCCAAACCCTGGCTGATTCTATCTGTAGATGCAGCCGCACAGAAAGATCATGTGATAGAGGCCAAAAAGCACTTGGGGGTGTTTGCTGCTCTGGGTCTGTGCCTCTGTGGGACATGAACGGGAAGTCCCCGTTGCAGCTGGGATGCTGGAGCAGAGCGGCAGGCAAGTTGTCCAACATCCCACAGCAGGGAAACAAACCACAAGGGCCCTGTGCTATGTGCAGGTGCCCTGCTTTCCACTTTTCCAAGGCACCGTGGCCAAAATGCCTGTGAGTGGTGTCTGGTGATCCCATTTTCAGTAACATTTGAACACATGAAGCCCTGCTATGTGCTCCTGAAATAACCTCTGTCGTGTTTTCCAAGTTTGTACAAGGTACGTTTGCTACCAGCGCAGACAAATGAAATCCCTCCTATAAACACATACGTTCAACCTCAGGGCAAACTCTGGCACTCTGAGCCAGCTGTGACGCTGCAGATGGGGGAAGCAGGCAGCACGTGAATATCTTTGTACTTTTCTGTTCATCTGGGGGTAGACGCCAGCAGCAGCTTCTGGCACTGGCTCTACCTACAACAAGGAGAAGTGAGCGGCAGTAAGCACCTGAAGTTGGCTATTCTCAAACTAAAGGTTGCTCAGGATCCCTCCCATGCCCTTCTGTTCCAGCTGAGTGTGGAGAGCCGTGAGGGAAAGAGGCACCTTTATTCTAGGTTTGTACTTGCTATCCTTTTGCAGCTAACTCTGCGATCTCTTCTAAAAATAGCCTGAAGCAGCGACAGCGGTGATTACTCAACACCCACGCAGAAGTGCCATCCCTCCCCCTGTCCCCGTAAGTAGGCTGCTGCCAGAAGTACAATCGTTATTTGCCTGGGCAATAACCAAAGCCACTTTGCAAAGGAGGAAATCCAAGAGTTCCTCAAAAGAGTTGGGAACTTTGCAGCTGGTAGCGCGAGACCGATGCAGTCTAATGCCTCCGTCATCGTCTCACCCTGTTGTCGTTGCGCATTAGGGTCTTTGTCACTGCAGAGGTAGCGAGGGGATGTTTTGGACCAGGCTGGCTGTGGTCTGGTACTTTCTAGCTGCCTTTGTAGCTCCAGCTTAGCTTCCTACTGAGGACAGCTGGTGCGTTTCACAACTTCTTGTGGCTTTTGCTCCTTGTGTGGATTCCCACCTTTCAAGAACAATTGTGGTACACAAGTCCCTGCAAGCATCGTGCCTCGGTGTCATTTATCTGAGTATCTTGGAAATGCCTTCAAGGTCCTACAGGTTGGGCAGAGAGCTGTCTGGAGCATCTGCCTCCCTCTGCATGGTGACAGGGAAAGGGGCCTAGGTCTGCAGTCAGGGCCATCCCAACAGCATTCCAGCTCTGTGGCTGTAAGGAATTCCAAGCTGAACCCTGTCCTGACAGCGAGCATAATCCTAGATTGCTCAAGCCCAAATCCTTGCTTATCGGGATGTTCCCAGTGTGTCCCTACTGTAAGAGTTAGAAATCTGCCAGGCACTCCTGGCCACATCCCTAAAACCAAATTACTGATCCAATGCTATATTGAACGAGAGCTGTTGGCAAAGATAGGTACAAAGATGGCTTTCTGGCTTTTCTCTCCTCTTTGGCGGTGGTGTTTGACCTGTTTAAATTTGCTGTTGGCTTTAGGATAGCAGCAGTGCAGTTGGTGCAGGGTTTCAGTGCAACATCTGCAGGATGCTGGACAGAAGGGCTGCTCTTTTGCATTCGTGTTGGTGGTAGAGGAGCAGGACTGCTGTCCTGATATCCTCTGCCTTTCAGGGCTCGGGGCTTGCTTGCTTCCCGTTCTACCTGTTTGCTTTGACACAACCTGGGCTGACACCAAGAGAAGCATCTCCCGTGACAGCCTTGGGTTCACCTCAGCTGCGTCTCTGCGCTGGTCAGAAGCAGAACGAGTGCTTTCTTGCCTTGCTCTCAAAAGCTGCTTTGCCCCAGGGGGTAAGCGGCAGCACTGTGCCTTGGTCTCTAGGTACTGAACCTCATTCTCTTCTGTGTTCTTTAGGTTTTAATTGTCAGGTAGGCTGAAGATTGGTCCTTGTTCAGCTGGGGAACGGCAACAGAGGGCTTGAATTCAGTGGAAGAATGGAACCTCTCATAATTGAGGTTTTACAGCCTGCTCTGCAGCCAGCTTGGCTGAGGGGTGAGCCTGTGCTCCCTGAAGGTGCCAAGTGTGAGGAATTATGCATGAAAGTACAACACCCAATTAGTGAAATCACTTCATAATGAAGAGCAGAGGAGTGGATTTGCAGCGCTGAGCGTGCCCACTCTCTCTCTGGAGGTAACGCTGGTGCGGGCTGGGAGCGCTGATCGGCTTGTTCTTGGGTGACAATCACAGTGCGCGGTGAAAACTGAGGGAGTGAATAAGTAACCTCTTCCAGCTCTGCTTTGCACCATAAAAGAGACCTTTGAGACTGGAGCGAGGGCTTGCACTGCTGTGCACACCAGGCACGAGGTGCCCCACCTGCTTAGGCTGGGTCTTGCTGTTAGGCAGCAAACCGCAGTGGGTTGCAGTAAAGGGGAAAACAGGGCTCTTTCCCAGGTCTGTGTAGCGCCTGCTGATTTATCCTTGTGTCCTGACCAAGTAAAGCTTGCAGAAAGATCTGCCCCCACAGTATCAAGTGGGAAGCTGAAAGCAGGAACTCTGGGCATGGACATTTCTGGCCAGAGAAATACCTGCGTCGCCAGCGTTAGCATTAGTTTGTGTCGTTCTGGGTGAAACACCCTGTTACAACACTTCAGTGTCAAAAAGGTGCAGTTGCAGTCTCAACCCTGTACTGTAAATCTTTGGGATGAGTTGGAGGAAGGAGGGTTGTAGCCATCTATCTGTGATAGCTGAGAGATTCTGCAGATTCTAAGGCTGCTCAGTGACGGTCCTCTGTGTGGTTCAATAGCAGCAGTCTGCTGCTGGAAATAGGGCTGGTTCTTATTTTTGCTAAACTCCTTATGTACCTGCCGAGGTACTCGAGCCCAGCTCTTTGCTCCCGCCTGCAAACTCAGTGTAGCTGGAGAAGCTTTCCTGCAGGCTGGACTTCACTGCTGGTGAGGAATCCTGCTCTGACGTGGGAAATTTTCATGCTCCTCCAGCGGGATGTAAGAGAGGAAGGCTTTGTGCTGCTCCATCACGGCATACTGCGTTAGTGCTTGCTCATAGCTCTGCTTTCCGACGGTACAACTCCCTCCTTCACCCAGACTTTGTGCTGTGTGCCTTGCTGTAGGCTTGGCTGGCTGGCAGAACATCCATGGACGGTTGTCCTGGCTTCTCTGGAGCTGCATCACTAAGTGAGTGGTTGGAAGGGAAACTTGAAGCACCTTTTCACAGTGGGGGAGGAAGAAGGAGTCATCCGAGACCTGCTGGCCACCGAAGAGTAAGTCCTGCGTGCCCACCTAGTGCCCAGGTGATGGAGGGCTCTCTTTGCGCAAGCTGCACGCTGCCAGCGCTGCACGTGAACTCTAGCTCCAGGCTGAGTGCAAACCTTGTTGACAGAAGACGTGTCCGGTGGTTTGATCCTCATCACTACTGGACACCACTCTAATCACAGCCTCTTCACATGAAGGGTTTTAAAACAAACAAGTGAAATGCTCTGCTTTGAAACAGGCCTGGTGTGTTTGCACAGCTGCTGCTGTTTTCTCCGAGAACTGGAAAGCTATTGAACGTGGGAAGAGACACCTTCCTCAGCAAACGTCTTCTCTGCCCACTGCCCCTCTTCTTTCGCTTCCAGCCTCTTGGCCAAGAGCGCTCCAGCCGGTCTGGTTCCCCAGGGCTGATGCAGGATCTGGGATAACCTGATAGGAGCAGAACATCTCGAGCGTGGCATGGTGCTGCCTGGAAATCTGCGTTCCCCTCTGCACCGCAGGGACGGGCTGCAGCTATTGCTCCTCTCTTAACACGCGGCTTTTTCAGCCTGTCAGCGGTAAAGCTCTTGGTTTAAACTGGCTGCTCTGTCTTGTCAGTTGAAGTAATCAAGTGGGTTTGTTTTTAATGTAATGCCTGACAGCTGCCTGGCTTGTTCCTGCCAGAGCATTTGCTCTTCATCCTTGGCAAGGCCGGGCTATGGTTAACAGCAAGCTTCTGAGCTCTTAAAAGAAAGTAACAAATAAATGCCTGTTCAAGGAGCAGAGTCTCTGATGAGCTGCAGACTCTAATGAATAATTGAAGAGGGGTCAGTTTACAGGACTTGCACACGAGGAATGCAGCAGAGTCTGCAGAGCTGGCGAGCAGCGCTCAAACAGCCCTCACACACGGCGCGCCAACCCATCAAAACTACTCCGGTTTCTTCTCTTCCATTTCCATCCCCCTCGTGGGTTAATAGAAACTGCCTCAAGCTCTGTCTCCAGAAAGCCTCTTTTATTGGGAAAAAAACCCAAACCCAACAACTTTTACTGTGTGCTGTACCTGGAGGAAACCTGTGTCATCCATCTCCCCATCAGAGTTAAAGGAGATCTGGAGCCTGCAGCAAAGTGAGGGATCCCCCTGCCAGCCCCTCCTCGGCCAGGCTTCTCCCGCTGTTTGAGCTGGGGGGGCAGAGAGCATGGGATTGCTGAAGTCAAGTTCTTTGTGGACCCAGGAGGAAGCGTGAGCAAGGCCAGAGCTCTGCCGACGCTTTCCCGGAGGGATGGAGGAGTTGTGGGCTCCTCTCTGTGGTTGAGGGAAAGGTAGATGGAGACGGGTCGCAGGGGGATGGGGTGGTGGCAGCTCCCTCTGTGCCAGGGACAGCAGCAGAGGGCTGGCACCGAAGAGGACCCTGAAAGAGCTCAAACTGAAGAACTTATTCATGTTTGATTTTTTAAAGAGGTCAGAGCAGACTTGGGTCTCTGGCGCATGCCACCCCAGCAACTGGGAGCTCTGAGTCCCCTTGGCTGGGTTTGTTGGGGTTCACTGGCTCCACAGCTGGCTCAGATGCTGAGCTGGGACTCCCCCTGCACATGCAAGCAGCCTCTCTGAAGCTCCTGCAGCTTTACAAGTCTCAGCTTTACTTGGAAGCCGAAGCCTAGTTTTGATGCGAGCAATAAATTCCTTCCATAGCTGCAGGTGAAGCTGCAACAACTTTTCTCCCCCCAGTTGCACTGTGCTGCCTGCCAGGGGCTGCCACAGAGCTGGGGGAGACTGGGGACCGTCCAGGGGGGGATAGTCCCAGCTGTTCTCGAAGGACTCCTGCTGTGCCCAGAGCTCTTCTCCTTTGCCCTTAGGAAAAGCCCATCGCTGTGTGCCTGGGTCTGCACCTACAGCAGGGGCATTGCCTCCCAGAAACTCCAGCTGATCTCATTGACATGAAGCCCTCAGGCAGAAAGGGTTTCCCAACTGCAGCTGGAAATCCAGGTCCTTCCCTTGCCAGTCCTGGAGTGTGCAGCTGGGAAATGTCACCCCTTCCGATACGGAAAATGAGGGCGTTTATCCCTCGTTTGTACTTGAAACCTCGGTCTCAGCAGAGTTTCTGGCGTGGCTCTGGGAATACCGAACAGACTGCCAACACAATCTTTTTGTGCTCCCATAAGCACTCTGAGATGTGGTGGTATCGATTTGCTCACCGCCAGAGAGGTGTGTTTAACCGGACGGCTCAGGCTGGCCCGGTTTCAGAGCGGGAATAGGCAGTGTCTGCTTACGGAGAGGGGAGGTGATGGGTCCACACCCTCATCGGCCACCGGGGCTGGGGTCTTTGGGGGGGGTCACTCCTTCAGTGCAGCAGCATGCTGCATGGACAGAGCAAGGGAAAAAAGCTCCTTAAAATAGCATTTTTCATATCTTAGGGGAACGGGACAAAACATGTTATTCCCAGTGTTCATAGTGACTGTAATTCCCGTACCGTGATGTTTGGGGAGGGAATGGATAGTGATCGTCACGTTACAGTCCCGTCCCCAGCACGCATGGCAGGCGTGTGCCTGTGTCACGGCTGAGCCACGGAGGGGGCAGCCGCTGGGGGCATCTGTATTTTTTACAAGAGTTAAATGTAAAAATTGTGCTTTGCTATGGCAGGCACCCATCCTGTACTCTCACTTTGGTGTCAGTAACACGCAGCTCAAGGTGTGTTTTGGACGTGGGGGTTTTTTTAACACTGTTGAAGTTCAGAGCCATCATGAAAATGCGATGGCCACTTTTCTCTCAGTGTACCTCACATCCGTATCCTTCCCGGAGGATGGGAGAGCGATGGGTTATTCCACATACCAAAACCTGGTAGGTACCAAGCAAAGGCTTTACCAAGTCCTGAGACCACTCTTCGTATGTCTTGCAACAAGAAGAAGGCCGGTAGCGTGTGTGCTGTGGGAGGAGTATGGAATTCCTGCATTCCTGTGATAAAGCATAGTTTCCACATCCCACGGTAACTCCAGGGACAACAAACAAGTCTTGGTTCTCGTTGTGAAACCAGCGTTATATTTTATAATTCAGTTAGAAAAGGTTTTCATCTTCTGTACTGAAAGTAGCAAAACTACATTGTGACAAGATGGAGGAGAGTGCTTTAATGTTGGTTCCTAAGAGTAATGCTCTTCATTGAGGAAAGCCTGGGATGGGATCTCCTGGTTTTCCCACCATCAAAGCACAAGCTGATCTGAATTTGCTGAGAGCAGACCTTTCTTTCTTGCTGTTCCCAGCAAGCGCAGGGATGTAGCAATGCGTGTAGGGCTGCAGGACGGGGAGGCAGTATCCTTTGTGCTTTCTAAATGGAGACTAATTTGTACTGTAGAAGCTGCATAATTAAGTAGTTCCTTATCTCCTGGCAGGTAAGGGTGTTTTCCTTTCCAGCATCTCATTTCACTGGGTACAAAGCCTGCCAACTGTGGGTGCTTCTCTCGCAGCTCCGTGGCAGCCTGCAGCGGCACAGCAGAGCTGTTGGGAAGTCTCAGTGGGGCTGGGAAGATGTTTTGCCTGAACTTGTATCTTGAGCCCAAACTGCTCCTTGTCAGCTGATCCTGGCCAGTTGTGGCTTGTAGTGCCCGGAAAGGGTGGAGAGATCCTTTTTTTTCTTTTTTTTTTTTTTTTTTTGAAGTAACTTGCAGGATCTGGTGCCAGAGTGTCCCTGGAGAGAGCTGAGAGCCAGAAGGAGAACAGGGAGTGCCTGTACCTGAGCCTCCCTGCTCTCTCCATCCACAGGGCACCCAAGCTCTCTGGTGTAAAGCAGATATTTTGGTGCTTCTGGGCTAATGAGTCAGGTAACAACAGATCAAAAAGGACGTTGTGAGGCAGAAGGGCTCGCCTTGCCAGGGATGCTCTGCTGTGTGAGGCCACCTTCTGCCTTCTCCCTTCTTGAACTTCAGGCTTTGCATGAGAAAACCTCTTATCCCTTTATCTACTCCTAGATCCCCCCCTCCCCGTTTTAGGGATGCTGAATCTTCCCACAGAGGTGTTTATGAAATGGGTGTTTATGAATGGGTCCTTGCTGCTCTTGCCCTCTGGTTTCAGAACAGAAACGCGTTCTGGACATTGAAGATGCTCCAAGTGCCACCTGCTGGAGTGTGCTCGAGGGGGAGTGGTGGCTGGGCAGCCAGCCTGGCAGGGTCCCCTGGGGCCCTCAGCCCCTTTGGGATGACGCAGCCTGTCTCATGGCTGCATGCACCGGTACTTGTCACCACTGTCCCACCACGCTCTGCCGGGATGTCCCGTGCTGTTACTGCCGCTCTCCTCCTTGTTGCCAGAGCGTGTTGGTGTCTGTTTGTGGCCTCCAGGATTCTGCAGCGTTTCCTCCCTGTGACAGCTCCATCCACCTCCACAGAAGGTGATGTGGGTCACTTTCTTGCATACGAGAGAAGTGAGTTTGCTGGTGAGAGAGGGGGCCCACAAAAAAGGGTGGAACTGCTCCATCCAAACGCCAAACAAGGTAAAACTGCGCTGGCTTGGCCTGAGTTTTCCCTTTTTAGGGATTTGCTTGTAACCCCCCTTGTGGGGAGCCGAGATCGCTGCTCAGAGTGGCAGCAAAGTCCTTCCCAAGGGTGACCAAATTAGTTTTGCACTGAGCATTTGGCTGCCTCTGAGTGAAGAGAAATTGCGCCAAGGAAGACAGCAGAGTGCTTCTCGGATGCTCGGAGTCTAAGCCTTTTGGTTTAAGCCATACATAGGGACGTTCCTGCTGTTATCCATGCCACCATGGAGTTGGTTGTTCAGTTTTCCCAGCTGCCTTGGTCCTGTAAGAGTTTGTGCATGAGGGTAGCGATGAACAGGATTTCCAGACACTGGCGTTATCGGAGGTCTGGCCGCGTGTCCTGGGTTTCTTCTCTTCTCCCTCCCTCTTTTTTGGTTTGTTTCATTTTTCAGAAGACCAATAAAAGAGTCCTTGGAGGCGGTGTAGGGTGAAACGTGCCCCTTTTCCACCGCAGCGCTGTTCCCTCTCAGTAACCCCTTCCTGCAAACCTCCAGCAGGAAAGTTCCTGCCAGGAATCCGCCCCCGTCCTTATCCACTTAACGGGAAGTTCCAGTTGCCAAAGTCTTGGGTCCTCCTTAGCTGTGTTTGTAGAAGTGACTTTGTCCAAGACTTCCATCTTCAAAGCCACCCCCCAGGCTCTGGCTGCCTCCCGAGGCTTTTGTCTGTCAAAACAGCAAATGCCCTTGTTCCACGTGAGTTTAGTTTAAGGACTAACGAAGCTGTCTCTTTCCCTGCAGATCCTCTTGGATTGCTCTAATAATCTCCCTCTTCTTTTAAGCTCTGTCCATGACCCCAAGCATTTATGCTCCTCCTGCAAAAACTGTTGCTGATTCTCTGATGTCTCTTAGGGGCATGGGCTCACCTCTTCCCTCCATCTGCCACCTGCTTTTATAAAACCCCTAGAACCGAATCCTTCTGCAGCTTTTCCTGCTCTGAGTGTGGTTGGAAGTTGCTGAGGAGTTCAAGTTCTCGTGTCTTTTCTCTCCAACCTTTTGCAGGTGTGGGCATGCACATACTGAGCAAAAGTAACCCCATCTTACAAAATGCAGTGGAACGTGGTGGTCAGACCCTTGCTTTGAGCAGGCAGCCCCGCAGCGGTGCTGGATCAGTGATGCTTGGGATGAAGCTGGAGCGGGAAAACTGGAGCCCACAAGGTTTCATGCCTGGAAGGGAGGGCAGCTGTGAGGCCGAGGGAGCTGGCATGGCCCCGGGAGTGTGGGCTGAGATAAACCCGTTGGAACATGTGCAGGAGAACAGGACAGAGTCCCCTCTTGGGCATCTACTTGAGGTTTTAAATTATTATTTTTTTCTTTATTGTGTGTGGTGTGTGTAAGCATGAGAGAGATAGCTTTGGTGTTTAATCTTTGAATACAACCTTGATACTGCGATGCCCACTTAATTAGATAGAGCGAAACTCTTGAATTCTCCCAAGCGCTTTTTTAACTTCAGCAATTGAATGGAATCGGTACAATCTCACAAAATGTTCTGCTTGGCTGGACTGCTGTTTTCAGCCTCTCTTCTAAGCTGTAGTGAGTGGCAGGCCAGGAACCATCTCCTTTCCTGGTAAATACAGAATTGCAGCACCTGCTTACTCTGAGCTTGCCTCTTGCCTTCCCCTCCCAGCAACGCCCCAGGAGCGGCGGTGGGCTGACGTGGTGACCTTGCCACATGCACTGGTACCCTGCCACACAGCACAGGTACAGGGTGACATTTCTCAACTCCTGAGAGGTCCCGGAGCCGTTGCAGCCTTCTCGAGAGGCATCGCTCTGAGGGCAGGTTTCCTGTGGGGGTAGTTAGCATCGCCTGCCTTGCTTTCCTGGAAGTTGGTGGATGACAACAAAGCGAATTAAAATCTGCAGCTGCTGATATGACCATCTCGTTGCTGTGGGCAGCATTTCCTCTCCTTGTCAAAATGGCTCTGCCTTGAGGCACAGCTCCCTTTTCTTTGTCCCATCTCTCTCTAAACAGGTCCAGCCCGTCCTCCATGCTGGCTCCATGCAGGTACCGCAAGCTGAAACCCTTTGCTTTGCATGGGTGTCTCTGCTCAGGGAAGAGCAGTGCTGCTCAGGAACAAGTGTCCCACCGGATTTCTCAGGCTGGGGCCAAGCCTGGGGGCTCTCAGGAGCACTGAGGGCGATGCACCAAAGAAGTGCAGACAAAAGTACGTGGTTCTGGCCAGTTCTTTGGTTGCAAATGAGACCAACCGTCAGCTGTGCCCAAATAAGGCCTTTGCAGGAGGGGAGGCAGTGGCTGGGGAGGTTTCTTTGCTTTGTTCCCCTTTTTGAGTACCACCACTTTAAAAAAAAAGTTCCAGACAGAGCAGCCTTTGCCTCTCTGCTCTTTACAACAGCAAAAAGCAGACTTGCTTCCTCTGCAAAGCTGTGGCTTCCCATTTATCTCAAGCTCCCTCCGGAGCAGGAGTTGCTGCTCTGCAGGGAGGTTATTGCTCTGGAGTAGATTGCATAAAATAATGCAAAAGTTCAGGAGCGTGAAGCTCCCGCTCCGGAGGCTGGCACCCAGGAGCAGTCTGTGCTGGCGGCGTCCGCACGAGCTGCAGTCCCAGCGCCTGCACGCGGCTGATGTCTTCTTCATCCAGTGCTTCCTGGCCAGCAGCTGGGACCTCTGCCGAGACAGCCCTTTGGGCTAGCATGGGTCCCGCTTCTGAAGCGCGTTGCCGTGACAGCAGCTGGCTCTCTTCAGGCCACAGTTCTTCACACCATCGCCTTCCTGTTTACGAAACCCTGATCCTTCCCTCCCTGACGCTGTTCCCAGTGCTCGGTGGGATGTAACTGGATCCTGGCAGGAGGCAAAGGCAGTCCCTGGTTATTCTGATTTAATTCTGATTTAAATCTGTAGCGCTAGCAAGTGTCCTGGGAGCTGATGTTGGGACTTGCCGGAGCTTAGCCCTGCGGTCCTGTCTGCAGACATAGAATTGGATTACAGCATCTTTAAGCTGTGCACTGGGAACCATTTGTATCTGGCACCGCTGGATTTGGGGACCGTCTTTTCCAGGACTGATGTGCCAATGACAGCGGGTTCGTGCAGAGTTTACAGCCAGGTCTTGGCACTTCTGTGCCAGCGTCGGGCCCACTGCTGCTCAGATGGCATCATCTCGCTTCTCCCAGCACCCAACTTTCTGCTTTTCAAAAATATGGAATAAGGCCTAGAAGCAACTTAATTCTGCCCTAAAATTGTCAAACTCACTCAGGATGTGTAAGGTCGGTTGCAAATGCGATGGAGCCGATTGCCTCCGCTCAGCCCACGTGTCCCTTACCCTTAGACCCACAACCTGCCTTTTCGCATGCAGCTGCCTGCACTGCAGTTTTCTTTGGTTTATGCTTCTCGCTTTAGATTTAGCACCTTATTTTGGGATCATTATCTGTTTGGTTGGTCCTGGTCCCTTCTCTTGGGAGTAAAGACAGTGAAGCAATGGAGGTTTGCACTTTTGCAGCAGCCTTTCCCTCCATGGCTGTGAACTGCATCTGAAGCAAAGACCTGCTGGCTTCTGCTTCTGGCCAAGACTGGTTTGTGGTGTCTTGGTTTAGCAGAGGGGCTAAACCGCTTGGTTCAGGATGGGCCTCTTCCTTGTGAAAAGCCTCAGGAATTCAAAGCACTGTTTCTAGGGAAGAAGAGAGGCAGGCAGGCTGAGCCAGGCCTCTCCAAGGCAGGACAGGGTGAGGATGCAATTTTTTGTGCCCGTATTAACACGCAGGTCAGAAAACTGATCAGAAGAGAGGCCAGACCACGAACCAGGGTACTACAGCGTCCCATCTCACACTGAAGCATGCCTGCCTTCTGCAGCTGCTTTAATTGCCTGCATGAGCTGTAGCTGCCCAAATGTAAGCTCCAGCTTCTGTGTTTCTCTGCTGCAGAATTGTTTTGAGATCCCTTGTGCCTCCTGCCACTGAGGAGGGAGCGATCCCCCCCAGGAATCAGGCCACAGGAGTGGGAAAGAGCTATCGCTCCATGTAGATACACCTGCAGCCCAGCAGCAGTTTGAACGCTGCCGTCCAGGGCAGCACTAAGCAACTTAACAGCCGCCAAAGTTGCATGGATCTGGAAAGAAGTTCAGCAGGAACTGTGACTTGTTTAAGGTACAGAGCGGGGTCAGCTAAAGCAATTCTGTAAACCAGCAAAGGACCTTGCAGTGACACTGGTGAAACAGCTGGGTAACTTTTGAAACCATCCAGGGCATCTGTTTTGCATAGATGAAATGCAGATGGCCTCTTGACGGGAACTGGGAGTAAGCACGTGGCTCTTTTCCTTGAAACATAGAAATTGGGAGAGAATTGATTCAGAGCCATAGGGCTGAAGCCCTTCTTCCCTTGCTGCTCCAGTCCCCGTGTCTGTGCTGCCTGACTCGGCCAATTCCCATCTCCTTCCCCCTCTGGCTGTGTTAAGGCATCCCTGGATGCTTAAGAGCAGGGTGCAGAGCAGCGTCTCGGTGCAGGAGCTGACCCCTGAGCAAGCAGACAGGATTGTGCAACCCTCCCGTAAGATCTCAGTGTGCAAACCTCATGTGGGGCCTCGCAGCAGCGTCCCAAAGACCTGATACAGCAGACGGCGAAGCAGCAACTCCAACACGGGGCAGGGACAAACCAGGGAAGGGTGTAGAAGCTGTCACCTCCTGGCTCCTTCCCCGGAGACCTGCAGTTGAGCTGATCCTACCAGGAGAATATTTGTGCTGGACTCAGCATTTGTGCTGCTCAGGGTAGGGGCAGCTTAACTTTGCAGAAGAAAAGTAGGCAGACTCCCAGTTGCTCGTTGCTGTCTCATATGGTGGCTGAAATTGCTCTTTCTATGCCTCTTTTCCTGTCTGTGACACTACACTGATCCTCTTGAAAAGCCTGCTGAGATTTGCTGATGGAAAGAGCTGTGCCTAAGCACCTGTAAAGCCATCCAGTGTTTTCATTTGGCTGCTGGTGTTGTGCAGCCATCGCCACACAATGCAATTTCCCCGTACGAAACCGCAGTTTCCTTTCAGCGAAAACTCCCAAAATACATCCCAGTGACGTAACTACTACACTCGGGGTTCTCATGCTGCTCTGGGTGCTGCAGAGCGCTCTAAGTTCAGAAGCCAGCTTGCAAAGTATGGGAGAATAGCAGCCTAAAGCTTTGGAGATGCTGAGGCTCCTCTTTCGCAGCAAGCCAAGGATCCAGGAGGCAAGTGTCTAGCTGATAAAATATCTGCTCTGCCTACAGCGCTGTGCTCTGTCTTTTCTGCAGGACACGGCTCACCAGCCTCGGCTGGCGAATCGCCTGACCTTAGAGCGTTAGACCCTATCCAGTTTTAATTAACGACTTCTCTTTTGGAAAAGGCATTTCTGATGGGAAAACCGCTTTCTAAGAAGCGTCTTTCCTAGGTGCTGCCAGAATTTGGGAGTGTTTTGGGACCAGAGCATGTGTTGAAGCAACAGAAATTAAAACAGCTTCTGGTTAGTTGTTGATGAATAGGAAGCGAAATGCCAAAAGCATAATCTGTTTCTAGCTCTTGCAGGGTTTTTTTTTCCTTGCATTTAGATGTGCCTGTCTCAACCAGCAAAGTGACAAAAACGCGAGCAAAAACAAACCTGTCTCTTGGCTTCTGGCTTGTAAAATCCTCCCTCAAAATAGGGGAAAGCAGGAAAGAGGACTTGTATTTTGAACTTGGTGTTGGGGGGGGGGGGAAACCCAAACGTATGTATGTCCATGTCCCCAGCCCCTGAGGTAGGATGACTAAGCCATCTGTGTGGCTTGAAGGTGGCATTGGGAAGTTCAGAAGTTGTTGTCGCCTCCTCTGACTTGAGTGACCTCCTGGGCTCAGACCTGGCCCGTGGCCGGGGGTCTCCTTTTATTTTCTGGGAGCAGGAAATATCAGTTCCCAGTGGTGCAGGAATCTGTGTAAAATGGCCTCCCCCGAGGCTGTGGGTGTCAGAAGATGGCTGGTAGCTCACGGGAGCGGTGTCTGGTGGGGTGGACCTGCAGAGAGATCCATGCTCGTGGGCAAGAAATCAATCCATCACCATCCAAAGCGGGGTTTGGTGCCTGCTCGCTGGTTGGAGCAGCAAAGGAGCTGGTTTCCCTGTGGGCGGGTGTGATCCCCGGTGGGGTGGGGATTGCTGAGGTTTTTGCGATCACTTTTGGGCATTCGGGAAGGGGTTTAGTTGTGGCTTTGGTCGATGTGTCAGCCGGCTGCCCTGGGCACCCGCTTCCCACGGCGGCAGCGGGACAGCCACCTTCTCCCAAAACCCAAAGCGATCCTGGCTGCTCCCGCAGCGAGGGCAGAGCGGTGGAGGGGAGGAAGGGGAAGAGGTGACTGCAAGGGCCCCCTCTGATCTGGTGCAGTCCTTCCGGAGATGAAAATCAGTTAATTCTTAACTCTAATCTCGCTGTTTTCACGCAGCTCCTCCCTTCCCTCAAGGCTTGCTTTTTCTTCTCTCGCCTCTCCGTAGCTCCTGTCCTACTTTCAGGCCACTCTGCCTCGCGCTGCGCCCACCCGGTTGACGTTGCTGGCGCCGAAGAGCCCTGCCAGCGCCGCGGGCTCTGTTGTGCTGACAAAGTGCTTGAAAAGACACAAGAGAAGTCAGAGCTCGAGCCTCTCTTAGATCCCTTCTGTCTGCAGTCACATGAGTTTTATCTCATTCGCAGCCAAAGACTTGAACCTCTTGGAGGAAACGTTTCAAATCTGATTTGATTTTTTTTAGGGGTGATTTTTCTATTCAGACTCAGCTCGTTATCTAAAAAACGGGTGAAAGAGTACCTAGATGGGACAGAAAATCTATGTACGTTCATTAAAATACAGCAGGCTTGGGGACTGACCTTGCAAAAACCTACTGACCTTGCAAAAACTTAGTTCTTCCCTTAAGTCTGAGGGTTTTTTGGGGGGGAAGGAACCCTATCCTAGCTGAGCAGCAATTTTTTTTTCTGAGCACCCTTTAAATGCTTCTGCATCTCTCCCTATAAGGGTTCACAGAATTGCATCTGGCCCCAGAGGCAGCATAAGCTGACATTTCTAATGCTGCTCAGGGACCTGCCCTGCCCTCGAGGGATGTGGTGAGTGTTGCTATTTGAGCATGTTCCTCCTGGTTGCTTTAGAAACGTCGAGTGTGCCCCTGGAGGGAAGCCCTCTCTGTGCCACGGGGGTGCCAAACTTCCCTGCAGACCCAGGACACCACTACCAGAACGGATGCTTTTGGAGTTTGTCCAGGCGTAGCTAAGAGTAAAATCTGATCTAGATGTTAATCAACCTGCCAGAAATTAATTCCTTCTCCTGGGTGGTGGTGCTCTGGTTTTCGGGGAACATGTGTAACCAAGTGCCGGCACTGTGTCCTTCTCCACCGCCCGTCAAGAGTTTATCAAAGCCTTTAACAGCAGCTGCCTCCAGCTGCTCTCCTGGGACCACCAACACCGCTCAGAATCACATCCCGAGGAGCGATGTCTGGTGGGATGCCCCCAGTGACTGTAAACAGCTCGCCTGGCCTTGCTAAACAAATTCGTTGGGAAAACTTTAGCGGAATATTGCAGCCCCTCTGTGTTGACGCCCATTTATTGTCCCGCAGGCAAAATCAGACATCACTTGGATAGAGAAAGACCTTGTGGACTCAGCAGACAAGGTAAGAGAGCCTGCTGCAAATGTGCTTCTCAGGGAGACCCGGGTGTTTAGTTGTGCTTTGTTCTACGACGGGTCGTCCCACGTGTGCCAGGGCAAAAGCAGTGCTTGCAGGGACCTCTCTGAAAACCAAACCCTTTCTTGCAGCACGCCCCTGCCAGCCCGTCTCAGCGAGGTGGGACTGCTAATACAGAAAACAGCTCTTACTCATTTGCTCATGTGACATCCTGGACTTGACTTCATCCTCCTCCTCCTTCCTCCCCACACCAAACCCCTTTCCGTGCTGTCATTTATGTCTCCTGTGGCTTTCTGATCTTGTCAGCATGCTGGGGCGGGCGCTCCCGTGTTTTAGTTGCATGGACGTACAGCGGGGATTTTTGATTGCTTTTCTGAGGCTCCTCTCCCCACGCTGATAACACAACATGCAAAATTGTCTTGGTCGGGAGAAGATTTATCAGATCTTGCCGGGCCCACGTGCAGAGAGCTGTCTGGCTGCTGCAACACCCCCACGGCTTCACTGAGCCACGTAAAGCTTGATGGAAGCGGTGATGCTCATCTTTGGACGGCACATTGTGGACACAGTTTCTGCTTCACTGGGACTGTGGCAGAAGGAAGGAGGTGTCAGCATGAACCGAGTCTCCTGGAGACTTGTGCTCAGCAGCCGCACGGTGCTGTTCCGTGTTGCTCCCCAGCACCTACTCCCAGCTCCTTTGCTTTGGAGCTCAGCAGCCACTGAGGTTCCCCCTGTGGAGCTGGGACCAGCTGCCTTGCTGGTATTAAGTCATTTGTTGCTTTCGTTATCGGTTCTCAAAGAGCATGTTATAGGGGCGGAGGAGGCAAGACAGTCATAAGTAGTCTCTCTGGGTCCAAAGCAAGATCCTCTTTTCATACTCTGCACTCTCTGGAGAAATTCGGAAATCAGTGCTGATGAGGGGTTATTTCTAATTGCAAAGGCACATGGGTGTCTTCTTACTCATTTCAAGGGGTTTCTGTCTTACCTGCACTCTCTGGGGTCTGTCCCAACCCAATGGAAAAGTCAAAGGGGAAGAGGCTTGGAGGGGGAAGGAGGCAAAACAAGCAATCCAAATACCTCTCCTCTGTCCTGCCAGTAAACCCGAGCAGCAGTGGGTTCAGAAGCTCTCTGCCTCAAAAATACCTCGTGTGGCACTTCCCAGGGTGGCTGAGTCCAGCGTCCACAGCAAGGACTTTTGTGCAGCGTAAAGCAAATGAAGGACTAGATGCAAATCCTAGCGATGCCAGAGGATTTGGCCATGGGATCGATGCATCCTGAATCCCTTCATGGGTGACCCATCATCCCTGCGCCAGTGTGAGAGCAAAGAGATGTGCAGCTTTCCGAGGTGGTGCCAGACTTCTGTGTGGGGTTTCATGAGTTTTTCTCTTCCTTTTTAAAGAGTAAGCGGCTTCTCGGAATATTCCCCTGTTGTGGAAATACCCCCAAAGCTCACAGCCTGGTATGAGATTCTTGCAGCACTAGATGGAACTCACTTTAACTAAGACCATGTACATTTTCTGTCAGCGTCTTATCTTAACCAGGGAACCCAAGTGAACAAGGAGCTGTGAGGTTTTGGGTTGTTTTTTTTTTTTTAAAAGCAAAACCAGAAAAAAAAAAAAAGCCCCAACCACAAGCACTGTTGCTGGGGAGTGGGAGCGTGAACCTGCCTCCGTGCGACCGAGTCGCTTGTCTCCACTGCGCATCTGCCAGCTGGGCTTTAACCACCTGTATCTCCTCCATCCGGCAACCTCAAGCGTGGGGCGTCCATGCAGCGCCGCTGGAGCCCTCCCGATCCCCGGGAGCCGGCCATGCTTCCCCGGGAGCTCGCGGGGGTGGTGGCTACTGGGGCTGCGCGATGTTGATCGGGATGGGAGAATGGAGAGGGACCCTAAACTTCCTCGCATCTGCGCGTTCCTCACGCTCTGGCTGCAGAGGAAGCACCGAGCCAAGCCCTGCAGCCTGCAGCTGCCTGCCCCCAGCCAGCTCTCCAGCCCGGTCAGTACTGCCGCTAGCTCGCTTTGCTTCACGTGGTGTCGCTGGTCGTTCATCCAGGTGGGATGGAGCTTCAGATGGATGTTCGGAGCAGTCTGGTTTGCTTTTCTTTTTTCTGCTTTCTGGGATAGTTTGCTTAATGGTGCCATCGGAAGAAACTTATCTCGGTGCAAGCAAAGCCTGTTTGCGCAGCAGCTCGGTGGCACGCAGGTGCTTTTGTGTTGGGGACATTCTGGTGTGGTGCTAAACAGGCTGCAGGAGCCGGTCTCCGGAGTCCTAACAGTTGAATTGCAAGTTACTGGATGAGTCCATGGGAGGAAACCTCCCTTGTGGCAGCAAGATGCCAAATGGCATCTCAAAGCTTTACTCAGAAAGCTATCAACAACGTCTCCACTGATGCCACTTTTGGTCTAGTTGGCCTGTACGTATGTTTGCTGATGTGGTCTGGCTGGGAAGGCTGCATATGCAAATCCCTGCCTGCCTGGAGATCCAGCTTGGGCTGCTGAAACCACTTGCAATTAAACACACCGGGTCTTGCTATCGGCCAAGGCAGAGAATTTCCACAGCTGTGAAAATAACATCTCTCTGCAGCTCCTGAAGAGCTGTGGCAGGAGGACAGGTCCAGATGCCTTGGAGGTGGATACAGTTAATTTTAAATGTTCCTTCCTGCATAGGTGTGTGATGCTACAGAGTAAAACATGCATGGTTGTATGAGTGCTGATGCTCTGTAGACCTGGTTTCTAGTGTTTTCATGAAGATGAGGGGGAGGGAAAGAGCCTTCACCTTCCACTGGTCCCGTCCCTGTGTCTCTCCTGGCTGTGGGGTCTCTCCCCAGAGAGCTGAAGACTGTGGAAGGACTAACAGGAGGAGACCTCCTGGCTGAGTCCCACTCAGGCTCTCGGCTAGAAGTGGGAAGCTGTTCCTAACCAACAGCTGTCTGCCACGGACTAAGCCTCCAAACGAAACCAGAAGTGTAAGGTGGCTGATTTAAGCTGGGAGATCATATGGAACATGAAAAATTGTTGTTATGGGGGTTATAAGATCTTTTTTGTCTGTGATCACTCAGTCCAGCAAAAGGCAGGATAACACGGGGGGAGCTCCTGCCCCCCTACCCTCTCCCCGAGCTCGGGCTGTACGTGCTGCACCGCTGAGAGCGTGGGCTTCCCTGCTAGGGCTTAGTGTCTGAATAATGCAGGATCCTGAGAGAGCAAAGCTACCAACATGGACACAAAGCCACTTCCTAATCATGAGAAAAGCAAAGCCTGAGAGCGGGAAGGGAAGGGTGCTCGGTGCAGGTAGGCAACCACATCCGCGGGCGCTTGGCAAGGCCACCCTCCCCAAGAAGGTGCTGGGAGGGTGGGGAGTGGGCTGGGGTGCAGAGGAGAGGCAGAGCCTGAAACTTTGTTCCTGTTGTTTTTAAAAGCTGTTTTGATGAGGTGGGTTCCAGACCAAGTACCTCGAGAGTTTTACAAAACAAAGCGTAACTTTTTTTCCCCCCAGCTCTGCAAGGGGAAAAGCTAAATAGTGGTTCCAGCTTTCTGGCAGCCTCTGATGGCCACATCTGCCTTAGGGACAGAGAGCAACCCAGTTTAGTGCCCTTTGGAACATAATTGCTGGCCTTCAGGTGCAAATAGCAACCAGACCATGTCTAACGCTGAGTAATGTGGGACTGAAGTGCTAAGAAGCCTGGACTTGCCCTTACAAGACATACAGCTAGAAGGGATTTCTGGCCTGAGTAAGATTCACATCTGTAGAAGTGGGAAGTTGAGTCCAGCCCGTGGGCTCTCCCTGTGGTCAGCCAGGCGAGGGGCTGGAACAGGTCAAGCTCAGGGGAAACCTAAGTACAGATGTACTGGCTAGGTACGATCACGAGAAGTAGGGGGAAAGGCACGGCTGGAAGGCCAGTAGAATAAAAAGTCTCTTTATATTTGGGATGCAAATAGAAAGCATCACAAGGTGTTTCTGTTGAGCTCAGCTCTGGGCCGGAGTTACGGACCAAAGTTGCAGGGGAGGAGTGGGCAAGGTTTGCTGGGGAAGGGAGGTGTTTCAGCATCACCTCGGGGTCTGTGGCTGTTCTTGTGTGCTTCGTTGGTGGGTATGTTCTAGATGCTGCTGATTCAATCCCTTTTTCTTCTTTATTTTTTTTTAAATAAAAGAATGTGTTTTAAACAAAACATGTGCCAGAGACCTTGGCTTCCCCTCAATCTTCTTGAAGGCTTGAGTCTGTTAAAGCATCATCTGTATGTGCTGAAGATGCACTAAGACTTATGTTGCAGAGTTGCTCAGATTGCTGAGCAGATGGGCTCCAACATGTCTGATTTTTGCCAGCCCTGGCCGTGTTTTGACAACAGAGCCGTATTTTTGTGTTGTGGGATTTTTAGTGGCATAAACACTCCTGGTTTTGCCACCAGTGCCTTAAAAAGGAAGGTGCTTTTCAAGCACTCTTCTGAAATGCAGTTCAAAGAAATGCAACGCCTGCGGTGCGAGGAGCAGGGCCTTTGGGGAAAGCGCGGGATATTTAACGAGGCTGCCTGGTGCAAGCCTACTGATCACTTATTTATTCCAGATGTTGAACCAGGAGATACCTGTGACAAGCACCAACTTTTATGGTTCTCTCAGATGTGGTTCCTGTGAGTCTGTAGCTACAATCCTTGTTCCTTAATCTGATCAGGCTTGATTTCCCTTCTTCAGGAGCATATTCCCACTCAACCGTGTCCCCTCTTTTCCAGGGTGAAGGTGTCGTGAAAGAAATCAACATCACACACCATGTGAAGGAAGGCTCCGAGAAAGCCGATCCTTCGCAGTTTGAGCTCCTGAAGGTGCTGGGACAGGGCTCTTTTGGCAAGGTGAGTTCATTTCGTCCTATGTGTCAGGCCAGCTAAATGATTTTGATGACAAAAGGGACTATCCCCAATGGAAACACTTTCCTGATTCCCACCAGATCGTGAGAACCTGCCTGCTGAGCCCACTTAGCAAATGGTTGCTTCTGACTTGAAAGGCAGCTGTGGGGCCAGCCTGTACGTCCAAAGCTCCCCCGTAATTCTTTTTTTGAATGATCAGGAGAAAGGAGCAGTATCCTGCTTGCGAATGCAGGTGTTGCACAGGGCAGGGGGACCTCCTGCAGCTCTCTAGCTGGCTGCCAAGCTGTCAGTGGCATGGAGGACTCAGGCATGTTCCTCTCTTCTCAGAAATGATGCTGTGTGCATCTAGTTTTGGCCCCTGTTTACGGTCCAGTTTCCCTTCTGTGAAGGGGGAAGGAAGTAGCCTGTAACTCTTATCTGTTTCAATGTGTAAATAATCCAGGTCTCTTACGGACCATCTGCTCTCACGTTAAATCAACTTCACGTCAATCAGCTACCGGCAATAACAGTGGGGGCTTGTAAGGGCCTGTGTGCTGCAAATGCAGCAGTGGCTTTATGCAAAAGAAAGGTGGGGTCTTTTTGAAGCTGCCTAAAACCAGGTAGAATGGGACATTGGGGAAGGGAAGGAGGTAAAAATCCCAAGAGGACGCAGGATCTGAATAACAAGGAGTTGATCTGGCTGTCAAGCCAGCAAGTCACCAGGAGGCTTTGTGGTACATCGAAGCATCAGTGCTTCAGGTCACAGCTCCCAGGCATCAGCCACAGCCCCCTGGGAACCACAGGAGTGAGCAAGAGGTGTGGGGGACAGGGGAGGAGGAAAGCGATTGGACTTGATGATCTTAAAGGTCTTTTCCAACCTAAATGATTCTATTCTAAAGCGCAGTATAAAAGCACGAGGGCTGTAATGGCTGGAGATACAGTGTGAGAGGAGTCTGCACACAGCACTTCCCTGAAAACCTCATGGGGTTTGACATGGAGAGCTTGAGGTGCATCTCACCAGTCCCGTGGTCGGCTGCTTCTCAGGGTTACTGTGAGGTTTCCCACTCTGGGAGGCATCCAGCTCCTACTGCTAATGTTTAGTGCTTGGTGAATATGGTGTTCTTCTCCCTCAGGTTTTCTTGGTGAGAAAAATAACACCGCCAGACAGCAACCACCTCTATGCCATGAAAGTGCTCAAGAAAGCGACATTGAAAGGTAGGAGACTCTTGCTGTGATGCTCTTATCTTCCATGTCTTAAAGAGCACTGGGGAAATGTCACAGCAGTCACTGCTGGCCCCAGGGTGACCTGGGGGAAAGAGGAGTACCTTTATCTCAGCCAAACAGCCTCCTTTCCTCTCCATCTATAAAAGACTCTTGTTGCAGTGATGGAGGTGGGAACAGATCTGGCTCAAGCTGCCTGGTACTAAAGGGCTTAAGGCTGGGGGACGAGGCTGACGCCGGGGTACTGCGTGCCTTTTTCTGTGTCTGAGCAGGTCCTTTCTTTTCCCACAGTGCGTGATCGAGTAAGGACAAAGATAGAAAGGGACATCCTGGCTGATGTAAACCATCCCTTTGTGGTGAAACTCCACTACGGTGAGTGTGGAGCTGGTTGGGACACGGGGAGAGGGGCTGCAGGCTCGAACAGATGCTGACCGCTTTCAAGCACAATAAAGAAAGATGCTACTACAGGCACACCCTCCACAAGCAGGGAGATGAGCACGAGGCATCCAGCAGCAGGCTGCTTGGAGGATGCTGAGAGCCTCTCATGGTCCCAAACAGGCTTCTGGAGATACCTGAAATGGAGAAGAGGCCTGGGTCAGTCTGTATCCCTCAGCAGTTGCGCTGCCCTGGAGCCTTCACAATCCCCTTAACACAAATCCTTTCCTGGAAAGGTCTTTGGGCCCATGCCTGCTCTAGCTATTGAATGGGAAACAGAGCATAGACTGGGAGAAGAGGTTTAAACATCAAATCCTTGGGATTAAAACATTAAATCACGAGAAATTGAGAAAGCAGAGTTAACTAGTCAAGCCACAGTTTGGCAGGATTAATGCTCTGACTCTGAGGAAGGCGAGGGCAGCTTCTTTCCCTGTAAAGTGACCCATGCCGCTCTCAGGAAAACAGCCCTTCAGCAGAGCATCTCTGGCTGAAAGGGAACCACTCCGCCCCAAAATGAGGATTTTCTGCAGTGCCAGCATGCTGCTGGCAAGCTCCTGTTTCAACGTCACGGACAGGCTGTCTCATTTACCCCAAATCATTGGCCCTACCTGTGTTTAACCTAGTAACCATGCAGGGCATCTGCACAGCCGGAGCCATTGGGATTTAAGTGATTAATGTAACACCATGGAGCCTTCCCTCAGCGGAGGGGTCTGATTCCTGCTCCGGCTTGTGTTTCAGCATTCCAGACAGAGGGGAAGCTGTATCTCATCTTGGATTTCCTCAGAGGAGGTGACCTTTTCACTCGGCTTTCCAAAGAGGTGGGTATGCTCTGGCATCTTGGTGGGTTGCTGAGGCTCTCAGTTCATCTGGGCTTAATTGCCTGGAGAAGCGATTGACCCTCACAAAGTCTTTGAGAGGGGTGGAAATGACCTCCAACCTGCCTCTAGCCCAGAGCTGGCAACAGGAGAGGGTGTCCCAGGAACCCTGTCTTCTGGCAGGAAAGCAGCAGCAGAGGAGGCAGGCATCGCCTCCACAGCAGCCTCTGCTGAGCATCATGTTAAGAATGAAAATGGGCGAGGACCATGTTCTGCTGCAGTGTTGTGTTGTGTCACCTCGCTGCGGCAGGGCGAGGGCAGGGCTAACGAGAACTTGTGCCAGGTGAAGACAACTGGGAACACAGCCTGGTTAACGTCAATGACGAGTTTTTTAAAAACCTATCTGCTACTTAGCAAACTTGGTTGTTTTTTTTTGGTGTTGCTGCTTAATTGATACTTCAGGATGCTGGGCAAAGCCTGGGAAAATTAGGTATGAAAGGGCAGAAGGGAGCAACGTGGGTGCAAAGGTCTTGCATGGGTGCAGCAGAGGTGGTCCTGCTGCTGGCGTTGTAACCCCAGCGCCTGTCCGCTTCCTCCCCCTTCCTGCAGGTCATGTTCACCGAGGAGGACGTGAAGTTCTACCTAGCAGAGTTGGCTCTGGGGCTTGACCATTTGCACAGCCTGGGAATCATATACAGGGATCTCAAACCAGAGAAGTACGTGCAGCACAGCTGAGGCAGGGAACCGAGCCGTTCAGTTCAGTCCCAAGCCTGTGGTCAGCAAACAGCGCGGCCTTCTTCCATAAAGGCAAGGCTGAACGATGCCTGTGGGCCAGCCCGACGGAGGGCGGCAGTGCCAGTTGGCGAGGCTCTTGCTCCTCAGATCAGCAGTTGTGGCCAGGAGTGCCGTGGAGGCAGCATGTGTGCACCACATGTCTGAGCAGTAATCCTTGGCCGTTGCCGGGCTCCAGCTTTAAGCAATTGAGAGCCTTTGGGGAGAAAAGGCACCAGGCTGGGCCTCTGCAGAGACGCAGAGCAGCTGCATGACTTGGTTATTTTTACCTGGGGGATGTGGGGGGTCAAAAGCGGTGTAACCTGTGTGGGTCATTCGTTCAACCTGAAGTTGAGGGCGTAGAGAGAAGGGATCTGCTCTTTGTCCCACTCATGTCTTGGCGACGGAGCTTAAAGCATTGGGGGAAGGGAGAGAGAACTTTCTCTTCTGGATTCTGGGAGCATCTCAGACCAGCCTCTGCCCTTATCACAGACAGTAATAACTTGTTTTTTTCATTCATGCCATAGCATCCTCTTGGATGAAGAAGGGCACATCAAACTCACAGGTAAGGGACTCCACAAAGGCCTTGTGCTCCAGCAAGGTTGGTTCTTGAAATACAGAGCTTCTCTTAGACCCCTCTGCTCTGTGTGATTGCTCGGAGCATGTGGGTGCATGCTGACACTTTTTCTCTTATGTAGATTTTGGCTTGAGTAAGGAGGCTATAGACCACGAGAAGAAAGCCTATTCCTTCTGTGGGACAGTGGAGTATATGGCACCAGAAGTTGTGAATCGCCAGGGCCACTCCCACAGCGCTGACTGGTGGTCCTACGGGGTGTTAATGGTACGTACCCAGCTAGAGTGTTTGGAGATCCGGCTTAGCAGCTGCTCCCATGGTAGCTCTGAAGCACCCTTACATGATTCTGCACGTCTAGCAGATGCGCTGGCCTGGGGATGGATGTTCTCCAAGCTCCCTGAAAGGGCTCTGTCACAGGCTGTCCCGGCATCCAGCCAGGAATGCGTGCTTCTCGGGGAGGCAGAGCTCCTGAGGCCGTTGTCCCAGTGAGAGCTGGGGTGTTCAGCCTGGGGTGCGCAGCGGGGCTGCATGGAGGTGTCCGTGTTGGCCCCAGCGCTAGGACATCCGTGTCTGCGCAGATCTGGTGCCACCGTCTGGCAGTTGCTGAATCTGAGGGCTCCTATGGGGGTGGGCGCTGGTTTGAACGTGTTCCCGCTGCAAACCTTATGAACCAAGCTCCTGAGAAAACATGATATCCACGATCTTTTTTAGAGCGAGGCTTTTGATGGCTCGCAAGCTTTTCGCTGGCTTTGGCAAGCTCCCAGGTGAAGGCACAGTGCAACCCTCAGACTCGCTCAGATGTGTGACCTCCCCTTCTTCTCTTTCCCTCCCAGTTTGAAATGCTGACCGGCTTGCTGCCCTTCCAGGGGAAGGATCGTAAGGAGACGATGACCCTCATCCTCAAGTAAGAGGATTTTCTCTTTCGTGTATATATAGGAGGTGACCTTCTGCTCTTTCCCCGAGCATGTTGCAATTTGGGGGTTCTCACAACTTAATGGCATGATTTGGCAAGCGGTTTTGTATCAACAGTTAGTTTGAAGGGTGCAGGGTAAATGCCAAACAGATGATTGTACTTTCGGGGGTGGAGGTGCTGCAGTTGGCTTGTGGGTTGACTTCTTTAAACCTGCAACCGATTGCACAACTTCCTCTCCAGAGCAAAGCTGGGCATGCCGCAGTTCCTGAGCTCTGAAGCACAGAGCCTCCTGCGAGCCCTTTTCAAAAGGAATCCGGCCAACCGATTAGGTAAGACATTTTTTGGTTTCTGAATACACCTGATGCTGTATCGGGGCCTCTCACATCCTCATGGGTCAGCAGCATGTTCATGCTTGCGCTCGGTTAATGGGCCCATTTAATTACAGCCAGGTTCCCCGTAATACCTGGCTGTGTTGCATACATGGTAGCCTTTGCTTTGTCGGTGGTTTAATGCAACGCACTTCACGGGTGCGTCTTTCAGGTTCCGGACCAGATGGGGCAGAGGAGATCAAGCGCCATCCTTTCTACTCTACCATTGACTGGAATGTGAGTATCAGAAATATAAAAGCAAACTTCTGTACCACTCAGCACCAGTAATGCAGTTCTGCTGGCTGTAGTAATAGCGCGGTCACGATGCTTGCAGACTGACCAGCTATGGGAGAGCTACCAGGCCCTGTTCCATCTGTCTCAATAATCCTTCCCAAAACTAAAATTCTGTTTGTCATAATTGTTTCATACCTGCATTGCCTATGATCTCACCTTGGTCTGAATTTGCTCATCTCCCGCCAGTAAGGTGCAGGTTTTAGTTGGGGTTTGGCACAACACGAACTGTCTTGCACAAAGCAGGAAGGACTTGGGGAAACATTTCTGGCAAGGAAATACCTTGTTTTGTACAGAGAAGCAGGGCGATAACTGAACCAGCATTTCCCAATTGCTTCTGGCCAACTCCCTACTTTACCACATAATTTTATTTCTTCCCAGTTTTCCCTTACTGGATGAGGGATTTTGAAGATCAGCCTTTCAGTGCTTTTGAGGCACCCAGCAAGCTGCTAGACTGATCCTCCAGCAATGCTAGTAAAGCTTATTTCAATTTTTTGCTTCAAGAAGCAATTTAAAAAAGCTGCTTGTGGGAGTGCTGGGATACGAATGTCCTCCTAGGGCATCTCCTCCGGCTGTCCCTGGGGAGATATGTGTCAGGGGAGCCCTAATGGGGGTTAGGAGGAGGTGGAAGAGCCTGGCAAGGTAAATACTTTATGGGTGATGCTTTTGGAGTGGGGCCAGGTTACATATAGAACGCTTTTTTCCCTTAATTTAATACAAGGTATTTCTCTACAAACTAACTCAAAAGCACCCCACTGGCCAAGAAGTCTTCCCTCAGACTGCTGAGCTGTAGGTAAATGCAAAGCCACAGAGCTGTTTCTAGTTTCACTACATTTCTTCTTGGCCGCTCGTTCCTAGCCCGCCTTTGCACCCTTCTGAGCATGTACAAGAGGGTTGACCCGTCGGAGCACTTTCGAGCTGTCTTTGTTTTGCAGAAGCTGTACCGCAGGGAAATCAAACCGCCCTTCAAGCCTGCCGTAGGCCAACCAGATGACACCTTTTATTTTGACACAGAATTTACATCGCGTACACCAAAAGGTTTGTACGAATTCACGCAAAGCCAAAGTTTCCTGTCTGAAATGATACTGTATGGCTTCATGCTGGTTTGCCTCCTGCTAGCGCTGCCAGCTCCAGATGGTTGCAGCACTGAGGAGGTGGCCCAGCCATAGATACATGGTGCTGCGTGGTGGGGATTTTGTCTTGAATAAACTAAAGAGGAGCCGTAGCTCCTGGGGAGCAAGGGGAAGGCTGCTGCTTCTCTGGGGCTCGCCCTCTTCAAGATGTCTCTCAACTCCTGTTGCAGATTCCCCAGGCATCCCCCCTAGTGCAGGGGCCCATCAGCTCTTCCGAGGCTTCAGTTTTGTGGCGACCGGATTGATGGAGGATGGCAAGGTGAAACCTGCCCAGTCACCTCTACATTCGGTTGTACAGGTAAAAAGTGGGGACAGAGGAAGAACTGTTTGAAGCTGCAGTAATACTCTGGAGCAGGTCTGTGGGACCTCCGTGCCATCTGGAGCAGAGCTCACGGGAAGCCTGAGGCAGCGCCGTTCTGTTTTGAATTCTTGCATCCTGTTGTTCTTTCATTTCTATTGACTGTCACGTGCAAAGGTCATCAGGGCAATGCGAGTCTGTTTACTTTCCTCTCCCCAGGTGGACCCGTGCTAGCGGGAGGTCTCTGTAAATGCCCATGGGTTAAAAGGTGCCACCCAAATGCACCATGGCTCGACGCAGAGAGTGTTAGCCCACTGACCTATATCTGCCTTGTTCTCTTCTCCTCCCTCTCCCCAGCCGGGAGGAGAAGCTGTGGGATGTAGCAGACAGCAGTCTGTCAGCTCGCGCTGCGTTGCAGTTAACTCATTGCATTGCACAAACCCTGCCCCGAACCCTCCCAGCTCACCGACTCTCCGCTCTCCTCTTGCAGCAGCTGCACGGCAAGAATGTCCAGTTCACCGACGGCTACGTGGTGAAGGAGGCGATCGGCGTCGGCTCCTACTCAGTCTGTAAACGCTGCATTCATAAAGCAACCAACATGGAATACGCAGTCAAGGTCTGAGATTTACCATCTGAACTGAACTCCCCTGTTAGATTTCTGTGTGTCCCCATGATGACCAAAATAACATCCAGGAATGAAATTGCTTTCTTTGCTTGCAAAGGGCCTAAATGGACACATTCTGTGCTGCTGCACAAGCCGCCTTATCTCGGAAGAGTGGGGAAGCAGCGTTCCCCTCTGTCACGGGGAGGAGAGTATCTTATCTTTCTTTGCAGAGTTTGCTCTGGCTATGTCAGCTCTTAACAAATAAGCCAGACATCAAACTTTGGGGTTTGGGGATACAGAACCAAAGAAGCAACTAGGGGATTTCTAGAGCTTATTGCTAAAAGAGGGCAGGGAGCAGCTGTGGTGCAGGATCTCTGCAGGGCTCCAAACACTCAGCTTGTTTGCTTCGTCCCGGACCCTTTCCCACCCCGTTGTGGTTAATGCTTATCCATACTCTTGCAGGTTATTGACAAGAGCAAGCGAGACCCTTCCGAGGAAATAGAAATCCTCCTGCGATATGGGCAGCATCCAAACATCATCACTTTGAAAGATGTGAGTGTAACTTGAATGGCTTCTCCTGTATTTTGGTGTAGGAAGCGCAGACTGGTCTCTGGGGGGCACAATGCAGCTCCAGCACGGGCAACCCCATGGCCCTGCTCAGTGCATCACTCCAGGGTGGGGAGGCATCCCCAGACCCATCTCTCCGTTGCTTTCTGTCTGCTTCTTGGTGGTGGAAGTACAAAAGGGAAGCTCTGGCAGCACTTTTTGGTTAACCCCTCCATATTTGCTTTGGTAGGTGTATGATGATGGCAAGTACGTGTACCTGGTGACTGAGCTGATGAGGGGAGGGGAGCTGCTGGATAAAATCCTCAGACAGAAATTTTTCTCGGAGAGAGAAGCCAGTTCGGTCCTGCACACAATCTGTAAAACGGTGGAGTATCTGCATTCCCAAGGGGTGAGTATGGTTACATCTGTCTTCCTGGGAAGCTCTCTGGCATTGCACTACACTCCCTCTCCTCCGGGGAGTAACTGTGCCTGTCAGGACTATTATTTTTTGCTCGTGTTGCTGTCTTGGCAAGCTGGATGTGGGGCCAGAGCAGGGGTTGAGGGCAGCTGCAGGCCTTTGTCTTCCAGGGGTATGGGAATGGCACTTTCTTTGCTCCACAGGTGGTTCACAGGGACTTGAAACCCAGCAATATCCTCTACGTGGATGAGTCAGGAAACCCCGAAAGCATTCGCATTTGTGACTTTGGCTTTGCCAAGCAGCTGAGGGCTGAGAACGGCCTTCTCATGACTCCCTGCTATACGGCAAACTTTGTGGCACCCGAGGTAAGCACCTTACTGACCTGAAACCCTTTGGTCGTTCTCACGTCCCTCCCCAAGCCCATGCTCTCACTTGGCACAGGTCTGCCCCGGTCCTAACTCCAGCCTGCTCTGCCTACTCTGTCCTGGAAGAGGTAATTACAGAAATAGCACTTGTAGTAATGAACAAACAGGGGATCTCAAGTGCAGTCCTCCAACTTGTACTGTCCTTATGAGGGGGTCTGCTTAGGGTACTGAGACTCTAAAATCCCAGTGATTTTTCTAGGCTGCTTCCCTTCCTGATTCACGGACCTGTTAAAAGAGGTGGGATGATTTTCCACTCAGTTATCTTGGTGCGAAAGAAAGCAAAAAAGAGCAGGCACGCAGTGGAGCATGCGTGCAGCATCACCGTACTGGAACGTGGCTTCTTTCTCACTTGTTGTTTTGATGTGCCTGGGGGGTTCCTCTGTTCTGCGAAACCAAAACCTGATTTGAATCCTGATCTTTAGTCCAAGACTTTGCCATTCAGTAGGGCTCTAGGAGCTTCACATACAGACTGCACACAGGGGTCAAGCCGCTCTTCACAAGCTGGAGTGAGCTCAACAACAAGAACCAAACACACCTTTTTTTTTTTTTTTTTTTTTTCTTCCCCCTTTGCTTACTCTGTTCAGGTACTGAAACGCCAAGGTTACGATGAGGGCTGTGACATCTGGAGCCTGGGAGTTCTCCTGTACACCATGCTCGCAGGGTAAGCGCCTCTGTCTCTCTGGAAGGCGACAGCTTGGGGCTGTGACCACCTTGCTCTCGGACGTGCTCCACGGTGGCAGTTGGAGCTCTCCTCACCGGTCGCTGCTACCTGGAGGTGCTCCGTGGCTGGGTTACAGGACAGTAAATCAAGCGCTGTCTCTTCTCTCCCCAGCTGCACTCCGTTTGCAAATGGTCCCAGCGACACTCCAGAAGAGATCCTGATCCGGATAGGCGGCGGGAAGTTCTCCATCAGTGGAGGCAATTGGGACACTATTTCTGACATGGCCAAGGTGTGGTTCAATAGTCATCTGCGTTACACTGAAGGGTTGAGGTCAAGCTCGGCCAGTTGCTGTGAGGCAACTTTAAAGGAGGTTGGGGAAGGAGGGCAGAAGAAAGAGGAGAAAACCAGCAGCGTAGCTTCTACTCCGTGCACGTCTCCCCCACAGCAGCCCAGCAGCATGCCTCTCCCTGCTCTGTTTTAGCTCTGGCTGTAAACATTGGCGTTCAACACCAACCTCGTGCTTGACCCATGCGGGGTTTGCTGCTGTGTTATAACCAGGCCTGCCGAAAATACACTTTATACAAAAGGAGATTGATGTCTGGGGACTTTAAACTTGGCCTCTGAATTTGAATCCTAATTTGGGGGAGGACAGGTCATATTTTTGCATTTAAAATATGAAATCTTCTAAAGTTTAACTTTCCAAACGATGCCCTTAGGATCTGGTATCAAAGATGCTTCACGTAGATCCTCACCAGCGCCTAACAGCCAAACAGGTCCTGCAGCATCCATGGATAACCCAGAAGGACAGCTTACCCCAGAGCCAGTTGAATCACCAGGATGTTCAGCTTGTGAAGGTACAAAGGCTGGGCTGGGCCTTCAGCAGGTTCCTCATGTACCTTGGGCTCTTTGGAAAGCAGCAGTCCAGGGGGGTGATGGTGGTGTGGGCAAAGCAGGATGGAAGGTTAGAGAGGAGGGGGCTGGGGGAGGCAATACAAGGCAAGCTGGGTTTTTAGCAGGGAAGCCTGTGTGTCAGTATGAGAGGGAGATTTAAAGAAAAAAAGAAAATGCTTCTGGCTTTGTTGGTGGGTCTGGCTACTCTGGTCCCTCACCTTGTAAAGCTGTGAATTTGAAATACCTCTTTACATCTAAATGACTTCTCGTGCCTTCTCTCCAAGGGGGCGATGGCTGCCACGTACTCTGCACTGAACAGCTCCAAGCCAAGCCCCCAGCTGAAGCCCATCGAATTCTCCATTCTGGCACAGAGGCGGGTGAAGAAACTTCCTTCCACCACGCTGTGAAGCGGGGGCGGTCTGCAGCCGCACGGCGCCGCATGATCACACCAGACTTTGCCCTCCTACTGGAGGTGGGGGCAGGAGATTAGGCGGTCAATGCCTGCACAGGAGCTCCCTTGAGGACTTCTTCTCAAAAGGCTGAGTGCCTTTCTGTTTCTGAAAGACTGGCTCCTCCTTGTGTGGACTGATCTTTGCTGAGAGAACTTCACTGTAAAACTTTTTTGAAGTGTAAATTGTCAGGTTTTAAAGTCATCCATCTATGTATATGAGAACTAGAATGTATTACTAATGTCAAGTGGCACTAAAAAGCAGCTCTGGTTCACCCTTTCCTGTGTAGGGCCAGATATTTGTTGTAGCTACATCGTTTGTTAGAATCGATCCTCTCTGACGCCACTGCAGCTGGAAGACTGTGTGATGTTTGGGGGTTAGGCTTTGGGGTTTTTCCTCCCTTGAACCTTTGGATGCCCTTCCCAAAGTCAACCCTGCAGACTCCCAGCCAGCAGCACTTGTGTTTGTAAAGGACCTCCCTCCCCTTCACTTTCTGTGCGTGTGTGTTCAGAGTGTAAGGTCAATTTGTCAGACCCCGTTTCTTCCTCTCTCCTGCCCTCTTCCAGCCCAGGCAGCAGTTCTCTGAACAAAATAAACCACGGGTTTTCCAAACACCCCCTTAGACACTCAGCTGTCCCAAATACCTGCTAGGTTTGGCTCTTGCCTTCCCTCCACCCTCCCACCTTCATGGTCTCCGCATCACTGGGGACCCTGTCACCCGTGCAGGAGAAGACAATAATGGAACCTTCTCCTCGGCCAAGCTGAGGCTTTGGGCTGGCTCTGGCTGCTGCTTTCAACATTTTTGGTTTTCCTTTCCTTCAGCAGGAACCTACAAAACAAACCATCCTTTTTTTTAATTTTTTAAAATTTTTTTTTTTAATTTTTAATTTAACTTTGTCCTACAGCTGGTAGAATAAGCGACCCTGGTCATTTCCCCATGTTGGATGGGGATGATGCTTCTTGTCTGCTTTTTGGGAGATCTGCAAAGCTTTTTCATCTGGCCCCATGATGGGAAAACCAGCAGTGCTGTAGTAGGGCTGCATATTACGGCACCTTCTCTCAGGGCAATACCTCACCTTGCAGTGGGAAGTTAATTAGAACCAGTAACGGAGTAAGGCAGTGATCAACAGGAACGGGGGCAGGCTGCAGAGGGCAACTTCTTTTCAGGGCATTTTAGTGCTAACAGAAACGAACACTCGGAGGCAAACTGTGCTAGAAATAAATTCCCAACCCATTCTGACTTGCAGGGAATTGCTGGAGCTCCCTGGTTCGGTGGTGGCTGTTTCTCGGGAGGAGCGGGAGAGCTACAGGGACTGCAAACGCTCACGTGCTCGAGGATGCGACTGAAGCCAGCAAAGGTTCTCATGTGAATTTCTGCTACTTTTGGTTGATCCTGTAATGAGAGGGGAAACTTTCTTTTCTGCTTTTCCCTTTTGCTTAGTCCCAGTCGGCTCTAAAATGGAGAATTCCGTAAGAAAATTGTCTCTGAGATGTGCAGCGCTCTCCTCCTCTGCCTTCCTCCAGGCAGGTCCTGTTTTACTCCCTGGAGCAGCTGAAACAGTCATGATTTTTTCCTGTATTTATTCCAAGTACTGCCCTAGTGTCTGGTGCCGCTGACAGGAGGCCAGTGCAGACTGGATCTTCTCACTGGTTTTGCCACCGACCCCCAGCAGAACTGGATTTAACGTTTTGCTGATGGCTGGGGAAGGGGACATGCCACCACGCAAAATGCCTGCCTTAAAAATACTTGCTTTCTCCTCTGGCCCGATGTTTGCATCGGTGCCCATGAACCTGCCTTAGGTTTCCTACAGCTGTGCAGTAACTCTCATGCCAGTGAAAAGGTGTGCGAATTTTAGGTAACCAAAACAAATACGATAATTTTAAACAGCTGCTTTCTGAGCTTGGGGTTAGCCCCTTTGGGTGCTGTTGGGATGGAAGCAGACGCTTTGACAGGATTTCGGAATATTTCCTCCATTGGAAAGGGTGGGGTCTGAAATGGTGGATGGGATTGGACGTGTTGGTGGAGATCAGCACTCACTGTGAACCTCTCAACAGTATGGATGGGTCTTAAACCAAACCTTCACCCTGCTCAGATGGTAGCCAGCTTGTTTGTATGAAACTCTGAATGTTTTCAAGTATCGGTCAGGAAAAACATGACACCCTGTGCTTAATCCTCCCTGCGACAGTGCTGGTGTGAGGCTAAGCAGTGACAACTCAAAGATGTGTAAGGCCAAGCAGGTATGGAGCTCTCTGGGCACAGGGAAAGCAGCCCACGGTTGCTGCAGACTCTGGCCATGACCTAGGGCATCCAACCCCGATACCTGGAGTGTCAAACCCCTCTGCCTCGCTGGGGTCTTCAATCAGAGGAACAGTGCGTTCGGTGGCAGCTGTAGCTTCTTGGACCTGCATCACTTTGGAGAACAGAGTGAACCAGAAGGGCTACACCTTGCTTTCTGGGGTGCTTTTAACCAAGTTGTTTCGAGTGATCCTTCCATAAGTAAAAATAAGTCTTGATTTTTAGTTCCAAATCAACCAAGTGCTGTTACTTTTTTAAATTCCAGCCCTCAATAAAAATGGACTTGTTGATCTTCCTGTGTATGAGATCCGTAGGTGTTTGTATCGGGTCGGGTGGGCCCCCTCATTCCCTTTCTGGTTTTGTCCTGACGGTATTAAACCTTTGCCAAAATACAGGTGGGACCAACCGCTGTCATCTTTTTTGCATTATTTCGGGTGAAGGTTGGGCTTGGGTCAAGCTGGGTCTCTAAAGCCTGTTGGGGGGAGCCAGTAGGTGTCTTGGAGAAGCCCAAATGATCTGCTCATGCAAGAGTTTGAGGTCATTCAGCTTTAACGTGGAACAAAGAGGATGTGCAGCTTACTTTTGTCTGGATTTGAAAAGGGACAAAAATGTATTTAACTTCCCTATGTAAGGAAATCTTTCCAAAGAAAACTGCTTGTGTTATTCCACGGTGTTTTGGTGTTTCACGGCAGACTTATCCTTTAGGATTTTGTCCTGTACATCTAGACGAAAGCTCAAGGGAGCAGAAATGCTGGAATCCAGCCTCTAATAGCTGAGTCTACCTGGAATTAACCTGTGTGGAAATAGCGTGTTAATCCATAGACAAGGAGCCTGAAAATAATGTCAAGCAGCTCACTCTATATAATACAGCTTCTGTGTAAGAAAGGTGAAACTTCCCCAGTTCGGGGTGTAAATCAGCAACATTTTCTGTTGTAAACGAGGTTGACACAGCTGAGAGGCTGTTTTGGTTTTTCCCACCATGTAATGTAGCCGTGCCATCATCTTAATGATGTGGTACTGACCTTGGTCAGATCAACTGGAGCATAAATAAATGTATTTTGGCATGATAAATATTCCCATCATGATTATTCAGGCTGTCTTTAAAACCGAAGGCCAGTAACTTTCTCAGCAATCATCTCTATTTTTTCTTAGTGAAACTTCACTGAGCAACCTCTCTGCTTTTTAACTTTCCATCCAACTAAGGCAAACACCCTCTTCGAGTCCCCACCTTCAAGTTAGTTCACGTAATTCCTTTTCCTGCATCTTTTGCCATTTGTAGACAGTGAACTGCGGCCGGTGCCACCACCTCCTCGTGGCAGCCGCTGCCGCCTTCCCGAGAACGCGGAGGCTTCGGAACTACTCGGTGACCGCAAGCGTGTGTGGGGCGGACGCTGCGCTTTCATGTAATATTCAACAATTTAATCCCTCTTTTGCCGCAAAGAGAACATTGAAAATATTTCAAGGTCTTCTTTTGCAAGTACATAGGGGGCTCTGAATAAAACCTTCATTCATGCGATGAAAGCTGGAGGTCCGCTGCCACTCCATTTTCTTGCCTCTGGTTATTAAAACATCAAGCTGTCTTACTACTTAAGCTCAGCTAACTTGCTGCCTTCCTCCTTTTGTGTCAGGCTGGAACACCTGCCATTAATACTAATTCTACTCCGGAGAGAAACTCCCTTTCAGATATGCTTGTCGGAAAATAAATTGACATGTAAAAGGTCTCTTTTGTCGAGAAGTGCATGTAAAGTGCCGGGGTAAGAAGCCGATCGCTTACAAAAGGAGCCACTGACTCTTTAAATGATGTGTGTGGAGGGGGGTATAAATGTTAAATGCGGAGGGTGATGCTGTAAATGGGCTGACGTGCTACGACTGGAGAAGGGTTGCATAGCTGCATCCTCTATTTGGTATTAGACTGGAAGATTTTGGGTGCTTTTCTGTTGAAACCTGGGGCGATAAAACTGCTGCGTTGTCTCGGGGTGAATGGCTGGGCTCCGTAGGGACCCATTGGGGGAAAACTCTTTTTGGGGTTTTTTTTTTTTCTTTTTTTAGAAAAGGTGGTGGTGTTAAGAATTCCTCCCTGCTTTTTAACACGTGCAACAGAAACGACGAGCATTGGCAGCGAGTCCTTTGATTTATTTCTGTAATGAATTCCAGGGCTCTGTTGTTTTTCCTGGGACAAAAGTTTGTGTCGCGTTCAATAAGGAAGCAGCAAAGGAATCTGTATTTATTCTGTCCTACAGGCAGCAGTGCAAGGCAGCAAAAGGTAAATATTTTTTTATTTTTAGTGGAAAGAATTATTTTCTTTGAGTTCCTTATACCCTGTGGAGTCTATGGCACTCTCTCCTTAGAAGAAGTTTTTAAGTAGGTTCTCTAGGCCAGGCTTTGGAACGACGCTGCTTCAAAATCCGCTTCAATCCTGAAAAGATGGATGGGGTCCCACGACTGTGGATGAAGATTTAAGTTTTGTGGTGTGGGCCTGGCCTTCGGCTGCTGCTCGTTGGCTTTCGGGGGCTCCGAGCAGAGAAATCATTCACTTCATAATTGAGATCAAGGTGAAACACGTTCAGGCTTTTAAAGAACGAAAGTGAGAAGTTGGCAATTACAGAAGCTGCCAAGCTGAGCCGGTGTCGCTTCTGCTTTATCAGGCAAGTACGAATTCTTGTGTGCTGCTTCGCTCAAATGCGGTCTTATTTTTAAACAGCAGATGGTGTTAGAAACCTGCCACAGGTGGAGCCTCTCCAGTTTTATGTGAGAGATCAGAAGTAGCAGCAATTTCTCGATTCCCTAGGGGTAGCTTCTTCGCAAGATAAACAGCAAGCTGGCCCTCTGCTTGGCTATTTATTACAGAGGGGAAAACTTTTGAATCGCACATGTTCATATGAAAGCAAGCAATTCTGGTTTGACTTATTCTGGTGATAATAAAAGGAACCTGGTAATGGTCTCCATAATCCTCTGTTAGCAGAAGAAATGAGCTGTGTTTGCTGGCGTGCCTCAAAATCCAGCTCCAATCTGCCATAGCCTATTGGTTTCTTGTCTACGATAATAGCACTTTGCATGCTTAAAGTGTTCTATAAACATTTAATTACTGCAGCGTTTGACTCAAAGCCAGGAATCTCTCGTTCAGCTGCATCTTGCAAGGTTTGTGGAAATGCTACTTAAATGACAGAACTGCAAGAAGGGCTGAGTTCAAACTTCAGGTGAGGAAACCTCCGTTAGTCGGGACCCGCAAGCATCGCCTGCCTCCGCTGCCGCATTGGCAAAGCGAGTTCCTCCATCAGCACCGGAAAGGGTAACGTGGGTTGGGATGCCTGTAGACTCGAGGGTTTGTCAGTACCCCAGGACACGGAGCTGTGTTTAATCATATTAGGGAAACGATATGCTAAATCCTCCTCAGCACAAACTTCTAAGGCAGGCGGGGATTGCACCCATGTCTAGACTAGGGCTGCGTTTGATCCCCGGTCCCTACCGTGTCCTCTGCTGCCGTAAGCAGTAGGAAAATCATTATTTGATAAAAGTCGCTTTTTTCCCCCCGCCCACCAAGCTACTTGTGATTTTAACGTGGCTTCTCCACGCCAACCCCCAGTTCTATTTTTTAAAAGAGATAAATGTGGGCTTCCAGCGGGATTTTCCTGCTGAGCCATTGGTGCAGCCCCCGCCTGCCCTCCTCGGCCTGCTCGGCATCTCAGCCTGCGGGGAAGCCCCCAGAACTCATGGGGTTTGTGATAGCAAGTGCAAGCAGCAACTAAAGGTAAAAAAAAAAGCTCGTACTGGATGAATAATTTCTATCCAACCATCTGCCTCTTTCACCAGCTCCCTTTTCTGCGCAGCGGGTTGTTAAATGCAGGCTGGGTGTGCAGTAATAGGAATCATTTGCTTTCCATGGAATTTCATGTTTTGTGGATGCACGCAAATGATCGCTTCTGGTCAGGGCAGGAAATCCAGCTGAGAGTCCCCTACAAGATGCGTACGAGGCGCCCCTGATCCCACTGGTGTGGGGAGGGGTTATCCCGAACTAGCGAGAAAACCGAGGTCTGCAGCTGCTAACATCTCCAGTCTCCGGTAATTCTGGAGGCGTACTGTGAGCCCCCGTTAATAATTGCACTGTTGGCAATTAAACCCTTTTTAATGAGCCCGATCCCCAATTTCAAGGCCCCAGATCACTCGCTGCCATGCTCACTCTCTGCTCAGCGAGTTGCAAGCACGCGACGAGCAGCGACTCGGGAAGTAAAGCAGGAGCCCCTTTTCCCGCTCGGTTTAAAGAAGGGGTAGGGAGCGCTTCTGATGTTCCATTAAAGCTGGCTTTTCTCCTTGTGGCAGAGCAGATTTAATCAGACCCGCCTCCTAGTTCCAGCTGCTGGGTTTGAACACTCTGATCTGTGCACTGGGTGCACGTCTAATTATGGAGGCAATTCCCATGGATACCAAGAAGAATTGTCTGTACTGGCAAAAATGATCCCAGCTGGGAAAACGGTGAAGGAAAATGTGATGAAATATTCGGGAAGAGACTTCAAAAGTTTCTGGAAATGTTAAGTGAAAAACATTTCTGGTGTTCTTGCACCCCAATGTGCAAATCTTCATGGTTCTAAAACTAAGATACAGGTTGTTTTCATTCTGGTTTGCAAGAGCTAATCCGGAGTCGCTGCTTTTTGTGCTACTGGAGGATTTACCAGCACAGCAAAATTAAATTTGCACGCACCCCCCAGCCGCCCCTTGTTCTCTGCACCCACTCGAGACTGTTTTTTCACCCTTGCTTTTGCGCGCCGCAAGGTTCCCTCGGCTCACCTGTATGGCGGGGGAAGCGCGTTTCCAGCAAATGGCCCACAGTTTGGGTTCCAGAAGGGCAACACCCTGGGCGAGGCAGCTCGCTCTGCCCCGGAGACGCCCGCCGAAGGGCTGGAAATTCTGGTTCCATGCACAACGCCGGGGCTGGTGTATGGGACTTGGCTAAGTTACTCCCCTTCATGCCTCATTCTTCTGAAAGGCGTGCATTTAAATAACTTATTTCTGTATAAATTAATATTTGAAGGGTCTGTTCAAGGCAAAAGAGCGCTCCCTGCTTAAAAAGAGAGGGGGAAATACCCAGTCGTGCACTGCTCAGATGTGCAAAATTAAGCAAATATGATTTAAAATTATGTTGTAGTTTTTCAGCTGCGAGGCTTTAGTTCAAACCACCTGGGGAAAAAACAGATTTATTGTCATCGTTGTTTAACTACACAAGTAAAAAAATCTTTTTGAGTTGGTTTGGGCTTTTTTGCTTTGGGTTTGTTTGGGGGAACATCCTAATCAGCTGCACAATAGTTACAACCTGTCTTTATTTCACGGATTTCTCTCCAGCAGGAGCTCAGGCCCTTTTTGGAATGTTGCTAGCTAATACAAACGCCCAGAATAAGAAAAGCCGTGGTGCTATTAGGTTGGATTTCCATCTCTTTCTCATCCAGGGCACCTGCTCCCCTTTCCCTCCCCCTCCCCTCCCAGTCTTCCCAGCTGTCTGTCTGTCTCATTTATGTCAATTAGAGATTCAATGCTGCCTGATTTAATTGGCCTGACTTTCCCCTCTAATAGAACCCCAAGCGAAGGCAGGGCAGGCAGCTCTCGGCGGGCTGCCCGAGCGGGGAAGGAGTCTCTCGTGCGCTTGGGAGAGCTGGGGTTTGTTTGTGGAGCACAATAACCTGTTTGTTACCATCCGCGATGGAGAGGTTGGTGACCTCCTAATGGGGATGGGACCCGGGCAATGATGTCATTCGAAAGCTTGGGGTATTTCCGAGTGGTTAAGGAATTTGTGCAACCAGTCGCTCGCCCCAGGTTGGGGTTTAGTGTGCTGTAGAGGTCAAGGTTTGCTGCCCGAGCCCGGCGTTTCCTCCTGCCAGGAGGCTGACACCCTGTGCGCCGAGGTCAGCGAAGCAACACAACTTCCACCGACCGCAGCCGCGGAGGGCTCGTCCTTCCTCGTGAGCCCGAGCCACCCCCAGCGGCGCTTAACCATGAGCAGGGCTGACCAAGGCCTGGGTTTCACGGGGTTTACGTGAGGGCCTGACCTGTCCCCGCTTCGGGCAGCAGACCTAGAAGCAAGCCAGCTCAGATGAAATCTTTGCCATCCCTCTGCTCCCCCTCCGACAACTGAATCCCAGGAACCAGATCTGACCTACTTCTTCTCCCTGGCTCCTCGTTTGCGTCTCCCTGACAAATTACACGGCTCTCCTTCAGCTCTCAGCAGAAATGTGCCTTTCCCAAATAGCCGACCCACAGAGGCATCAATATTAAGCAGCAACAGTACCATCTAGTGACTTTGGCTTACAGGGAGCACCGTTTAGGAGGGGAAGAGGAAATCTTTGAGTTAGGGCGGCCAAGCCAGGTCCCAGATTTGCAAAGGAGATCCTGTCTCTGGGTTCATTGGGATTTAGGAAACAAATGGTGTCGATGCTGCAACAGCCTTTCCTTCAGAGAGCCATGCCACGACGTTTCCTTGGGAGACAGTCCCATTTTTTTAGCCTACTGACTCCCTGCTGAACCCAGCCCTGACCCACGCTCCCTCTGCTGGTAACGAACTAATTGATTTAATGTGTTCACAACTTCATGCACACCCACTCGCACACACAACAGCAAATCCTTGCAAATGTACGAGATGAAATTTAGGGCTCTGGTGGTTTCGCAGTCCCAGTAAATGCGCACCCTTTTGCTCCGATGAGCCACTAGTGAAATCCAGAATCAGCTGCGTGAAATAAATAGATACAATTCAATTTACTAAATCAAAAATAGGCCCAAAACTGAGCGTAAAGGGCCCGCTCCATGCCGATCTGAAATTACATCCTCTCCTTCACAGCTGAAGGGAGGAAATCAAATTAGAGCATTTCTTTCTCCATCAAAGGACATTAGTCCTGATACAGGCGTGTTACGCCTCGCCATTGCTTCTCATACGCAGGAGTTATCCCTGTCAGAATTCGGGTTGACCGAGACATCGTTTGGAGGTACCAGGTTAATGACGGGCGACGGCGTGTTCTGCGCTTAAGGTGGCAACTTTTCACAAGTGTTTTGCAACACACGTGTGCGCGTTACCTCCTTCCCAGTGAAAGAGGCTGTTACCACGTGCACAAAACACACCGGCTTGAGGTGAGGGGACACAAAACCCAGCGCCGCAGAACTTCAGTGCTAAAACGCTCTGTCAAGCCTGTTAAATGCCATCGGTACCGGCAGAAGAAATTGCTTTGCTGTCTAATCAAACGTGTCCCCTCTTTGCCGTCAAGAGTACAGCGCTGCCCTAAGTCCACTCAGCCTTGCTCGTGGGCTGATGAGTGCCTGACAATTTTCTGGTTTCAAATTAAACAGAAAACTAAATTAGCAAATTAATTGTTTGCCATGTTTTTTCCTTGGTCCCCATCAGCTGCCTCGGGACCTGCAGCCAATCCAGAGCCCCTCTCCACAGTCCTGAGTAGAAGGTGGAGCCCTGCGCTAGGTCCTGCTATCTACCAACTGTCAGTCATGTTAATTTTAAATTACTTTTGTACAGCGTGGTGTCAAAACGATTAAAGCATGAAAAGAAAAACTGAAGTAGAGGGAGGGAAGGGGGAGGGAGGGACAGAGAATGAATAATTTACCTTGCGTTTACAGCAAGGACACTTGGATTTCTCTAACTCCTCACCTCTGAGAAGCCTGAAACTTTTCGTTCCTCGACTGTAACCTGCTTGGGACTGTGCCTGAGCAGGTGCTCTTGGTCCTCCTACTCTACAGGGAGGCAACAACTGCTCGCAGCACAGAGCCATGATTTTTATCTCCATTTCTTCCCAGGTAAGACTTTTCTCCACTCTGCACCCACCGATCGTCACCATCACCCACCCACCCCCATGTCCAGACCTTTTCTCCCCTTCCCAGCGCACCACTCCCAACTTGGGTTTCCTCCATAACCCGCACGTCCTGCGCTGGATAATTACGTACTCCAAAAATATAGAAATGCATAATCAGATACAGCCTTCAATGTGCAAGAGTTAGAGTTGTAGGGCTGCAGCGTGGCATCCCTGTAGCTCCCTGCATCCAGTCACACAACCAACCCGTGCGCATTCTGAAAATTTGGGGGTTGGGGCACAGACTGGGTTTTTTTTCCTCTCTCTTCTTAACTCCATCCACATCTCCTTTCCCTTTCCAGCTACGGAATGGTATATTCAGTGGTCTTTGAAATAATCTTTCCAAATCTGTTGAGGCCCTAAGAACAGCAAAAAGATTTGTAAGAGGGCAACTCGATATCACCAGAAAATGTAAAACAAGTTGAGCCAATTCTGTTGATATTTAATGTGGCTTCAGCTCATACGTAAGCATCTTCCATTCATTAAAAAAAAGGGTGTAAATATTTTGAATTATTTTGTCCTGAGGGACTACAACTTGCAATGAGGTGCCTTTGACAGATGATCACTAGTAGGGTGACAGAGCTGTTTGGGAAATGAGAGAGGCCAGATACTCGAGTGTAATGGATCCCGCAGGATGTGTGTGGGCTTGAACTGATTTGTCAAATTTGAGCAAAGAAAACAATTCCACTGATGGGTGTTTTCTGAAAAACGAGCATGCTGGCTTGGAAATTTTTGTCCTGTCTTGTGCTGTCTTCTCACCACCTCTCCTCGCCAGCCATGGAGAGGAGACACCTCTATCCTCCACCTGCATTTTACTTCTTTGGCCTTAGGACTAACGCAGCCCTGCCAGATCCCAAACAGGTTGTGCGACAGGTTGAAAAGCATGCTTGAAATTTCCTCCTCCAAAACTACTTGCCTGATTTCTCTGATGTGTTTGCTTTGGCTTGGTGATCTCCACCTCTCTTCATCCTCGTGGCCAAGAGTTCCCGTGACCCGGCAGTGTGGTCTCCAGTGAGAAGGTGGGGAAGGCGAACACGGGGACAGCAGCTCATTGGAAAAAACGATGCCTCCTCTCTCCACTCCCCTGCGTTTCTGCTGCCTGCCCTCGGAGCGTGGAGGCGCCGCGGGGTTACACGGTTTAGGAGCCAAGACAGGACTGCAGCGTTGCACGGGCTTTCACTTCAGCGTGCAGGCATGGGAATGTTTCTGTCATTAATAGCGGGATTCCCCTCACATGACAATGTTTCTTCAGCTGCTGATTCACAAATACATCACTTCACTGACTTTTTTTTTTTTTCCTTCCCATTTGGGAAGCTCCTGTAAACTTCCCTCATCCTCTGCCAGAGGCCTAGCAGGAGGCTTGAAAGATGAAGAGCGGAGGCTCTTGCCGTATATTTCAGTAACATGACTTCAGACGTGCCGTGTGGGAGTACCGGCTATCGAGTACTCCAGTCTGATAACCACAGCTTTCCCTGGTTAACGTGTGCTTCGCGCTGCAACAGCAGCTGTATAAAACTAACACCTTTTTTACTAGATTCTGCTGGTCCGGATTCAGAGTCATCTCTGCTCCCTTGCGTAACTGGAAAAATGAAAACATGATCAGCGGGAACATTAAAAATACAGTGGGATGTTAAAAATACAAGTGTAAATACTGCACTGGATCTGGTAATTATTTAAAATAAAGCACAATTCTCAACCAGATTATCTTTTTTTTTTTTCCCCCCCCCTAACCAAGCAGGACTGCCCTTCTACCTGGGGCTGGGGAGCTAACAAACCAGCAGGAGAGGGATTTGTATCGGATCTATTATCAACAATACTGCTAAATCACTTCCAACTGCAAAATCTTTACGTATCAGTTATGAAACGGTCTCAAATTCTAAATTGCCAGCCAGGTAATTAACATCATTAATCGACCTACCTTTGACTAGAATAATTGATTTATACTTCATCACAGAACCTGAAACTTTTCGAGGGGTATTTGTGCATCTTACGCAGTCATGCCGAGGATCCCTGTGTTGGGCTGCGGGTCCGGGGACACGTTGTCATCACTCACGCAGCTCTCAGGAATCACTGAAAACGCCCCAGTGGTTAATAGTAAAGCAACTGGAGGGGTTTCCATAAAAACAAGAGGACAAACAATAATTTAGACTAGAGCACAGGGAAAGGGCATTTAGGAATAAAGCACGAGCAGCAGGGCAAGCACAGCGGTGACCCAACCTGAGCTGGTAACTCCAGGCAACACAGCCCCTCTCCTCTCCTGAGCGACCACTGCAACGGATGGAGCCCAAAGTCATGGATGGAATGAACACAGGGGACGTTTTGTGGACATTTCTGGACGTTTTATGGACATTTTACAAGGGTGGTCCATAGGCTAAGGGAATTATATCCAGAGATGGAAAGGGGGCTGGTGGTTGATGAGGATGTATTGGATAGCGTAGGACCTGAGCATGATGGAAAAGGCATGGAATAAGGGGTGGAGAATGTGCTGGTTTGGGCTGGGGCAGAGTTAGTTTTCTCCATAGCAGCTATGATGAGGCTGTGGTTTGGATTTGTGCTGGAAACAGCGTTGCTAACCCCGGGATGTGTTTGTTCCTGCTGAGCAGCACTGACACAGAGCCAAGGCCGTTCCTGCCTCTCCCCCCATCCCACCAGCGAGCGGCTGAACGGGCACAAGGAGCTGGGAGGGGGCACAGCCAGGACAGCTGACCCAACTAGCCCCAGGGGTACCCCACACCGTATGATGTCATGCTCAGCACGTAAAGCTGGGGAAAGAAAGAGGAAGGAGGGGACGTTGGGAGCGATGGCGTTTGTCTGCCCAAGTCACTGTTAGGTGTGATGGAGCCCGGCTGTCCTGGGGATGGCTGAGCACCTGCCTGCCCATGGGAAGCAGGGAACAAATTCCTTGTGTTGCTTCGCTTGCGTGCGCGGCTTTTGCTTTCCCTATTAACTCGTCTTTAGCTCAGCCCAGGAGTTTTCTCACTTCTCTTCCAGTTCTCTCCCCATCCCATTGGGGGGGGGCGAGCGAGCAGCTGCGTGCGGCTGAGCTTCCGGCCAGGGTTAAACCCTGACACTCAACTAACAGTTTGTGAAATTGGGGAGCTGGGTTTGGGCTTTTTTTTTTTTCCCCTCTCCAAGACTTGAATTTCCTGCAGTTGGACAAGAATAATTCGAGTTCTTCATTTTAATGTGTTGGGAGTTTTGTAGGCTTTTGATAATCCTCCCATGATAATTTCAACTACCTACCAGGCAATGTAAAGCTTTTCAGTCCAGGCTATTGAATCAGCTCTTTGTTGGTAGACACTTTATCCCCTTGAAGTATCCAGGATGATTTATTCTTACGGGACATGTAGACAAAGTGACATTTTCCTATCTCCTGCTATCTTAATGCAAGATTGCAATTACTCCAAAACAACCAGCATCAGAACGTGGTGCGCTATCGGCTTTCCGGTGGCAGCTGTTTGTTAGCTTTCCCCAGGACCTGCCTTTTTTATTGAGGGGGCAAAAAAAAAGGATCTGGAAACAACCAATTCGCAGCCAAAGTTTTTTGAAGTTGTTGTTTTTAATTTGCCGACTTGCTCTGAAGAAAGCTGCCTGTGTGTAAATTCGCAGATCTGCTGATGAGTAATCAGTGAGCTTTTGTGTTTTAATATTTTGGTGGTAGAAGAGATGGCAGCACAAGACTGACAGAATAAATACATATATTTACAAGACGTTCTGTACTGATTGGAGTACAAAGAGCAAAATAATAAAGAGAGCAACTAACTAAAAGTCAGATATGAAAAGGGAGCTGAGGCCTAAGAGCATGGATCATCTTCAATTGGTGCTGGAGGAGCATCAAGCCAATAGATGGTTCTGTCTTTGTCCTCAAGAGCTCTTTCCCGTATACCCTGAACTACGCAATTTCGAGCTAAACCCAACAAACAAGAGAGAGGCTTCAGAGAGATCAGGAGGCCAAGGACATCCTTCGCCCTCAGTTTACGTTTGGATTTTAGGTTTGTAAATGAAGCCATGTACAGATTTAGGAACAGTGTTAAGGAAATGGAAGCCTATGCCGGGTATCTAGAATCAGGAAATTTCTATGGAAATGCTTCGTCGCTAACAGGATTTACGGGTATCTACTTGCTATAATGGATCCTTCTCTTCCACATAATTTCATTACACGTTGCCTGCTTTTCCTGAGTAGTCCCAGCATCCCCAAAACTCATGGATTCAGCGGAGGGTTTGGGTTTTTTTGCATCGAAGACTCGCGTTGCAACACCAGAGAGGATCAACCACTCCACGTTCAAGGGGTAGTAAACTCCGGGAACCGGCAGAGCTGGAGAGGTGAGCTTGTAAAAGGCATCGAGCTAGAGGAGACAGAGGAAGTAAGGTCTTTAACTGTTAGGCGGAATCGCTAAAGCCCATAGCTAATGAACCACACGGTATTTACTGATGCTGCGTGTCCTTCTCTCTGTATCACGGGCAGTTATCAGCAGACTTGCTTTCCCCTCCTGGTTTTTCCACTTTTTTTTTTGGTTTTTTGTGGCTTGCATGCACTGTGCATTTTTACTCCTGTCTCGTTAAACAACGCGAGTACTGAAGTGTAGACCCCAAGGCCCTCTCAGCTCGCAGGTATCCTTTAGCCGAGTCCGACGGGAATGAGTTTTAGCCCCCTGTTTGGAAGCGAGGGAAGCGGGGCGCATCCGCACCCCGGAGAAGGGGTGACCTGAGCGAGAGCGAGGTGTGAGACCTGGCCCCATTTCCTCGCACCCGAGCAAAAGGGGGGGGCGAGTTTTCTGCCAGCCCCCAGCGCACGGAGCTCGCTGCCGGAGGGGTCCCGGCTGCCGGGGCAGTGTCCCCGCCGTGTCCCCGAGCCCGTCCCGCCCCGGGGGCACAGCGCGTCCCCCCCGCAAGAGGCAGAGCTGCGCGGCCGCCCTTGCCGAGCGCAGCGGCAGGCAGAGGGCAGCAAAGGGAGGGTTTTTACTTTTTTTCTTTCTTTTTTTTTTTTTTTTTTTTTTTTTTTTTTTTTTTTGTTCTCAGCGCTTTGCAGTTGGAGCTTTCCAGCCCGATTGTGCTAAATGCTTATGTACCAGTGTTTCCATTTACAAACCCGGCCTCCCCTCCCCCCCCCGGGCCGCTCTCCCATTAACCCTCCGCCGCTGCCGCCAGCCCTCTCCCCCGGCGGGGACGAGGGGCACCGGGGGGGAAGGCATTGCCTCCCCCATCCCCAGGGGACACGGCGGGGAAAGGGAGCAGTTTTGGAGGGTCGCTGACCCTCGGCCCCCCCCCCCCCCCCCAAACCAGGCTGCTTCTCCCCACGCCCAGGCGGGATGAACGGCTCTTCGTCCCCCGGGTGCCCCGTCGCCCTCTCTCCCGCTCCCCACCCCTCTCTTCAGGGGGTACTGAGGGGCGCTCCCCGGGTTGCGAAGGGGGAAGGGGCGTCCTGCACGGCGGTTACGAGGGAGTTTGTCCCTCACTTCTCTGCGCTCCATCTACACAGGAAGAGGGGGTGTGCGGGGGGATCGGTCTGAGGGGCGGCAGCGGGCCCGGGGGCTGTCGGGGCTGCGTGTGACCGTCCCCGGTGCGGCGGCGGGGAGGGGGCCGTGCCCCCCCGCCCGCTCCCGGCCTGGGACTCTTTCTCTCCCGCCCCCCCTCCCCGCCTCCCCGCTCCTAAGCGGGAGTTTCCAGGAAGCGCTGAGAAGAGCCGCAGCACCGCGCAGCCTCTCGCACAACGCGCTCCTTCCGCCGAAACCGTGGCAGGAACGCCAAGTAGTCCCAACCGCCTCTCCGCCCTCACCCGGCAAAAGGCTCCGTTCCCGCTCATCCCTTAGTGGGACACCGTTACAGAAACGAGGGGAGAAGGGTTCCTCTCCCCCGCCCTCACCCTGCGGCCTTGGCCGGGATAAATCGGGAGGAAGCGGGGGGGGGGGGGGGGGGGGGGGAGGTGAAAAAAACCAAGCGCCGGCTCCGGCGGAGGGGTCCGGAGGCGCGGAGGAGTGAGGAGGCGCGGGGAGCTCTGCGCGAGGGAGGGGGGTGAGCGGGAAAACGCGGCGCGGAGTCAGGAACAGCGCCCCCTCCCCCTCCGGCGGGGGGGGGCCGCGCAGGGGCGGCCGGTGCGGGGGCGGCCTGTGGCCTCCCGGCCCCCTCGGCGGGGCGAGCGGCGAAGTTCGGGGAAAAGTTTCCCCTGGTTTAGGGCGAGGGTCTGGGGGACGGTGCCTCAGCCCACCCCCGCCTCACACGACGCGGTTGTTCTCCTGGCAGGTGAGCGCCCTCGGAGCAGTTTCCACACACGGGCCCCGGGGCTGCCCCTTCCCCATCACCCATGTTCGCGTTGGCTCCCCCCGCCCCTGCTTGAGGGCCGCGTTTCCCGGGCCCCGGGTTTCGGCCGCCGTAGGCCACTCCCCCCTCGCGTGGGTCGCCGGAGCGCATCGCCACGTTTAGGGAAGTTTGCCCCAGGTCGTGGTGTCCCGTCCCCCCGTCGTCCCCCCCCGTCCCCCCCCCAATGACTTCGCACAGTACCCCCCAAATCCCAAAGCTGCCCCTAGACGAGAGCTTCACACCCTCCCGTTAACCCTGCAGGGAGAGCAGGGCAAGAAACTGCGATCTGAGGCCCTAACACACACACACACACACCCCCCCATCCCAGTTACACAGGCTTCATGTCCTCCTATTAACCCTGTGGAGAGAGGACAAAAGCTAAACTATGATCCTGCTCTGCTTCCCCCCATCCCATTCCCAGCGACATGAGCTTCACATCCTCCTGTTAACGCTGAAAGGAGCGGAGAACAAGAGCTGCTGATGATTGTAAGGCCTTGCTCTGCTTCTCCCCACCCCCTCTGCCAGCCCCATCCCCCACTGCAGCTCCCATAGACTTGTATCCCTCCCATTAACGCTGAAAGGGGAGGACAGGAGCTCTGATGGGTTTTTCTCAGGCTTACTCTGTTTTCTCCCCACCACCACCAACCAATACCAGCTCCACAGCCCTGCCTAAGTGCAAAGCGTGCATCTGGCTCTGCTAGCACGTCGACTGAATGCCCCCTTTCCTCTGAGCTCCACAGCCCTGCAAGGAAAAAAAAAAAACAACAACACAAAAAAAGCCCTAAAACCCGATTCCTCTCGTTTTGCTTATTCATTATAAGGGGTTGGTGCTGTGCTTTTTAAAACGTGTGGTCTCTTGTTTTGGAAGCATCTATGCTTTAGGAATGAGGGTTTGTCTTCTATCATCTTGAATATAGCTCTTCATAATAATCTCTTGAAGTGCTCCATTTTTGTCCTTAAAGTTCTATTTTATTACCTCTTCTGGATCAGTGAAGGTCGGTTTTACCCTTTATATCTGAAAATCAGCAGTCACTTTAGAAAAAGGTCGCCTTTTTCTTTACTAATTCATGTTTATGGTAATATTTTATTGGGGGGGGGGGGGATTCCAGACTAGTCCTGATGCATGCTGAAAGAAGTGTGTGCTTCAGCACTGATTAAAGTCATGTATGAGTTAATGAGAAGCTTGCAGAGTATGTGAAGCAAGAGAAAATCTTTAACCAGCTCTGCTGTTCCTGCTACATACCACAAACTTGTAAGCTGTAACCAGAAGGTGGATTGAATATGTGTGAAATGCTGCAGTAGGAGACTCTTGTAATTGCATCACAGGTGGATGCTCACTCAATTAATGTATTATTTTCAAAATACCTTAAAGTTGGGTGGGTTGGGGGGGGTTTAAAGTGCGTTGAGACTTCATATTTCCAAGTATGTTGAAATATGGGATGAAAGATGCTACAAGCCTACAAAGTATTATTTTCTAGGTTGTTTATTTTAAACATTCTCTTATTTTTCTTATACCAACTGCTTCCTGGATCAATAGATTGATAACAGGTAAGAGACTCTCAGGTGCTGGAAGAACGGTAGTGGTGGCATCAACATTCTGGTTGTGGGACTTCTAATTTAAGAAATGTATTGTCATAAGGAATAAGATCAAGGCTGAATCCTGCTTGCATTTAGGTCCAAATATAAAATACACTTTGGAAGGAGTCCCCAGTGAACACTGAAGGTAATTAAGTAAAAATAAAACCTTTCACTTCAGCCCCCCCCCCACCCCTTTTAACATAGACAAGTGAGCGCAACACTGTTTTCATTACACCATTTTCATTATGTGTCCTGATATTTCTTAATTTTGTATTGCATCTTAAATCCTCAAGTGACTTATAATTTCTGTGATTTGGGGGTATTTCTAGACCACACTTTTAAAGAAGTCATCTCGCTGCGTCCCAAAAGGAGCTATTGAGCAGTCATTCTCATAAAAAGGACTGAACTTCTTACAGCTTTGCCTTTCCAAACACCTATTTTTTTCCTGTAATTTTTGTACTTAGTTGTTGAATTCCTTTCTCCTTATATTACGTAAATAATTATTACTACCAGTTGGATTTTTTTCATCTTTTTAAAAGAACAGAGCCTTGTCACTGAGACAAACACTTCATACCGTACTGAGGAGATGACATAAAAAAGCAGTGAAGGAGAGTTGTCTTGTGCTGGGAACGTCAATGCCATTTTTGGAAAATAGTACTATAGGAAATGGAAATGAAAAATACATTTCATGCTGTTGGGAACTTGTAATGAGGCTAAAAGAGGGTTTGATGTCTCAGAAAAGCAATCGTTACAAGGGGAAGAGCGGGCCTTTATCATCCATTTGTAAAAGCTGAATATCCTTTTGGGGATCTGAAATTTGGCTCAAGTCTATTTATGAACATCTGTTGAATGGAATTTTAAAAAGGCACAGATTATAATCTTAGTTTCTGTTGACTAAGATGATAAAATAAAACAAATGTATCTTCAGGTATGTGGTTGGGTTTTTTTTAATAATGGGCTGCATGAATGTTCATTAGTCTATATGACATACCTGGTTGTATATGTGTTTTCTGTACATTTTTCTCTTTAGGCTATAAAATATAGCCCCTTTCTGTAGCTGTTTAATTCCATTTGAATACTTTCCCAGTAAGCTTTCAAGTTTTTATTTTTTTTGTAACAGGAGACTCTTGGATTTTGGCGTCTCTGACATTTTTTGCACAAAGAATACAGCGATGTATTTGAGGGGAAATTTTGAGAGCTGTTGGGTATTCCCAGAACTGTGGCCGTTTGCTCAGATTCACATCCTGCCCACCTGTCTTCTGCTAGGTTTCTGTAAATGCAATCACTTTGTGTCCACTGTCTCCGGATAGTACTACTTCAGCATCTATTTCTTCAGTGTTTGTGACCTCCTGTTATTCAGGGAAGTCTTCACTGTAATTTTCCCTCCCGTTATTTTGCCTCTTTTGCAGCCTGATGTTTTTGCTGTTGTTTTATATTCCAAGCAAGGATCCTGTGAATGCTTCAGCTCAAAATTTAGGTCATCTCCAATGGAAGGAGGAAGACCTAAAAAGTAAAAATAAGATTTCAATGTGCCTTTAAAAGTGACAACTCTTTGGGAGAAAACTTACAAATGCACCTGTATTTTGTGGCTGTGTGGACTGGGGGGAGTGGAGGGTGCCTTTTTTGATTCCAGAATGGAAGCGAAGTATCACCATGTGAGTGTGGTTTCTTTCCCATGTGGCTTGCTGGTCTTTTTCACACCTGCTTTGAGCTTTAATCACTCAAATTATTCACAGACTTGCCCTGGAAAAAGAAGAGAGTGACCTCTTCCCATCTGGACTAGATGGATTTACCATCAATAATTGTAAATGGACCTGGGTGACTTAATAATGGGGTTTACCCCTAAAATTTTTAATTCTCTGATTTCATTGCATTTTAAGAATTCTGCGCATGGTCTTTTCCGAACTGGGGAGTTGAAGTTATACCACAGAGATTTATTTCTTGCAAATTATCACTTAGCGTTGGGCTCCCATCTACAAAGTGCTCATGATTCCCCATGAACTGCTGGGTCATCAAAGAACACGTCGTCTTTCACAGGACCAGGCCCGTAAGTTGCGGTCTTCTTTCTGTAATTATATACAATGCCTTTCATGACAAGGAACCCCAAGACAACTTATGAAATCAAGAGCCACAAAAGTAGTGCAGTGCCTGTTGGGGGTTCTGTATTCACATTGATTACAACTTCTCGGTCCCTCAGCCTGGGGGTATCTAAGGGGACGTAGAGCCAACTGAGTTTCAGTTCATGTGTGTTGCTATAAGCAGCAAGCTGGAATTGATATCTGCTGCTATTGCCAGCAATGCTAGTTTTTCTGTTACTTTAGTGGCTTAATTTAAATTATTAAGAAACTTGTGAGTCTGTTTTGTTGGTTTTCTGCTCTTCTTAGCAGCTATCTGCAGTTTTATATGTATTAAATGTGCTAAGCTTCATCTGGCCTGTATGTATAATAAATACCTTAGTAAACACGATTAAGTCCAGTTTCCTCCATTAACTCAAAAGAGATTTGTTTCTTATCTGAATTGTTCCACCGTTCAGAAAGAGAGGAGCCTTGCATAGCCAGAGTTCGCCTCATAAATCACCTAGACACATTGAACTTGGGGCAGAAGAAGATACAAAATTAGAATAGTTGTGATTTAGACTCAATGAACTTTTGTGGTGTTCTGCTATGGAGATGTGCTTGGCATGAGACAGAGGGAGCCGCCTGTCACCAAATGCATCGTCATGATGAAGGGAGCACCACGAGGGACTTCAGTGGGCTCAGCGATCCCGCAGTGTATTTAGATAGTTGTCCCGTACTTCTTTGATGCTGTCATTTGCATACAGTGCTGCCATTTTCTCTCCATTATGCTTCTTCTGATGCTCAGGTTGCAATGGTATTTTTCACTAGCTGCAGACAGGTTGTTGGGCAGTTTGGTGTCTTCTCGGTGCTCTCTCTCAGTTCAGAGAACAAGGTGTGTTGCTCCCTGACACCCATGCAGTATTCTCTGCAGCTGCATGGAAGGGCCGCTTCAGAAATCCACAGCTCTTCGGCTTCCCAGGTTTTATTGGCTGAGTTTAACCTTTGGTGATTAGTAAACAGACATGTTAAGAAAATCTGTGGTCCAGCCGTTCCTTTTTGCAATTCCTGAGGCAAACTCTGTTCCCTTGCCTGTCTATATTTCAGTATCCCTCCTCTTATTGCAGTTTCTGGCTTTTCTGTTGGAGGGGGAGATGTGTAAAGACGACATCTTTAAGATGGCAATATTGTTGGTATAAACAAAGAAAAATGCTCTTCAGCTTTTGAATGTAGGCACTAGGTGTTTTTGTAACACCAGGTCACTCGTTGCTCCTTCCCCTGCCTCCCGCATTTGGTAGCGTATTCATTGGGATTAATTCTAACAACTTCATAAATTAGTGATGTATTTCACAGGCCTGTCACTGGCTAAAACAAATGCTGCGGGAAAAGAGGAAGCAACTGCTTTTTCTCCTAATTTCTAACAAGCATTTGAAATAGAAACATTTAAAATAGTTACTGTTTTCCAACTATTCCTTCAACTGAATTGCAGTCGTCTGCACCACCTCCCAGGTGTGCCTCCCTTCACCCTGAAGTACATTAAAGTAGTATTTGGTGGCTTCCATGTAACAGTATTGGTCTGTTATCGATAACTTTTTTTATCAAAAGATTAGAAAGACCTTCTTGGTCTTCACCCAGGCTCTGCTATGATGTGCAGATATGTCATAATCTACTTGATAATTTATCAGGCTCTATCACAGAAGATGGAGCTACCAGGCGGCAATCTGTGCAGCCACAATAATTCATATGACTTGGAGTGCAGGTTCTGTACCAAATGATGCTAACGCACAGGCTACATCTCTTCCTAACCCCATAGTAACACTGCGGCTGTTTCTGATTATTAGAACTCTTCTGATTACTTACCAAGCTGCTCTTTGTTTGGTCTTCTGCCTAATTTAAACAATTCATCTTGTCTTTATTCAATGCAAAGTTATTTTCTACTATTAGCTCTTTTATAATGTCTTCATTACTTATTGATTACAACTCTGAAATAGTTGGGAGGTGAGGGGGTTCTTTTTGATTCAGAGAGCGTTCGATGAATATATTTGCTGGCACCTGCAAGCTCCGTCCCTGATCCCCTCCACTCCTTCCATATTTACTTTAAGGACCCTTCAAAACAATCTCAACTCCCCTAGTTACGATGGGTCTTTCCTTCTAATAGATTAGAGCTTCCTGTTGGTGTTTTGTCGTTTCTGAGTAAGGAAAGTCTCTGATATCTTTCAGCTCAGTTGTTGCTTCATCTCCTCTGCTCTCCCAGGGGTCTTGCATGCGCTTTCAGTTCTGCCTTACGTCTTTGATTTTGTGAGGTTCCCTACTATTTACATTTCTTCACATATATCCTCTTCACACCATCTGCTACCTTATGGTTTGCTCATCTCTGAAATTTAGTAACCGTATTTCATGCAACGTTGTTCTACATTATTTTCTTAAAAATTAATTATAAGGTTCTAAAAGAACAAAGCAAATTAGAATTCACCCTTTCTGTGTAGATACCTTAACTGAATGAGGGGAAAACTCAATATAGACTTTCAAATGCCTTGACACAAATGAATTTGTAACCAAAATTTTGTATGTTGTTTATCCAAAAGGTATATTATCAAACCAACTTGGAGAGTTTTATTACTGACAAAAGTTAAGGTTATTATTAAAGAATGCTGCCTTCTCTACAAACTCTTTTTCTTTGGAATTCAGCGATTCTCCTAAGTAGTATTTACTTTCGAGTGAGTGTGTGGCTGTGCCTTGTTAGATAAAAGCTGCAGTACTAAAACTGTTTCACTGAACTTAGCTCCTGACCTACCTTCTAAGGCCATGTCTACAAAGGGATGATGCATCAATCTAGTTTGTTTGATCTAATTACAGCTATTTAACTATATTGAGCACAAGTACACTCACCCCACTTTGTGATGGTGATTTAAGGTATTTTCACTGTTAATCAGGTGCATGGTTCATTCTTGTATTAATTTACCGCTCAAAATATGCTGGGCAGTTATCCCATCGAGTGGTGTTCTGCTACTGAGCTGTATGGGTTTTTTTCACAGTGTGCTGACAGAGAATTCTCAGGAATTTGGGAAATTCTGTGGGTCAGCCTGACAGATTACTATTCCTTTTCTCTTGGCATCCATCGATGTTTGCCTGTGTCACTTCTTTTTCAAAATGCTGCAAGGTTGTGTGAAGAAGAAACTGGGAAACCCATCACAACGCATATTCCTGTGAGGTTGCACAGGTGGAGGGATTTAGTTCTGCGGCTTCACAGAGCTCTTGCTACTTTGATAATGGAAGAAACGCACAAAGAGAAACAGTGGGATGTAATCAACCTGCTACTTCTGTGCAGGGTTTCTCTGGAGCAGTTTACTCAGTGGTGTGCTGTGGTCTGGGTGTAGCCAGCTAGCAGTGACTGATGGCACGGGGTACTGGTGCAGAACTGGGATGCCCAGTAGCTGCAGCCAAACACTGGGATGACAAAATCTGATTCCTAGAAACCTGTGCGTATCTCAGCTGCCGAGGCAAAATACAAAACAAAGACTTTCCTTAGCATGCAGAAGCCCATTGCCATCTGTGGAAGAGCATCATTTCTGATTACTTCCAGCTGAAAACTAGCCAGTTTTGTGTCAGGGATATTATCATGGGATTGTTTTTTTTATGTATGTATCTGGAGAAGGTGCTGATCTTCTGTGTCATAAAGCTTGGCAATGCGTAAGAAATTACCGAGAGTTTTTCCCAGGTACAGTCCGTGAATCAAATAAGGGTTATTGGGGTTCAAGGAATAAACATGGTCTGTCGAGCCAGGAGAGAAAATTTATGAACAGAGAGAACAACTTCTTAATGGTTGTACACGGCCTTGCTCATCAATGCAGGTGATTTACCATTGAATGGATGTAAAATGAATGTAGAATGGTATTATGAAACTTCTTCAGAACAGACTCATTAGAAACTTGACCTTGCCCTGATTTGTACGTCTGTAAGAGGCAGGGAAGATACTGAAAGGTGGGTAGAAGCAAGGAATGGAAAGACACTTTCGATGTTATGGACGTCCAGTGAAAAAGCCTCTGCAAAATAGCCATTTTATGAGGGAAATGTCTGTGCTCTGATTTTATGAATGGAGCAAATAAATCAAAGAAACAGTGTTTGACTTCATTAACAATTACTGTAGGTGATGTTGTGCTACTGTGGGCTGAGGTGTAGCTCAGTGAAGATCTTCAACAAAAGCGTATCAATGTAGTTTGACTTAGCAAAATAAAAGTAATAAACCAAGAAACATTTAATCTGAAATGCCTTGTTAGCTTTAAACTCAGAGTGCACGTGTCTTTGCGTAAGTGATGCACTTCTAATGCTACCTCATCTTTTCTGGAGCTGGAAGTTGCTGGAAGTCCTCCGAGTAACTTACTGAAATGGCAGCCTGAGGCAGTGGCCCAGAATGATGTGCTCTTCATCTAAAAGTCAGCTTTTCTAATTGAAATAGTCCTTTCTCGCCAGTATTTTTCTCCCTGTATTTGCTATAATAATAAATACAGCTGTCATAGACATCAGGAGGTCCTTTGGTCCCGTCCTGACTCTGAGACCAGGGAGAGATGCTTATCTGTACCCCATACAGATGTTTGTGTATCCTATCCTTAAAAAATCTGAAATGCAGGGCATTCTTCAACTTCCCATACTAGTGTTTTCATTGTTTAAATGTCACTTTTGTTACTCTATCGAATCTCACTGAGAATTAAGTCTATTATCTATTCTACTTTCAGTGGACATGAACATTTGATTGCTGACCTTTATTGTAACAAAATGGACTGTTGGTGTTTTGTCCCCTCTCAATTCTCACATGAGTGCTCTCATTTTCCTTTTTTTTTTTTTTTTTTTTTTTTTAAATTAAGCAAGTCCAGTATTTCAGTTTGTTCTTGGGGGTTAGATTTCCTCAGCCTCCCCGCGTTCTTGTTGCTCTCTTTGTGCTCTTTCCAGTTGGTTTATTTCTGGTTTTATTTTTTTATGTGGTACCTGAAAACGGATACAATGCTCCAGCTGAGATTTCACCAACACTGAATGGAGCAAGATAATTGTCATGGGTGTCCTACGTAAAGCAGCCTTATTAAGTATTTCTGTGATGTATTATCTTTATTGTGTTGACTCAAAATTCAGTTTGTGATCCAGTATAACCACTGGCTTCTCCAGTGCAGGACTGCTGCCCAGGCAGTTACTTCCCTCCTTGTGCCTGCTCACATCTTGGTCTTTGGCTACAAAAAAAAAAACTCCCCTGAAAATGTCACACCTGAAAACAAGGGGGAGAAAAAGATCTGAGGAGGCTTTTCAAAAGCACTGTTCTTGTGAACTCCAAACGGGTCAGCCTGCCAGTGGAAGAGGAATTGTGAGATAATTTGAATTTTCAATATGGGATGGAAATTATAATATGGTTTGTCTTATTATTGCTCAGAAAGAATAAATTTCATAAAGGTTCTGATATGAGCAGGAACAGGAATGTTTGCTTGCAAATGGGAAAGAACATGGTTTTAGTACATGAGTCTTAGATTATAATTTTCTTGTTATACTTTGTCACTCTCCTATTAACAAGACGAGCAGAATAATTTGTTAATCTCTCTCTTAAAAAATAATAGACATAGTTTCTAGAGTTGAGGTGAACCAAAGTTAGATCTGAAAAGCATTTGAAGAACAAGAGTTACGGGATTCTGGTTTTGTCCAAACTGTTGATGATATGGAGATACAATGTATGGATGTGAGGTGTCCTCTTGGTCTTTCATGCAGTTATCTGGTCAGAACACTGAAAAAAGAAAAAGGGAAAAAAAAAAATAATACCCCCCCCCAAAAAACCTGAAGATGCTTTTCAGCTCTGTGTCCCTGTCTATTATTGTTTATAGAAACATGGAAAGGCAGCAGATTCAAGGAAGGAGTCTTTTGACAGCATGGAATACCGTGCATTTGAGATCAGGAAAAACATCTCCAGTGGTCAAACAGTTAAGAACAGAAGGTCCCAAGAAGGGCAGCAGTGGGCTGTTTACTAAAGAAAAGTATTGCTAAAGCAGGTATGCTTTATCTGGAGAGATGAAGAGACCTTAGATGGAAAGAAATAGGAGATACATATTCCTGGTGATGTCATTTATGATGGAAAGGAAAAGCCGTTACCAAAAACTAGAAATGTGGTGTGAGCCTTTTCTGGTCTTCTGGGGAGGTGCAATACTCTGGCTTTTGGGAAGCTTTATCCTTAGAAAAGCTTTTTCTTCCAACAGTTCTCTGTGGCACTGGAGGGCCATCACAGTGCGGAGGTAACAGTGTGTGTAGCCTTGCCTACAACAAGGATCACTGCTTCGTTCTCCAAGCGCTGTCTGACACGGAGAATTTGCTGAGCTTGTGCGTACGCCAGGGCCGGGTCAGCCTACATATTCACTGTCTGTATTTCATGCTTCTTTACGCTCTTGTGACCCGGATGAGTTTAACAGGGAACTGAGCAGTGTGTTCAGTTTTCCTGTGTAAGGTTCTTACACTTTTGCCCATCTTAATCCAGTTCCTCGCACTGTGATGGAGTCTTTAATTATAAATCCAATCATACAACTGCCTTCTCAAACTCGCCTCATTCAATGAATGGTTTTTTTCAGATTTCTCTTTTATCCTTGTTATTTGATGTTTGCTTACATATTTTATTTATTGCATATAATTCAAGTGCTGCAGTATATACAGAATTACTAATTGTAATGGATTTTCGTGATGCTTTTCACTACAGTATCTGAATACTTTTTAACCACCGTGCATGTATCTTCGTAATATTGCAAAGAGATTTTCCTCTCATTTACTGATGTAAAATGGGGTAATTAATGGCAAAGCTATCAAAGTTCTCCACCATATCTGCATGTTCCACAGTGACAATAAACAAATTTCCAGCTTGCCCCAGTGAACTAATTGTAAGTGTCCCCTTCGCTAATCATCCACCAGCTTGCAGGTGAGCTTTCAAAGGGGGCTGCTGGTATTGGTCATCCCCTCTGCTTGGACTTTCCTAGCACTGGGCTTGAGGAAGCTCCCTCAGCTGCCTCGTGCCAGGATTTTGCAGGCAATCATATCTCATTTTGTCCATAAGGGCATCAAGCTCCAGCATAAAAACAGTTAGTCCCTTTGAGTCTGCTAGCCCCACAAGAAGGATTTTTAAAAACCTATTTTTTCTAATAATAAGACATGCTATTCTAATTTTCATCCTAAATTTACTCAGGCCTTTACATATATTTGTTGCCAGCGTAACTCTTTAGTTTAAATACCCGTGTTCAAGCCATAATCTATGTATACAACCTAACCCTATCCTATCTCAGCCTTTGCATTGTTGGAGTTAGCCAAAATAAAACTTCAGTGTTTTCTTGTGGTAGATTCCTTGCTCTTATAACCATCTTAGGAAGCCTTTTCTATGACTGTTCTAGTTTTCATGTATCATTCTTGAATATAAACCGTACCCAAAATTCTGCAAGAGAGCTGTTGCCATAACATCTGGATGTGCCTTTACCTGGTCTTTAGATCACATTTGTCATCTTCATTTTTGTGATGTTTAGTCATTTCTGTGACTAAATAATGCTGCTGCATCTTCAGCCTTCTCTATTAACTGTGATGAATTCCCAGTTTACAAGAATTTTGGCTGTTCGTCCCTGTGTGAACAGCCTTGTGCTTTGCATTAATCTTATTACTGCATTCCACTAGTCCATTCCTCAGGATTCCTGTGCTGTTCCAGAACCTCACCCGGTTCTTCACTGAGGATATTCCAGTCTTCTGTACTGATGCTTTTAAATTTTGTCAAAAACTGGCTACATTAACATGCTTCTTTCAATTCCTTATAACTTAAAAGCAATAAATAGCACCAGTTCTGAGACCAGTGCTGGAGGAGCTTTTAAAGCACTCACTCCCTAGCCCAAAAATTCCCATTTCAATGCAAGTCAGCATGGGGGTTTTTAGCTATTTTTTACCCACAAAACTTTTGTTGCGCTAATCTTCATATCTTCCAGTTTAACTTGTATTTTTGCAGATCAAATTATAATAAAAAAGTAATTAATAAACCAGATCAAATGCTTTACTGAATTTTACATGGGTGAGATGAACCATGTTTGCCTTTACCAAGAAAAATCTGCTTTCTTATCAAAGACAGACATCAGATTTGTCTGGCATGATTGCCTTTGTTAAACCTATGTTGCATTTTATCTGCGTATTTTCCTCTACGTCTTTTCCCCTCTCTGGGTGAAAAATAACTTAAGTTTTACATCTTACTGAGGTCAGGCTAATTAGTCTCTAGTTGTCTAGACATAACTTTCCAAGTCTTTGGCTTGATTTTGTTGGTGTTTTTTTTTTCCTTTCTCCTCATAGTAGGATGTCAATTGTAGATTACTTTTGTACCCTTAGAGGTGGTAGAAAAAAAATCACTCATTTGCATCACAACTCATCTGTAGTGCTTCATGTTTTGTTTGGGTTTTGTTTGTTGGTGGGGTTTTTTGTATTTTTAAAGAAGGATGCTATGACGTGGCTATTGATACAGGAAAAAGTCAGGAATTTTGAAGTATTGCAAAGTGCCTTTAAAAAAAAGTATTAATGAGAAGCTTCTTAACTAATGATAGGTGAATCCAGGACTCCATTATCCTGTGTAACTCTTGATACCTACCAGTGGATCGTTACGGCCCTTGGCAACACTGACCATTGACATCCAGAAGTCACATTCCGTGTGCTGCTTCAGCGTTATTTACTGCTCTCGTTCCTGTGTTTAAACAGAAAGTAGAGCATGCTGGCTACTCTGCATATAGGTATAAGGTAGCAGTTAAGAAAATACAGTCTGAGAATAGACAAAATAAGTAAAGCGATAGAAAGGTGGTAGATCTGGAGGGTCAGGATTGCATGGGGCAGACCGCAGTGCTTACAGGAACCCATGCCGCTGGAAAAGCTGGGTCATTACATTTCCTGAAGGTGGGAAAAACAATACTTTGAAGTATTTTGTTTCACAATGTATGGAGTTACGCTCTTTACCAATACATATAATGAACACGAATCTTTCTGAGCCCATTTTGCTCAGCTACCTCATTATAAAGATAGGAATGTAAGCAACAACCCTTGAGTGTTTGGGGTTTGGGGCTTTTGTGGTTGTTGGTTTTGGGTTTTTTTGCCGGGTATGCTCGATATTTTTATAAATACTTGAAAATCGTATCTTTTTTTATGATTCTTCAGTATGTCTGGAGTTCCGTTTTACAGAGAAAGTGAACAGTTCTGACCAATGCCTTTGTTTTACCGAAAGCGCCTGCGATAGTATCAGCCTTTGCAAGAAGTAATATCGCTAAGGTTTGGTTGTAGGCCTCTTTAAAGTCATAGATAACTGTTAGATAAAAATGACCTTGTTTCACAGTTCCAGTACCAAATTCCGAAAGTTCCAGTGAAGCCGGTCTGAATGTGCTTCATTTTTTGTTTCTAATGCAAGTAAATTTCACTGAAGTATGTACTTGGGAAGTTGGGAATCTTACTTTTAGGCCACGTACGTTGGAGCAAGGTTACCGGATGGGGGCCTTAAAAGCAGAAAATCAGTCACATCCCTGCACGCAGACTTCCGTGCGCGTGTAAAGTCCTAAAGCTCCCCATGTGGGATAGATTACAGAATTAAGATTTTGAAATACACATTTATGGATGACTGTTGAAAGGTGGATAAGCAGAAATTTCTCTCTGACCCTTTCATGATCAAACGTTTCAAAGCTGGTCAACACCTTGCTTATGCAGAATATTGCATTTGTTTTGTTTTATTAAATTTTCCTTCAGTTATTTGTGCCTGCCTTTGTACGTCTGAAATGAAGGGACGTTACTAAGTGTTCTCCCCATAGCATGAATATTTAATAGTTTGTGTGCTCTCCCTCTGTAGTGTGTGTGCGCCTATATAATATCAACCAAATCTCTACAAATCAATTTTTTGGCAAGGGATATTTGCAAAGCACATCCTATGATTGAGTCGCGGTGCTGAGCAAACTGAGCTATTGTAGAATTATCACCTCAAAGGCTAGAATGAATTTGCCAAATGGTAGTATTTTACAAATAACCATGGATTCGGCTAACTTCCCCTAGAGATTTTATTTCAGTGTGACCTGAGTTCCCAGTACTGATGGACTGGTGTCCTTCAGAAAGCAGAAAAATCTTTGGCCCTTTTCAAAACGAGATTTTCTTTGTTTTCTCAGCGGTACAGATACTCGTTTTCTTGAGCTAGGAGCTGGTATGAGTATTATGGGTGGATCCTGCAAAGTGCTGAGTACATGGTTAACTTTAAGGGAGTATGTGCTTAAAATCACTGGGACTGCTGATGTTTAAAATTACGCATATACTTAAGTACTCTGATGGCCGGAGGCCAGTGGCTTTTGCATCTTCTAGGACTGAGCCCTAAGGAGACTACCAGTGAAGGGTCGCAGCTGAATTTTCTTTCCCCATTTTAATTCTAAGGTCTGCAGCACAAATTCTGGCAACTCGTTAATTAAAAATACTTAATTTTCAACACGAGGGATGCAATCTGCAGAGGCGATAGGCCTGGTTTCTTTCTGGCTCTCCTGGCATCCCAGCTCCCTCCTCTACAGCATTAGTGCAGGGCTTGCAGTTTTCAGTGCTGCTCCGTTCCTGCTTTATCCTCTTCCATCTTTTCCATCTGCTTCATTCTGTTTGGAAAATGGCAATGTAAATGTGTTTGGTTAACCTTAATCCTGACCAGCATCTGGGCTCCGTTTAAAAAAAAAAAAAAAAAAAACACTACTGCAGGCAAGGTTTCTGTATGTGTTTCCTTGCTTTAGTAAAACAAAGTTGGGGGGGGGGAGAAGTGAACACAAAAATAACCATAACAAAATAATATTTGTTTTAATGAACATGCTCATTAATATGTAGGTTTAAATGTTTTCCCGCATCCATGGGCAAAGCACGGTGCTTGTACTTTCCACCTCACCCCTGTCATGTCAGAGGTAAACCGGAATTTGCACCATTTTAGAAAAGGAAAGAAAGAAGGGGGGGGGGGGGTTGTCTCTAAACCTCTCTTCTGTTAATTACTCGCAAATATGTAAAAGTTAATGCTGCCATAAAAAAAAAAGAGATGAACTGAAGTTCCTGCGTGATGCCTTATGACATTTCCCTATTAAACTTTTACAGGCCTTGTAGAGGTCCCCGACGGCGAGGAGATTTTATGAAACACTCCAGGAGAAAGTCACCAAGACGCAATTTGTGGCGACCCAGCCTCGGTGGCTGCTTGCCGCTCCCTCCGCCCGAGCCATCCCGCCGCCCCTTCCCTGCCCCGGACCGGAGCGAAGCCGCCGATCAGGTCGGTGGAGCCCGGGTGGCTCCGGGCTCGCACCTCGGGCCGGGCCGGCAGCCGCTCCCCGCGGGCTCTGCGGCCCCGGCCCGCCCGGCCCGGGGGGTTTTCCGAGCTGAACCTGTCGGGCACCGGGAGCCTTTGAAAATCCGGCGGTCGCTGCCTGCAGCCCCCGGGGCCGCGCAGACGGCCCCGTAATTGCGCGCCCCGCGGAGCATCCTTGTGCTCAGCCACCGGCTAAACCCGCGGCTCCCGAGCCAGCGCCGATGGCTGGGGTGTGACTCCTCATTACCCAGCGCAGAATAACGCTTTGCAGCCAATTGCGCTGCCCTGGTGGGTGGCTGCGTGTCCCCCCCTTTCCCATTTTTTATGCTTTTTGATTTTTTTTTTTTTTTTCCCCCGACCCGGGAGCCGGCGTCTGCCCTGCGCTCTCAGCTCAGGGCTGCTGAACTTCACTCCCCGAGCAGCCACAGAGGTCGCTTCTGAGCAGCACGAAAAGGTTTCTTTTTATTATTTTTTTTATTATTATCCCCCCCTAAGGCTCTCAGCCCCTCATGGCCGGAGTGGAAAAGCACATTTAAATCCCCAACTCGCGTTTCCCACGTGGAATCTCGCCGAGCTGCGCTCCCTTGCGCGGGGCGAGGGCTCTTCCTCCCCCCCCCCCGCCTCTGCTGCCAACCCAGGCGGTGATGAACATTTTTAATTAAGCGGGATTGTCAGGACACCGCGCTAACTCCCAAACTTGTAGCTCGCGTCAGCAGCAGGCTCTTGCTTTTTGAATCCAGCGCCAAGTGTACAAATAACGAAGGGGATTAAAGTTCCGCTCCACCTTTCGCGGGTGCCTGGGCGTTTGTCAGCCATTTGAGGGTTAACTCAGCCGAGTCTGTAGCGCTTGGCGTTTGAGGCTGTACACATGCAAAGAGCCTGTGTGGTTTTGCTGCGAAGAATTAGCAGTGTGTACCGGCAGGCAAACCCAATTGTTTGGGTGAATATAGAATATATCGGATATGTGTATAAGCATTACATTTAGGGGGGAGAGGGGGCTTTTTTTTTTTTTTTCTTAGTCGTCTTCACCCCATTCAGAGATCATGGTCGTAATGCTCGGTGTTTCAACACTCACTGGGGAGAAAGGGGGAGGGAGGGGAATACCCAAAGTTGCATCTGGTCTTCAGCCCTCCCTGTAATTTCCAAGGGAAGGTGTCTCCTACCTTTAATTATTTAGTTTAAACAGACTTAGAGCACGCCTCATCTTTAAGGCCTTTCCCCTGATGTCTCTAGGAGGCACCCTTCGTCGAGCGAGGAGGTAAAATCTTGGCAAAAAGAGCACCGAAGGATGTGAACCCCCTCGGAAAATTCCACTTCCTGCACAGCAATGCCTGTCCCCGGGTCTCCCACTCATTCCCATGCACGGAACGAGGGATTTCTGCCCCAGGCTACCACGGCAACTTTCTAAATCAACGCCGTGCCCCCGCGAATCCCCGGGCCCGCTGCTCTCGCAGTTAAGCCCAGCTCAGCCCGCTCTCTCTCCCCTCTCCTCTTCCTCCCCTCCATTTTATTTCTCCGCTGGTTTTTCTCTTCAGCAGGCTCCCAACTCTCTCCCTCTGCCGCTGAACTTGCCGGGAACAAAAGGCTCCGTTCCAGATCCAGCCCGCAGTTGCCGTGAGAAACTTCCTCGCCAGCGCTGCCTCCCGCTCCGCTCGCCCTCCCTCGCTCCCTCCCCGCCCGGGTAAAATGGCAGTGCGAGAGCTGCATGAAAAGGGGGAGAAAACCTCCCCGCTCGGCGCCTGCCTCCCGCAGCCCCCCCCCCCCCCACCAAAAAACTTCTCTAAAAATACACTTTGGGGGCAAATTTCACGGCAGTAATATATATATATATATAATTTTTTTTTTTTTTTTTTTTTTTACACTCCACTGAAAAGAGCAGCCGAGGGTGGGAGAAGCGCAGCGGGACAGGCGGGAGCCGGTACCTTCCGCTGTGCAGGCGAACCCGCTCCTGCTTTCACGGCATCGCCACTTCCCAAGTACTTGGAAAGAGAGGAATAGTTTTGCTTCGCTGGGAAAATCCAGGCCCAGAGAGTTGAGGTCTTTTCTCTTTTCGCAGCTTTAAACCCCCACCTTTTTTTTTTTTTTTTCCTTCTTTTTTTCTTTTTAACTCTTAACGAGCGGGGTTTGCAGCCTAACGCGGGTCGCTCTGCCAGCCCACCCGACAGGTCCCAAATCTGGTGGGATTCAGGAAGAAATTAGACGGTTGGCTCCTGATCCAGTGCAGGGGTTTTTAGAAACTCCGGTCCGCGTTTTATTTGATTTTTTTCTTTTTTTCTTTTTTTTTTTTTTTTTTAAGTAGATTTACTCTTCCTTCCCCGACAGCTCAGCACCAGAGCGCTGGGGTCCGAGGGCCGCCGTGGAGCCCGGCGTGCACCCCCACGTGTATAAAATAAATGCGGTTTGCTCTTTTTTTCCCCTGCACTTTAATTCTTGTTTTCTTCCCCGAGCCGCCCCCCCCCCCCTTGCCGCACGTCTTTCCATTCTCTCTGGAATTTATTCAATCCCAGCCTTACTGAGACCTCCTCGATCAGCCCCGAACCCGCACGCATGTACCCCAAAACTCGCTCCCGTTCCACTTGGACCGCGTCGGGGGTGGCTTAGGGGGGAGATGGCGGCGTGGGGCTGGGAACTCGCGTGGGGAGGCGGACCCGGCTGCGCTCCCCTTCCTCTCCGCAAACTCCGCTTCGCCTTTTACTCCTCCTGCTAAAATAATGCATTTCCTCGAGTCGGGCCGAGCCCGCTTCCCTCTCAACACGCACCCAAAGTTTCGCTGCTCCCTGTCAGACGCTAAGGCCCGGCTTTAGCAGGGCGGCTGAGCCAGGGGCTCGCTCCCTTCCCCCGGTAAGCCCTGGTGCTCGCTCCCGGGGAAGCAGGAAAATCCCGTGGGCAATCCTCAAAAATGAAAAAGCTGCCTTCAGCAAACTGAGAGAGTTCCCTCCTGCTGAAACCCTGCTCTGATGGGCAGCGTGGAGCTCCCTGCCATTGTGTCAGCGCTGGGGAGCATTAAACATTATCTTGGCCTTTTTTTTTAATTATTTTTTTTAAGCATCACAACGCCCAGCACACCAGCCACTCGCAGCGAACAACTCGACTAACATTAATCTTGGTGGTTACGAAGCTGCACCGAGAGCGCTTAACCTAGATGTGGCCAAAATACTGGAAGGCCTGAGCAAATCTAAACATATTTACGGGAAATGTAATTTTCTTTCGCAAAACTACTCTCAGAGAAGCTGAGGTACAGTAGCTAACCTTGCCTGACTCCATTCCATATTTTGCAGCGTGCCCCACGAATTATAATAGATGGGTCTCTTGTTCTTGGGTCCAGTCTGCATATCTCAGCATACTGTGCCTTTCAGTAAAATGGAAGAGCATCCTTCTTCACCCAACTATCTTAATCGCCTCTCTGCTCATTTCACTCTAGCTTAGTTGCGCTAGTTGATACTTTATTATAGAAACTCTACCCAATTCCCGAAGCAATAATCCAGGCCGTGTTTGTAGCAAGTTGAAAGGCTGGGGATAATGATAACTTGTGTTTGTGAGCATGAGGGAGCGCGGCTGACTTTAGTCCGGTTTCCATGTCAACGATTCAGTCCATATTTGCCATCACACAGTCGGCAGAGCCCCCCCCCTTTTTTTTCGGGGGGGACACACACACACATTACTCCTGTTTCTAGTACTCTAATCTAGACCAGGTTTCCTAAACCGCCTGAGCGTTGGGTTAAATGGCATGGCCACCTTCATGAAGGAGACTTCCACTCAGGAGGAGCCAGCCTAGTGGTGGTGGCCTGCAGTGCCATGTGAGAGCGGAGCTGGTTCCCCAGCCTATCTGAGCAGCCAGGGGCTGAGCCTGGCGTGGAGGAAAGCGTGCTCAGCACTCAGGGAGATGGGGAAGAGAGGACGGCTGCGTGCTAAGGAGCAGGGATCACTCAGGCTGAGAAAAGTGTGTCGGATGCATTGCAATGAAAAGTCTCCGTCCGGTTCTGCAGAGCTGGAAAGATGGTAGTTACAGCACGGGGTGACGTGACTGGCGGGAGGATTGTCAGCTATTAGGTGGAAACGGTGTCGAGAACTGTACCGTCATCTGCTTCCCAAACCCCAGAGTTGGAATTTCATCGAATGCCTTAGTATTTAGTAAAGTGCCAGGGCCTCATTGATGAGGCATATTCCAAAATCTGCTTCAGCTTTCACAAACATTTGGTGAAGTGAGTGTCTCCTCATTGCGTGGGTGGCTGGGGAATCCAGTCTGCTTTTCACATTACAATCGACACCAGGTTTCATAGTCTGCCATAGCGCTCTTTGAAGAAGATTCCCAAAGACCGATACACACGTAGAGAGGTTGCGAGCATGGCGTCTTTATCTGGATGCGCCTGAGCTGCCACCTAAGCTCCTGAACTGCCGTCGTTAAACTTTTGGTGGTGCTCAGTTGGATGGCAGGGTTTTGCTTCCTGAAGTAGACTGTAGCTTTGGAGCTGGGGAGATGATGGTTGCTTGAGATGGTTCTGGGATTAAATGGCAGAATTCTCTCCAGTTTGGTGGGGTTTTTTTTTTAAGTTTAGTGTAAATGAAACTTCTGAAGAAGAGTATTTTGGTGCTGTGGTGCAGTATAGCCTGCCGTAGGCATTAGTAAAGCCACAGGGCCTCACTTGTGACAGTTGAGCCCGATGTATTGAAGTTTTTTCCCCTCTGCTTCTTTGTTTTTCTAGAACCCAGCCTTTGATCAAATAACAGAGGCTCCTCTGAAGATTGCATGTAGATCGACTTTTTGTTCTAGCATGTTCCATGGTTTTAAAACCCCTGTGAAGAAGAGCATCTCACCGGTTTTGCTGCTCTGTGGTCCCCGCAGATATCAGTAAAGCCACAGGGCCTCCCTTGTGAGATTCGAGCACAGTACTGGGGCTCCAGCCTTCACGAAGGCCTTTGAGTACAACACCGATGGCATCATTTATTACCCTTTTCTTTCTAGTAGTTTATTTACAGCTGTGGAGAAAGACGGACTGACCAGTTTGCTGAGATGGAATCTGCTCCGCGTTGCAGTCAACTGTAAAGACTGTAAAATGGCAACGCTCTTTGTTCGGGAACCTGCAGGGCAGTCTATGGCTCTAGAATACATTCAAAATTTTGCTATTTATTGCCCTGTCCCGCCTCCCCTCCCACTTTCCAGCTTTGGAATAAACCCCTTTGTTCCACCACCTGTGTTCTAGATGATAAATATTTTATATTGTAAGTTTTATAATGAGCGTGAGGGTTGAGCTGACAGCAGTAGACACCAAAATTTTCATTTCATCCATAGCAGGCATACAGCGCCGGCAGTGATTCACTCCTTCTGCGCGTTGCCTCGCCTCGCCTCTCGCTCTGGACTCGGGTTTCCCCGCTGTCACCAGTGTTGTTAAAATGGGATTTCTTGTGGTGTGTCCCGTCGGTTGTTAGACTCAGGCCGAGCCCTGTGCTTTTTTCACCGTACAGCTGGTAATCGGCGTTACTTCTGCCCCATTTTTTGTTTGTTTTGAGATGATGTTCTAAAATGGCAGCCTCAGACCTCAGAAGCATCTTTTGAGTCTCCACCCATTGTTTTGTGATGTCTTCTCTCTCCTTAAAGTTGTATTTACTTAAACCTCACTTTTCCAAATATTTCCGTATTCCAGAGGAGATGCCTGCCAAGATTGAGTACATGGGACCCAGATCTAAACCGTACCATGGCCACCATTTTACCTAGGCAGCCATGTCCTAACTTCTGAGAGCTTGGTTTTTATAATCCGAATAACTCATCTTTTTGCATCTTCCATACCCTGCTGCAGACCCGTACTGGTTGAAGTACAATACGCAACTACAGAACCTGCTGGCATAGCACAGGCCGCATCTGGGACAGAGCTCCAGGTACGTTTCTCTCCTCCTTCTTCCTGCACTGGGAAAGGCCGTGGGGATGGAGGAGGTGGGAATCTGGGTCCAAAACGGTCGCAGAAGAACATGGCCTAATTCTCAGTTCACCTCTTGACAGTTGGGGAGCTTCAGCCACCGCCTTGCCCTTCGCGATTGCCGGAGCATCCTGCCCCGTTGCTCAACGTGTTGTGTCTAGACACGTTCAGGTGGTTTTGGTTCTCCCCATCCAGCCGCCCCGAGGGAGCTCCTGGTTCAGTGCCCACTGCCATCGCTTTGGCAGGAGCAGGAACCGGACTTTCTTGGATGTCCGTGTGTGCAGTTATAGTTCTGGCGTGCCGCCAACGCCTTTTCCAGAGGGACACAACCAGTGGAGAGGAAATGACAACCGCTAAGAGTTTGCTAATTCTAAATGGAATTTCTAGGGACAAAGAAGAGGCGCTTCGTTAACCCGCCGGCCACCTCCCCGCCGAAACCCCAGAGTCGGCGGCCGGCGACACGGCCCTGCACCCTCGCCGCTCTCCTGCAGGACTCCCGCCGGGGGACGTCGCCTCGCTGCCCCGGGAAGCGCCCCGGCAAGGTAAAGGAGCGAGGGCGGGAGGGAGGCCGCCCCCAGAGCCGGGCCAGGCCGCTGCCCGCCGGCGCCCGCGCCGCCAGCTCCCCCGCCGCTCGCTCGGCCTCGCGGCCCCGGGCCGCTGCCCCGCGTCCCGGCCCGGGCTCGGCTCCGCGGATCCGCTGCGGGTTTTGCGTGCGGCAGCCTCCGCCGCGCCGAGCCGCCAGCGGCCGGGGCCGGCCCGCTCCTCCTTTGTGACGGGGGGGAGGCTCCCGTCCGGGCCGCGCTGCGCTCCGCTCCGGGTTTGGCAGGCGGCCGCGGCGCTGGGTAAAATGGCAGTGCTGAGCCTCGTGTCGGAGTGAGCCCCACTCGGCGGACCAGAGTCGGGAGCTGCCGCGCGGCTCGCCCAGCCCGGCCCCGCCGCCGCTCGGCCCGGCTCCGGGGACGGCGCCCGCCCGCCCGCCCGCCGTGTTCCCCCTCCCTCCCTCCCGCCTCTCCCGCACCGGGAGCCCCGTCCCGGGTCCCCCCCTCCTCCTTCCCCCCCACTCCCTCCTCCTCCCCTTTCTCCGCCGGCTGCAACCGAGGAGGTACAGCGGGGCCAGGCCCCGGGAAGCCCAGCCCAGCGGAGCCCTCCCCGCCTCGCCAACCAGGCCGGGGGGGAATGAGCCCCCGCTGCCCTGAAGAGCCCGCCGCCGCCTGAGCGGGGAGCAGCAGAGCAGCGAGGCCTCACGCCGGCCGGCCAGGCAGGGAGCAGCTCGGGGGGACCGGTCCGGGGGGGGGGTGGCTGGGTGGGGAGGGGGGGGATCATGGCTGCTCAGGTCGCCCCCGCCGCCGCCAGCAGCCTGGGCGCCCCGGCTCCATCCGAGCTGAAGAAAGCGGAGGCGAGCAGCGGGATTGTCCCCCGGAGGAGGCGGGGGGTGAGGCGGCGGCGGAGCGCGGCGGCGGCGAGAAGCAGGCGGAGAGCGAGGGCCCCACGGGGAAGGAGCTGCAGGACGGGGCCGAGAGCAACGGAGGGGGCGCAGGGGCCGAGTCCGACCTGAAGAGCTCGAACGGGAACCCGGGCCCCAGGCCCGCCGCTGCCGCCGCCACCCTGAACAATAACCTCCCGGAGCCGCCCGGTGGCGGCGGCAGCAGCGACGGGGTGGGGGCGCCGCAGCAGCAGCAGCCGCCGCAGCAGCCTCCCCCTTCCCACCCGGCCGCCTTGCCCCCGCCAGCCTACGGCTTCGGGCAGCCCTACGGCCGGGGCGCCCAGGCTGCCGCCGCCGCCGCCGCTGCGGCCGCCGCCGCCGCCGCTGCCTTCCACCAACATGGCGGACAACAAAGCCCTGGCATGGCAGCGCTGCAGAGCGGGGCCCCCCCAGCCCTCGCCCTGAGCTCCCCCCGGGGCAGCGCGCAGAGCTCCGCTCCGGCGGCCGCCGGCGCCAAGTCCCCCGCCGCCGCCGCCTTCCAGCAGCAGCGCTTCGGGGTCATGGGGCCCTCGGCCGCCGGCGGCGCAGGAGGAGGGGGCGCCACCCCGCAGCCCACGGCCACCCCCACCCTCAACCAGCTCCTCACCCCCCCGCTCCGCCCGCGGCTACCAGGGGTACCCCGGGGGCGACTATAGCGGCGGGCCGCAGGACGGGGGAGCCGCCGCCAAGGGCCCGGCCGCAGCGGAGATGGTCTCGCAGTACGGCGGGGGCAACAGCCAGGGCTGGGCCGCGGCGTCCGGCGGGGCCCCGAGGAGCCACCGGCCCGGGGTGGGGGGCCGGCGCCTCTCCCGCGGGTTCCCCCCGCCGGGCCGGCGCTGCCGGGGAGCTGCCATTGTCTGTGCCTGCTCGCTCGCTCTAAAATGGCTGCCTCGCCGCCTTCCCTTCCTCCCTCCCCAGCCTTTGTGCGAGGCTCCCGGCGGCGGCCGCCGGCCTTCCTGCGGCCCCGCCCGCTCCGGGGGCCCGGGGGGGGGGGCCGGCCCCGGCGGAGGGCGGCGAGGGGCAAGGCGAGGCCGGGCGCGGGGTGTCGGGGCTGCGGGCGGGCCCGCCCGGGCCAACGCGTGGCCCCGGCAGCGCCGCCGCCATCCGCGCCGCCGCCCCGGCCCCGTCGCCCGGCTCCCCTCGGCGGCCCCGCCGGCCCCCGCCCCGGGGGGCCCGCACCCCTCGGCAGGGACCCGCCAGGTCCGCCCGGGCGGCCGCGGCTCGGCCGGGCCGGTCGGGGCCATCTTTCCCGTCGGGCGGCCCGTCGGGCCGTCGGCCGGGGCCTGTGGCTGGGAGCGCTGGTAAACAGCTCGGCGATGGGAGCAGTAAGTGCAGATCGCTTTGGTTTGGGATTTGAATTATGGAGGTAAAATCCTTCTGTCAAAGCCAGGAGACAGTTGGTCTTAGGTTGACATCCTATCTGTGATCTGATTGGCTCCCCATCTCCTGCTCTTGGCCATTTATAATTGCCTCTGATGTAATGGTACAACAATCCTGATGAGCTCATAAACTTTTACACTCGGCTTTTCTGCCAGCCCCGGACCCACGGCAGCCCTGCCGCTTCGCTCGCCACCTCCTCGTCCCCCTCTCGCCGGAACCGGCCGTGACCTTGAGGCGGTTGGGTGGCAGCCCCGCATCGGCGGGAGCGGAGCCCCAGACAGCCTGCCCTTGTTGCATTGTGCCTGAAACAAAAGAGGAGGCGATGGCATTTTGTTTGTACCTTGGGTTTATTTTGCTTGTGATGTTTTATGCAGCCTGGAATAGAGTCTGTGTTGTCGGAACAGTGGCAGGGCCGCTCTGCACAATGGGCTTGCTGTTTATTTTGGTTATGTGACTTTCCCTTTGGTATAAATGATTTCTTTGATGGATCTGAGGATGCGTTTGTTCCTGGCTAATTTTGGCCCTTTTCAAAACTGGGGCTGTTTGGATTCTTTATTAGACAGAATGTGGGGGTTTCTGGGGTGTGTTACAGCCTTAAGAAGGGAAAAAAAACACCCCAAACAACGAAGCAATCAAACCCAAACTTGCGGCTGAAGCACCAAAAATGGTGAATTATCAATTTACGTTCAATAGGGCTTTAATACAGGACAGGCCTGAGCCTCTAGCTGTATGTCTTGGGGCACGCTTTGACTTACTTTGAGTTAGCGCTGATGTGTCTCCTTCCACCCCTTCCCGCCCCCCGTAAATGAAGGGACATATTGCAGACATTCAGGTGCTGCTCATGGTCAGGCTCAACAGTGTCACAACTCTTTGCTTTTCAGAGGCGTGCAAATAGGAAAAACGAGCCCGAGAGTGGAATTTATTGGTGTATGTGTAGAATTACCTGTTTGCTGGGAATACAGATGCAGAGGAGCAAGCCGTACAGCGTACGCATCAGACATTTTAGGTGCAGGGAAAAGAGGTGCTGGTATCTAATATCTGGGAACCTTGATTAAAACCAGGTTACTTTCTGTGTTCAGACATGCATCCCCAGGGCCTGCCGCGGCCTCGTGCAGGACTGACAGACTTCCCTTTTCGTTCTATGTACTTTGCTCTAACTTCAGGCCCTGGGCTGGAGACATTTGATACGGCGTAGTGTGACATGCAGCCTCCAGAGTTTCCCTTCTTGTTCACCACTTCTCTTGTGTCGATCTGAAAACTGCTTAATTTTTGTTCCTTGATTACCGAAGGCAGCTTCTCCTTCAGCATCTTGAATTACTTAATTGTCCTTTCTGTCAGATTGAAATAGCGCTCTCTTAAGAGAGTGGAACTTATCCCTGCTGTGGTCATCAAACTGTCCAGCGGTACCTGGTAGCGAGTATTCGATTATCCTCAGTAAAGATTTCAGCTCCTCGGGAATATGTTCATGTATACCTGCAATACATTCGGACAAATGTCACGGACGTGAAGGTGTTTACTTGAAGGTACTTTTTATATCCTGAAAAATTTCAATTTAGATAAAACGCATCCTAAAATACGGCGTCGGATTGAACTTTTCAAGCAGGTATTTTACTACAGCACATATCTGACAAAAGCGTACTTCTGTCAGTGTTCTGATAGGAACGTGTAAAAGAAGCTTATTTCGTCTTGGAAAATGAATTTAGCTTGATTCCACCAGCTGCTGATATCTGGTGTATTAATAATACCTGAGTAACTAGTCCCATCCACTGGAATTATTAATGAACAGTTGTTCTGGGAATTAGTTGAACTTTAGGTAGTACAAATAGTGTATATAAAAAGTAAACCAACAACCCCCATCCTGAAAACCAAACATCCCCCCCAATCCTTTTTGTGACAAGGATTATTAGACTCAAACTGACAATTCCTTTTTTTTTTCTTCTGCTGGAAAAAGGAAAGAACAGACTTGTCTAGCATGATGAAAAAGCTTCTGCGTGTCATCTGTGCTGCCCACAAGAAATGGTTGATTAATAATAATACTCCAGTCCTAAATTACAACCTCCTTTTGCTGCGTACTCTGTTAAATTCCCTAGATTGGGAGAATTTAAAGCTTTGTGTCTTCTCTTTGTCTTGTGCAGTGATGAACAGAGTGGGTACTTACCACCTAACTTCTAAGAAACTCTGGGAGAGCAGGAGGAGAATGTAATCCATCTGACCAAAGGCTAGAAAGAGAAGCATCTCTTGGTGCAGGCTTGGAGAAGATGATGTGGGAAGAGCATGGGGTTCCTCCGCTTGGGAATCCTTGGGGTAGTAAACCTGAGGGTTTTGGGTCAGGAAGCAAAACTACGTGGAAAAGAGAAGCGCCTCTAATTCTTGGCACTTTTTAGTATTTATGAATGATGCCACAGTTTTCATCACATTGCTCATCAGGAAAGGCGAAGTAATTTCTGGCGTGAAAGTTGTTTTGATGGAATATTTCCTGACATAAAACGAGAGTACGGTCACTCGGGCAGAGGTAGGCTCCAGTTCGCAGCCCTCACGGACACCTTTGCTTGCTGGCCGGTCCCAGGAAGGCAGTGCTGAGTGGGAGCTCCTGCGAAGGCAGGCGTGCGCCGCGTTCGTCGGGACTGCGATAGAGGACTTCACTTTTTCTTTTTTTCTGACAACCTTTGTAGCTGGGAAATGCAGAGTTAGGATCAAGAGATCAGAATGGCTATTGCACCGTGTGTGGGATGAGAAATCTGTGGTTTTTCTGTGGGAATGACTTGTAAGAAAGCAGGCCAGGGATCCTAGTTTTCAATTTTTCCAGCTCTATCATGTATTTGTTTCCTCCCCCCTTCCCCTAACACGCTGGCTTTCCCAGTGTCTTGGGACTTAAGTGAAACTGCTTAAGGGAAAGGACTTCCCTCCCTTTAACAGACGGCATTTCTCGTGGTGCACGCGATGGGTACAACAAACGGCGTCTCCTAGAGCGGGAAGAAGTCTTTGGATCATGTTAAACATTGCCATGTTGGATAGCCTCCCCATAGGTGCATAGACATCTCTAGGCCTCTATCGCAAGTTCAGTTAAGGCAGTTTAAAAATCGTATGTTAATTAAAAAAAAAAGCTTTCGGGCCTGTTGCCATACAATAGCTATTTTTTGTTGACTTAGATCTCAACTTTAGTAGCAAGTGAGGCATGAGAAATGTTGTTGAAAATATGGTTTTTAAACTAAATTGGCACCAAATGGCTTTGTGCTGCCAATGAGCTGCGATATCTTGGAATCGGAAATTGAGACCTGGCTCCCGTTGGCCTGTGTCGCAGGGTTTTTCCTTGCTTAGCATTGTAATGTTAGGAGCTCTGGAATTGCTCGCCAGGTGTAGTACGCGCTGGATCTTTCCAATAGAAAGGAGAGCGGTACATATTCTTTTTCCAGGGTAGGGTTCGCCTCCAAATGGGTGATTTTAGGCTTTGTCTGGTTTAGAAAAAGCAGGAAGATTGTGTTGGTTTAATTTTGTTGTTAAGTCCTAGTTAATTCCGGTGTGGCCACTGAAGACTTTGCTGGCTTACCTTTCTGAACAGTCTGTGCTAGCCTGAAGTAAACCAGGGGTTGCTTAATTCTCTTAAAATATCTTGTTTTCTGAAATACCACCTCCTTGATGCTCGGTTTTGAGGTGACCGATAATTTCCAAGCAGGTTATGTGTAGGATATGGGACAGTAAACCTCAATTCTGACTCTCACCTGCAACTTTTTTTCCTTGCTCTTATCACCACCAGTTCACTGGGAAACCTGGGGCAAACCACAGGGTTGTTCTGTAGTAGTTTCTTTCCTTGGTGAAATGGGGTTAGCAAGGTTTGCCCGTCTGCCTTTTACAAAGTATAAATGAAATGCTTTGTCAGTCCTTATTTATTATCTGGACTAAGAGAGGGTTTCTACATATGGTGTCTCTTGTAATCATGTAGTTGGTCGCAAGACAGAAATGTGATTGGAATGTTTGACTTTCAGGCCTTTTTTTTCTTTTTCTTTTGGCTAGAATACTTACTGGTTTCCTAAAACTGTCCAGTTTAATTCCTTTTACCTGCTACAACTTCTGTTTCCTGAAGCGACTGCTCAACAAACAGGCAGAACCTCTTCCCTGTTCTTAGATAATGCTAGAAACTGGGGCTGGGGGAAGCATGGGAATCCAATGTTGGGTTATGCAGCTGTGCCGTACTGTTCTCGTAAGCTCGCTATGTTCATAATACTTTTGTGTTTTTCTGTAGTCTTACTTGAGAACACTGGTCAATGAACACTACGTTACAGAAGTGTTACATGAGACCCTGTTAAGGGTCTTACATGAAGACCATATTAAAAAACCCAGCAGCTTTCCTTCAGAGAGAAACTAATGTCTAAAATTAGGCTAAATAGCGCAGCTGTTTGTTTTATGTTACCTCATATGCGACTTTTCCACCATTTTTCTTCCTGCTCTTTTCAAAGGAATGCCACCAACTCGGGAATCCAGTTTTTACTCTATGAATCTGGATCTGTGATCTCAGTAATTAAAATATTAGAGGAGAAAGATGCCTTTTCCAGTTTTCACTCTGTGTATTTGAAATTCTTTGTCTAGTCAGTTTGATTTCTTTTTTTGAATTGCAACTCCCGTGTGATGGATTGCTCTGGGGGAAAGCTCATCAGCATGCCATTGCCCAATTCCTGCCAAGAATGTTTGAAACTCTCAAGTAGCAGCAGCGGCAAAGCAGAAACCGAAGGCAGGCAAGCGTAATTGTGAGGGGGGGAAACGAAAGAGATAAGCTTGTCAGTATTGAACATTGCTGTTACGGCTACTTGCTTTTTCTTCTGGAAGGGTCCTTAAACCATCAGCAAGGATGCAAAATAATATCTCCCCTTTTGTTCTGATGGAAAAAATCAAAGAAACATTTTCCCTGGGAAGTCCTGCAAAAGTTTTTCTGTCACGTGCTGATTTCAAGAAGTTCTGCCTTTAATTTATCCGGAGGTTATGCGTGTGCGGTGGTAAAACTATACTGGATGTCTCTAAGCCAAAGCCATAAATCTCCAGCTAGAAGTGAATGACAGGTGGGATTGGAGGAAAAAAGCAGTTTTCTTTGGCACGCTGGCCCAAAACTGACATGCGTTCTGTCGGGGCCGGGCTGCCCGCCTGTTCCTGGATGACATGAGAGGAGTTGATGCCTTTTTTTGTTTTTCGTTTTAGTGGCTGGAAAAGCAGAGAAGTTGGTCACCTGAAGAGAGACCCTGCGTACTTTCTGCGGGCTCAGGAAGACCATGCTGTTTATAAATCTATTCCAGTCAAATTCCAATCATAAATTTAATGTCATCCCCGCTGTATTGAGTGTGTCCTTGTCATTCTTAAGGCTGAATTTCTGTAGAAAGTAGGTTTCAGGCAGTCTTTTGTTTCACCCTGGTACCTAAAGGAGGAACACCAGGTCTTAAATTCCTACAGTTACTCGTTTAGCAGTGGAAGCAGCTGAGATGCTGATGTGGGGACTTGCCAAGGTGAGGCACTAGGGCTGGGACAGGGCGGAGAGTGGAATATAGGTCTTCTGAGTCTCATCCTGTGCTGTAAGTGTGAGACCATCTTTCCTCCCTAGTATATGATTTTAGATGAATATATTCTTAAGACCCTTTTAATGGAGTTCCGTGCTTCAAGCAGCAGCAGCACCCAGGCCTGCCCTCGGAGGCTCGTAGAACGAAAGAAGCAGGGCTGGAACAGGAGGAGCTGCTTCTCTCAGGACTGAGCGCATGTACATATTTTACCAGTTTCTGCAGTGTCTTAATCAGATGTTAATATATATTAACATACGGCTGAGGGAGGGGTTCCCATTTCTTACTCTTCCTCGGTGCACCTGCACTCCCAGTGTTATAACTCAGCAGTTCAGTTGTGCAACTTGAGTGTTTTTGAGGTTTTTTTGGACGACATCGAGAAGAGCATTTCCAGGTTCGCCATGGTGTTCTTTCTGGAGTATTTCTGGGTTTAAGTGACAGCTCTGTAAGTATTTACACAATGTAGGCATCAGCTTTCTGTAGTGAAGTGTAAAGGATGCTGCATAATGGTAGGTAAACTTAATAAAAGCTACTTTAGAATTTCTCAGCAAATAATTTTTTTGCTTTATATGTTCAGAGTAAAATGATAACTGTAGCTAGAATCTAATTTCTAATCATGGGGAAAAAAAGGGACAGAAGTGGGTAGGAGCAAATAAAGGGGATCAGTTCATTCTGTAAATACGGTGAAGAAACTTCTTTATGGGAGGGTGAGAGTGTGGAGATAGAGAGTGTATGTGTTAATTCCTATGAAATTCCCGTGAAAAATCAGTTTGTGTAAATAACTCTGAAAAAGCTGCTGCTCCATTACAGTTATTGGCATTTCATGCGATAACCAGCATGTCATTTTTTCCTTAAGTTAGCTGTAGTAATTGAAAGTCTTTCAAGGGTAAATTAAATTGCTACTAACTTTTTTTCTCCTTCCCCCTCTTTTTTTCTTCTCCTTCCCCCTCTTTTTTTCTTCTCCTTCCCCCTCTTTTTTTTCCTCCTTCCCCCTCTTTTTTTTCCTCCTTCCCCCTTTTTTTTTCCTCCTTCCCCCTCTTTTTTTTTCCTCCTTCCCCCTCTTTTTTCCTCCTTCCCCCTCTTTTTTTTTCCTCCTTCCCCCTCTTTTTTTTTCCTCCTTCCCCCTCTTTTTTTTTCCTCCTTCCCCCTCTTTTTTTTCCTCCTTCCCCCTCTTTTTTTCCTCCTTCCCCCTCTTTTTTTTTCTCCTTCCCCCTCTTTTTTTTTCCTCCTTCCCCCTCTTTTTTTTTCCTCCTTCCCCCTCTTTTTTTTTCCTCCTTCCCCCTCTTTTTTTTTCCTCCTTCCCCCTCTTTTTTTTTCCTCCTTCCCCCTCTTTTTTTTTCCTCCTTCCCCCTCTTTTTTTTTCCTCCTTCCCCCTCTTTTTTTTTCTCCTTCCCCCTCTTTTTTTTCTCCTTCCCCCTCTTTTTTTTTCCTCCTTCCCCCTCTTTTTTTTTCCTCCTTCCCCCTCTTTTTTTTTCCTCCTTCCCCCTCTTTTTTTTTCCTCCTTCCCCTCTTTTTTTTTTCCTCCTTCCCCCTCTTTTTTTTTCCTCCTTCCCCCTCTTTTTTTTTTGCCTCCTTCCCCTCTTTTTTTTTTGCTCCTTCCCCCTCTTTTTTTTTTCCTCCTTCCCCCTCTTTTTTTTTTGCCTCCTTCCCCCTCTTTTTTTTTTGCCTCCTTCCCCCTCTTTTTTTTTTGCCTCCTTCCCCCTCTTTTTTTTTTGCCTCCTTCCCCCTCTTTTTTTTTTTTTTTTTTTTTAAACTTCAGTAACTTCCTCTTTCTCCTGGATAATGAATATTATGTTCAAACTGTCCCACGAAGCTGTAAATCAGACACAGGGAGTAGTTTTTAGAGAAACTGGGGGGGGGGGGGACCCTGACGCAGCCGGTGTACCCTCTGCGTGGAGCAGACCCCTGCTGCTCACCCCTGCAGTGGGCTTGCCCTGTGTTTCGTGGGCACGTTTGTCCATGTGGTGACCTGGAGGGGACTGAAGAGCACTTTTACGGTTTCGGTGGGATGCGATAGTGACATCCTGTATGTGGCTGGAAGGCGGAGAGTGTTGGGTGCTCACTGCTATCAGACTGTGGCCCAAGGCAGCCGTGACTTTCCATCCTGAGAGATTCTGCGAGTTCGGAGAACTCTGGAATTTCCCCTGGGGAGAATTACTGGGTTAAACAAGTACTTTCCCCCCCCCCCCTTTACTCACTTGTGAAATTTCATTCAGGTTTGACTAAGAGAAACCCTGAAAATTACCATTTCCCTTCTGATGTCAGCACCCTCCTGGCACCCTGCCTGTGAATAACAGAACAGGAATGTTTTAAAGCCGGCACTTGGGCTGCAGCTGCAGCTACACCTCCAGACGCCGTGGTGGGAGACCTGCTCTGCCCCGGCCAGGGCTGAGATGTGGGATACACTCAGACCGCTGCATAACACGGCCAGCTCAAATTGTCGACAGTGGGTTTACACTTCCTTAATGCTTTTAGTGTCCCGAGCGGTGGTTTCAGCAGTGTGAAGCACGAGGCACAGAAGAGGGAGGGTACCCACTCTGAAAAGGGCCATTCTGTTTTGGGTTTGCGGACTGAATTTGATCTTTTTGGTGAGTTGAACGTGCAGTGTAGCCTGCAAAATCTTGCTGTGGATTCATTGCCTGCATTGCCTTTGTAGGTGACTATATTTTTCTCACTGGAACAGAGGTCTGGATCTGAATTCAAAAGGTCATCTAGCCTGCTGTCCTGCTTCAGGGCCAAATCAGCTATACCTGAGAACAGGGCAGGCAGCAATGAACACGATGGAGCCTCAGTCTGTTTCAGTGCTTTGCTACCCTTAGCATTACATTAGGAGAAATACTCCCGACTCAAATCATCTTAATTGAGTATCTGTTGTTGTTCTAGTCTCTCTAAGTGTGGAGAACAGAAGCAAAAGCATACGGTAACCAGCTTCTAAATGCCCATCCCCTATTTCCTTGAGATAAACTTGCTAGTTAAATTGCAAAATGTCTCCCTTTATGCTTCCAGATCACTGTGCTTGCTGGGGATTGTGTTGAAGGGATTGGACTGTCCTGCTTTGCCACCTGAACTTCTTCCAGGGTCCCAGAGCCGACCGGGCTCACTCTGTACTTCTCTGAATGGGAACCTTCCCGTAGGCTTGTTTGAGTTTTGCACTTCATAACAGTCTGATGATGGATTTAAAGTCCAAATAACTGTAGGACTATGCACCCTGTACAAGTTTAGGAGGAGAATCTGGTATTCATTAACTGTATGTAAATAATTAAACCAGTGCCAGACTAGAGGTGGTCTTCCCTCAGACATACTCCTGTGAAATGGTTTGAAGAAAAGTTCTTAACCTCGCTGCAGAAGATACATTGAAACGGTGAAAGTGCTGGAATTAGTTAAAACTTGGTATTTTTTCTTTAAATTAAATATCTCTGACTTCAGAGCTGGCGTTGCTAATCAAGGAAAAGGCTTCCCATTCAAGGCCAGTTTACTGAGCGTGATCACGTGTTCTCAGAAATTGCCTTTTTGTTGTGCTGCGGCTGCACGTGTTGTATCAGTGGTCTAAGGAGTGCTGGAGTCCTGCCCTTCAGGCTGGGGTAGCTGTGTGGGTGGGAGGGTATTTTTTTAATTAAAAACCCCCTTCAAACTCATTTGCTTACTGTTGCGTGGGGGGCTTGCAGTAATTATAGTGCGTTGGATCCTCTGGAAAGGATTCAGGGCATATAACAGATTTAAACGTTTATTTTTTTAAATTGCATGTAGATAATTGGACGGTATTGTGATAGGAAGCATTTAAGTATCAAAGTATCTCCTAGTCTTTCGGTTTATCGTGATACACCAGCGAGGCTAGTGTGAGCAGTTCTCCACCTCTCAGAAGCCTTTCCTCGCCTCCGCACCCTGCGACTGCATGCATGGGAAATCTTCAGAGCGGGTGCTCAAAGCCAGACCTCTCAAAATCAAGGTTAATGCTATAACTACTGGATCATACTTTCTCTCTGGACATGGGGGTTACACCTAGAACAGTTTTCTTTGGTTTTATGAAAATTCATCTTGCTGGAGGTGTCGCTTCTAGCCGCCTCTGGGCAGAATGTGGCTCCCCTGGAACAGGGGATGTTAGTGGGGAAGGGACTTGGAGGTGATGAGTGTGCTAATCCTGGATGAGGGTTCATAATAGAAATGGCATAAAAAGCATCCTTACTCAGCTCATGCTCTGGAGGAGAATCAAAATGCCTGGCTATCTACCATCTACTCTTGGATGTGCAGAAGAGAGGGAGAGACCTATCCCAAATTATCCTACCTGCCTGTACTTTAAAGGTACTTCCGAAGCGCCTTCTCTGGCCTTCCTGTTTGGTTCACAAGGCATGACAGCGTTGCAAAAGCTTGTTTCCACGTTAATTGTGATTGATTGCCTTGCAATCTAGGACAAGATTTCCTTTGAAAAGCTATATGCTGATTTGGTGTTGGGAATTAAAATCAGATGAAGTGATTAGTGTTCTATGAAATATCCCAGAGCAATTGAATGCTCCGCAGCTTTCAACTGTGTTTTGGCCCTTAACCCTTGCCTCCCTTCTCCTTCTCTGGAGCAAGGTGCTAAATCTTGTCCGCGCGCTCAGGCGAATAACTCATTAGGTGTATTGTATCAGGAGATTGTGGTGTAATTTGCTGCCGAGCTTTGGAGTGTGGATTTACTGGCTTTAATGATGAATGCGGAGTGTGTTGGAAGTGCACCGTGTCAAGGCAGCGGTGATACTTGTACTGCATGGTGAACATGTATTGAGGTTAGCTTTAAATCTGGTCACTCTGTAAATGGCAATAAACTGCTCAGTCTCGTCACTGCTGTCAAGGTACAGTCGTGTCTCATCTTCCTTTTCTCATATGAGTTGTCTTACAGTTTCTTGTTATACCTGTTCCTGAAACCAGTGAAGACTTTGCAGCGTTGGCTGCTCCTCCTCCCCCCATGGCATTGGCACAGTTAGGAATTTTTGTATCTTCTCACCAGCTGCCAGCACGCACTCCTTTCAACTTGCTAAGCAACTCTCCACGTTGCTCATTTTGCTTTGAAAGAAAGCTGGATTTTTCTGGGCGTAGAGGGAATAAAAGCCCAAGGACAAAAGTGTGGGGCAGTGGACCTAGGCCTCAAAAATCACTATAACCAAGGGTTGGTGGGCTTCTTTTTTTTTTAAATGACTATTTTTAAATAACAATGACCTTGTGTCACTGTGGGGCTGGGATTCATATTGGGTTTGCCAAGTGTAACGAACCTGAATTACGACAGCATTGGCTTGATGAAGGCTCTAGTAGTGCATCTTCGCTGCTGTCTGGGAGCTGCCTTGGCTGCAGCTCTGAGTTTCTTGCCTACGTAGTTTTTCATCTCCCCCAACCTCCTTTCCTCTTACCAACGCAGGCATGACAGCAGCTCTGCTTTCTGGATGCAAATAGATCATTTGGGTATAAATACTGGAGATTGTTTGTTGCTTGCTATAAAGTTACTGAGTGCATCCTTGGTAAATGCAGATGGTAACTTGTCATTACTGCAATTTTAAATATTTTTGGTTTCATGGAACCAAAGTGGAGTCTTGAAGGCTGAATTTTAAGGCTAAAATAAGAGAAGGCTCAATAAAAATCCATAAAAATAGCACCCAAATTTGTCAGCTGCTGTAATGAGAAGGGAAATAACTTTTCTTCTTCCTATTAGCAAAACAAAGCTCTGTTACCTTGTGTCATGTTGGCTATAAAATACTGCGGTGGGGTCAGGAGGGATGGACAGGCCTTAAAGTCTGCTAAGTTGCTGCCTAATGAGGTGAGGCTGGGGCTGATACAACGCAATACAGAGTGTGCTGCTACCCTGTAACTGAGGTATATTTGAGATACTCTTGAAGTAATTAGCAGATCATGACCCCAGTGCTGCTGGCTGGGATAAGGGTGTGCCTTTGGGCAGTTAGAGCTGGCTGATCCCTATTACCCCATCCCAAAGCAGAGGCGATGTCCACCACTGAACTGTGAGTTCGAATTCAAGGTCTGGGAGGCGAGGGTGATGGAACACGGGAGTTAAGTGCTAACTTAAACTGAGATTGCTTGTCTCTTCCACAGGTTCGTTCCAAAACTCGCATTCCTCGGATTATTTTGATCTTCCTTTATGTTGCATTTTACACATTTTTAAATAAATGCAGTTAATTTTGCAGAAGCGAGGGAGAGCCTGTGTAATGCTGAAACGTGGCTTGGAGAAACTACAGGCCCCAACACGCAGCTCTTATTAAAGCAGGCAGCTGCTCTGGACAAGATGGAGCCCTGCACGCTGAGATGAGGTAGCCTCCGACAGCTGTACCTCTCTCTTACGACGAGTGTGGCTGCGTCCTCCTCCATCTTAGTGTTGTGTGTGGTAGGAGAGGTAGGACCATGGAGACCTGTGGCTTTTTAGACCCCTGACCTGGTCCTGAGATGCTTCTCAGGGATGCCCTTAGCACCTCAGCATGGTAAGAGGTCATGGGAATTTGCCTGTCCAGTTGAGGCTGTTCACCCACCATTTATTCTGGTGTAAAATGAGACAAATTTGCAAAGTGATGAGATATTCAAATACAGATAGAGCTTTCAGACAGACACAAGTGGGTAGAAACCTGCAATGCTGCGTTTTGCGGATGAAGAGCTAGTAAGAAATTGGTTTTAGAAAGCTAGGAGGCTATGCTGGGGGTGCTTTATCAATGCTTGAACGTGTACTGGGATCCATCAGATTTCTCTGCAGAAAGGGCTCTTAATAAATTGATAAAACTAACTTTGTTCTGGAAAGCAAACTCTAGTGAGCCTCTTGCATTGTGTCTTCCTTCAGGCCTAAAGTTTTGGAAAACGTCCACCGTGTTCAGTAGCAAAAGACATCTGCCCCTGAGTTCAGTATTGCTCGTTTGAAAGGAAATGGGGGTTACGGAGAATTAGCTGGACGGCTGAAGTTTGCCACGGGTCGCAGTTGTCTGAATGTATTTGTGGGCCCTCTGGAGCACTTTCAGGTTTTCAGTGGCACTTAGTGCAAATATTTTGCATCTTGCTAGCGATCTGGAACAGCTGCTCTCTTACTGATCGAAATTAGATCACTTAAGTAGTGGTGACACTTAGAATAATTTTGCTCTTCCATCCTAGCCCTTCCTCCTCTTGTTTTTTTTATGGCTTGCTCTTGGCCCGGTCCCATTTCTGTGGTACAACATGAGCTTGCTTGCTCCTTCTAGTGTGTAAGTAGGCCTGGAATGAAAATGCTGTAATGAGACACTTAACTGTCTTTTTGTTGACTTGCCTCCAGTTCATTAGAGCAGATGTAGGAGGTTGGCTAAACTTGAAGCCTGATTTAATATTCAGGAAGTTTCTTTCCATCTTAAAAGGAACACCACCTCATTACAACTATCGCATGTTCCTTGGGATCATCGCCCATGGAACTGAGGTGCAGCTTTACCTCTTGGTATTGCTTAGATTTTGGGAGGAGTCAACAGGGGCACTTAGGAAATCTTGGGGCAAGTTGGCTGAATAATGTGCTTCTAAATTGAGTTGAAGTCTGCAAGTGAGGGGATAGCTAGGTACCCAGTTATTTGGCTAGAATGAAATTATATTTTCATGCTTAAATACAAGTTGAAATTATTGGAGATGTTAGAGATCACACTGCCCGTCTAAATAGCAAATTGCGTAATCTGACTCCTGACTACCTGTGAAATTAGTGAAAATTTCAGTAGTCTCCAGCTGTTGTGAAAGAATCTTAATCCTTTGTTAATTTTGACTGCATTTGATTCGGTAAATGATGTTTGTCGGAGTCTCCTGCCATGTTAAAATAACCGTGTAGGTAGCTGACAGCTCCTGCTTCAGCATCTGACTGATAAAGAAGGTACCAGTTGCCCAGCTGGGTCACCCAGGCTGGGATGGGTTTTGGGACAGGGACAACGCGTGTCGTCCAGCCAGCCGCAGAGAGCGAGAGCGAGCCGTGCCACGGGCAGACCCAGCCTAGGCTTGGGCTCTTCTCTTCCCTGCTGTTCAGAGCCCTTGCAAAGGCATTACGTTACAGTATTTCGAAGCAACGTGGATGTTTAGTCGCATCATCGCCACTGTGCTGGCAGAAGAGAGATGAAGAGAGAGGAAAATGAATCCTCTGGTTGTTGCCTAATTTTCAGGTGTGAGCCTGGTTGTGGGCAAGGTTCGGCCTGGTCCTAACTTTGCATAAAACCAAAGCAGAGTTTTCCCCCTCTCCCAGGTCAGCCAGCCCACCTCAGCATTTACAGCATAAATCTTACCTGAGGTCCTTTTTGTACTACAGCTCTTCACAAGTCCAGAAAAATGCCCTCTTAATGTGAGCATGCATCTGCCTTCGAGTAGATCCTGAAGACTGCGGAAAACCAGTTGTGTGTCGTCTTTAGATATGATAGTGGTTGAAATATTATGTCGGGGGTCCTGAGAGATACCTAAATAAATAATGTGATAAACAGCATGGCCATGTGTCAGAGACAATGACTGACTGAAGAAAGGAACCCAAATCCAGAGCCTCGATAAGCTGGATTTATTGAATTTGTAAAGGAGGTCTTAAAGTCAGGCTGGGAAGATGAGGTCAACAAATGCACTTTGTTTAAAACAGGGGCAGGCTTGGCACTTTTTTAAAAAAAATAGAAAAACCCCAGAACCCTGCTTGTACTTGGGCACGAACACTGTACTCATGTCGGGTTATTTTCAGTGAGGCTTTGAGGTGGGGCTCTCATTTCACTTCCCCACCAGATCACCTTCTTCTGATTGACTTTGTTGAGGAATAAGATGTTGCATAATGGTACATCCTGTAAGCAAAACTCTGGTCAGTTTTAATCAATTTGAAGAGTATTAGTAAGAGTGGTGCTTAGGAAAGTCCTTGGAGATGTGTGGACTGGCCTCTTGCTGAGAAATGTTAATAGGGTAATTACTGAATTGTGTTTAGCCAGGAAGATAGAGTTCACAGGATAGCTGCTTGGAGAAAACTTAGTCATCTTCCTTCTGCTGGTAAAACGTGGTATCCTGGATTTACAGAAAATCTCCCAAAAGGAACTGGTGTAATAAATATGTAATCAAGGAAAGGAGCATCATTCAACAGGGCTGATTTTAAGTTTACAGGAGCTCCAAATAACTCTTGGTTAGAAGCAGGTGAGCGAAGTAATTTAGAAAATGTCCTGTTTTCTTTTTGTGTGTAGCATTAGCTTATTCTGAGATCTGTGTGTTAGCAGAAGATTAGAGGAATAGAAAGTGTCTTTGGTCAAACTCTGACCTATTGGAAAAAGTCAGAAGAAAAACCAGGCTCCCTCTAGTTGCAGAACTGAAACTATTGAGCAGATGTCAGATATCTGAACACTTTGACAACCAATAATTTAATCTGCATTGATCACTGATAATGAGATGATAATGATACATTGCCTCTCACTCACGTATTAAAACCTAAGTTAGATTCTAAGATTTGTGGGGGCGAGATGGGGAGTTTTATTTTCCTGTAGCTTACATAAAAATTGATTTGTCCTGCAAGTTTCCAGGGGACAAGTGTTTGTAACCCTGAAACCAATCCTGTACTGTATTCCAAAAGTCAGGAGCACAGGCTTGCTGTGTTGTCCTGCTTACACTGAGGGACTGAAGGAAGCTGGTGGATTTCTCAAGTGTAAAAAAAAAAGGAGGGGAAAAGACAAAAAGGAAGTGCACATTTCTGTGATGACGTTCTCAGTAAAACATGCTCTTTGTTTAAACTGTCCTGGTGAAACACTTGATACACATCTGTGTAGTGTTTACTGTGGGGTTTTCTATCTCTGTTGTCTTTTGGGGCTATCTTCATTTCCTACAGGAGGATTTTTCTTTTTATCTTAACTTTAATTTCCCCTCAGCCTCTTCCATCTCTCTTTAAAAGCAGACCACCATAGGAAGAGAGGCCACGAAGTACGACCCAGTGCGCTGGCCCTTCAGAAGGGCTATAAAAGGCAGCAAGTTCAGGCTGGGATACTGACCTTAGCACAGCCAGTTATACCTGAAATAGATCAGACGAAAGTGTTCCTCACTGGAAGATGAACCGTGTTTGCTCACGATGGAGGACAGTTGTTAGTTTGTGCTCATTCCTCAGCTTGAACTCTCTAGACTGGCTGCAGAGGAATTAGAGTCACTTGTGCGTGGAGTTTCAGGAGATACGGATGGGCGTAAAAGTGTCTGAAGTGCAAACTTGAGGCTTGAGAGTGACCTGCGGCTGAAAAGTACGGTTTGCTGAACCATCTTGTGTTGCTCCTTGGATGTCGTGGTGTTCCCTTCTCCCCCTTAGTTCAGTCTTCTCAGTGGTGTCATGGCGTTGCCATGGTTGGATGATGTCACAAGGGAGTAACTCTCTGCTTCCATCAGTCTTCCAGTTGGTGTGGGTCGTCGCAGCCTGGCTTTTGCTGGGTCTGCAAGGCTTCGTGCCAACTCGGGGCAATCCCTCCCGTGCGTTTCACGCTTGTTTGTCAGTGCCGTCGACATGAGGTGCAGGTACCGTCACACCAAGTTCTGGTGCCTCAATGCTGCAGGCAGAGTAACTCTGGTAAGCGCCCTCTGAACTTGCAAATACGGCAGAGGTTTAGTTTAGGGAGAGGGCTGAGAAGGTGGGGGCTCAAATCCCTCATCCCTGGAGGCAGTGCGGATGCGGGGTGTTAATGGTGTTGGATGTTGGGACCTCCAAGACCTTACCCAGCTTCGATGTCTCATGGCAGCCTGAGCTCTTGGTTGCTTGAGAGGATGTGGAACATACTGGAAATGGCAAAGGTCAGCGCAGCCTCTCTGCTTTGATTAGGGTTGCTTTTTAGAAACGTTCATGCTCAACTGATAAAGGCTCTTGGCAGCCTCGTGATCCAAGGCAAAACATTTTTTCCCGGGCGATTCTCCATTTGCCATGACTCGTGTGGAGGTCCCACTGCCTGCCTTGGTGTGGTTGGTATTTCTCAACAGGGTGGAAGGCCCTGGAAAACGGGTAGGGAAAGCTGCTGCTGTTGAACCTGCATCTTTTCTGTGAGCCACTGTAGGTGTTACCAGCCTGTTAAGCTGATGCTGCTGTCACTGATTTTCTGCTTCGTACAGCTTGTTGATTTTGATAGAAATGGCAGAGAAAGGTTTTTGGGAGCATGAGTGGTTTTATTTTCTTGCCTGGTTTCAATGATTAATTCCAATAAGACCATGATCCCAGCTGACTAATTCTTAGGGAAAATGATTCCCCTTTCCCAGCATTGTCCATCACTAATACAGTTTTTATAGCCAACACGACAATCTGCTTTGTAACTTTGCTGGCTGCAGAGACTGCTTGCCCTTGCCTTTGGGTAACGAGGGGTTGGAGACACGAGGAAAGAGCGTGCTCTTCTACCAAGACCTAGTTTCTTCACTTCAGTGAGATCCCATCCGGATTCAGCCTCAGGGAGGTGAGCAGCTTGTTCTCTGAGCCCGCAGGACGATGTTACGAAGATGCTGGCGCTGGTCAGCATCTTCTCAGCTTGGTGACTTCCAGGCCTCCGGGGTCTGGTGGTCCCCGTCCTCCGGCCAGCCTGCCGATGGTAGGGGAGCAGCTGCCGCCTCTCGCTGAATTCGCAGGGCCTAGTCGGGCTTGTCTTTGTACCGGCGCTCAGCAGCCAAACAATAGTTTGTGCTCGCGGGGCCATGTGGCGAGTCACGTGCGCGGTGCTGTTTCTGCCGGGGTCCTTGCCCATCTGTTCTCGGCTCTTTCTGGGTTATCAGGCGCAGGTCCAAGTCCTCACAGGCAGCCAGCTCCATGGCCAGAGATTACGAGCACTAACCTTCCTGGCAGGAGTGGTGTGGCTTTGCTTTTATGCAGATTAGCCATGTGCTTCTCACTTCAAGGCGTTCCACAGGAAAAGACGTTTCCTGTGTTTGGTTCTCGGTGGGCGGCTCCGGCGCGTTGTACCGGCCGGGGCTGAGCCTGTACGCGTCGAGCGGGCTTGGGAGAGGGATTACGGCGTGCTGCCCCCCCTTCCCCTTCCACCTCCACTGCTACGTCACCACAACACAACCACACGCGCGCTCATACTGTTGGTGTCATTCATTCAGTGCCAAGATTGCTTTAAAAAATTCCCTTGGCCCCAGTTCAAACAGGAGTACAGCTGGGATGTGTTAGATTTTAGGCAGTCTGCCCTCAATTTGAGATGAGTTATAAATAGCAGTGCCGACTTCCTTAACTACCACTCTCCGAGGTAAAATGCAGGTTAATTACTGTGGGAATCAATTAGGGCTTCTCTCGGTTAAACAGCCAGTAATGCTTTTTATTATTTTTTTATCACAAAAAATGGACAACAGATCTGGTCAGGAAAAAGATCTCAAATCCAAGGTGAGAGCTTAGGGCTTTTTTAAGTGGTTTTTTTGGCCTTTTTGGTGTTTTGGGGGTGGCTGAGGAAACCAGTTGTGGCCAATACCCATGTTTGCCAATAATTGAGTGATGCTGATTTGAAACTGGAGAGTTCCGTGAATTACTCTCCTTCCCATTCTTCCCCTGGCGTAATAAAATACAAATACGTAATAAGGTAATCGGGGAAAGTAAAAATTGCATTTTTCTATACAGCTGTGGAGGGCTTGGCTCTTGCTTCTGAAGTGGGATTTGCTTCTTCCCTTTACTCGTTTTCCTGCTGGGACCATTAAGCAAGTCCCCTCCAATTTAACCAAACTGTTCTTTTGAGAGGCCAAATTTCTCTTCTGCTGGACAAAATCTCAGAATTGTTTGTGGAATCCTCTTGTCTGCTTAGACGTTGTTTTTTGTTTTTTTTTTTTAGGAAAGCTCTGATGTCATTTTTGAAGAATAGCTGGTTTTCACAGTGCCTTTTCATTTAGGGGTCTGACATTACACGTACTGATTTGGAGAGCTTTTGAACTTGGCAATTTAAGCTTGCTTTGGGCTTGCTGTTACAAGCTCTTAGTCTAGAAATATCTTAAAATTTTCTCGAAAGCTCAGCAGTTTCTCTGGAGCACCGGCTGACGGTCGCTTTTGTTACACACCGTACCAAGCAACTTTGCTTTTCGAAGTTTTGACTGGTGACAGGACTGCGTTTTCCCAAGTTTTGGTACTTAACAGTGTTATAAAACAGCAGAGATACCAAGAGTGAAGGGAGAATAGAAGCAATTTCTATGAATGCAAGGAGGTGTAAGCAGGGGGTCTGGACTTCAGTGATCAAGGAGCAACACTTTCTCTCAATTATGTCTCTCTGTGGCAGGGCCTTTGCTTTTGAAGTGTAATCACAGTAATCTACTCCTGTGGTTTCCTATTGAAAGGATTTCCCATGTATCAGTCCAGAGAAGAATCTCCAGCCTTTTGCAGTCGGAGTTTGGTATTTCCTTATTTATCCTGAAGTGTTCTTGCAAGTGAACAGGCGTCGCTTCCTCTTGGCTTACCCGTCTCGTGTAACACGGCTGTACAAAGGACCCGTGCAGCACCTCCGCTCCCCCCAGAGTCTTTGCACGAGCTCCTGGATCGATCTGCACTTCACTGCGTTTCAACTTTGACTGTTCTTTTCTTGAGGCGCGTGTAGTTAAATTACCTAAAAGGATTGAGATAGCAGATTCAAGTAGACTTCCTGATGGTAGGCTCTTTAAGCCAGAGCAACGCTGGGAAGACTGAGAGCAGTTAAAGCCCCGTCAGTGAAAGAGATGTGTGTCTTTAATGGGAGATTTTGAAGGAAGAAACAATGTGTTGCAGCACTCGAGATGTACCCGGCAGCCCTAGGGAGCACGAATTAGCCTGTTGGTTTGCAACAAGTCAGGAGTGTGTGTATGAAATAGTTCCTTCATTAGAGATTAATTGGCGTTTACATTTCTTCTGTTTATAGAATTTTATCTATAAGGCTGTAATTTTAGAGTGATGCTCTTCATGTTTGTTTTTAGCATCCTCTGTGCGCTAGGGCCTTGTGGAAGAGTGGCAGTTCAAAGCAGTGCAGTTTGGAAACACGTCGTGTACTCCTACGCTGAGCAATCAAGGTGACTGCTTGGTCACATCCTGGAAATATGTTTGGGTTTTGTGTTTTCAGTTTTTTCTTTCTTTTTTTTTTTTTTTTTTCTTTTATGGCTGCATAAACAGTTCCAAATGTTTCTTGAAGTTTTTTAACAGTCGTCATCCTTCCTGTAGGAGTAATGGAAAAGTGGATCTTCACCTTGTTTCTCTCCTTCCTGAAGATATGGTTAGCTTTGTGGGTGACCACAGACAAGAAAATCTGTGCAGAGGAGGCAGCATGTGGTGTGTGCGTATTTAAAACAAAACAAAAAACTTAAAAAAAATATATCCCTGAAGAGGAATGTATTTCAGAAGCTGCCCTTGCCAGTGGGTTGTGAAGGTGGGGTAACAACCAGGAGGAAGCATGTAACGCACGGAAAAGATGCTGAAACGTTTGGTCAGTAACCCCCAAAGTTGCACTGGATCAGGTAGAAGAAGGAAGGAGGTGTGTGTTTGGGGGGTGGTGAAGGAGAGGTTTGACTTGTCAAAAGCTAGGGTCTGGGAAGCACTCCTGGTGGCACTGGTTTTACATGCCAAAGAAGAAAATGTGGGGAGGGAAAAGATGTCCCTAATCTAAGGTGATACCCACAAGGCAAGACTCAGGAAGCATTAGGGACAATCGCTTGAAAGATGTAAACACAATTTGCATCCGTTAGGGTATATGAAAGCTCTGCATGGGTGCTGCCATTCAGGAGGTAAGTCACTGTAGCTCTGAGGATTCAGACTATAGCCATCAAAGACCTCTATATTTTTTTTTTTCCTGACCCCCTGAATGGAAGCTCCTTTTTAGCACATGGTACAAAACCCCGTGTGGGTGCATGGTGTGGTCTGCGGGGTATGGCCATTTGGGAGCACAGGGGTTTAGGGCTTCTCTGGGCTTCCTCCTCTGAGGTCCCGCAGCTTCTGCCTGTGTTACTCCTTAGCAGTAGCATCTGTGATAACTGGAACATAAAACATGAAACATAACTTTTTCAGAACTGTTTTAGCATCAGTATAGACAAAAATGGAAACGTCCAGCACAACTGGGCATGGCAGGACATCTAAACTCTGCCTCGACAGAGAAAATCGTGCTGGTGCCGTGCATGTGGTCATTTGCGAGCAGCTTCCGTAGGACGGCAAACGCTGTATTTGCAGGGCTGTCCGGGACTGAACTGGAGTGGAGGAGGGGACTTGGACCTGGTCCTTAATGGATTTATGCCATATCGGTGCAAATTTGTTGAAGGGAGCCCAATTTCAGTTGAGTGGGTAGCCCCCCTCCCTTACCAAAATCAGGGTGCTTTTCCTGCCATCTCCATTAAATGCCCTCCCCAGCTCCTGTTGCCCCACAAGAGTTACCATTAACTCCCCGTTGCGCCCCTACTTACTCCGTTTGGCGTGGGCTCGGTGCTGTGGCTTGCCTGGCAGGCAAGATGTAGCAGACAGCTGGTCAAACAAATGTTTTCAGGGTCTGTGTGTTGGGACTTCAAGCTGTGCTGGCTGTTGGGGTAGGATTTTCTGAAGTGTAGCATACTGCACGAACTTTTTTTTTTTTTTTTTTTTTTTTTTTCCCCCCTAGGAGGGTGGATTCTGCAAACATAACTGAAATGCTGTTCTGGTCTCCGGGATTCTTCCAGGTTTCCAGCAGGAGCTGGCTTTGTGCGGTATTTGCTTGTGCGGGCCTGTAGTGCCACTCCTCAAGCACCTGATCTCAGCAAGAGAGGGTGGATCTGTACAAATACCACCCTAGGGCTAGTTGCAGGAAGGAATGGTGTAATAGAGAGTCCATTGTCATGGTGATCTGGTGGAAAACATCTAATTGGTATTAGTTAGGTCATCAGGAGATCAGGGAACAATTCTTATTCAGTCTGAGTGATGGAGGTTAAAGACTGCGCCTGGGATTCGTTTAGAGGTCACTATGCCAAAATAGTCCTTGCTTTAGTATGGGAATAATACGGCCTAGGTAGAAAGACTGTGTTTTGAGGTTTATACTATATTCAGTAAATTTGATTGACTCTTCTTATGTCTTGGCTCCAGACAGGGGTAGTACAGATTAGGAAGCCCTAGGAAGGTTGCATTTATTCACTCATCTCCTCATGTCTGCTCTAAAACTCTGGGCCCTGACTTTCAAGGCTGACAATTTTTTTTTCTTTCTTGCATCTGAAGAAATTTGATTTAGAAACCTTTATTTTACCAAAGGCAGCAGACACAAAATGCATGTAAAAAAAAAAAAAAGGGGGGGGAAAAAATGGAGCCGCAGTCTTAAGCGCTGTGCGTGTCAGTAGCACTGCCCAGTGTTACTACATCAATAGGGTTTAATTGAAATGCGTAAGTGTAAATTAACAGCCTGTAGTGTTTTGGGAGACCTTGTTATACGTGAATGAAGCAGTGTTTCTCGTGAATATTTAAATTTTCAGCCTAAATTTACCTTGTTGTGGAATATCTGGACATTAAACTACTACCTACTATGGGGAAAAGCCACTCACACTGATAGTTCATCTTTCTTAATGGTCCTTCCCCATTTCTTTCCTGTCCTCTGGCCACGGGAGATATGTCAGCATAAAATGACGACTTCTCATTGGGTTTGTTCTTTCTGAAACATCTGTAGGTTTCAAAGGGCAGCGGGAGTCCTGCTGTAATTCGGGATGTAACTGTGGGGCTAGCACCTGAGAAGTGACAGACGGGCTTCCGCTTCTCTGCGCCAACCTGTTGAATTTTTCTTCTGGGGTTTTTGGGAAGTTGTGAACGATTCTTTTATGTAGCTGGGTGCACAACGTGTGTTGCAACTTGCTTTGCAGCCTTCAAGCCCAATGGATCAGATGGGGAAGATGAGGCCTCAGCCATATGGAGGAAACAACCCATACACACAACAACAGGGACCTCAAGCGGGGCCACAGCAAGGCCATGGCTATCCAGGACAGCCGTATGGGCCACAAACTCCCCAGAGATATCCCATGGGAATGCAAAGCAGGACGCAAAGTACAATGGGCAGCATCTCATATGCACAGCAGGTAGAGCACCTAAGTTTCTGTAGTCTCTATTTACAGCAGGGGCAGCCAGAAGAGCAACAAAGTACCGTGTCTTCTGAAGGGCCCACCTTCAGCTGGGTTGGAATCAGTTGCTTAGGTAAAATGGCATTTCTTCAGGCTACATCTTGCACCACACCTGGATCCAGGTGTGATCGATGTACAAGGACCTGTGGAATCCTTGCTTCCCGGAGGGGCAATGGCAGAGCAGTGAATCAAACACGGGAAAAATAGTGAGGGGGGTAAGATAGTCTTTCCACTGTGTTCTGTTAAAGACACAGCTGTTCTTGACAGAAGAAACAACTTCAGGTCAGTTTTGGCTCACTATGTGATCCAAGTGGCTCCTGCTGGACTGTTGCAGGATCCAAAAGGCTGCCTTTTTTCTTTTTTTTTCTTTTTGGAGCAAGCAGTCTTTCCTTTCAATATTACTGTCATTGAAGGGTGGTGAGATCAGGATCCCTAAAAACGTAATTATGGTGCCTATTAAGATTTTGTTACTGCCAAGAGCAATGTCATACACAAGTGACTATTGCTGTTGTTTGCGAAGTGTCTAGGTAGTGGCATTTCCAGTAACATTCCCAGTTAACTGCTCTGCACAGGTCTCTGAATTTTTTTCTTCTTGAGCATAATGTTACTTTGTGTATGTATGTAAAATACCTTCATAACTGGTGTAACTCTACCCTCTTCTTCTGTAGATTCCTCCTTACGGGCAGCAGGGCCCCAGTGCATATGGGCAGCAAAGCCAGACTCCATATTACAACCAGCAAAGCCCTCATCCCCAACAGCAGCAGCCTCCGTATTCTCAGCAGCCTCCATCCCAGACCCCTCACTCTCAGCCTTCTTATCAGCAGCAGCAACAGCCTCAGACTCAACCTCCACAACTTCAGACATCGCAGCCTGCCTATTCTCAGCAGCAATCCCAGCCGCCCCATCAGCAGTCCCCAACTCCATATCCTCAGCAGCAGTCCACAGCCCAGCAACACCAACAGAGTCAACCTCCCTAAGTCGCAGCATTTTTATACCCCCAGTCACAGCCGCCGCAGCAGCAGTCTGCGTACTCCCAGCAACGCTTCCCCCCTCCTCAGGTAGGCTGTCTCCTGCTTTGTTTCCTTCTGTAGGTGATTTTTAAAGAAACTTGAGCAAATCCTTTTCTTTGTGTGTTAAAGTCGGTTGAACTACAAGTCAGCAAACTGGCTGGAATGATTACGGTAATAGATGTGCTGCCTTCTCTGTTGAGTCTAGATCTGTATCTCTTACAAAGCGATGTGGTGGTAACAGGCTAGGCCGTGCTAATACTGCAGTTTTGAAGACTACTGTCAAGTAAATGCTGCTGTTTGGCAATAACCAGTCTAAAGGATTTTGTACTGGAATGGTTTTCATGCTGTGGTCTGTGGAAGTTCTCCAGGTGGTCTACAGAGCTACTTGGCTTAGCACAATAGCAGAGCACAGTTTGCAGAGTGACACATAGATGATGATGGGAGAGTTTGCTCTTAAATGTAAAACTTGGCTTTAGGGAGGAGAGATAAAGCAGCAAGTGCATGGAGTTGAAGATAAAATCATGAAGCAGATTTTTTTCTTTTTAATAAATTGTTTTTATTTTCAGCAAGGCGTAATAGAATTTTAATAGTTGTGTGAAAAGCTAGCTGGCACCTTTCAGCAAACTTTGCAGTGCACCAAAGGTAGCTTTCGAAAAGTGGAAGATTTTAATTGACTTGCTTTGTTTGTGTAATGAAGTACTTCGAGCTATTGTAAGATGTTAGAAGATCAAGAAGCGAATTGGGCAGTCTCCCGGGACAGTCTCTGTTCTTCAGGATCTGTAATAAGGGAAAGCTGGAGAATTACTGTTTTGTCATGTTCCAGACTTCTACTCCCAACGCTCTCTGTAGCAGTCCGGCAGTGTTTGTCCTGCGGAGCAGCAGGCGTGCTGGCTTGAACTCTTTGCTGTCTTATTTCCTGTTTTGGGCAACTGTCACCGAGGGTGCATAATTCTTCCATAATGTGAGAATATAGCAGAGTGATTCCAGCAGAGCCTTTATTTTATTCCCATTTGTGGTTTTTTTGGTATTTCTTGATGTTTCAGGAGTTATCTCAAGACTCATTTGGGTCCCAGGCATCATCTGCTCCCTCAATGGCTTCCAGTAAAGGGCAAGAAGATATGAACTTGAATCTTCAGTCCAGACCTTCTAGCCTGCCGGTGAGTGGTGAGCTGATCTAGAAGTGAATGGGGCGAGGGCAATCAGAAGCACAGCAGGGTAAATTAGCACTGGTAGTATTCCACATGGAAATGGGAATGATGGAGGCTGCCTGTGCTTTTTACTAAGTCATTAGCTTCTGGCTTCCCACTGGAGATTAAATGTAATTTACAAAAGTAATGGATTTGAGAGTAAAGTTTAACCCTAAATATGCTGGTCTGCATGTTCTAGCAAAAACATTTTTTTTTGAGCTGTGTGTAGTGTCTGAAGTACCCGACTGCTGTTAGAGTAGACCCCGACCTCCAGGGGAAAGCGTCTCATTTTTATTTTATTTTCTTGTTCCTTCAGCCCACTGTTGGTTAGCAGACTGGCAGCGCAGTTCCGTTTCTGTGTCGTTGGATTCTTAATACTGCTGATTTCTGCTTCTTTGGTTCAATCTGACTGAACAGTTGATGAAAAAGACAAGTTTATTAGTACCTGGTGTGAGGAAGATCAGTCATGAATAGCTCCTTCCTTGACAGATGGAGAATTATGTTTTCTTTTGCGTTCTAAATCTGCTTGCTGTATGTACAGTGAACAGTTGGGTATGAGATTAGTGCCTACTGTTCCAGCAGCTTTTTGGACCAGAATAGTTTAACTTTGGTTTAGAACTTCATCAAAAAAATGGAGAAGGGTTAAAAGTTTAGATTAGTTTGCACAAGTTGGTCTGTGCCTCTGACTTGGAGGAAGTTTTGAGCTGCTGAGTTATGATTTTTGCTGGTTACTTTCATTGTAACCAGTAGGAAGTGAGTGAGCTTTTATTTTTTTATTTAGCCGCTGGCTAAGTCAGTTTTCTAAGCAGCAGTTGGATTGGTCAGAGGAGAGTGAGCTGTGTATATAGCAAAATTATTTTTGGTCTCAGCAATGAGAACAGCTTTGTTGTGAGCCCCTGGAAATAATGCCTTTGGATTGTGGGTACAAATTGTCACCCAAAATACAAAGTGATTCTAGTTCTGACCACCTAATGGGAGTAGTTGTGGGTTGTTTCTTTTTTCTTTCTTTTCCTTTTCCTTTTCTTTTTTTCTTTTTTTTTTTTTCTTTTTCCTTTTGGACCCTGATTACAAAGATTTAATTTGTTCTGAGGCCTGGGGGAAAATCCTTTTAAATAGCATGTTTCTTTCCACTCTGCCTCTCCACAAGTTCTTCCATGTGACCCATCTTCTGGCGAAGAATGTAGGAAAAGTGAAGCCACTGAAGTAATTGAAGAAATTGCTCTAGCTCAGAACGGTGGGAAGTCCTGTTCAGTAGCATTGTTGATAGAGCCTTCGTGAATCGTACCAATCAGCGCCCTCTGACTCAGATTATAGGAATTAGTTGCTCTGCATAGCAGAAGTGGCTCCTTCTCAGCACCAAGTGGGAGTTTGTTTTATACCTTATGGTTAAATGTATTTGGCCCCTTTCAAGTTTTGCCTTTTCCCAAGCAGTTTAAGGAAAGATACCCATCTCCACTGTAAGAGCGAAGGAACCTAGAAATGAGGGAATTTGATCCAGTTTAAAAGTCTTAAATGTCCACCAGTTTCTGATTAGGTACTTCAGAGGTTTGCTGGAGAGAAATCCAGGGTGCAAGAAACAGATCCAGCTTTAGAGTTGGCTAGCCATAAAGCTTGCTTCTGTTTTAAACCGACTTTATAGTCCTCTTTTTTTCCTGACTTTATCTACAAACAATTTGCATTTAAGAAATCAAGCAGTCTTTATTTTACCCAACCCCTTCTCTTCCTTGGTAAAAATTAAAAAAAAGGAGACCCCCTGCAGAAACTCACCCTTGTTCATAATTCCTTGATTTCTTGTTCGGGTCTTGTAGGACAAGACCAGCACCCCTGTCTGTAAATTGAGAAATGCATCAGTGGTGCTGTGGAATGGTTTAAAGAGAGGACCTCTGAGGTGCATGGAAGCCAACTCTTTGTTTCAGTGATCAGTCTCTTGCACAAAGTTTGGCCTGGGGATGCTTAGAAACAAAAGAGCTACGTGGAAGGCTGCTATCAATTTCTTTTTATCTTCCTTATATTGCTCAGTCTGTCTGGTTTAGAAAGTTTTATCCTACACGGGAGGATTCCTGGATCCCTGTTTTGCTATTATGTATGACTTGCAGAAGCATAGTTAGTTTGTGGGCTTTTAATTTTTTGTGGAGTTCTGAGCCCTTTTCCAAGCCTCCATGGGCGCTGTGGAATAGCTCACTGGGCATCTTGGAATCGGGGCAAATTGTGCCATGCATTGTCTTTAATTAAACATAGATCAGCAGGAAAAGGAAAGGAAGTTGCTGCTTTTTGGTTCTTATAAAGTGTTAAATTTATATACCCGGTGCCTTTATGAGTCTTTGGCTTTTGCACATTAATATTGTACATCAACATTAATGTTAGAATTCTAAGCAATAAGGGGGGGAGATATTTCTTTGGCTGATCCTATCACCATTTTAGGAGGCGGTGATCTCCTAGACAGTGACATTGTCAAGTTGTTCAACTCCTGTGAGCTCTTGCTGGCTTTGTTAGGATCTGCCTGAGAAATGGCACGTTGATTGTTCTGGGTGGGGGTCTTCAAGGTATGTTCCCGATAATGATTTTTGTGTCACTAACTGAACTTTTTCCTGACGATGTTCCCGTATTCAGACTTCTAACAGCAGAAGAGTCAAATTACTGATTTCTCTAATGCTTTGTCTGCTCATTTGTAAGTAGCAAAATGTCTGGTCTTCCATTTCTGCTTGTGTTACAGGCTGTTCTAACTTAAGTATTTCCTGGTTTGTTGTTCCCTTTCCAAAGATTATACTTGCGGTGTTTTGCGGGAGAATGCAGCTGCTAACCTGAACTCACTGATGCCTTTTAAAGAGTAGTGCATCCATGCGAGTGTCCTGGCTGGTACTGTTTTCCTGTATCAGGCGAGGTGAAGAATTTCTCTGAAGAATTTGCTGCTTCCCTAGGGAGGCTCTGTCAGGGTTGCAGCTAAACTAAACTTAGATTGTTATTGTGTATGGGAGAAGTGAAGTGTAGTCTTTTGTGTCTGGGTGTAATAGAGGAATGGTAATCCTTAGTATAAATCTCTTTCTCCCAGGAGATTCCCTAGTCTCTTCTCCTTAGCAAAGAATTCTTCCTGGCAAGTCGTATCCAGTTTATTTGGTGTCTTTACCTTTTGAGGCTTGGATTCTAAGTCTGTCAGAGTCAAATATTTCCAGCTATTAATTACCTTCTGCTTAGACTTGGAAGGTGCTGGTAGCAAGTACAGGGGAAGCAAATAGGGTGCTAGGACATCCATTTGGGTTTGGGTTGCAAATCAGGTCTGCTGCAAAGTTCTCTGGACTTTTGTTGGGAGGAATTTTGTATCTCATTATGAAACATGCAACAGATTGTTATCTTGCCCAGGCTCTGTCTTATGGGCTGCCTTGAAGGAGTCGAGTGCAAGTTCTTGATGTCTTTGGGATGGATGAATAGAGCATTGAGACAGTGATTGCCACGCTGGGCTCTTTATACCTTCCAGCCACAGAGGTTTTGATCTGCGGTGTTAGGACTTCCAGGTTGGCCCCAAAAGCCACTGATTTGATACCGGTATATACTGGCTTGTATTTGCTTTTCACTAGGCCTTCTGGGATTTCTTCAGTGAAGCTTTCCTATCTGTGGAAGCTGAAACTTTTGCGAGAGGTATTGTTTTCAGCAGTGCTTTGATAGGAAAGGCTCTCCATGGGGTGGGACTTCCGAACCAGGAGGACAGATACTGGCAAGGTTTTGGAGGTCCTGAAACAGAAAGGTTGCGTTTGAGTTTTTGTTGCAGTGACTACGTAGTGAAGCAAACTGGGGCAGTTTGGACAGAAGTTTCAGAATTCCCACCCCAGAATGTCCTTAGTTTGTTTTGGTCAGTGTCCCATGTAGCCTGAGGGAGAAACCCCATCCCTGTTCTGGGCAACTTATTTTCATCTTGACGTGGAGTGGGAATCACTTTAATCTCAGTATTTTGCACTACTGGAAAACTGTTTTGTTTATTCAGCCGCGTTTCATATTTGGTTCATCTCTGACTTGTCAATGGAAGAAAGGCATATAACGAACCGAAAACGAATTGCCAATCCACGTTTAACTTTTGAACATGTGTTCTGGTCTTGCATCTTTGCAGTATGGATTTTGCAAAATTAGGTTTTGTGGGGAGAGGAGAGGAATGAGGCTGCAGAGTTTTGGCTTGTGCAGAAAGAACCCTTCTGTGAATATCCCCAGCAGTTGCAGGGTATTTTTTATTTGATTACCTCTTCCTTTCTTAAGCAGTTTCTGAATTTGGACGCTGGAGGTTGTCAGGGAAGCACTGTTTGGATTTTCCGTTACAAAGTGGTCATTTCACTTGTATTCGCTTGAAGTGGAATAAAGTTGAGCTCTGTCAGCTGTGTCCCCTGACCTGGAAGTAATCAATGCAACAGGCTGAAATGCAGCAAAAAAACCCTGTCTCAAAGCTGCTGTGGATGGGAAGGGAGGTGCAGCCCAGGAAATGAACGTTTTCTTAAAAATTCTTTGAGCTCAAAATTAATCATTTTGACAATTTTGTTTGGGGGAGAGGAAAAGAACCTTTTATAGTTGAATTTGCTAGTCACTTCAGGCTCTTTTTTTTTTTTTCTTTCTTTCTTTCTTTCTTTTTCTCTTTCCATATGGGACTTCCTGCTTCTGTTTGGTTTGTATTTGGCCTTTTGAGCTTGTCTTATTGCTTGCCTTAAGAGAAGGATTAGTGATGTATGCATTTCAAAGCAGGGTAGTTGCATGCTGTGGTGCCTGGGCATCACAGTGGATATGCAGATAAACACACCAGCACCCGGAGGCTTGCCTGGGAGCACAATACCTGAAACACTGGTATTGGAGAGATTGGTGCATTCCAGTTTATGCTGATAGGAAGGTTTCTATCCCAAGTTATGGTGATATGGGAAGTTAAAAATGTTTTTATCTTGACCAAAGCTCCTCTGCCTAAGCTTTTGTTGGCGTGTGATTGTGGCCATTGTTTTTGTCTGGTTTCTTGAGAAGACTGTGCCTTTTTTTTTTTGTAATTTTAAAAATTTTGCTAATAACCTCTACAGCTGTGGAGAGCATGGAGTGCCGCTCACAAAGCTACCCTAACCTCCAGCCCCTCCAGTGACATGTTTTGCGCCTGTGACCTGCTTCTCGGCATTGCTCAGTTATTTGTCCATGTGGCAATTTTCTCTCCTCCCACCCCTTCCTCCGAGTTTGAACTGAGCTCATCCGACCCGCTACTCCGTGCTCAGGAGGAAACTCCCCACCCTGCTCCGCATTGCCCGGGCCGGCTCCGGGCTGCGCGGAGCCCTTCGCCTCCGATAAACGTCCCTTTCGAGACGATGCCGCGCGGAGCCGCTGATGCAGCTTCGCGGGAGCCTGCGCTGGCAGCGGGTTGCTCTATGCTCGATGCCGGGCTCGTTTCCTGTTTCTATTCTGGTCGCGAGCAGCTCGGCTCTGCTTCCTGCCTGCACGCCTCGCACAGATTCCCCTAACCCCCAGCCTTTCATTTTCTTAGGAGCGATTTTGGTTACGGACCCAGCTGAAAGAGGAGACGGCAACCTCCGCGTGGAGGTGGGCGGCAGGGACGGCTGGCAGCTCGCACAGGAGAGGACGGGCTCTTGTTCTTCTAGGCCCGGGCAGAGTGACTAGGCGGGTCAGTGTTTAATCAGGAAATTGCTGTAGGATGACCAGTTCTGGTCTTGGATCCTGAACAATAGTCTGTGCTCTATCACACGCATCCCCTGCGCTGCCGCAGCCTGAAAATACAGAGCTGCTCCGTGCACTGCAGCTGCTGAAGCACACGTCTTGCGAGGTGACCCTCCACTTTTAAACACGCTTTCGAGAAGCTCGTTGTTGTAGGGCAGGGAAATCGGGTTTTTTTACTTCCTTTTTGCTGCTGACTTGGTGTCATTGGAGACCCCTTAAAATGTGCGGAAGCTTCTTGTCAGTCAGACATACTACCCTCATCCTCTTCCCTTTCCATCAAAACTTAACCCTGCCAGAGGTCCCACACTGTGCAGGAGAGGAAGAGTCCACGTTCGTGTGACCTTCATCTGCTGCGTGGAGTGGTTGCAGGGATAAATTAAGGTGTTTAACTTTGGCTGACAGTGCTGCGCGCTTTTTAAACGCTGCCACACCTGAGCGTTCAGTTTACAAAAATCATTTTCCTGTTAATGTCCTTTTGGTGTGCTGGATTGACTTGTCTTTGGAGACGTGCATGATTATAAATGCTGTGGAGAAAACCATTTCCACATGGCGCTCAAATGTGGGGCATGGCAGGGGCCCAAGGCTCGGTCTGCTCTGCTCCCTTCCTGCGGTGGCCACGCCGCTTGGATGGGCTTGTGCCTGCACCCGGTGGGTACAAGGTTCGCGCCGTGGTTTCAAACAAGTCCTGGTAATTGGAGGAGGAGTTGTGTAATTGGTTTTTATTAGAATTCTGAGTCGGGGCTTACCCAGGAAAATAGAAACCTTTACTTCAAAAAAAACCCAAAACCAAACAAACCAACCAACTTGAATTTCCTGAAATGACAAGAAGTGACATCTCTACGAATTGACTGTTCTGGCACCCTGACCCCGAGGGTAGCACCGGGCGTACGTCAGCGTCTGGCCTGGGCCAGGTTTCCATGGTTATGTTACCTCTTCCTATGCACACTCGCAGCTCTGAGCCAGGGCGAGAGGAGATTTTCCTTGACTCTTTCCAAATGTGTCTTCAGTTTCTCTGTCCCATCCAGATCAGCGGTACCTGGGCACGGGTGCAGTATTTCACCCAGGCTCTTGACTGGAAGCGGTTTCTCTAGAGATGCCCCGGTTGGCAGTGTCGGGGGGCTCAGCTGTAGCCCCTCGTGTCGTTCCATCACTGCCCCCCCCAGGTACCATGGACTTTGGGAGGAGCTGCCAGCTTTCAGCTGTCTCTTCAGCAGCTTTTTTTCCAGCGAGAAGACCTCCAGATTCATCAGGCTTGCAAATACCTGACACCTTAGAAATCTTTTCTCTCCTAAAAACCTTCCTTCCTTCCTTCCGCTTTTTTAGAAATTGATTCTGTCACTCTTAATTGTTTCAAAGAGGCTGGTAACAATACTAAAAGCTGAGCTGTCTTAAAATCCAAAGTATTGGCCTGAGCAGGGGCCTTTTTAACTTTCTAATTATTTCAGACTCCTGCCTTTGCTGCATTTCTTTGCCCACCCTAACTCGTGTGGTTGGCATGGTGGCATAATCACATGCTGAGATGACTAAATGCTTTGGAGTCTAAATTGAACGCATCGGAGACTGGAAAGCGCCTTCCAGAGGAAGCACTGCTGGGGAATTGGAATCCTTACGGCTGGCAAGAAGAGGGTAGCTTCCTGCCTCTTACGTGATTTAGCGTTTTGTATGATCTGGGGTTTGTCTTCAGGCTGAAGTAGAATACTTAAAACCCTCTGGAAGAAAACCAAAAGCTCTTTAAATAAACAGGTTGTGGTCTGTCATCTGAGACCCGTACTAGTTTCTCGCTTGCACTTGCCTTCCCACGGCGTGGTGTCAGACCAGCCTTTCCGATTGATGTGATCAACTCGTAGGTCTCGCTCCCCCTGCATCCCTAACACCTTCCAAAAAGTCAGCATTGCTGAGAGCATCTGCTGCTGCGCTGTTGCTGCTCATCGTGCCTAAGGTCCTCCGTGCTTCTTTCCTGCAACTTGATTTAGGGTCAGGGTTAACTGCCCAAGCTGAAGGTTTTATCCTTTTGTATGGCAACGCTGCTGCGGGATGGCCAGGCCAGCTTCTGTGTTAGCTGAAGTGACGCTGCTCTGTCAAGCAGAACTTCAGCACTTACCACTGCTGCTCTGAGTGCTTTATGTTGAATCAATGTTTGGATAAGCAGTATTTTTAAGAAGCTGAGCAGCTTTCAAAGAGTTAAATGGAAACTCTTCTGGACAGTTTTGCTGCTGCGTTTCCCAGGGTCCTGCAGAAGAGCTCAGCACCCAGTGCTGCCTGAGTGGGAACGCTAGCCTTCCTTCCACATGGTGGGTTTTCCCTTCAGCGACATCTTGTTCTGAGGATGAATCATGTTACTTCTTCTATACTTTGTGCTGCAACTACAGCTTTTGAATCTCTCCTCTCCAAAGACCGAGAAAATGAAATTTGTTAGTCTGTTCAGTGTTTGAAGGGGGAGGAAAGCCCCCTTGGCTCACCCCCCTCCCTTTTTTTTTTTTAATTTTATTTGGAGGGGGAAGAGAAGGAGGGGTGGCACAGGGTAGGAGCAGTAGATGTGATTAAAGCTCCTGCCGAGTAGATCTGTGGGAGTGGAGTATCGACCTCTGAAAAATCAATGGCTGCTGCGGTAGCAGTGCTGGCTGTTTTGCAAGGTCTCCCGTTGCAGGAGTGTAGTAAAGCCAGCAGCGCTTCCGTCTGTTGTCCTCCCTTTTTATTTTGTACCTGCTTTCTGCCAAACGACCAGACTCACCTAGATTTACTGAGGTGGGTTAGAACAGCAGCTTATTTTTGCAATCAGAGTAAAATTTCTTCTGTGACACTGAGCCCCTCCTCCTGCCAGCCTCCTTTCCAAATGCTCTTTTTCCTGCAGTGCAGCTAGAGCCAGCAGCTTCTACCAGTTTGTCTAAAGCCAGGCTGGAAGAATGAGCTTTTCAGCTTCTTTCCTGAGAAAGGAAACTGCACGCATCTCTTGCATGTTCTAGTCCCCATCTTAGGTTTGTAATTGTCAGCGCTGATGCCTGAGAGGAGCTTAAACTCCTCGTAAGGGAAGGGAATATGGACTCCGTCGAGCAGAGGCTGAAGCCTTGATAGTGTTGCCTTCCTGATACTTGTTTTAGTGGGCAGGTGTTTTTCCCCTGAAGTAGTAAAAGTCTAGTACTTACTTGCTTTACCTAAGGACTGTTTGGATGAGTAAGTGGTACATAATAGGACTCGAAGGTTTTTATGCATGCTTGGTTTTGTAACCAGGATCTTGGATTTTTCTCCAAAAGAGCTTGCTGCAGAACCTGAGGACTGTCTAGTTTCTAGTTGCTCATGTGACGTCCTTGCTCAGATCAGAGGTTGAGCTTCTGAGGGGCCAAAATCAGTGATTTCATAGCATAATTAAATCCCTTTGTTCCTTCTGATTGCTGATCTTGTCCCATTTTTAAGGGGGTTATAAGAGAAAAGGCAAGGCCATGAATTTAAAAAGCTTTCATAAAACATAGAAGTGTACTGTGCAGCTCGTGGTAAGGTGGCTGATCTTCCTTCTGGGTATTCCGTATTTCTTATGCTGGAAGAAGGTAATCTTTCCCTGTTAAACTAAAACCAAACTTTTCAGTGCCTTGGAGAGGAAGAGGTAAGAGCTATGTGGCAGCTTGTGTTGCTAGGCTTTGGTTCTATTTGATTAGTCTTTAGTCATCTCGGGTAGCTTGGGAATGTGGATGAACGTGCTTCCCACACATGTATGAATACAAAATCAGTAACAGGTAAACTGGCAGTGTAAAAATAGGTATTTTTGGTTTCTACCCCACTCCTCCCAAAGTATGACAGGGTACAGAGCACACAGGAACAGAGTATGAACAGCATCTTTCACATCACTTTAAATTCCAGAAACGTTCTAGATGTGGCGAGAGGTTTTATTGGAGAGACATCCTGAATGCATCCTTCCTCTTCCTCCCCTTTGTCCCTTGTCCAGCCCATACGCACACCAAGAATGGTGATCATCTAGAAGGTGCTTTTGGTGTTGTAAAGATGGAGTCATTATCTTCTGTGCAATAACCGATTGTAGAAGAGCAGAGTGAGGTGAATGGTGGTCTTCCCTGGGACAACTTGTATATTTTTGGGATAGGACAGGACTTGGAAATCTGCTTTGGCTTTGGAATAGTTAATTTTTTTTTTTTCTCATGGTGATGGTAGGTCTTTACATTCTCACCCAGGGTGTTCAGTGAGCCTGCAGCTGCCTTCCAAACACTGAGAGCCAGTACTCGGTGGGTTTCGTGTTTGTGGTGATAAGTGCTGATGGTTTTTGTCAGAATTTTAAAGCATTGAAATTGAGCTGGTGGTGATGCAGGGCTTGCAGGAGCGCAGGCCCTTCCCAGTGTGCCTCTGGTAAGCTGGACCAGCTCGGCGACTGAAGAACTCCATTCTGAGTCTCTGATTTGTCAGCAAGAAAAAAACTTTGGAGACAGTAGATTATAACTCTCTCTAGATGAAAAGTATCAACTGGATTTCTACTGTGGCTTAACTTGTGTTTCCCAGCTCCAACTTCTGGTTTCTACTGGGGAAGTGATCTGGAAGAGGCATACAGTAAGTAGGAAGGCGGTGACAGGCTACAGAGCCCTCTCCAGACTCTTCCATCACATCTGTGGGAATCTCAACTTGGCTTTGCAAGGTATCTTCTTGGATGTGATGCAAATCTGTAAGTCTGGTCTAAATGGAGCACGGTGAGGTTGGTGAGGTCTCCAGGTTGCTTTGTGTTATGAGATAAGACTGCTTTGTGAAGCATAAGATGCAAGATACAGTTGTCTGTGCTGTAGAAGGAGGAACAAGTCTATCCATTTCCCCAAAATAGCAGGGAGATCCTAGCTTGCCAGCCAGCTGCGTAATTTTTGTGATGGAGAGGATTGAGGTATTTTGGGTGTGGAAATAAAGGAGAAGGAAGGGACAAGCTTGTGATTTTTAAGTGTTGATAGTTCTTGAATGAATGGAAAAGAAACTGCAGAGAAAATGGAATTGTAATAGAAAGTAGGTATTTCAATTAGTCAGAAGCAACGAAAAAGCTTTTTCCCTTTCAGAAAGAATTGGGGAATAAACTTAGCCATTGTTCTCTGGTTTTGCTTGTGAGCATCTTTATGGAAACAACTGGCCTTAACAGAATTTATAAGCTCCACCACATGCTCGTCTCCAGATCATAATTTCCTTGAGTGCTATCTAGTGATCTGATAGTGCCTACAGTCATTACAGGCTGACTGCGCTCCTTCCCTCTTCCCCCACACCTTTCAAATGCACTTTGGTTGGGGATGGGCAGGGGAGCAGCAGAGAAAAGCTGCGGTCCCCAGCGAGGAGATCCATTTGCTTTCTGGTCAGTCTTCCTGCTCTTCCAGATAGGTGGGATGAGCCAGCGTGGAGCCTTGAATCTCTTCTCCTTTGGCGTTTTAGTTACCTTGATCTTAAGTATTTCTTGTTGTTTCATCTTTGTGTTTGTTTAACAAATGAACTTGTATCAGATAGTGAAATGGTGGTTCCTCTTTTCGCATAAAAGAAACCTTGCTGTTTCCAGCATAAACTAACGAGCTCCCTTCTATTGGTCATGCCAGGACTTGCAACCCTTTCCCCAAGATAGCTGAACTCCCCTGCCCCCTCCTTTGGGTACCAGATTGTGTGATTCCAGGCATGGTTTTGTTGTGGTGTGAAAAGAAGGTGTTAGCTGCCGAGTCCTTGTTTGTCAGCAGTACTGACAAACCCATGCTGGCATCGGCGAGGGTTGGGCAACCAATCGCAGCTGGAACAGTTATCGTTTCAGGGTCCCTGTGGGCTTCCGCTATCAGGTCACATCCCAAAATAACACTGGGCAGTATTTCAAGTGAAGAAACTCAGGCTTTGGGGCTGCAGCCAGCCTGGAGTGTGAGATTCTGTGTGAAATAGTTGGAATCCCTCCAGCGTTTTTGATCTGCATGGCAGATGAGCAATAAAATGCATAAAAAACACATTGGAAACACGTGAGGAAATTCTCCAGACCCTGACGTTTCCTTCAAGTTGGCAGAGTTACTGCTGTCGAGCCTCACCTCCTGTCTCGGCTCGATTGGCTGCGCTGGTGGGAGGAGGGAAGAGGAGAGCCCTTCTCCTGGTGCTGCTGTGTCTTTCCAGGTCTCCTCCTGATGCTCTGTGGGAGGCAAATAAAACCTCACTGGCCCTCTCCTCCTGGGCTTGATCCAGAACCCGCTGATGGCAGCAGGTCTCCGCTATTTCAATGAGCTTTCCTTTTTTTTTTTTTTTTTTTTTTTCCTAAAAAAAAAAAAAAGGCTTTTCTGCTATGGCCATCCTTGAAACAGTCTGTAGAGAGATTGAGAGATTTCTTTTTCCCCTAGTTTGCGGTGCACTTGAGTAAATGGGATATCGGAGCTGGAGGGTGTCCTTTAGGTTTAGTTAAAAAAAACCCTCAACAAACCAACACTCTGTGCCTTGATGGTTGGCATCCTGAGAAAATAACTTGATAGGTGGAAAACAGCTCCTTCCTGATTAGCTGCTTGCACTTAGGCATTCCAGTCCCTACTTCTCTCCTTCCCCTTGCAGGACTCGGACTTCTGAGAAACTTAGTCCTGCTGAATAACACACGCAGAAAATGCTGCCGTGCTGGCAGAGCGTTTCTTTGCTGAGAAATGACTTTATTGTTGGAATTCATAAAACTTACAGATCTTTAGAGGTGAAAGCCACTTTCTGAGTTACTTGATTTTTATGGTCCTGTTTCAATTCCTGTCCTAACATCCGAGAAAGGTTTACATGTAATTCACTTTTAAGTTATTTAAACTGATGATCTGAGAGTCTGATCCACAGCCTTATAGCTAGAAGGCCTGCTTTTTCTATATGTGAGGTCCATGATGGTATGCTAGCAATGCAGAGGGGCCCTCGCTTGCATGTCTGAAGCAACCCTGTATTAACCCGCTTAATTAAAACTGAATGTTTTTAAATGACTTGCAGTACTTAGGTTAAGCTTTGATGCATAGGCAAGGTCGAAGACGTCGGCTTTAAAGATTGTTGTCTAGTTACTTAGGAGTTAATTTTCAAACAGTTTTTAACATTGCTTCATTTTATGTCTTGCAGATATTTTTGTGCCTGGCATTACCAAGTCGTATCCTCTTAGTCTGCCCAGTTCATGTATGAATATTGCTCGTACCATGTAGCAGACAGTGACTTCCTCAGATCCTGGAGGCAAACCTTCTCTTTTGCCTCTTGGAGAAGCATGTCACTTAGACTCCTGATAACGGAAAGAAACTTTCACATGTCACCTTGCACGCTCGCTTTGTATCTGTCCTTCATTCCAGTGCTTTGTCTCGGGTGTACATTTATGATGTGTTTTTTCTTTTGAGCCTAAAAATCTCTCATCTAAATAGCTACAAGCTCTGCCCCTCTGGTCTGGAGGTTTAACTGCTCTGAAATGCCGTACCCACATGGTGGTGAGGATTTTAAAGCTGCAAAGTGTTTTGGCCTCCAACTTCATTTCAGTGATGATGAAAACAGTGTTCGGATGCATTTGGTGATTCAGACTAGAAGTACCTTAATGTATTTAAGGGTAATGCCAGTATTTCCATCCAGTTTTAAGTTGAACTGAATTGGTTTCTGGACATTCTGGATCTCTTAATTGACTTAAGAGGGGAATGTAGATGTGTATCTTATACTGGTGACTGAAGTTGGATGCAGTGAGTCTCAGGTAGAGGAGTGTTTCGCTCGATTATTTGTGTTTGGTTGATGCTTTTTAATGCAAAATGTTGGAAATACCATCTCTCTCGTCCCGCTTCAGATGGTTTCTGCAGCAGGAATGTGGGTTTTGTCAAAATTGTCTGGGGGAAAAAACCAAATAGCTATGTAAACGAGCAACACTTTTGATGTTGCAATAGGAAGGTAGTGAAAATTGCAAGTTCTTAGGCACTATTTTTAGGTTTTTTCTGCAGTTTTTTAGCTTTCATTGAAATAAAACAGCTCTTTTTTTCCCAGGAAGGTAATACTTCAGCAGTAAGCAAATACAGCTCTGAGACTGTCGTGCAGGAAATGATCTCTCAAACGGAAGCAGTAATGGAAGGGGAGGAAGGACATGCTCTGCACTAGGTCATCCCACCAACTGACTGGCATTTTCAGCTCAAACGTAGCATTTTCCAGCGTTTGTTAGAAGCATTTTGATTAAATTCCACAGTTAAAATAGACAGGGTTGCCCTACTGCAGCAGACATGCCCAGCTCTCCCCTCTGTCCTTCTGAATGTCACTTGTCTGTCCAACAAGTGTGATGGGGTGGTTGGATATCTCCTGGGTTGTTTTTTATTCCTCCGTAACTCAGTTTTCCACTTCCTAGGATGTGGTGACATACTGTTCTCCAGCTTAGCTGGTGGGGACGTGCTGTCAGAGCCTTTTCACACATCACCTGGCAGACAGGTGTTACAGAGCGATAGGGCTCTTCCTTGCTTCTGACGGCCGATAAGTTTGCAGTATCTTGTGTCTGAGGTCCTTCTGCACTGTGCAGAGCTGGGAAAATGTTATCCAAACTGCTGCTAAACAAGGCCTCATCCAGTCAGTGTAAAGGAGACCAGGGTGTCCAAGTTAGTTATCAGTTGTCTCGGCCTTTCTGCATGGTGTTTTAAATCAGGTTGGCTCTGTTCATGCTGGTCAGCAGAATTCTGCGCAGAGGGAGTTGATCTGAAGGGCCTTCAGGATGCGGTCCAGAACACTTCTGATCCAGGGTTGATTGCTCTGAAAGACTTAGGAAGGGCAGGTGAAGTCCTGGTAAGCTTTGGTCTGCCGCTTCTTCACCTGCTGTGATCCTTTGAATCTCTGGCAGAGATTTTGTCTAATTATGGGAATAGTTACAACTTCCCAGTTTTCTGTTCCAGTGCGCCACCACTTACTCTGTCTTGGACTGTTACTCATTCATTTACTCCAGGCCAAGCCTGAATAGCTGATGCACCTTCTTGTCAAACAGCTAGTACTGTTGGATGTTGGATCTGCACATCATCTTCTTGGAAATATCCCCGTTTTTCAGACTTGCCAGCTGATTTTTGGTGCTGTTGCTTTGCAGTCGCCACTGTGGCAGTTGGAGGTTTCAACTTCCTTAGGCTTTTCATGCTTGTTGTCTTCAGGGTAGGTACGTGCAGTAGGAACGGTATTTTCTAGCCTTGCCTTCAAGCTGAACTTTATAGGCTGATACTGTAACTGCTAATTTTTGCTATCTTTGAAGCAAGGGAAGTGAGAACCCTGAAGAGTATTTTATGGTTTTCTTTTAAATCTCTGTTTATTTTGTTTTTATCCATCTCAAGTGAGTAGTTTCCCAGCTCATATGAGGTTTATGAATTAATTATGGTGAGGCAGGAGTTTTCTATCTTTCAGAGGATGAGCCACGTTTCTCTTCCAAGCCATGATCACATGGACTGCCTCCTCAATTTGCAGTTTTAAGTGTATTGTTGATGCATTCTTTAATTTCTCGCCTCTAAACTGGATTAAAAGAAGCAAGTAGGAGAATTAACCAGTTGTTTGGACCATCAGCAAGCACTCAGCAAACCAGCTGGGGAACTCTTCGCTTCAGAGGCAGGCAGCAGGATAAGACACATTTGGCAGTTACCTCAGTCTGCAGCAGCCTTCGTTATGGACAATAACATGAACAGAGTTCACTGCTTTCTATTTGTAGTATACCTAAGGGAGAAATGCACTCTTTCTTAGTGGTATGTGAGAGAACAGTCCCATGTCATCTTATTTTTGCCTGATCTGTTTCTCTGTGTATTGCAGGACCTGTCTGGTTCAATAGATGATCTACCCATGGGTACAGAAGGAGCCCTGAGTCCTGGAGTAAGCACATCAGGGATTTCCAGCAGTCAAGGAGAGCAGAGTAACCCAGCTCAGTCTCCTTTCTCTCCACATACCTCTCCTCACCTGCCAGGCATCAGAGGACCCTCCCCATCCCCAGTTGGATCTCCAGCTAGTGTTGCTCAGTCCCGCTCTGGTCCGCTTTCACCTGCTGCAGTACCAGGTAACGCTACTCAGCACATGTTGATCTGTTGGTGGGACTGCCTCGTGCAGCTGGAGAGTGAATTGAAACGGCCAGTGGGGAGGAATTGGCCAGTGCCAATACTATGTGGTTATTGAGGTCCTGTGATCTCATTTGTTTGCTTTAAAACGTCTGGAGCTTTTAAAGCATGTAGTAAGACGGGTGGGATGGCTGGTAAACCAGCAGTGTCATTTTGCTGGGTTAGTATGTCTGATCTTACTCTTGTTTTTCTTCACTGTGGCTAACATACCCTTCTCCTGAAGTTGTTTGTTGTTCTGGTATTTAATACTCTTGCATCCTGGGTTTTGTGGCGTGCAATTTTTGTGACTAACCACTCTCCTTTTTGTGGTGTAGGCAATCAGATGCCACCCCGACCACCCAGTGGCCAGTCGGACAGTATCATGCATCCTTCCATGAACCAGTCAAGCATAGCGCAAGATCGAGGTGTGTGACATGAATTAAAAGGTTTAATTGTGTGGATCTGTTTGTAAAGCTAGATGTGTAACTGAAAATTACCTGGCCTGATGACATAGATTCTATGGTGAGATAGCATTTAAAAACTGTCCCAGGTTTATAAGCTGCAAGTGTTTAGGCACTTGGCAGTCAATTCAACTGTTTCTGGTCCTTTGGCCTCTTAACGTTCCATCCAAGCTACTAGTTTGGCTTGTAAGATGTTTTCTCTGGCTTTTTGAAACACTTTTCTGTAAACTTTGCTTGTCCAAGGTCCATGACCTTAAGCTTCAAAATGAGGGGTGCTCGCAACAATATTGCGTGCCTTGTACCCCTAGGAGAATAAGGTTAATGTGGGGAAAATGCATGTAAAATTTCAGCTCTTGTGGCTGAACGTATATAGTTGTCACCCTGAGAAAACAAACAAGCAAACAAAAAATAACAACAACAAGAAGCCCCTAGGATTTGCAGAGTCGTACTGTCTACTCCTGCGACACTACGTTTGTTTTTTCCCCTGGTTAAAACAGGAAATTGGATCTGTTATCTTAGCAGATAACATTGGCTCCTTAATAGCAACCACTGTTAAATCTGTCTAGGCTGTTGCTGAAAGGATTTTGTTAGTGGGTCCTCGAGGTTGCTGTTACCTAAGAACATGTGTGTCCAGTGGCACCTCTGGATACTTTGCACTAATGGTTGTCTGCTCTGCTCACTGGGTGACCAGGTTACATGCAGAGGAATCCTCAGATGCCCCAGTACAGCTCACCCCAGCCCGGCTCAGCCTTATCTCCCCGTCAGTCTTCTGGAGGACAGATGCACGCTGGAATGGGGCCATACCAGCAGAACTCCATGGGAAGCTATGGACCCCAGGGCGGGCAGTACGGACCTCAAGGTGAGGCACGGTCAGCTCCTCCAGGTGGGAACTGAGCTCAGCAAATACAAAAGGCCTCTCTCGATTGTAATAAATTGTTTATATTTGTCTCCTCTTAATGTGTGGGTAATACTAAACAGTACGCTCGTTATGAGGTGGAAGGTACTGTGCAGAGTTCCTGTTGAGATTGATGAAATATGTTGCTTTTAGGGCTAGTTGTACTTCTAAATTTAGGATCCTTCCTCCTCGTTTAAAAAGATGTAGGTTGCGCATCCAGTATAATAGAGAAGAAAGGCCCCTTCTCTTTGGAGAGGAAGAGGTTGAGTGTTGAATGTTTTGGAAAGGGTTAAGTGAGTTTTTTTTATATCCTGTCCTGGACCATTTAGCTCCCTGTTCTCAGTTGAGGTTTGGGAGAGTTTCAGGCAGCTTTTGAATCAATGTTGTTACTTGGCTGTGTCAAAACACATTTTATGTGGCTTATATCCAAGTACTTTGACTTTTTGTTGAGGTGTTAACACTCCCCCTCATCTCTTTTAGTGATCTTTAAATATTTGCTGATAGAAGATTTTTATGGTGATTCATAAACTAACTAGTTGAATGATGTTGTCTTTCCCTCTTTTTATCTCCTTAGGAGGTTATCCCAGGCAGCCAAACTACAATGCTATGTCCAACGCCAACTATCCCAGTCCAGGAATGGGAGGAAGCATGAACCCCATGGGAGCAGGGAGCCAGATGCATGGGCAGACTGGTGTGCCACCATACAGCGGGCTTCCTCCAGGAAGGATGAGCCATGCAACCATGGGGAACAGACCTTATGGACCTAACATGGCGAATATGCCGCCTCAGGTGGGGACAGGGATGTGTCCCCCACCAGGTGGCATGAATCGCAAAGCACAAGAAGCGGCTGCTGCCGCCATGCATGCTGCTGCCAACTCCATCCAGAACAGGTAAGGAATGAGATTTCCCCTGGTCTCTGTTGAAGAGAGACCTGTGTCAGATCTAGGTTTCAGAGCGGCAGATGGAACAGCCCCAAGCTGGGGTAACACTGAACATATGCTTCCTTGAAGGTTTGCCCTTCTTGGGAGACTTTTTCGTCAGTCTTAAGTGTTAAAAAAGGAGCGTAAAGCTTGGGCAAGCAGTGTGTTGGAATACATCATTAATGACCTGCTTAGGGAATCTTTAATGATCATAGGTGAAAGCTATTTAACTCTGAGATCCCTTCAGTCGTCTTTGTTACATGAGTGACTTAAAAGATGCTGCGTGTGTGGTAAAGCCCATAAATCTAGCAGACAGCCATCCAGCTGCCTTTGCCTGAACCAAGGCACTGCTTGTCCAGTGTAATGAACTTCTTCCTTTTAGGGTCTTGATGAGCAGCTGTGGGAAAGGGAGCTGGAATTCAACACTGAACTTTGCAACTATTTTCTGTGGTTGTTGTTTGGTTTGGGGTTTTTGTTTTGGGGTGGTTTTTTTTGCTGCATGTTTCAGAGTAGGTGTATATGGCCTACCAGGATGCCTTGTGAGCCACAAACTTGCTTATAAATTGGGTTCCCCCAGTAAAGCTGTTAGATATATTTGTTGTCTGACTGGGCATTGTGCTTTGTATCCTGACTTAAGGGCTGCTTCTGCAATCTGCTGTCTGATGTTACCTGTGACTGCCAAGAGGTCAAGTTCCCAAATGCCAATAAAGGCATCAAAGCCTGTCCCTTTGAGTAACAAGTTTGAGCGACAGTTGTGTGTGAGGTTTTCTGACACATGTAAAATAATGTAGCTCTTATGGGTAACAAAAAGGAAAGAAATAAAGAAAAATCATTAAATGTTGCTGGGGCACTGCGCTGTTCATCTATACAATAATATATTCTGACTTAAATGCGCAGGGCTGCAGTATCTGTAGATCTGTCCTTCCCTGTAAAGGCAACTTAGCAACTGAATTGAAGTTCAGTTTGGGGATGTAGTAGAACAAGATTAAGGGTGAAACTGTTCAGAACTGAAGTCCCTCTTTCAAAATGGTTTGCATTCCCTTTTCTTTTGAGAATGAGACTTAGGCTGTAGGGTAGCTAAGCTTTAAAAGAGCACCTGATCTTTGGTCTTTTGCTGGAAAACTGAGCGGGAGAAAGTCACTTCTCCGCTTGCTTTGTAGAGGGTTTCTTTTAGCAAACCTGCTTCCTTAGAAGACAAGATTGGAGTAAGCATTTCTTTCTTCCTTGCCTTCTCTAGGCCTCCTGGTTATCCCAACATGAATCAAGGGGGAATGATGGGCACTGGACCTCCTTATGGACAGGGAATTAACAGCATGGCTGGCATGATAAACCCCCAGGGCCCACCCTATCCGATGGGTGGGAATATGGCTAACAACTCTGCAGGTAAGCCAGTGCTGACTGTTAGGCATTTCATTGATTTCATAGTACTGCATTAAAAATCAGTGTTAAAGATTCTTTTCACTTCCCAGGGATGGCAGCAAGCCCTGAAATGATGGGTCTTGGGGATGTCAAATTAACACCTGCAACTAAAATGAACAATAAGGCAGATGGGACGCCAAAAGCAGAATCCAAGTCAAAGGTAAAATGTTTTGGTTTTTGTTTTTAAGGACTCCCATCCTTTTCAGCATCCAGGGAAATAAAACCATTGCATGTTAACTTGGATTGAACAGTGCATCTAGCTAGTAGTGAGTGTGGTTCCGGAGAGAAACCTAATTTGATTCGTCCTCCTTATTCTGAACAGACTTCTAATTAGCATGGTCGTCCTTGTAGTACGTGATCTGACTGCTACTTGTGACCATGGTTCTAACTCAAGAGTATGGCAAGTGAGTGGGATATCCCCTTTTGGGATGCATTAGGTTTTGGAGCATAATCAAATAAGTGTCTCAAAGTGTGTGTATGTGTGTGTTGGATAGGGTCTGGCTATACTTGCAAGGAACCACTAAATACCCACGTATGTTAATAACAGTATTCTTGAGGAGCCTGAACTCTGCCATCCCCTACATGCCATCCCCCACACAGACCCACTAGGAAGGGATAAGGAAAGGAAAGTGAGGCCAGGAAAGGGACTTTTCTATCAGAATTCACATGTCCTCCCCTGTTTATGACTCACAAGTTCAGGCCTCTATCTAGAATTTCTAACAGATGCCTGGCACACCTTATTTGTATGTTCTCATTTCAGTTGTGGGCTAATCTTGCCTTTATTAACTGGGGAGAAGGTACTTGAACAGATGCACCTTTTGGGTTGGCTTTATCCAAGTCCCCAGATCCTATGAATAGCCAGTTAGACTGTTGCTTGAATCAGCAGTGTAAGGGTGAAGACCGTGTAGTTGAAGTGCTCAGCGTAAGGATATTCAATATGAATTACGCTTGATGTGTCCAGCCCTGGCTGTGCTTGAACTGTGCCAGTCATTCCAAGAGGTTCTTCAGGATTTATCAGGAAAATTCAAACAATTGAAGGTTTTACTTCTGGGATTCGTAAACTGTTCAGAAACCAAGGGGAGCATTTCCCAGTTCTTTGGGAGTAGTGAATTTCACTTGCAAAACAATTTAGTATTGGGAATTATCACCTGCCACAGTGAAACTGCCAAAAGAAGTGTAAACAAACCTGAGTTTGTTTCTGGTGGAGGCTTGGAGCTAGTCAGTTATCACCTCTCAGCTGGGAGGTGGTACACTAAAGTGTTACAGTTGTTTCACAAACAAACCTCTTACTAATCCTGTATTAAAGCCAGAAGAGGGAGGCAAACAAGTTCTTCAGGGAGTGTTTTTCTTTGCATTACTGCTACTGGTTTCAAAAGAACCACCAAAAACCCAGTTTCTGAGCCTGTAGTCTCCTCTGTTGCTGCTTGAAGGAAAATAAATGCTCTGCAAGTTTGGTACCTGTACCACCAGCAGTCTACAAGAAGGTTCAGAAGATCTCTCACTTCTGCTCATGTGTTCTGGCATCTGCCTTTCTATTTATGGTAAACAAGGACTTGAATGCTCTTGAGCTAGGAGATGCCAGAAGCTACAATTAAGGGTTGTTCTGTCCTCCTAGTCTGTGCTGTTCAAGGATTATCTCATGTGCTAATGAATAAACTCAGTTTTTTGCTGAGATCAAAAGAATCTCAAGTCTACATCAAAAGACTTGGGGGAGGTGAGGCAAGATGCAGGACCACAGGTTTTACCTCTAAATAGACACTCGGACAATTCAGTGAATCAGATGTGTAGGAACTAGTGTGTGATACTCATACCTCATAACTTGTATTCCAAATTCCCGTGATACATTTCCATATCAGTCTTCCTGGATCCTGATATGCCAGCGATAGCAAACCAGTATGGAAGCTTACATCATATCTGGGTAGCAGAAGATTTCTGCATTTCTGTCAGTGAATAGGCAAGGGAAGGGAGATGGTCAAACAGGTGCCTCTAATATTTGTTTTTCTTTGAGGCATGTTTATTTTTATTCCTTTGCAATGTTTAGTATCAGTTTAACCTGGCATCTACCACTTGGGTAAAAGAAGAGGTGGGTGTTGGTCTCTTCTCCCAAGTAACAAGCAATAAGACGAGAGGAAATGGCCTCAAGTTGCGGTGGGAAGGTTTGATTGGATATTAGGAAAAAATTCTTTACTGAAAGAGTGGTGAAGCATTGGAACAAGCTGCCCAGAGAGGTGGTAGAGTCACCATCCCTGGGGGTGTTCAAAAAACGTGTAGACATGGCACTTTGGGACATGGTTTTGTAGGCATGGTGGGGTTGGGTTGACGGTTGGACTTGATGATCTTAGAGGTCTTTTCCAACCTTAATGATTCTATGATTCTAAGAGGCTAACTGTGAATTCCCCAATTAGTGGCTGATTTTGTGATACTTTTGTCAAATAATACTTGCCTGGTGTGGATCTGAGACAAGTGTAGGTCTAACATAAAGCTGTTTCAATATACCAGCAAAACTTTGAACTCTTATCTGACTGCTTTTTTGAAACCATCTCGGATGTGAACTCGCTGCTTTTGTGCGGCTCAGTCCTGATATCTCTCTCTTTCTCCTAGAAGTCCAGTTCCTCTACTACAACCAATGAGAAGATCACCAAACTCTATGAGCTGGGTGGTGAGCCTGAGAGGAAGATCTGGGTAGATCGTTACCTGGCCTTTACTGAAGAGAAGGCCATGGGCATGACAAATCTCCCAGCGGTCGGCAGGAAACCCCTGGACCTTTACCGGCTCTACATCTCGGTGAAGGAGATTGGAGGATTGACTCAGGTGAGTGCCCTGCAGCCAGTGTGGTGGCTGGGTGTTTGTATTCCGAGCTGCCCACTGTCTGGCAGTTACAAGTCAATAGGCAACACAATTCAAAGTTAGATTTGTAGCTAGATGTAAGCCATGACTTTCCATTTAGCTGTGTTTCTTTTATTTTTTTAAATAATTCTTATAAACCCCAGCATCCTTTAAGTGAGCCAAATGTCTGCTCTCCCGTTGTCTGGTTGAGAACAGTCTGTGGTGAGATTCAATCCAAGTGCTTTTTTGCCCTGCTTTGTCCAGTGCAAAAATTGGTGACACTGTCTCTGTCTTTGCATCTGGCTGTCAACTGACCTCATGGCTAATTTGATCTGCAATCTGTCCCTGTTCAAAAAGCTGTCTTTAGGTGAGGAAGAGAGTTTACTAGTTTTTGGGTTTGAACACAACCATATCTGCTCTGCTTAGCCCTTACTGCATCCTTTGTTTTAGCTGGGAAGAGTTGATTTCTTCCCAGAAAATTTCTTGGAGAAGTAGCTGGGATTTTGAGTTTAGAGCCTCTTGTTTGGTCGTGCAGGTCAACAAAAACAAGAAATGGCGCGAGTTAGCCACAAATCTCAATGTGGGCACGTCCAGCAGTGCAGCTAGTTCTTTGAAGAAGCAGTACATCCAGTGTCTCTATGCCTTTGAGTGCAAGATTGAGCGAGGTGAAGACCCCCCTCCAGATATCTTTGCAGCTGCCGATTCAAAGAAGTCTCAGACTAAGATACAGCCTCCATCTCCAGGTGAGTTTAGACACTGGTTTAAGGTGTGCAATGAATGTTTGAACCAGGGGATCTCTGGCACTGTACATCCAACTCCACGTGCTGTGGGTCAGACCGATTCCAAACTTCACAAAGCCCTCGTGTCTGTTTCTAATTAGATGTTCTCTGGTTGTGTAGATTAAATACTTTTGTAATGTGAGAGCGAATGATACTGGGAATAAGTCAAGCCTCTCGGGATAGTTTGGTTTTTGTGTGTCCCACCTCTGTACTAGGTTTAAGAAAAGGGAAAATAAAAGAATATATACATACGTATATACACGCACCTCTGTGCTTAGCAGTATGTGACTGCCTTATGAGAATCCGGTGGAGAGAGAAGTCTGGAGTTATCCCTTCAAGGTGATCTCTGGGTATTCTAACAGCAGCCCTTGTTGTTACTGCTTAGCTTTGGGAACTTGCTAGAAAAGTTGTGCTTGTTTTGACTATGCAAGTGATGCCTTCTGGAAGTAAATGCTTGACGTGGGTGTGCACTCATCTTCCTCATGAATTACTTCTTTCTGTCCTCCGCAGAAGACAGTGAGGACTTTCTGAGGCTTTGTGCCCAGAGAGCTTCAGAAGCCTGTTACACGTTGGATGCTCTAGAATTCAAGTCCTTGAAAATGAACTTCTACTGTTGTTTCAAATTTGATGGGGTGCTCCAGTTTCAGAATATTTAAGCATAGTGTTCAATTCAGGAAAAAAAAAAAAAGGAGGAGGCAAAAACATCCAAACTAGCAGTGCATGCTGTACTCTTTAGTCTTCGGAAAGTCTGATCGTTTCTGTCTCATTTGCATTGAGTTCATTGCTTGAATTGCTGCTGAACTTGCCAACCCTTTAAGCTTCAGTTTTCCAGTTTGTCTTATAAGTAAAACCTTCAGATACTTTTTCTGGTGAGGAGCCTGTTCACGTAGGTGAAATACAAACTTTGTCTGCTTTGAAGTTCCTGTAATGTTTGCAAAAAATGTCTTTTTTCTTCTGAAACCCAGCATCATCTTTGTCTAGCTCCTGAGGAGTGGAATAATGAACCCTTTTCTGATTGTACTGCAGTTGTGTTTCAGCCCTGCTAAGCCCTTGATCGACAGCGTGCTTGTCCGAATATTCTGTTGGCAACTACATTTCTCTATCCTCTCAGTTACAGAGTGTTGTTTTTTTAAAGAACTAAATCATGTCTGTTCGCTAGTCAGGAAACCTGTCCCAGTGTAGCTTCAGCCTCGGTGTATTCTGCAAGATAAAGCAACTTTTGTGTCATTAGACTAAACTTCTGTCTAAAGTGGTGTCTGAGTTCCGCTTAAGCTAGACCACAAATCCATCCCTACTTTCTTTCCAAAACCTCTTTCTTGCCCCCCTGAGATACCAGGCAGTGGAACAAAGATGTTAAGAGCATTTGGAGTTTATTTGGAAAGGGCCGAGACTTTTAGGAAGCGACTTAAAACTTCTTGTAGCACTAGGGGCCTGTCAGAACGCATTAGATGGTGCATCAATTTTTATTTTGTTTTAGCTGATATGATGGTATGTGAAGGTTGCGAGTCTGCCTTCTGGGCTGTGGTACAGGTGATCTCTTGCTTCATGGCATCAGCAGTGGGAGCTTATAGAACTTCTGACCCAGACACTGCACGGGTTTGATTCCTGCTACGAGAGGACTGTGCTGTATTTCTTATTTAGTGTTGTCTCCACTTGTCTCACTCCATACTCCTGCAACTAGGAATACGCAGAGGCAGCACTGAAGCATGGCTGGTTGCTCTGATCCTTTAAGCTGTATTACTCAACATGTTCATGCTCCTCTTTCATATTCCTTTTCCTTCTCTCTCTCGCTCCCCTGGATCAGCAGGAACTGAGGGTGTAGGACACTATGCAGATTGCTTTCTCAACCTCAGCTCCAAACTTAAGAGCCGCAGAGGAGCATTGAGTCCCAGTGGGCCCTACTGTTCCAGGGGGTTGCTGAGACTCTGCTGAAGCAGTGTCCTCCAGAGTTGCACACACAAAAGGCCTGTCTCCCAGCGAATCACCCTTACTGGGGAATAACTTCTCTGTTTGAAAGCTGAGTGGACTACAGCACAGCATTCTGAAGTCCCATCGTTTGGATGAAGGGCTCTGTCATCCCACACAGACACACGTGCTTTGCTCTCCTTGCAGACTTTATAACCTGTTGGCATTGGCTTACACTTCATTTCAGCCTGTTCTGTCCAATGAATTTCTGCATAACTTTGTGAACAATGAAGAACGCACTGCATGATTCTTCATTAACTGCTTCTTGAGGGTGCAGAGCATTGAAAGGCATTGCAGGACGATCTAGGTAGAGCTCTTGGTGCCGGAGCGGTTTTCCATGCAGTGTGCATTCATAACCCTCAAAACCCAAAAGTGTTTACAGAAAGGCCTTGGCTGGAGTGGACTGGGTATTGCCTCGTGGGCACTTGGCATGGGTTTCCTGCAAACCTTCTTGGGTTCCTGCTCGCAAACTGCAGCGTGTCCCTGGGGAGGCGTAATCAGTCTGCCGTTGGGTTTTAATTCCCAGAGCATGGAACTGGCCTGGCTCCAACTGTGTGTAAATTTGTGAGTGGGAGGGACGGCAGGGGGTGGGGACAAACACCAAATGGCAGCGACGCAGGGAATGTCTCGAGGCCTCTTCCTGCCGATGCCAGCATTACAAACAGAGACGAGCGGCGAATTCCTGGGGGAAGTGAGTGGAGCTGAACCGCTGCTGACGAGGGAAGGAGAACAGCGGGGAGGGCCCATGAATGAAACTCCCCGCTGAGCTTGCCTCTGCCCTTCCTTCTCCCGAGACCTCCCCGGGCTGGGAGGGAGTTGCGGAGAAGAGGACAGGGTGCCAGGAAGGTGGGGTGTAAACAAACATGCCCTGGACGTGACCTCGGAGGATTTTAATGAATAGCTGAAATGACTCATCAACCAGCAGGGCTGAAGCTGAGGGATATCGGGTGCTGGGGATGGTAACTAATGGAAACATTAATTAAGAGTTTGGCTCTTGCCAGCTGCGAGGAGCATATGAACCTGAGAGCTGACACTGTCACAGCGATCCAGGGGCAGAGGAGAGCCTCCTAGACCTGGCGGCACAGCTGGATTACACATGATGGCCTGGGATTTTTGATGAAAGCTTACTGTAGCGTAAAAGCAACCTGTACAGAGCCAGGGAACTTGCTGGACAGGTTTTGTTGTTCAGTGAAAGATCCGGCATCTCCAGCATTCCCTGTTCCAGGAATCCTTGGGAGTGGTGCTTGAATAAACCTGCGTGAATTAACCCCTCTCGAAGGGCAGAGCAGACAGAGGAGCCTTGTTCAGAGTTACTTGGTGACTTCAGCTGATGTCCTGGAGTTTCCGTCACTAGAAAGATTGTGAAACTTCCAGGAGAAGGCTCAAACCCACCTTCTTTCTGGGTAGAAAGAGAATGTGAAAGTGATGGGTCAGTGGTTGTCACCTGGCAAGAAGCGCCATATTCCATGCTGAGTGGTGCGCTGTGGTTGAAGCTAGATAGCCTGGGCAACAGGACACAGTGCCACGGTGGTGGCAGGGTGTGTAAAAGGGAATGTGGTTAAGAACGAAGGCATGATGAAAATGAACACGTCCTCTCAGCTTTGCATGGTTCTTCTGGGAAGTTTGGCCCAGTATGTCCTTGCAGTGTTCAACTTGTACTTTTTTGGCCATGTTTCATCTGTCTCTTGAAGGACTCTTTGCTCTCTGTTCTTGAAGTTGATGTTCTGGGAGTTTCTGGGTTGCATCTGTAGGGTGCAAAGCCTCTCACGCTACATTTCTGTTCTTGCAGCGGGTTCAGGCTCAATGCAGGGTCCTCAGACACCTCAGTCCACCAGCAGCTCCATGGCAGAAGGAGGAGACCTGAAGCCACCAACTCCAGCATCTACACCACACAGTCAGATGCCCCCTTTGCCAGGCATCAGGTATGAAACCATCACACCCTCTTCCACTGTGCTGGATGCAGTGTGACTGTGAGGTGGCTTCTGGATCACTACCACAGATGGCTCTCTTGGTGGGGCTCCATGGCTGTGCTGCTTTGTTAATCGCTCACAGCGACGTGTGTGAACACACACATCTGTGTGAATAATCACTGCTTTTGGGATTGGGGTTGAGGACAGTATTGTGGAAGGGCAGTTCTTCGTGATTCTGTTGGAGGAGCATGACTGTGGTCCTTCTAGGGGAACACGTGGGGAAAGGTATCCTGAGGAGCATCGTGGACCTCTGTAATCCTGTGTATCTGGGTTTTTTTTGAATCAGGAGTAACTCAGTGGGCCTTCAGGATGCCTTTGCAGATGGTAGTGATCCTACGTTCCAGAAGCGGAACTCCATGACTCCAAATCCAGGGTACCAGCCCAGCATGAATACCTCCGACATGATGGGTCGCATGTCTTACGAGCCAAATAAAGATCCTTACAGCAGTATGAGGAAAGGTAAGGAAGTCCTTGCGTGGTCCTCTTCCTTTTCTTCTTGAGTACTAATCCCTGTATCTGGCTGTACGCTGGAATGTGCTGTAGGAGACCCTCTGCTTGCCCATCTTCCCCAGAAGATGGGATGTGTCTTTCTAAGGCAGAGGTAGACATGTATATTGATTCTTCTTTCAATATTTCAGCTCCAGGAAGCGATCCCTTCATGTCCTCAGGGCAGGGCCCCAACAGTGGTATGGGTGACCCTTACAATCGTGCTGCAGGTCCAGGGATGGGTAACATGGGCATGGGACAGCGGCAACACTATTCCTACGGAGGTCCTTACGACAGAGTGAGGTGAGATCCTGATTTGCTTGACTCATGTGAAATGATTTCTTTCTCTCCAGTATTGTGACTTTTCTGATTGTCTTTTTCCGTTTGAGGAGCAAGGGTGAATTTAAGTGGATGTGTGGGGTTTTTGTGTTTGCTTCCATATAGGACGGAGCCTGGCATGGGACCTGAGGGCAACTTAGCAACTGGAACTCCGCAGCCAAACATCATGCCTTCCACCCCTGAATCGGGGATGTACTCTCCCAGCCGCTACCCACAGCAGCAGCAGCAGCAGCAAAGGTCTGTGAGGGGTGTTGCCACAAACAGCTCTTCCCAGTTAGAGAGCTCTGAGACTGTGAAAGTGAAGCATGCATCTGATCAGACAAGTAACGCATCTGTTTCTTCTCCAGACATGATTCCTATGGCAATCAATTCTCCACTCAAGGCACATCCTCGGGCAGCCCCTTCCCTAGCCAGCAAACTACCGTGTATCAACAGCAACAGCAGGTATGTTACCAGGAAGTTCCCAATTTGTTCGACAGAGAGACAGAAGAGTTTTATTTCTGGAATTTGTGAAAAGGGAAGGATGAAAACTCATTGGACCGTATGTTTTCGTTATGAATGTGTAGAATTAAGTACCTTATACAGGAGGCTTTTTTGTTTTCCAGTTTCCAAATAGTTTAAATAAGTCTTCATTAGCATTTCCAGTCTCGTGTTAGTAAAACAATGTTTTGAGAATGGAGGCTGTGTAGTTTGCAGATGTGCTGCTCTGGTCATACAGCAGCAGATCAGGAAGCCTTATTGGGCTTCTCCTGCCCCTCTGGAACCTTCTGAATCCCATCACGTTTCTGTAGCGATCAGATGAGTTTGGAGTAAGTCCTTGGTCGTTTTGGGGAGCTGTTTCAGGTGGTTCATTCTGCACAACCCAGGGCTTTTTTCTTTTTGTCTTTGCCTTACTGAACCTACAGACAAGGGCTTCAGACCTGCCTCTGCTCCTCCACTGCCCCACAGCCTCCTACTCGTTTTTCTCAAAAACATCAGGTTTGTTTCAGGACAGAGTTTGAATGAACATCTATCTCTTTCCATAATCCTTGTATATGACTTGCTCTGTGTATCAGTGCCAAGACCCATAATATTCTCCTGATAACTTTGAGTCCTCTGGTTTAGGAGGGTATAGAGAGGGCACTCGCTGAACTGTGCTAAGAATAATTCCAACTGCTCTGCAGTTTGGCTCTGCAACCAGAGCCACGGGGCTCTGAGCCAAGAGTTCAAGTTACTCTGGTACTTGTCATCTTTGAAGCCCTAGAGCTCCATCTGAAGCCAGTCATGACTGTGGAGCTCCTGAGTAGACTGTATAGCAGCTACAGCATAGACCCTTGGAGGCAAGAGAGAGCTTGGATCTTAATTTTGTCTTGGCAATTGATTGTTTTCTCCATTTGCACTTAAAAGAAGTGAGGGGGAGAGTAGTTCTTGCTCCTTTCACTGATGTGTTTTGAAACCTCCAGGAAAGGAAGAAGCAGGAGGTGCAACAGTTTTTAACGCATCTTTTTTGATGCTGCAGCGGAAACCTCTGTTTTCTGGGAAATATAAGAGAAATGAGGTCTGATAAGATTCCTGGATGTGAAAGGAAACGAGAACCTGTGCACAGTTTGGTTTGTGGTGAATGTATGGTAGAGCTGAGTCTTTTCTAGAGGAATGTCCTTTCTGTGGGCAGATTTCTGCCCCCAGGGCATCCTTGTAGAATCCACAAGGAAACTACCCAGCCAGCCGCAAGGAATTGGTCTTGGCTTGTGAAATTGAAAAACTGATCCAAATTCACGTTGGCTAACAATGAGACAAGTCTTGCCCTCTTGCAGGCCATGCCGTGGGGCACATCCTCTGGCTCTTAGTAGCACTACCCACTGAGGTTTGGGTTGCTTGTTTCTAAGTGTGTAATTTTACATTGTCGATGCCTTTATTTTCCCTGTAGAATTACAAGCGACCGATGGATGGCAGCTACGGCCCGCCTGCTAAGCGACACGAAGGGGAGATGTACAACGTACCATACAGCGCTGGGCAGGGGCAGACGCAGCAGCAGCTGCCTCCAGCACAGACCCAGCAACCGAGCCAGCAGCAAACTGCACAGCCATCTCCACAGCAGGACTTGTATAACCAGTATGGGAGTACATACCCTGCTGCTGACCGCCGATCTGCCGGAGGGCCACAGAACCAGTTCCCATTCCAATTTGGCAGAGACAGGGTCTCGGCTCCCCCAGGCTCCAATGCTCAGCAAAACATGCCTCCTCAGATGATGGGTGGTCCCATACAGTCTACTCCAGAGGGCCCACAGCAAGGTGCCATGTGGCAAGGGCGCAACGAAATAGGGTACAGCTATCCGAATCGGCAGAGCACTGGCTCTGCACCCCAGGGGCCTGCTTATCACGGAGTGACTCGAACAGATGAAATTCTGCATTCAGACCAGAGGGTCAACCATGAGGGACCATGGCCTTCCCACGGGAACCGGCAACCTCCTTATGGTCCCTCTGCCCCTGTGCCCCCAATGACTAGGCCACCCCAGTCTAACTACCAGACCCCCCCTAGCATGCAGAATCACATTCCTCAGGTATCCAGCCCAGCACCTCTGCCCAGACCTCTGGAGAATCGCACTTCTCCTAGTAAATCTCCATTCCTGCACTCGGGGATGAAAATGCAGAAGGCAGGACCGCCAGTCCCTGCCTCACATATAACACCAGCAGCTGTACAGCCTCCCATGATCCGACGAGACATCACCTTCCCTCCGGGATCAGTAGAAGCTACGCAACCTGTGTTGAAGCAGAGGAGACGGCTGACAGCAAAAGATATCGGTAAGAGGAAATGCCTGCTTTTCTGCTTGCGCCTGTCGAGGGGCTGGGTGCTGCTGTTACCCTTTGGTACAGTACTGCCGAGTGGAAGGGCCCTGCTAGCTTTGAAAGAACTGTATTTTTGCAGGTTAGTTGTGTTTTCAGACATCATTTTGGCATTGTCTGTGGAGAGGTTGCTGGTGCATGCAGCCTGTACATCATCTTAACCAGGCTCTGCTCTTCATGGGTCCAAAAAGCAGTATCAGGTATCTCCTTTTTGTTTTTAAACTCCAGGAGCTGGAAGTATCATGTGTTTATGTTACAGGAACTCCTGAAGCCTGGAGAGTGATGATGTCTCTGAAGTCTGGGCTGCTAGCTGAAAGTACGTGGGCCTTAGATACCATAAACATCCTGCTCTATGATGACAACAGCATAATGACCTTCAACCTCAGCCAGGTGGGTGCAGATGCTCTCTGATGCAGGTCTTTGAAGTGCTAATTTTGTAGGGTTTTCTCTCAGCGAGATAGCAACAAGCAGCTCGTGCCCTTGTAGGGCCAGACTCCCAGACGTCCCTGTACCTGGGGAGCACGCCAGGTCTGAAGAGAGCGTGGGGTCTGGCTGGCTGTGCACTGGTTACTCTCCGGCCTGTGTAATCTATATGTTTGTTGGTGCGCAGGCGTGTGTGTTCTCCTCCCTGGTGAGATGTGTTGCCTCTGTACCAGGGGAGGTGAATAACGGTGGGAGGCCATAATGTACTTTGCAGGGAGAGTGCTATGAAAGCCTGGAGGCTGCTTGCATTTTCAGGTGTTGATGGCGTTCGTTCACCTCTGGCTCTGTCTTTTCCCTGGGACAGAGTGCAGCGAGGCTGGGACGCCAGTCTGGAGGGCCAGCCTTTCTCAGTTGCCACATGCCTCTGTGGCTGTTGTAAAAACTGCTCGGCCACACTGTAAAGGCTGTTTTGCTTAGTGCTGTCCTTCGTCTCCCTGCGTATTAACCAGCGGGGAGATACAACCAAGAGCACGTGTGTGTTTGCACAGGTATGTGTGTCTGGAGAGGGGGGCAGCTTGGATATTGACAGTCAGCATCTGGGTTTGTCTTTGTTCCTTTTCTCAGAGGACGGAAAGCTCTCTTTTGCAAGCAGTTTATTGCCAGCATGAAAAGAACCCATTAATAACATAATTGCTTAAATTCTTAGCCCTTTATGCCCTGCTTTCCCAGTTGCTCACATTGGCCTAAGTTGTTTTCTGATCACTGTTCCCTTCCTTCCTTCCCCTCCTGTCTTCCTCCTCCCTCGTAGCTGCCAGGCTTGCTGGAACTCTTGGTGGAGTATTTCCGGCGCTGCCTGATCGAGATCTTTGGAATCCTGAAGGAATACGAGGTGGGAGACCCAGGGCAAAGAACACTATTAGATCCCGAAAGGTTCTGCAAATCTTCAGCTTCCCCTCACGAAGAAGGGGAGGAGGAGGATGAACCACGGAGCCTGAACTGCGAGGAGGAAGAAGAGGATGAGGAAGAGGAGGAGGCTGCGTTTTCGAGCAAGGACAAGGCACCTCTGGAGAGCAGCGAGGAAAAACTAGTTAGTAAATTTGACAAGCTTCCAGTCAAGGTCGTGCAAAAAAATGACCCATTTGTGGTAGATTATTCAGACAAGTTGGGGCGAGTGCAGGAGTTCGAAAGCGGACTGCTGCACTGGCGGATTGGCGGCGGAGACACCACCGAGCACATTCAGACCCACTTTGAGAGCAAGACGGAGCTACCTTTGACTCATAAACGAGCTTCCTGCAACTCTGTCTTGAGGAAACGTTCAGCAGCTGAGAGCAATCTGAGCGCTAGGGAAGGAGAGACTCCTCCATCCGACAGCTCCTCGGAGAAGAGGATAACTGCCACCATGGATGACATGCTTTCAGCACGTCCGGGCTCCCTGGCAGGGGAGGAGGAAGAGGTCAAAGCTTTGGAAACGGCAAAGGAAAGCAGCAAGTTTCCCTTTGGCATTAGTCCAGCTCAGAGCCACAGAAATATAAAAATTCTGGAGGACGAACCTCACAGTAAAGATGAGACGCCCCTCTGCACCCTCCTAGACTGGCAGGACTCTCTGGCGAAGCGCTGCATCTGTGTCTCTAACATCATCAGGAGTTTATCGTTCGTGCCGGGCAATGACTTTGAAATGTCTAAACATCCCGGGCTGCTGCTGATTCTAGGGAAACTGATTCTTTTACACCACAAGCATCCAGAACGCAAACAGGCACCCCTGACCTATGAGAAAGAGGAGGAGCAGGACCAAGGGGTGAGCTGCAACAAGGTGGAGTGGTGGTGGGACTGCTTGGAGATGCTGCGTGAAAACACACTGGTCACGTTGGCCAACATTTCTGGCCAGCTGGACCTCTCCCCTTACCCGGAAAGCATCTGTTTGCCTATCCTGGATGGACTCCTCCACTGGGCAGTATGTCCATCAGCAGAGGCCCAGGATCCCTTTCCAACACTGGGGCCCAACGCGGTCCTCTCCCCTCAGAGACTGGTTTTGGAAACACTCAGCAAACTCAGCATCCAGGACAACAACGTGGATTTGATTCTTGCAACTCCCCCCTTTTAGTCGCTTGGAGAAGCTGTACAGCACCATGGTGCGGTTCCTTAGTGACAGAAAGAACCCGGTGTGTCGAGAGATGGCTGTGGTACTACTGGCCAACTTGGCACAGGGGGACAGCCTGGCAGCAAGAGCGATTGCTGTGCAGAAGGGCAGCATTGGCAACTTGCTGGGCTTCTTGGAGGACAGCCTGGCCGCCACGCAGTTCCAGCAGAGCCAGGCCGGCTTGATGCACATGCAGAACCCGCCCTTTGAGTCGACGAGCGTGGACATGATGCGCCGAGCTGCTCGGGCGCTGCTCGCCCTGGCCAAGGTGGACGAGAACCACTCGGAGTTCACGTTATACGAGTCACGGCTGTTGGACATCTCCGTGTCGCCTTTGATGAACTCTTTGGTTTCACAAGTTATTTGTGATGTACTGTTTTTAATTGGCCAGTCATGACAGCTGTGGGATCCGAGACCCTGTGTGCGTGTGCGTGAGTGGAGAACTTAGAAACTGACTGTTGCCCTTTATTTATGCAAAACCACCTCAGAATCCACTGTCTGCCCTGCGCTGTCCTGCTTCTCCCTTGGGGAAAGATGGTCCCCATTCCCTCTCCCCTTCCCCACCCTTCAAATTTGTCCTGAATCCCTTATTAAAGGAGACAAAGTTCTGTCTACATAGAAGACTTTTTTTATTTTAACCAAAGTTACTGTCGTTTACAGTGAGTTTGGGGAAAACGACTTGCCGTGTTATCACATTGACAGGCACCACTTTCATAACTGTTTTTAATGGTAAACTCTGAAGGACAAAAGTGACTGCTGAACGCTGTGTGGTTTATTGTTGTACATTCACAATCTTGCAGGAACCAAGAAGTTACCAGTCGTGAACAGACCTTGTCCAAGGGAGGCCTGTGCAGTAGCGTGTAGAACTTCATGTACTGTACACCTTAAACTGTAAACATACTGTAATAATGTCTCACATGGAAAAAAAAAAAAAAAAGCTGGATCAGCAGCAAGCTGTAGTTTTTAAAAATGTTTTTAGTTAATGTTGAGGAGAAAAAAAGGCTTTTCCCCCAAAGTATCATGTGTGAACCTACAACACCCTGACCTCTTTCTCTCTTCCTCCTTGATTGTATGAATAACCCTGAGATCACCTCTTAGAACTGGTTTTAACCTTTAGCTGCAGCCTGAATGCTGCCACGTGTGTATATATATATGACGTTGTACATTGCACATACCCTAAGATTCCCTGCAGTTTTGTCCCCCTCTCCCTACCCCTTTATAGTATGACGAGTTAACGAGTTGATGACCTGCAAAAGCGAGACACAATTATTTAATCTCTTGCCAGACATCCCTCCCTGGAGGATGCTGTACAGGTCTCTGTGTATAAAGTCATTGCTGTCTCAGCAGCCAATCAACTTATAGTTTATTTTTCCTGTTTTTGTTTTCTTTCTAATCGAGGTGTGAAAAAGTTCTAGGTTCAGTTGAAGTTCCTGATGAAGAAACACAATTGAGATTTTTCAGTGATGAATTCTGCATATTTGTATTTCAGACGATGTAGCTAAAAACTTGATGTAAATTCCTCCCTTTTTTCCTTTTTTGGCTTAATGAATATCATTTATTCAGTATGAAATCTTTATACTATATGTTCCACGTGTTAAGAATAAATGTACATTAAATCTTGGTAAGATGTTTGTAAGGGTTTTTTTTATTAGCAGAGTGGGGAGGTAACTTCAGTGCTGTCAGGTCTTGCAGATGTGATGTTGCAGGTCAGCTCCTTCCTACTACGCAGCACGGAGACCTCAAAGGTCATGGGTGTTGCAGCGGTGTCTGGGATGGCAAAGCCCTGCCTTGCTCCCGAGACCCCATGGCCGTGTGCTCTGGCTCTGCTTGCTCCGTTTGGCTTGATTTGGTGATGGAGGTTTGGCTTAGCGCTGCTTAGGCTCGGGTAGGAGTGGATTTGCAGGGTGAGGTGAAGCTGCAGCAGAGAGACATGTAGTTCACAGGGTGAAAAAGGCTGTTGCTCAGAAGAGGGGCAGTTCCCTTTTGGCTCTGTAAAATGGAAAATTTTCATTCCCTTTGCATTTTTCACATTTTCTTGGAACCGTGGTGTGGACTCTGACTTCCTTCAGAGGACGGGGTTTTCCAGCGGACAGAGCTCTGATGCCCTTCAGCAAATGGCCAAAGTTCAGACTCTTCGCATGAAAATCCACACATTTTCATGGGTTAGTAAATGGGTATTTCATTTAGCCTGAAGCTTTTATCCTCAAATGTTAATAGAAGCAGGCTAGCTAGAACAGCACCGAGCTCATTTAAGCGCTAGTTAAAGAAAAAGGAGAAGCTTTTTTAAAGGCAAATACATTTTTTATTCAAGAAATCACCTCATTTTATCCCCCTAGTCCTCTTTTAGGAAGCTCTTGGTTCCCAGAGCCCTCCCTTAGCTGCATTCCTTAAACGTCAGATTCCTGGGAGTTACTGTGCCAGAATCAAACTGACTCTTTTCTGAAAAGTCTCTTTATCAGCAGGAATTGCAGGAGCTCTTTGCCTGGCAAAAGGAGGAGAGTCCTTAAAATGGATTTCAGAAGAGACAGGAACAGTGCTGGGCTTCCTTGGTTTTAAAAAATACTGAACAGAAACCAAGTTGTGAGATAATAATTCTGCTGGACTTTGCCGTTCTGCCACATTGTTGATTTCAAACCAACTTCTCAATAATTTATTTAGTTCTATATTCCAGAAGCTTTGTTTAATCTGATTAAATTAACGTAAAAAAATTTACTCCTTTTTCTAAACAGAAAGGACCTCAGCAGCAAGGTTGAAGAAGGTAACACAAGCAGCTTTTGTTACAGCCTGTCTTCCTGGTTATGGTGAATTTAATCATAAGTGAATGTTACATTTGGGAGGGAAAGGAGAGTCACGAGTGGTACGTTTTACCCATTTATACATCCAGTTGGTCTGAGGGGAGTAATTCCGCTCCCCCAGTGCTTGCTGCACGCAGACGCGTACACCTCTCACCCTTCCAAAATGGTTAAAAGAAAAGTAGCAGAGATGAGAAATTAGTAAAATGAGAACAAACAGTGTTCACAGTTTGTAATTAGGGACTATTTTGAGAGCCACACCTGATCTCAAACTCGCCTAGGCTGCCCAAAATGCAAATACTTGATGCTTTGACCTGATTTGTACCCAAAGCTTTCCATTTCTGCAGGCATTCCTATAAAAACGCCTCTCTCTGACCCCGACCGCTCCACCATTTCCCAGTTTCAGGAGCAAGGGAGAAAACTTGAGTTCTTCCCAAGCCAGACCCCTGATTAAAAGCACTCGGGGAGTCTCCCTTAAAGACGCAGTTGGCAATGATGATTTCTCTTTCATTCCTGCAGTAGATACAGTCAGGCCAACACCATGGTGTGGCGGTTTTAAGCACAAAAGGCTTTGCTGCTCTTTGCCATGCCGGCACCTGGCACCGCGAGACCTGACAGCGTCCTGCCACGGGCTTGCGATGCGGTTAAGCGTAGCCTGAGCTTGGTTAGGGTGAAAGCAAAGTCTGCTGCCTCCATCATCACGTGGACAAGATCTTGAGGGAAACCTGCCCACCCTCTAGTAATAGTAAGTAATTAATATAATAACATGCACTTATTACCAGGCTATTGTTATGTGATGTTGCTTAATGTGTTTTGGCAAGAGGCTTGTTTAAGCCGTGCCCTTGCTGCAGCCGCCGTGCGGCTTCCTTTGAGGTTTCTGTTGGTGCATCTCCAGCAGTAACACCTCGGCCAAGGGCTGCTGGCTGGCGACGGGGCCGGCTGAGCTCTGCACCCCAGGCTGCGCTGGGCCTGTGCGGTGGCCAGTGGCTGACCTGAGGGACGGGCCCCAGCCCTGGCCAGGGGCTTGGGGCGTGGAGCCCGCCGGGACGGGCACCGGGTGCCCCACGGCTGCAGCAGGAGCTGGGGCTGCCGGGCCTGCGGCCTCCTCTGCCGCCTGCGGCCTCCTCTGCCCTCCGTGGAGGGAGGCGATTTAACCTTGCCTGTGACCGAAGGGAGCTGCGGGCGCTGCGCGGGAGCCCCCCATTTTTTCTTGTTTTAAACAAAACCCGCTCAACTTGCCGCTCCCTGACCTCACGACAAGGCAGAGGGAAGGCTGGGGGCTGCCGTGCGGCCTGCATGGAGGGACATGCCCCCCGGCACGGCCGACCACACCCGCCTGCTCCCTCAGCGGGGCAGGGGCCCGCTCCCCGGCCCGAGCGGCCGGCAGGGCCCGGGAGAAGGGGCCGGGCTGCCCGCGGCCGGGGCCCTGAGCGCCGCCGCCTCTGCCCGCCCTTAACAAAGATGGCGCCGCCCGCCCCTTGCTCCCTGCCCTCAGCCGCGTGACGCGGCGCGCAGCCCCGAAAGAGGCGCGGCCGGAAGCGGCGGTGACGGCGGGATGGAGCCGGCGCGGGAGCCGCGCGCCGGGCGCTCAGGTGGGGGAGGGGCGGGGCCGCGCGCGCGCTGCGGGGGGAGGGGCGGGGCATGCCCCGCCCCCTCTGCACGAGGGCCCCGCCCCCTCAGAGACCCCCGGGCCCGCGCGGGCGGGGCGGGGGCCGGGCCCCGCTGTCCTCGCCGGCCGCTGTTCGGGGCCCGGCTCCGGGCGGCCTGAGGGCCGGGCCGTGGGGCGGGGGCCCCGGGGCGGGGCCGGGGGGGCCGGGCCGGGTTCGTTTCCCACCAGCCCCTCCGCCAGGCCGCGCCGGCGGGAAGGGAGGGGAGCGCGGGCCCTTCCGGCGGGCGGCAGGGCCAGGGCCTGGCCCGGGGCCGGTGGCCGGGACACACCGGCTGGGAGCGGCCTGGCCGGGGCGAGCCCTCCCGCGCCGGTCCCGCAGAGCCCCGGCCCTCGGTCCGTTAACAGCCACGAGCGGTGACTGCCCCTCATGGTGACAACGTCCTTGTTAAGCGCTTAAGCCGAGCCTAACCTCTGCCGGAGCCTGCGAATCACTAGCCTGGCTTATCTCCAAACCAAGGGAAACAATTTCACCTTCCCGTGCACTGAAACGCCGGCTGTGGCGGCTTTGCCCGTCGGAAGGAAGCGGCAAGAAACGCAGCGGCGAGTCCCCCGCGCCGCAGCAGGAGCGGGGCCGTGCGTTGGACACACCAACGTATGGAGCGGGGTCTTGCTAGGCTGCTGCCTGCCAGGGCGAAGGCGAGGGCTGGAGACGCACAGGGGAGCGACCGCGGTGCGGCCTCGCGCTTGGCTCCTGGCCCACGTGCGTGCCCGCAGCGCCAGCGCCCGCTCAGCGGGGTCCGTCGCCTCGAGCTGAGCGGTCAGGGCGTGTTTGGGTCCAGCGTAGGTTTTGTCCGCGCACGTGAGCCGTTACGAAAAGCGCAAGGGGGTAGAAACGTTCCTGTTTCCATTCTGACGCAGGCAAAGCGGCAGCTGAAACCAGGCCGGAGTGAAACGGCTGCGAGGCCGAGAGCTCCCAGGCCCACAGAAACAGCACCAGGAGACCAGGATTTCCAAAATTCAGGCTTATTTCTTTGCCGTCCTGGTTAGAACAGTTTCTACATAGGTCTGGAGAATCCCCTGAATCTAACAGCAGGTTGGAGAGGTACCGAGGGATGTCCAAACCTTTGCTCTCCAAGCATTCCTGGGATGCAGACTGGATTCCCAAGAGGAATCCTGCACCCCAGCCAGGAGCCGGGCATGTGGAAGGAGGAAGGGCCTTTGTGGCGGGTGCCTGCTGCCACCGGCTGGCTGTCGGGCTCCACTGCGTTTTTACAGACCTTGCTGAATTCCTGTTTTCCCGTACCCGCTGATGTGCCCAGCGCCTGTTTTGTTGGTTCCTACGTCCAGAGCCGGCAAAACGGAATTCGCATCTGAGACCAAAGGGAAGCGCAGAACACGGAGAGAAGGACACCTTTAGTGGGAATTCTTTGCATCTTTTTCTACTGCGCTATTTTTAACCTGCTTCTGCCTTTTCTGGGTCCTTTTTCCATTCGTGCAGGTGCTCCTTCGCACAGCACTTTTCGAGGCAGAGGCATTCCAGCTCTGACACCGCCTTCTCTACGCAGAACGGTGCTTGTGGGCTGCAGCTTTCTGTAAAGAATTTCTTCCTTAGATACAGTCTAACCCTACCCTGCTTCAGTTTAAAGCCATCACCCCTTGTCCTGTCCCAGCTGGCCCTGCTAAAAAGCTTGTCCCCACCTTTCCTCTGGGCCCCCTTGAAGCCCTGACCGGCCGCACTCAGCTCTGCCCGCAGCCTCCTCTGCTCCAGGCTGAGCACCCCCAACTCTCCCAGCCCGGCCTCATAGGAGAGGGGCTCCAGCCCTCGGAGCATTTTTGTAGCCCTCCTCTGGACCCGCTCCAACAGGTCCATGTCCTCCTTGTGCTGAGGGCTCCAGAGCTGGACGCAGGGCTCCAGGGGAGGTCTCACCAGAGCAGAGCAGAGGGGCAGAATCCCCTCCCTCGCCCCCCTGGCCACGCTTCTCCTGATGCAGCCCAGGGTAGGGTTGGCTTCTGGGCCACCAGCGCCCATGGCCGGCTCATGTCCAGCTTTTCATCCCCCAGCACCCCCAAGTCCCTCTCGGCAGGGCTGCTCTCCATCCTTTCTTCCCCCAGCCTGTGTTGATCCCAGGGGTTACCTGACCCAGGTGCAGGACCTTGTACTTGGCCTTGTTGAACCTCATGAGGTTCCCACAGGCCCACCTCTCCTGTTTGGCCAGGTCCTTTGGATTCCATCCCGTCCTTCTGGCGTGTCAACTGCTTGGCTGCTTTCCGTTCCGAGGTGCGCTGCATCGTGACAGAACAGGCTTCTTAAAGCTGTTTGCTCTGAGCTGCCTTGGCACGTTCACACAAAGCTATTTCTCTGCTTTTTTTTTTTCTGTTTAAAAAAAAAATATTTAAAGCTCTGAGACAATTTTTGCCGCTGTGCTTTAATAGGATTTGCAGCTGTGAATGCGCTTTAATAGAATTTACAGCTGGGCTGAAGTATCCCCTCTCTTAAAATAACATCGCAGCTTCGTGCTCCAGGAGATTGCGCCTCCCACCAGTTGCTTTGTCTGTAGCTGTGAATGCTCTGAAGCCAGAGGAGAACACGAGCAAACTCACAACTTTTATATGTGGCCAAATAGGAAGCACGATCCTGTGGTTGGGGACTGGAACTAGGAACGAGTGCGTTTGGGTCTTGGTTTTTGCTTGGCTGGTGACTTATTTTAGAATCATAGAATCACAGAATAGTTTAGGTTGGAAAAGCCCTTTAAGCTCACCAAGCCCAACCATTCCCCTACCCCTGCCATCCCACCACTAAACCCTGTCCCTAAGCACCTCGTCTGCCCCGGCTTTTAAATATCCCCAGGGATGGGGACTCGACCCCTTCCCTGGGCAGCCTCTTCTAGCACCTGACAACCCTTTCATTGAAAATTTTTTTCCTAATGTCCAACCTAAACCTGCCCTGGCGCAACTTCAGACCATTTCCTCTCGTCCCATCGCCCGTTACCAGGGAGAAGAGGCCGACCCCCACCTCGCTACAGCCTCCTCTCAGGCAGTTGTAGGGAGCGATGAGGGCTCCCCTCAGCCTCCTCTGCTCCAGGCTGAACCCCCCCAGCTCCCCCAGCTGCTCCCCAGCAGCCTGGGGCTCCTGACTCCTCCCCAGCTTCGTGGCTCTCCTCTGGACACACTCCAGCAACGCAACGTCTTTCTTGTAGTGAAGGGCCCAAAACTGAACACAGGATTCGAGGGGTGGCCTCACCAACTGCTCTCTCGTGCAGTTTTTAACCTGCCAGGTTTTTTTTCTCCGTCAGTAAAATGGGAATAGGAACCCCTCGGTGTGTTTTTAGATCCGTAGGTGAGTGGTTTGGGGATCTCTGTGTGTTGTAAGGCGCTGGATCCGAAGGACGGCAGGTGGGAAACAGTGCAGGATGTGGTGTCATTGGAACGTAGCGAGGGCCACGGGTCCTCTGCTTCTCAAACTGAAAAGCAGTTGGTGGCTGGGGAACCGAGGGAAGAAACGCGTTATCTTAAAAAGCGGCGTAACAGATACCGCCTGCCTTCCGTGGCTCCGGGCCAGCAGTTCTCGTGGCTGGTCCCAGATCAATCCAGACTATACAGAAAGGAAAGCGGTGAGACTCCACAAAGCGTTTTACATCTTGCAGATGGGGTTTGCCGGGAAGAGGTGGGAAAGAGCCCCCTTCGGCAAACGCAATTTGCTTGATGCTAGAGATCAGGACCCCTGCCAAAATATTGGAAACTTACAGGTGGAGAGGGTGGAGTGTTGTGAGTGTCACATCCTGGAGATGCCATCTCTGATCAAGGGAAGGGGTGGGGGGGAAGAGAAGGCCCCTGAGCCTTGCTCTGATGGAGCTTGTGGGGTTGGTGCCACGGCAGCAGCCCTGAATAAAACCGCTCTTGGCTTCCCAGGGGCAAACGCAGGGCAGGGAGCAGGGGAGAGGAGAGAGTGTGCCTGGCAGCGCCTGGCTGGCTGCGAGCCCCAGTCAGCAAACTGCTTGCAGGGATATTACGCTGAGAGTCCACCTTTTAATTCTGTCTCTGTTCAAAAAAAAAAAGATTTCAATCCCATTCAGCACATTGGAACTTGAATGTGTGCGTAGAGGCTTGGCAGAGCTCTGGCTTGAGCCGCTGGTGTTTCTGCTGAGGAGGCCAAAGTGCCCGTCTGCTTCTGGTATTGACACTGGCCCGGTGAGAAACGGACTGGGAGCTGTGTGTTACAACTTCTCTCGCTCTGCATCCTTGCCGAGGTGAAGAAGTTAGGGAATTTTTTTTTTTTTTAATAGGAACAATATCAAAGAGGCCTTCTGCGTCATCTCCCAGATCCGCCATGTCTTCCATAAGTGACTTTCTTGTTCACAGAGATTCGCAGTCCTTTGAAGTGCCTGGTAGTAAATAAAGGCGCATGATTTACAAACATGGCTGAAGCCAGAAATACCTTTCCATGTCTGTCCTCTCTGTTTATCAATTCAGGTTTCCAAAACCGGAGGGAGAATCTCCCTGGCGTCAGTGACCTACTGAGACAACTTTCCAGCTGAGAATGGAGCTGGTGAGCAGGCGAGACCCCCACCTCCGAGAGGTCCTGTGGTTTGCGGTGTGCTGCAGAGCCCTGACGCTCCTGCTGCAGGCAAGTCTCCCAGCCCTGAACCAGAGCTGCTGTGGCATCTGTTTGCTGCTCCACGGCTTGTCTCGTTGGTACTGCCTTGTGCGCCGTGAGCGAGCTGGTTCTGCTCGACTGGGAAATCATCTTCTCCTTTGGAGAACCCACAAACCAGCTGCATCCAGGGAGGCAGGGTGCTGTTAAGTAAAATTACATAAATTTCCTTGTAACTTACTGTGCTTTCGCACCGCTGTTGCAAGAGGCCACTTCGGCAGCACGAGAGGAAGATCAGAAATAGAAGAGGAACATAATCTGCACGTTCCTCCCAAGTCTCGTTTCCAGAGACACCCTTCCCTGAGCATGGGAGAGCTCAGTTGCTCACTTCATCCTACCTGTGCGTACCGAGACAGCGGGCAAAGAGCCTAGCTGTGGCCATGGCCCTCCTGAAATTAAATCAGCCCTGAGAAAGCTCTTTAGCAGCAGGCCAGCGGCCAGCTGGCGGACTGCGGCAGCCCCGGTCACCACCGGGTAGGGCTGAGTGGAACCATCAGTGGAGATGAAAGACTCCCGTGTTACAAATGCCAGAGGCCTGCTTAGACCAGATGTGTGCTTCATGGTAAAACGGCAGCTTTGTCTGTCTTTTAGTCCCAATTTGTTCAGTGTGGCCTTTTCTCTTTTCTCTGCCAGCGCTGAATTTATTGCAGGGGACTCATCCCAATCTACACGTAGTTAAGCTACACAATTTCCCGTCTGAGGGGGTTTGGTTGGTTTTTTTTTTAAATGTATTTTCATTTGGAATTGCCTTACAATGCATTAGGTTGCATACCTCCTATCTCATGAGCTCTTCCAGGTGTTTCTCTCGCCTTTTAAAATGTGGTCAGCACCACGAGCTCCCGGAGGCAGAGGTGTGGGCATTCGGCCTGCTCATCTCCGGAAAGCGAACCCCTTAGTGCACACTGAGCTGCAGAAGCGATGCAGTGATCTAGAGAATAGAGAGGGGGCCTGGGAATCGGCTGCTGTCTTCTGCACCAGTTTGCTCTGGGAAAATGTTTTTCACTGGTTCTGGCTCCTCTCCCTTGTGCATCAGCTGGGACAATGATGCCCAACTGAGGAGGACCCGAGGCTTATCCGTGCTGCAGAGGTACCCGGTGTGAGCGTATGCAGTCAGATGTGCCTGAGCAGCTTTCCCTGGCCGTGGGGATTCTTGCTGGGTATGTTCCAGAGCTTTACTCAGTTCAAAAGATTCCGTTTGCACCTTCTCACAGTCATATAGGTGTCCGTGCTGCAAATCCCCTCAGCCTGGCTTCTGTGCTCTTGTCCCCGTTGAAACCTGGGAGTCCTCCTCCTGCTTGGTGCTTTCAGTAGGGTACAAGAGGATGTCTGATGGACTTCAATCCTCTCTTCTTTTTCCAGGCTCTGTTTAACCTCCTGATCCCAGATCACGCTGCAGACGCCTTCTGTCCCCCTCGCCTGTCGGAGCCTGGCCTGTGGGACCTGCTCTTGGAGTGGCTGCTGGGAGGCCTCTCGCACTGGGACGCGGAGCACTTCCTCTTCATCGGTTCCGGGGCGGAGCCGCCTCCTGCTATCAGCCGTACTCCTTAATTCCCTCTTCTCTGCCCTGGCAGCCGCTGCCCTGTATAAGCTGGGCTGCGTTGTGCTGCAGTGTCGCCAGGCAGCTTTCCTTGCTGCCGTTCTCTTTTCTATCAGCCCTGCCAATGTATTCATGGCAGCTGCTTACTCGGAGAGCATGTTTGCCTTCCTGGCCTTCAGTGCCATGTGGCAACTGGAGAAGGGGCAGAGCTGGCTCAGTGGAATGCTCTTCTCCCTTGCTTCTGGGGTGCGTGCCAACGGGCTTATTAATGCCGGCTTCTTTCTCTACTCCCGCAGTAAATCCTTTGCCCTCCAGCTCCAGGTGGGTTCGGGATCGCTAAGGAAGCTCCCTCCGTTGTGGAAACAACTCCTTAGCGCGGCATCTTCAGCAGTTCTGATGTGTGCTGGGATTTTTCTACCTTTTGCTTTATTTCAGTATTATGCCTATGTGAGGTTCTGTGGTCCTGGCACCGGCCCGGAGCAGACCGTTCCCAGGCCGCTGCTGCAGCTGGCTCTGGACAAGGGCTATCATCTGGCGGCCCTGAACGGGGTTAAACCCCCTTGGTGCTCCCACCAGTTCCCTGTGGTCTATTCCCATATTCAAGACGCTTACTGGAATGTGGGCTTTCTAAGGTATTTTGAGCTCAGGCAGATACCAAATTTCTTGCTTGCTTTGCCTGTCACACTTCTGGGCTCATGGGCTGCCTGGACCTACGTCATTGCAGACCCCCGGCACTGCCTAACTCTTGGTCTAGAGAGAAGAAAGAGTGAAGAAGAGGGTAAACCAAGAGCTGGATTTTGCTGCCCCGCTGTCTTCGTGTACGTGGTCCATGCCACAGTCCTGCTGGTGTTTGGATTCTTCTGCATGCACGTGCAGGTAGGACGTTTGTAGCAACACACAGGAGTCGTTTCTTATGGGGAATGCAGCGAGGTGACAGTCACAGCCTGAAACTGTCCCAGCTGCAGGGCAGCACAGGGCAATGCAAACCAAAAGCTTTGCCTTTCTTCTTTTTGGAGCTACTTCCACAGAGAGTTCCCAAAGCAATTTAATTCCTCTGCTCTGCTGGAGAGTTCCTGAAGAGAGCTTGGGTGCTCAGTGTGATGAGGGCACTGGGACGGGGATCAAAGGGTCCGGCTGGTGTTAGGTGGCGTTTGATGTGTGCTTAAGGCCAGGCTTGCCAAGCCCTGCTAGTCGGCTGTCGGAGGACGAGGGTACCAGGTCATTATCATGTTGGGCTGAGCTTAATGTGTGGCAATGAAAGGATCCAGAGCCTGTTGCCAGTCTCTAGGAAGTGTTTGAAGGTCTTTTCAGGACACAGCTAGTGGCACTAAAGGTTGGGGGTTCCAGTGGGAAAAAAAAATAATTGAAGAGTGAGATTCAAATCTCCCCTGAAGCTGCTGCCCCTGCCCAGCTCCTGAGCTGGACAGTGACAAGGATTTCAGCAAGATGATGACAATTAATTACCGTGCTTGTCCAAAACCTGGGGACCACTTGACTGCTTACACAAATGTCCTAATAAATAAAGCAGGTTGAGCAGAGAGGTGTTTCGTTTCAATGTAATAAATCCTAGCACCGCGAATCGGGGCTGTATTTCAGTCCCCTTTATCAGCCATCTGAGGCAGATGGCTCCTTCCGTGCCTGGGGATCAGGGCTGGTCACCGTCAGAGGCTTGCGATTTATGTGATTTTTTTGCTCTGCCTGTCGTCTTCAGGTGCTGACCCGGTTCCTTGGCTCCTCCTCTCCCATCCTGTACTGGTTCTCCGCTCACCTCCTTCAGGAATACGAACCTTTGCTCTGGAGCAAAGGGACTGAGAATCAAATGGCAGCACCTCGCTCCGAGAAGTCTCGTCGCGGTAAATCTCCCAGTTCCTGTGGGAAAGGGACTTCCGAGAACCCCGTTGTGAGGCTGCTGATGAACTATAGGTTAATTACTCCCCTCAGCAGATGCATTCTTGGATTCTTCCTGTCCTACTGGCTGCTGGGACTGATTCTGCACTGCAACTTCTTGCCGTGGACGTAGTGGGGGCGTGTATCGGTACAGACGGGACGTGGGGCAGAAGCGGGGGCGAAGAATCGAGACTCGCTTTTTCTAAAAAGCCCGGTATATGTGTAACGGTGCTGCTGTCTGGGTAACAAAGGTGTTACTCCTCGGTTACTACTGATGTACAGAGCTGTGCCTGAGCGTGTTTGCGGCGATGCTACGGCGTCTCGCTGTCATTGCTGGCGGCCAAAATTCCTGGAAGCTGCCCAGGCCGGGGAAGGTGCCTCGGCTCCCGGCCCTGCTGCGGGAGGTGCCAGCACTGAGCGATGGTTTATGGCGAGGATCCGCGTCTGTCGGATTCTCAGCCACCGGGACGGGGTCTCGCCGGCCTCTCCTGCCGCCCTGCCCCAGCCCCTCGCACCTCTCCGGTTCCTCCTTCACAGAATCACAGAATCACAGAATGGCAAGGGTTGGAAGGGACCTCGTGAGATCATCTAGTCCAACCCTCCTGCTAAAGCAGATTCTCCTAGAGCATGGTACACAGGACTTCATCCAGGCGGGCTTTGAATATCTCCAGAGAAGGAGATTCCACGACCCCCCTGGGCAGCCTGTTCCAGTGCTCCGTCACCCTCAGCTGAAACCTCGTATGTCTCAGTTTCTATCCATTGCCCCTTGTCCTGTCACTGGACACCACTGCAAAGAGACTGGTTCCGTCCTCGTGATTTCTGCCCTTAAGATATTTATGTTTAGGCGGTGGGGTGGCTCTGTATGTTAGGGAGTGTTTAGATTGTACAGAGCTTGACACTTGTGGTGAGGCAGAATGTTTATGGGTGAGGATGAGGGGGAAGGCCAACAAGAAAGATATCCTGTTGGGAGTCTGTTACAGACCACCCGACCAGGTTGAGGACGTTGACGAAGAATTCTACAAGCGGCTGGCAGGAGTCTCTCAGTCACGAGCTCTTGTTCTTGTGGGGGTCTTCAACTTCCCAGACATCTGCTGGAAATACAATACAGCAGAAAGGAAACAGTCCGGAAGGTTCCTGCAGTGTGTGGAAGATAACTTCCTGACACAGCTGGTAAGTGAGCCTACCAGGGGAAGTGCCCTGCTTGACCTCCTGTTCACTAACAGAGAAGGACTGGTGGGAGAGGTGGTGGTTGGAAATCATCTAGGCCTTAGTGATCATGAAATGGTAGAGTTTTCGATCTTTGGTGAGGTAAGGAAGGGGGTCAGCAAGACCGCCACCATGGATTTCCGGAGGGCAGACTTTGACCTCCTCAGAACGCTGGTTGGGAGAGTCCCTTGGGAGATAGTCCTGAAGGGAAAAGGGGTCCAGGAAGGCTGGGTGTTTTTCAAGGAAGAAGTCTTAAAGGCACAGGACCAGGCTGTCTCCATGTGCCGTAAGACAAATTGGCGGGGAAGACGACCGGCCTGGCTGCACAGAGGACTACTACTGCGACTAAGGGAAAAAAGGAGAGCTTACCAGCTCTGGAAGAAGGGGCAGGCAACCCAAGAAGAGTACAGGGATCTTGTCAGGTCATGCAGAGAGGAGATTAGAAAGGCAAAAGCCCAGCTGGAATTTAACCTGGCCACTGTTGTAAGGGATAATAAGAAAAGTTTTTATAAATATGTTAACAGCAAAAAGAGAGCCAGGGAGAACCTCCATCCACTAGTGGATGCAAGGGGGAACATTGCCACTAAAGATGAGGAAAAGGCTGAGATACTCAACGCCTTCTTTGCCTCGGTCTTTAATGGCCCGACGAGTTATCCCCAGGGTACCCAGCCTCCTGAGCTGAAAGATGGGGACAGAGAGTGGAATGAACCCCCCATAATCCAGGAGGAAGCAGTCTTTGACCTGCTATGCCACCTGGACATCCACAAGTCTATGGGGCCAGATGGGATCCACCCAAGAGTGCTGAAGGAGTTGGCAGAGGAGCTTGCCAAGCCACTCTCTATCATTTATCAGCAGTCCTGGAGAACAGGGGAGGTCCCAGATGACTGGAGGTTGGCAAATGTGACGCCTCTCTTCAAGAAGGGCCGGAAGGAGGATCCGGGGAACTACAGACCAGTCAGCCTGACCTCAGTACCGGGGAAGATTATGGAGAGATTCATCTTGAGTGTGCTCACCAGGCACATGGAGGACAATCAGGGGATCAGGCCCAGTCAGCATGCGTTCACGAAAGGCAGGTCTTGCCTAACCAACCTGATTTCCTTCTATGACCAGGTGACCCGCCTGGTAGATGAGGGAAAGGCTGTGGATGTTGTCTACCTGGACTTCAGCAAAGCCTTCGACACAGTCTACCATAGCATTCTCCTGGAGAAGCTGGCAGTTCATGGCCTAGATGGTGTACTCTTCGCTGGGTTAAAAACTGGCTGGGTGGCCGAGCCCAGAGAGTCGTGGTGAATGGAGCTAAATCCAGTTGGCGGCCGGTCACAAGCGGTGTCCCCCAGGGCTCAGTTCTAGGGCCGGTCTTGTTTAATATCTTTATCAATGACCTGGATGAGGGGATTGAGTGTGCCCTCAGTAAATTTGCAGGTAACACCAAACTGGGTGGTAGTGTTGATCTGCTGGAGGGGAGGAGGGCTCTGCAGAGAGACCTGGACAGGCTGGATCGATGGGCCGAGGCCAATTGTATGAGGTTCGACAAGGCCAAGTGCCGGGTCCTGCACTTTGGTCACAACAACCCCATGCAACGCTACAGGCTTGGCGAAGAGTGGCTGGAAAGCTGCCTGGTGGAAAAAGACCTGGGGGTACTGGTTGGCAGCCGGCTGAATATGAGCCAGCAGGGTGCCCAGGTGGCCAAGAAGGCCAATGGCATCCTGGCCTGTATCAGGAATAGTGTGGCCAGCAGGAGTAGGGAAGTGACCGTGCCCCTGTACTCGGTGCTGGTGAGGCCGCACCTCGAATACTGTGTTCAGTTATGGGCCCCTCACTACAAGAAAGATGTTGCCTTGCTGGAACAGGTCCAGAGGAGAGCAACCAAGCTGGGGAGGGGTCTGGAACACAAGTCATACGAGGAGCGGCTGAGGGAGCTGGGGTTGTTTAGTCTGGAGAAGAGGAGGCTGAGGGGAGCCCTGATCGCCCTCTACAACTACCAGAAAGGAGGCTGTAGTGAGGTGGGGGTCGGCCTCTTCTCCCTGGTAACAGACGATAGGACGAGGGGGAATGGCTTGAAGCTGCGCCAGGGCAGGTTTAGGCTAGACATTAGGAAAAACTTCTTCACTGAGAGGGTTGTCAGGCTCTGGAATGGGCTGCCCAGGGAGGTGGTGGAGTCCTCATCCCTGGAGGTATTTAAAAGAAGGATAGATGAGGTGCTTAGGGACATGGTTTAGTGGTGGGATGGCAGTGCTAGGTTAACGGTTGGACTCGATGATCTTAAAGGTCTTTTCCAACCGAGGTGATTCTATGATTCTATGATTCTATTCTATGTGTTAATGAGGTCTCCTCTCAGTCTTCTCTTCTTCAGGCTGAACAAGCCCAACTCCCTCAGCCTTTCCTCATAGGGGAGATGTTCGAGTCCCTTTATCATCCTAGTTGCTCTCTTCTGGACTCTTTCTAGGAGTTCCTCATCTTTCTTGAACTGGGGAGCCCAGAAGTGGACCCAGTGCTCCAGGTGGGGTCTCAGCAGGGCAGAGCAGAGAGGGAGGAGAACCTCCCTTGCCCTGCTGGCCACGCTCCTCTTAATGCACCCCAGGATGCCATTGGCCTTCTTGGCAACAAGGGCACCCTGCTGGCTCATGGTCAGCTCGTTGTCCCCCAGGACTCTCAGGTCCCTCTGGGCAGAGCTGCTTCCCAGCAGGTCAGCCCCCCGTCTGTACTGGTGCATGGGGTTCGACCTCCCCAGGGGCAGCACTCGGCACTTGCCCGTGTTGAATTTCATCAGGTTCCTCTCCGCCCAACTCTCCAGCCTGTCCAGGTCCCGCTGAATGGCAGCGCAGCCCTCTGGCGTATCAGCCACTCCTCCCAGTTTGGTGTCACCAGCGAACTTGCTGAGGGTCCGCTCTGTCCCCTCGCCCAGGTCATTGATGAACAAGTTGAACGAGACCGGGCCGAGTACTGAGCCCTGGGGAACTCCACCAGCTACCGACCTCCAACTGGACGCTGCCCCGCCGATCAGAACCCTCTGAGCCCTGTCCCTCAGCCAGTTCCCGACCCACCTCACTGCCCACTCATCCACCCCACCCTTCTTGAGCTTCCCTACGTGGCGGGGGAAGGGGCTGGGGGCGGCTCCGGCTGCTCCGCGGGGGAGCGCGGTGCTGCGGGGAGCGGGGCGGCCGGTGCCTCGGCACGGGGGCGTCGCCGGCGGAGCTCGCCGGTTCCACCCCGGGGGTCCGGGCTCCCGCGCCGAGGCCGCTCCCCAGCGGCGGGGGGCGGTGCCCAGCGCGGCCGGCAGGGGGCGCGGCGCTGGGGCGGGGCGGAAGGACTGCGAGTACCGGCAGATCCCCCCCGGGGCAGCGGCGCCGGGGCCGGGTACGGTCGCTTCGCCACCTCCGCCGCCCGTCGCCCCGGAGCGGCCGGCCTCGGCCCGCCGGCCCCGGCGGAAGTGGGAGGTGTTCCCGGGCCGCAACCGCTTCTACTGCGGCGGCCGCCTCATGCTGGCCCGGCACAGCGGCGTCTTCGCCCTCACCCTCGGCCTCATCCTGGCCACCAGCAGCCTCTTCTTCGCCTTCGAGTGAGTCCGCGCTGCCGGGCCGGGGCCGGGCCGCCCTGGGGGCCGCGGGGCTCTTGGGGTGCCGCCCCCCCCTCCCCGCTGGGGTCCCCCCGGTGCTGGGCTCCCCCCCCCCTCGGGATCAGGGTCCCTTCCCTGCCGGGGTGGAGCCGTGCGGGGCCTGTCCCTCGGCTCGCTCCCCAGTGGGGGCTCTGAGCAGCTCTTGCCCCCCTCCTTTACGCCCCCTCCTTTTGGGGGGGAGCCGTGGGTCAGCTGGCACCCACCCGCGCCCTCGTGGTGGGGGCGAGGTGGGCTGGGGGGGCACCCCCCCCTTCCCCATTCAAGCCCCGGTATCCCTTCCTTCTCCCCCCTGCACCCTGTGGGCCTTCCCCGGCTGCACGGCCCCCAGACCCGCTCTGCAGGCGGTCACTGGTTCCCCTCTGCCTGTCCCCGGGTGCGAGGGGCAGGAGGGGTGGGCAGGGGCTGCCCTGGACCTTTTTGCTCAGTCTGGCCCTGGGAAGGGGTTTAACATCCTCCCAGGATGCCCCCCTCATCTTTAAATACTCCCTCCCGGTCTCCCCTCCTGCTACTGAGGGGAGAACTGGTCCAGGCTTGCTGCCAGCAAGCCCCCAAGCCTGGTGGACTTGGTCCGTCGAGGCAGCAGGAGCAGTGTTTCTGTTACAGTCACTTGATAAATGGTGACATTTTTTGGGGTCCCCACCCTGAGGGTCTGCGCTGGAGCTCTGTCTGTGCGGTGGCGTGCAGGGAAGAGGGAGCTGCATCTCTCCCAGTCCCCTTCACTTTAGGAAAGCTGGCCCTGGGAAGCTCCCTGCTCCTGCGCCCCTAGGGAAGGGAGAGCCCGGAGCATCCCGTTATGTCCCGCGCTGCCCGGAGAAGCCGGGGAAGGCGCACCCTTGGTTATTGATGCCTCTGAGGGCTTCTGCTGTCCTACCTCTGCGTTCCTATCTTGGGAAGGAAGGGAGCTTGTTTATCCTGCAGCTGTACAAAGCAGGGGGGGGGGGGGGGGGGGGGGGGGTGTCGGGTCATGCCTGCCTTTGGATCATGGCGTTATCTCTGCGAGTCTCCCAGTAAAGCTGCCCAAGCCTGCAGGCGGGGAGATGAAGGTATTTGATCGGATTAGAGGTTCTGAGATGAGCTGAAAGGGGCAGGCAGCTGCGGGAGGCAAGTAGCGGCATCCTGACGTGAAAACTCCTTTCTTAGTGTCATCTGTGCCTCTTTGACAGCTTTCTCCACTACGCCTGAGACTCAGGGGCAGCGCTAGCACAGTAACTGCTTTGTGTGGGGCTGGGCAGAGGACATCTGCTCCCCCCTCCCTTCTTGCCTAGTCACTCTTTCTTGGTTGAATGTGCCCTGGGGCTTTCCAAGTTGTTATTTTAGCAGCGTACTTCTGTTGTGTGGGTTACAGTTTGCTGGATGCACAGCAAATACATCTTGCCTGGGTCTACAGTTCACGTTTTTCCCGTGGTTTCTTGTTGCCCATTGGGGGAAAGCAGGGTCCAGATATTCTCCCAGGAAAGGAGCGGCAGCAAGCTCGCGTCTCTCATTTTGGAGACATTTTCTGTCCCTCCTCCGTCAGGGAGGCGACCGAGGGGCTCGGCAGCAGCGTTGGTTGGGGTTTTGTTGCTTGGTGGCTGCTTTGTTCTGGACAGCTGAGCTTGTGAGTCGAAACAAAAGTTGCTTAATCCTCTCAAACTGCCTTGCAGCGTTACCGAGACTTAGCGCTGCCCGCAGACCTCGGGGCTCAAGCAGCTTGCCTGCCTGCGCTCGACTCCGGGTGCTTATCGGTGCTTATAATAGCAAATCCCCCTGCGGAGCGAGGGACGGGAGGGGTCCCTGGCACCCTGCAAAGAGCTGCGTTCCTCGGCCGTCTTCACCTGTCCTGTTGCGAGTAACGGAGCTGCCCTGACGCAGAGTGCGATCCCGCCGGTCCCCGTCTGTGGAAAACCAGCCCCAGGTCATAGTACAGCGAGCCCAGGAGCGGGCGTCGCCTGCTGAGATGCCTGGTGGCTTGTCACAGCAGTGCCGGTGCTGGAAGGCGTCCTCATCCAAACATCTGGCACACCATGAAGGACACACGAGTCACCCAGAGACAGCAAAGCTGTGTTGAATCGAAGCCAAATTCCCTCTCAGCTTCATGTGTTGGACCAAACGGGATCGCGTTCACGCTGATTTTGACTCCTGCTTAGCTTAGGGTGTTTCTCCTGTCGCCTTGATGCTGCTGTTACAGAAGGTGACCAGGCTCTGGGGCAGCTGGCAGGTTTTTAAAACGCAATTCTGGGTCTTCAGAAGGGCAAAGCGGTTGCGTACAGGGGCTTGTACTGCCGTCTTTGTGCCACAGACCCTGTCCTCCCAGTGCTACTCTGGTGTCTTTTGGGCTGGCTCTGGCCATTCCAGAGGTCTCTGCAAAGCAGCAGTGCTTCAGCCCACCACCCCGTGATAATTCACAGTGTGCAGTGTCACAGCTGACAGCCAGTGCTGTAGCGATGGCTGGTAATAATGCATGGGGTTTTTTTATTTTCTTTTAACAGCTGCCCCTTCCTTGCCAGTCACCTCACCTTGGCCATCCCCATCATTGCAGCCGTCCTCTTCTTCTTCGTCATCAGCTGCCTGCTCCAGACAAGCTTCCGAGACCCAGGTATCCTGCCCAGAGCCACCCCAAGTGAGGCCGCAGACCTGGAAAAGCGGATCGGTGAGACTTCTGTTTTGTGTTAGATCCAGCGTGTGCCTCTGTGCTTGTGTGTGTGTGCGCACGCCATTTCGGGCTCAGTGAGTCCCTAGAGAAAAGGCTTGACAGTGCCTTCCGAGTCCCGGTAAGAGAGGTGTGACAAGCTCCTCCAGCGCAGCAGGCAGGGCTTCAGAGAGAGGATCTGTGGAGGAGCAGAGGTGGTTTTCCTTTCTGTTTTATTCCATCGCTTTCCCAGGCAAAGCCCTGTACCTGTTGGGGCTGTACCTGACACCCGAGTGGGCAGCGGTCCCATGCAGAGCTCAGGGGAGGCTGAGCTTGCGGCATCTCTGTCCTAAACGTGAATATTGTTAGGGACTGCGGACCAGCAGCTGGGGGAGCACAAAGTTCCCCTTCAGAATCACGCTGCCAGGCTCTTGAAGACAGAGCCAGAGAGTCTGTGCTGCTCCGGAACGGTGCGTTAAGTTACTTTAAATGTTGTCCAAACTGACCCTGTGTGTTCTCCAAAATACGGGCGGTGAGGGCGTTTAATTTAGGAACAGACACTTTTTAAGATTATGATTTGCCATTGAGACTGCCATGCCGCAAGATTCTCTCTCTATTGTAATGGTTTCTAACGGTATGCTAATGTTTGTCCCCATCTAAAAACTGCCACGTCACGCTGTTTTGGTGGTGGCCAAGAGGGTGCACGCAGCCAGGATCCGTGGACCTCGTTGGTGTGACCCGTAGTAACAAATGCGTTAGCAAAGCTACCGTGGGACAACTCGAAGACAGTTGCAAGGCAGTGCAACTTGAAATTCTACATCTGACTAAAAAAATGGTTTTAAAATGTCCTCAGAGTGGTTATCTGTGTTTCTATTTATAAGAGCCTAAAGCAGTAATCTGGCTGCAGATGCTGCCTGATGTGCCAGCTGTTACTGTTAATATAATGCACTTCTTATCCTCTTAACATGCTCCCTGTTACATCTCTATTTTCAAAGACTTGGCCGGAGTTGGAAAGGTGCTCTTTGAAGAGTGAATTAAATCAAGGAATAACCCCTCAAATTGCAAATGTGACAGAGGTTTTCCAGCTCATGCTTTTGCTGAGCAGAGAAACAGTCTCCAGCGGCCAGCCCTTAATGAATAATAAAGTGCTGGCACACACTCATGCGACTTGCCGTGTCCCTAAAAATCCTTGATTTTCACCTTAAGGAGGAGGAATCCTCTTGCGCTACCAATATTCACGTGTCAAATTTCAATGAAATGTGCCTGGCACGCTTGAGACCTGCTCACCGTCCTCCCCTGCTGCGATGGAAATGAGTCCCTCGAGCCTGGCGGCACCGCTAGCTCCAGCTGCGGGTTGGGAAGTTGTGTGCTGGCAGCGGCCGGGAATGCTCCTGCTGAGGTTACCCAAACGTGACCGTCTCCCGATTGCTGTAATTTGGATGCGTACAGCGGAGGTGGAAGGGCGCGTGCATTAACAGATTATGTTGCCTCCACGCGTTGTGACCCGTTAGATGCGCAGAGATGAGTTGGTGTCACTGGGCACGTTGACGCCGCTGCTTTTAGGCTCGCTATTTATACGTTGCTTTATGCTCTCAAACTGTTGGGCAGATATTGCTTCCTCTTGGCATCCCAGCAGCGTTGCCATTGAATGGGCAAGGAAAGGACATAAATAATGCTGTGAGGAGCTGACTGGAGTTCCTGGCTGTCCACCCTGCAACAAATCCTCTAGGCTGAGCTGCCTCTTAGCTTTTGTTTAAAATCTCTTAACCCTGCCAGGAAGCAGCTCAGGGTGGTGGTGGTGGGGAGGGGGCTTGGGTTTCACCTGCACCAGTTTGACTGTCCCTCCTTGCCCTTCCAGACAGCATGGGTACCTCTACCTATCGCCCGCCGGCCCGCACGATGGAAGTGGTCATAAACAAGTATGTGGTGAAACTCAAGTACTGCTACACCTGCAAAATGTTCCGCCCTCCACGCACCTCTCACTGCAGCGTCTGCGACAACTGTGTCGGTAAGCCCAGGAGGTGGAGAGGTGTTGAGCTCTCTTGTGTGGGCGTGTTGGGGGGTAGTTTTATGGTTCTGGACAGATTGCTTTTGCTTCTTGTAAAGCGTTATAAAGCGCGATACTGAGTGGTCTTTCTTATTCCTGCTTAAAATGAAAGCAGCACCAGCACAGTGGCTCAGGGCAAGGGGGCAGCACGTCGAAGACTCCGTCTCTGCTTTCCCTGGTTCTGGGAGGACTCTACCATGAAACGCAGTTAAGGCCCCTGCCAAACACAAGGTTTGCTACAGGCTCCTTGTTGTCTGTGGCCTTGCTGTTGCCAGGCTGGTAGAGACACCACCACGGATGCTGGTTGAGCTCTTCTGTGTCCTCTCTCCGTGCCATCAGACTGCAGCGGGGCAGGAGGGAATGAACAAAGACCCGAAGAAAAGCCTCTGGTGGCTCCACGCAGGCGTGGGGCAGCTGCAGGCGGGTGGGCAGGGAGGTTCTTGGCACAGCCTGGCTGCACCAGAGCAACTTCAACTGGCAGCAGGGTGGCATGTGATTTAGGGACGTGCCCAGAGAGTTTACTCCTCATGCAGCTGCTCCTGGTCACGCACCGTGTGGATGCGGAGGCTGGGCTTTATGCTGTCTGCCAGGGCAGCCCCAGGAGCCACCGAGCCACGAGCAGTCGTGGGACCCTAAGGCTCTGGTTAAGAGAAGAAGTTTGGAAGTTGCCAAGCATTCCGTGGGTGGCCGTGACTCCTTACACCGGAGCGGCTTGCTGGAAAGCAGCCATGGCTGGGGCGGTATTCGGAGAGGAGCTGCCTGGAGGAGCGGGCATGCGCCTGCTCTGTGTGCGATGGGTTTCGTTTGCGCTGATGTCCCCCGCAGGATGGTTACCGCAGTCCTGTTAGTCTGAAACGCAGCCCTTTCATTAGAAGGCAGGTGGGAGTATTTCCAGATATATTGCACCTGCCCTGGGTTCCCAGGCAGTTTCTGTGGTTTTAGAGGCGTATCTTTATAGCTTTGAAAATTATTTTCTACCCCGCAGAAGGCGGGGGGAGCTGACATGCAGAAAGGGAGCAGCGATGCTGCGTGCCCACACCCAGTGCTGCTAGGTACTGGAAAAACTGCCGCACTTTCCCTGCTCGCTTTCAGTTTTAGTAGATGTTACCAGTCACAAGGCTTGTATTTATGCAGGGCTTGGTGAGAAGAAGGGTTTGGTCTTTGATGATAAAAAAGGCCATGTGAGCAGACAGCAGTGCTGTGTTGAAACTTCTTGCTAACGTATTGCTGCGGAGAGGTTCTGGTCTCAGGGTGGTGGGTGGAAGCTCCATTTGTAGCCCCTGGTTTTCAGAGGCTCAGCAGGGTTTGCTCTGTGACGGGGTGCGAGGTGGCAGGAGTCCTCACCGTGTCCCTTTTGTTTCAGAGAGGTTTGATCACCACTGCCCCTGGGTGGGCAACTGCGTGGGGAAGCGCAACTATCGCTACTTCTATGCCTTCATCCTCTCCCTCTCCTTCCTGACAGCCTTCATCTTCGCTTGTGTCGTCACCCACCTCACTCTCCGTAAGTACTGCGGGTACTAGCAGCGATGTGTGCTGTGCTCCTGGCCATGAACGGCTTGAAGCAGCACTGGGTCACTGTTCCTGTTGGACAGAGCATGGGAAGGGTCTGGCTGGTTTACACCAGGCTTTCCAGTGCGGGCGGCCTGAATAAAGGGGGTCTCAGGCTGCAGGGAAGCGCAGATCCACCCTGCACCTCGCTGCAGGGAGACCTTGAGAGCTGGTGACTGGGTTGTCCCCTCCCAGAGCCAATGAGCCTGATGGGTGCCTCTGCTCTTAACCTGGTAGGGAAGGTGACGTGCTTGTCAGCCCCAAATCTTCTGGAGCTGTGTCTGCACACTGACATTTCTGCCAAGTTACAGACTGCAGATGTTCTCAGGCAGCCAGGCAGATCTGTGTGGCCTACAGGGGGGTGGCTGCATGCTCAGGAACGAAGTGTTGGTGGGAGGCACAAGTCTGCCTGACGCGATGCCGTCCCTTCTCCTGTTTTGCTTTGCAGGCTCTCAGAGAGATGGATTCCTCACCACTCTGAAGACAACACCTGCAAGATATCCTTTTGATGCCATCGGCTGCTCGGGCTGTCGAGCACTGGTGCAGTAATGCTAATTGTGTAGCAGAAGCGCGATGAGCTCTTTGTAGGGTCACCTTCGTGTACGTTCTACAACTTAACTTAGTCCCCTAGGTACCTGGGTGGGGCAGACCGGCATCTCTTCATCTGTAGGCTGATAACATCACCAAACTGGGAAGACCTTTGATTCCTTATGTAGTTCACTGACAGGGACTAAGGGCGGGTGACAAACTGGTTTCCCAGTTTGCAAGTTTACATGGAAAGGGAACAGGCTGTGCCTTGGTGGGTGCCTGCAGAACGGCACGGGGAGTGGGAAGCTTGCTGGGATGTTTTCATGGCCCAGTGTGTGTGGTCACAGCACGTACCTCCCAAAATAGTCCTCTGCCTCTCTTTGCAGGATGGTTTTGTTCCCTGAGACTTCCTTGACTTTTGTTTCACCGTGCTGGAGCTGGTGATTTGTTTTTTCTCAGTCTGGTCTATTTTGGGCCTCTCAGGTTTTCATACTTACTTAGTCGCCTCCAACCTGACGACAAACGAAGATGTAAGTACCTGGACACTTGTCCTTCTGCAAGGGCTGGCCCTGGTCCTCTCTAAGCAGAGGTGAGGCTTTAGGGGATCCTTGGCTGCCTGCCTCAGTGCAGTATCTCAATAAGGCATGCTGCCTGCATTGCCTGCAGTAATCCCCTGCAAAGCAGACGGCTCGTGCCCAAGGCGTTTAGGCTGTAGTTTCAGGTGGCTGAGGGGAGGGGGAAGCAGCCCACAGCAGCGGGGGACTGCGCAACGCGTGCTGCTCAGCAGTGTCAGGCTGTGGGGGTCACGCGCTGCCACGTTAGAAAGGTCACGTGTGTGTTTTTTCCAGTCTGTATGTGGCCTCGCTTAAAATTAGGAGTTCCGAGGTTAAAAAAGGAAGGCTGGCCCCAGAGATTTATTTGGGTGTTAGCCTAGGACATGGGTGATCTTAATTCAGCGTCCTGCATAACCACAGGTTTCCCCTGAGACCCTGGGCAAGTCCCTTTGTCTCTATCGGTTCCTCATGTCTAATAGGCAAATAATGTACAGACATCTCCTGATGAGATTTACCTCAAAGTCAGGGGTGTGTGCAGACTCCAAGGGCCAAATGAGTACCCTGAGCAGGGCAGATTGTACGGAAAAGCAGGATCTGTCTGATCCTCGGAATCAAGATTCACCCTCCTGGCCAGAAGTACCTGTAATCCTTGCTAGAAGCTTCCAGCACTGCAGAAGGCAGGTTTGCATCCCTTGTTTTTTCCTGCTTTTTTCCTTCCCCTTTCCACCTTTCTGTGGCATTCAGAGGTGTTGGCAGAGACGCGCAAGGCCACGTAGGTGAAGCTAATGGAGGTCACACCCCACTACAGAGCACTGGGTCCGAAGCGTGCGGCCTGTTGCCTCTCTGGCCACGTTGCCCACGTTACCAGCCTGCTGCTGCAACGGGGGAGAGGAAGTAAAAACAAAAGGAGGAAATGTGGTGGTAAATGGCTTGCTGCAGCCAGGGGCCTGAGGCCAGGTATAGCATCTGTCCACTCGTGTGTGCCTATGCTTAATGCGACCGGGGTTTCGAAATCAGAGTTAGTGACAGCTGCTCAGGGTGGGGACAGATGAGATTGTTTCCTCCTCTTGTGTGGCCTGGGAATCCCCTTGCTGTTTGTCCCCAGGAGGGACCGTGAGCTAGAGCTCTGCTCCGATGAGCTTTCAGCCTAGTAGAGAACGAGGGGAAGGGGGGGAGGAGGAGGCTGGTGCTGAAGATGGCGACGCTGGCAAGTTGCCATGCGGCACGGGGAGGGCACAGCTTTGGAGCTTCCTAGCTGCAAGGTTGAACCTTGGCAGAGGCAGGAGCAGCATATTGCTGTCTCCTCTGGCTGCCTTTCTGCACCGGTCCTGCCTGTTAAAGCAAGGAGAGGGAGGGCGTTTGCAGGAAGACAAGCCTTCCGCCTCCTGAGCAAGGGCTTGAACCGAGTCCGTTACCGTCTAATTATCTGCTATCACATCTTTCCTATCTTAATCTGCATGTATCCTTTTCCTTTCAGATCAAAGGATCCTGGTCAAATAAGAGGGGCTCGGAGTTTGCCAATCCCTACAGCCATAAAAGTATCCTCACGAACTGCTGTGCAGTGCTGTGTGGACCATTCCATCCCAGGTAAGAGCCTTGGACCTCCACGGTGTTCGGAATTGCATCCTGCTCTGCAACTGGGGCCTTGGAAAGGACAGAATTATCCTGATCCAGGACAGATGGTGTCAGCACAAACACATCTGCTCCCATGATGATGGGGAAGCAGTTTCCCAGTCTCTGCAGAGAGCAGCTGGGGGAATGTAGAAGAGATAAAACTGTTGCTTCTCCTGTGTTTGGGCTTGGTGGGTTTGGGTCATAGAATCATAGAATGTTTTGGGTTGGAAGGGAGCCCTAGAGGTCATCTAGTCCAACCCCCCTGCAGTGAGCAGGGACACTGCCAACTAGATCAGGTTGCTCAGAGCCCCGTCCAACCTGGCCTTGAATGCTTCCAGGGATGGGGCCTCCACCACCTCTCTGGGCAACCCGTTTCACCACTCCCATTGTAAAGAATTTTTTCCTTATATCCAGTCTAAACCTACCCTGGTTTAGTTTAAAACTATTACCCCTTGTCCTGTCACAGCTGGCCCTACTAAAAGATTTTCCCCATCTTTCCCATAGGCCCCCTTTAGGTATTGAAAGGCCGCAATCAGGTCTCCCCGCAGCCTTCTTTTCTCCAGGCTTGTAATTGTTTCATGGAGCTCGCAGATAAGACGCCTCCTGCGATTCAGTTAGGGGAGAGTAACGGCACCAAGGGGCTCGGCAGCAGATGATAAATGCCAGTAGTGGCTGTGCTTCTTGGTACGTGTTTTTTCTCCTGTACTCTGAGGATCGAGCATCGTGGCAAGCAGCCAGCAGAGAACTGCACCAGGCAGCGTGGAGACCCTGGGGTTTACCAACACTTAGATTGCCCAAAATGCTTAGTAGCATCCTACCATCTTACCCGTGAGTTACCCAGAACTGATGTTAAAACCAGGATTATCACTGCTTTGTCACAAGAGGGTGCACTTGGGCAGAGTCAGGCCGGTGTCCCCTTGCGCTGCGCTGCAGGAGTGGAAGATCTGCAGGCTGGCTTGGAGCTCAGCCTGTCCTAGGGTATGTGGGCATCCCTGAGACAAGTTTATTCGCTGGATCCAATCTGGATTTATGAGGAGCGTCTCAGAGGTGCTAACTGGGTGGAACACACCGGCAGGGGAGGGGGCCTGGGGCTCTGCAGCTAGAGTCAAAGTGTGTTTTACGCTTATATCTGGCCCTGCTCTCTGAAGTGGTGAGGGGTCTGGAACCCAAGTCATACGAGGAGCGGCTGGGGGAACTGGGGGTGTTCAGCCTGGAGAAGAGGAGGCTGAGGGGAGACCTGATCGCCCTCTACAACTACCTGAAAGGAGGCTGTAGTGAGGTGGGGGTCGGCCTCTTCTCCCTGGTAACAGACGATAGGACGAGGGGGAATGGCTTGAAGCTGCGCCAGGGCAGGTTTAGGCTAGACATTAGGAAAAACTTCTTCACTGAGAGGGTTGTCAGGCTCTGGAATGGGCTGCCCAGGGAGGTGGTGGAGTCCTCATCCCTGGAGGTATTTAAAAGAAGGATAGATGAGGTGCTTAGGGACGTGGTTTAGTGGTGGGATGGCAGTGCTAGGTTAACGGTTGGACTTGATGATCTTAAAGGTCTTTTCCAACCGAGGTGATTCTATGATTCTAAGTACCCCCAAGATTTTTGTTGGATTCAGAGATGCCAAAATGCCAATGCTGCCACTTGGAGATGGTAAATCTGCGGATTTGGGGAGCCAAGCCGTTTGCTGGGAGGTTGTGGGGAAAAGAGTGTTTTACTCCAATTCTTTCCTCGTTCATGCTGTTCTCCTGCTGTGAAGACCTTGCGCCAGTTCCCATTTGGGTTTGTGGTGACCCAAAGCTGTAACTGCCTAAAGGCTGTTTGGTGGCTTGTGTGATAAGTTTGTGGTTTGTCTAATGGGCAGGAAGCTGCGTTCCTGCCGATGCTTGGGTTAGCAGTTCCCACCAGGAGATCCCTCTCTGTGGCCTGTGAGCTCCCTCTTCGCGGAGTCTTCATTTCCTTAACTCCTCTACCCTTGCACCCTTCCCTTTCTCTTTTCCAGTTTGATAGACAGAAGAGGATTTATCCAGCCAGATGTCGGGACCCCGTCCAGTCCTAAGAGCGAAATCCCTTCCTTTGGAGCCAAAACTGACACCAGCATGGTAGGAGGCATTCCCTAGCAGTGCTGTGACATAGCCCAGTGCCTGCACCTCGCTCCAGCCAGTACCTTCTCCTCTCACCATCTCCCCGGCCTCAGGCGGAGCAGCCCTGTGATGCAGAGCTGCCAAAGACTCAGTTGAGCCATACGTTGCCTTTTTTTCTTTTTTTTTTTTTTTTTAATTTATTTATTATTTTTTTGCTATTTGTTTCACTGTGATGTGGCCTGTCTGGACTTTGGACTGACAGAGCCCAACAGCATGCAAGACCCTCAGATTTGTGCAGAAAGCAGGGGGGTCCCTGCTGCACCTTGGGAAGCAAATGGGTCTGGGGAGCTACCAGACCTCTGAGCCCAGAGTGTCTGCTCCAGGGGGTCGCTGGGCTTCCTGCCAGGAGTAATGAGATGCGCCAAGGGTGGGAGCTGGGACTGGAACGGTCCCCAGCTGGGCCGTCACGCCTCGTCTTCTGGGCTGGTGGAGGTGTAAGTTCCCTGGTATCCTGCTTATCTCCATGAACATGTCCTGCTCCCCTGTGCCGACATGCAAGGGCTGTTCTGTCTCTTAATGGCCGGGTTCTCACCTCAGTCTCTGCCAGAGTGGCTTTTTTTTTCCAGAAGCTGCTGTGCCTTGGTAAGTTGGGGCTGTTGAGCTGGGATGACTCTAGCTGCCAGCAGGCGTGGAAGCTAGCTAGATGTCCCAGCTGCTGTCGATCCTATTTTCTGGCTGGTCACTGAGGGGGTGCTGAAGACCTCTTTGTGTTTCAGCCCTGCCAGTCAGTAAGACAACTTTTTGCAGCAAGGATGCAAGTTAGGAGGACCCTCCTTTTAACGGGGAAGAAGAAACACACAGCGTTCTGTGGCTCTTGTCATGAGATGCTGGTTGGCGAGGCTACAGTTGTAAGATTTGGGAACTTTAGCTCGCCAGGAAAGCTTGGTTATGTCCTGTCTGTAGGAGACCAAAAGGCAATGGAAAAGCCTCACCCTTCCCAGGTGGAGTTTCACAGAGGAAGCAGTGAGCGGGTGCTGGTCTCTGATAACCTCGCGTTGTGCTCTTGGTTTGGGTTTCTGGCCGGCAGACGAGAGCAGGGCTGTCCCCAGCACCTCGGGAGCGATTCCCATGTGCCTGGGCTCATCTGTGAGCATCGCCCCGTGCCTGCAGCGGAAGAGGAGAGCCAGGCTGGGCAGCCAGCTCTGCATCACTGACACTGGAGTGTGTGTAGGGGAGTCACAGACCTTGTTAGCAATACTTGAATCATGTTATTAAAAGCTGCTGGATATTTTTGCACAGTTTGTAGGTTTGGGGGTTTTTTTCTAGGTAGAACTTTTTATATTCAGCGCAGGTAGCATTGTGCATTAGCACCAGGGCAGAGGCTCGCAGCATTCCGTGTCACACTGCCCAGTTAGGTTTCCGTGGGTCAGACGCATGTATTTCAACCTCAGGCAGAGGCAGCACACTTGGAGGGGAACCTGTCCCTGCCGAATTCCCCAGCGGTGTGCTTTGCACACTGCGAGCGACTGCGCCAGCCCGCATGCAGCTTCGGGGCGTGCTGGGGGGGGGGGGGGGGGGCGGCAGAGGCACGAGGTTCCCCTGGCCTTAACATTTCTGGCTGGCTGCACAGAGACCTCAGTGCTTGTTTGCTGTGGCCACCATCTCCACCTTCCCCTCTGCAAAAAGCCCAACTGAGAGCATGGCAGCGGAGGCTGCTGAATTTCTACCGGCCCCTCGCTACCTGGGGAGGCTCCCGCCGCTGCTCTGCCAGGCGCCTCAGCCCCGCAGCTTGGTGCCATCTCCCGGGCCAGGCGCTTCGGCACCTTGCCCGTCTGGGGAGGCCACCCTGCCCTTCCCTCCCCGCTTCTCCTGCAGGGGTGTCCCTAGCAGGGCTTGTCCCTGCCTTGGAGGAGCCTCAACGCCACCTTCTAGGGGCAGGCGTGGGGCCAGGGTGAGTCGAGCTGGGCGGAGAGGGGCTGGTGCTGGGGAGTGAGGAGCAGGGCGGGGGGCATTATCAGGGGCCAAACTCCTTCCTGTTTTTATTTAAACCGGTGTCCTTTGTTACTCAATAAAATTATATTTTTAAAGAGTTAATTGCTTGGATTATTATTTTATTCCTGTAGGCAGGTGTTTCAGTGTTTAACACGAGTTAAACAAGTCAAAGTTGGACTCTGTTAGGCCCAGGCCTTGCCTGGAGGCTCCTGTAGCCTCCTGCAGGATGGGGCTACGAGGGATGCTTGGCAGCAACTGGTGCTGCTGGGGCTCTGGAGATATTCAAAGCCTGCCTGGACGATGTCCTGTGTAACATGCTCTAGGTGAACCTGCTTTAGCAGGAGGGTTGGACTAGATGATTTCCCGAGGGCCCTTCCAACCCTTGCCATTCTGAGGTTCTGTGACTCTTGCTGGAGCAAAGGGATTTTTCCGTCCCACGTCTCCAGGCTGGGCAGGGTCTCATCCACTTCCCGGTACCTGAGCATCCTTTCCCCACCCACCTCGCTCAGTCCAAGGCTGTGCTGGGATCTGTGGTCCCTGGGTCTAACCTAGCCCCCTCCGGCTGTACCGGTATGGAGGTGCATAATCTCTGGTGTCTCCCCCAGGAGGATGCCTGCCAGGACTTTGCCATTTCCTGCACAGCCTGATGGGATTTGCCCCTCCTTGGACGTTAGCCCTGCTTTCTGAGGGTTAGCTGGTAAGAAAGTGCTTTATTCTCCCCGTCATCCACTTGAGTGACCCATCTCATCTCCACTGCATGACCAGCTCTGTCCACAGAACCCATCACCCTCCGGTTGTGTAGACATCCATGTGCCCTGTCCATCCCACCAGTATCCCACTGGCATCCCACCAGCATGAGGGGCAGCGAGCCCTGGGTTGTGCCGTCTCAGTGCAGGGCTGCGTGGCTGAGGGGTTGCCCACAGCCTGGGTGAGAAGAGAAGGGATGGTTTCCCTCGGCTTCGTGCTGGGGCTCGGTTCAAGATGGAGCTGCCTGGTGCCAGCGTGGCGGTGCTTGGGAAGCGGCGTGGCTGAGGGTTGGGGGCCGGGTTCCAAGCCTTGAGCTTGCCGGATGGCATGTCGTGACAGTGGGTGCTTGGTGGAGCCGCTATGGTGGGCTTGGAGGAAGCTCCCAGCTGATGCAGAAGTTTAGTGTTTGGAGTGAACTGTGGCCAGAACAGAGGAGTAGGAGCCTGGAACAGATTTCTGTGGTTTAGGCAATCCCTCCCCTCCCTCCCCCTCTGCCTGTTTTCCTCTCTAACACCAGGTTCCTCCTCCAACATGCCCCTGGCCACAATAAGTTCCTTCCAAAGCACACTGCAATGAAGTCCAGCTTTGCTTGTGTGCTGCGGAGCTGCCCCCCTTCTCCCTATGCACCCCTGCCCTCTCCCTCCCTGTAGCACCCCGTGGGCTCATGCATGGAGGCAGGCTGCTCCTTTCTCCCTGCCCATGTGTTTTCCCCCCGGGCTCCGCTCTGCTCCCTGCTGCTCCTCGCTCGTGATTCCCCCCGGGCCCCCGCCCCCCTCTGCCCTGACCCTGCGGGGAGCCAAGACACCACGGGCAGCACCCAAGACTACAGCTATGACCACCACGAGTGCCTCTGCTCGCCAGGGCCACGCAGCTGTGCCTTCCTCCCTCCCACCGCAAGGGAGGGGGGAAGCGGCCATGCACAAGGGAAAGTTTTTCCAACCCCCGCCGCCGTGGGAGCCGGGACGGCCATCCGGTGGGTTCAACGCTCAAAGCCATACAGCCGCCCCATCCGAGTGCAATAACGGGAGTCCCTGCTGTCTCCTGCCACTGGACAGACTTGTGCGACTGAGCCGAGGCCGCCAGTGGCTCCCCATAACCACCAGCCTTACCCCCGGTGAAGGTGTCTCCCCTCCTGTAGATGCTGGAAGGTAGCGGGTAGCATCCCAGCGGGCTCTCGAAACGAGCAGGCTTCATGCCAGTGCGTTCACAGCCGAGCCGGTGGCATTACACACCTGACCCCACCAGCCCCTCCCCGAGCCGTGTCCATGTGTCGGAGGACTCTGCAGACAGGAGTTAGTGCGTGGTCACAGTTTACCCTTGCAAACTCCTCCCCAGAACCCCCTTTCCCGTTTTCTCTTAGCGCAGCTCTAGTTTTATGGGAAGGGGTTCAAGCCCCGCAGGACCTTGACCAGCCGGCGTTGCCGGAGGCTGCAGCACAGGCTGGGTGCTCCAGCACCCACCACCGGCAGCCGGGCTGGGAGCGGAGCTGCTGGCCCCCAGCCCAGCACAGAGCCCAGTAGGATTCACCATCTATTTATGCCTTTTTCTTTTGTAAGAAAATAAAAGTTTCTCCTATTTACTGTATGCCAGTGTCTGGCTGCTGCTCTGCTGGCGGACGGGAGCTGCTCCCTGCAGCTCGTGTCCGGGCATGCCCGTGCTGCGCGGGGTGGGGGAGCGAGCGGAGCCACGGGGAGCTGGCACCCTCCGCCATCGGCTGCGCCGACCACAGGGCCAGGAGCTCCCTGAACTTGGCTGTGGCACTAGCTCTGGCCTTGAGGCAAGTCTCAGCCTCCCACGGCTCTGCACTCTCCTGTGCAGTGGGGAGGGCACGAGCCTTGCTGCTGGGGCTGGGGAAGGAGCCACGGGCTGTGCCTGTGGGACCCAGGGTGCAGTGAGCCCCCCCCTTGGCAAAGTTCATCCCCCACTGAAGTGTTGGGAGCCGGCAGCATCCCCACAGCTTGGGGAGCTACAGGGCTGGACGGGTGGGGAGGGGGTGGCCAGGTGGGCTGTGAGCATCCTTCCGTGACGCTGGGAATGGCCACGAGCATCCTCTGCCTCCCCCCTGCCATCACGGAGCCACGTGAGCACCCAGCCCATGCCTGCCTGCAGCATTGCCAGCTTGGCTCATGGGACTGGGGACATGCGCTGGCCTGGGCAGCGTCCCCAGGGCTGGGGCTTAACTGGGTGTCCCTTTCTCTGGGGCAATGGACCTTCTGGTGCTGCTCTTTGGCATTTGGAGCACCCATGGGTGCTCCACTGGGTGATGCTGCAGCCAAGCTCATCTGCAGCCTCTGCGCAGGGACCTGGGGCTCTTCCCTTCACCCACACACTGATTTTCACGAAACCAGTAGAGCAGAATGGTGTTTGTAGCCTCCTCTTAGCCCATTGCAACCAAAATCTGGCAGCAGCTCAGCCCCTTCGGCAGGGGCTGCCGGCAGATGCTTGAGCTGAGGCCGAGCCATCACAGACCCCACCTGAGCACCCCGGCCCACTGGGGGGTCCTGCTGGGGGGGGGTCTCCCCATGGGGCCCTCTCAGAGCAGAGCTGGCACGGGATCAAACAGTGCAAATGGAGCTGGGCTGGTGCAGGATCAGCCCAGGGTTTTGAAGCTGGGTCTGGCAGCGAGGGCTTCGCCAGGGCTGGGGGCTGCAAACCCCAACCCTGTGCAGAGGCGCTGCTCGAAGGTGTGCGGGCTCAGACTGACCCCCCACCCGGGGATTGCTGCCTCACCTTTTTGCAAGGGAAGGAGGTAGGGTTCAGAGGGCTGGGTACATCGGGCTGCCTGTTCAGCCCCAACCCCTCTAGGGAGGCTTTTGAGCTTGGCTGATGCTCCTAGGGGTTCTCTATGGGTCTGCCTCCCCCCCGCACCTCGTCTGCCGGGCAGAGGTCTCCCACGTGGCCATTTCTTCGGAAAAAAAATGCCTTTTCCTGACTCAGCGGGGCGTAATCTGCTCCCATGGTGGATCGTGTTCATCTGGGAAAGGAGCTCCAATTGCCAGCGAGGGCCACATGTGGGGCGGCTCTGGGGGTGGGACACGGAGGGGCCACGGGGAGGTTGAGGGAGCCCAATTCCCTCGTGCCGCCGCCGTGTGTGAGCACCTCGATGGGCAGGGGTACCCCAGACCCAGCCCGTGCCCAGGGGCTTGGCCACGGAGGGGGCGAGCAGCCCCGAATCCCCCTTGCCAAGGTGGGGAGGGAGCAGTGTGGAGGCTGGGGGTGTTTTCCTGCGCTGCTCGTGATTAGGAAAAGCATCGATGGGTCTTTCTCCGTCCCCAGCATCCTCCGTCGCCCATCCCAGTAGGACCTGAGTGAGGCAGGGACGGGATGACAGGGACAGGGCGCTCCCGGCCGGGGTGGCACCTGGGGGCTGTTTGCAGGGATGAGTAAAGCAGCGAGTCACACTGATTAAAAAAAAAAAAAAACAAACCAAAAAAACCCACAAAACCCCAAACCTTTTTGCCTTGGCCTGGTGCCGCTGGGTGCCTGCCCCACCCTGCCCTTCCCGCATGGCTCCCGCACGGCAGATAAGGCCGGGGATTGGCGCAGGCGGCGCGGCCGAGGCTTCGCCAGCACGGCGAGGAGCTGCCAGCGCCCGGCGTGTGGCAACAAGCTTCGGCAGGTTGAGAGTGAAACTGCAGCGCAACACAAAGCACAGATTCTAATCGGGGCGGCGCGTTTCCACCGGCAGCCTAGCACTGCCAGCCAGCTTGTGTGGAAAAAAAAAATTATTAAAAATTAAAAAAAACCCAAAAAAACCCCCCAAACCTCTTCAATTACAACTTGAGAGATGAGAAAAGTCCCTGGCGGGAAGCTGGGATGGGGAAATGGAGGCAAGCGGTGGGGGAGCCCCAATTTCAACGGGGCGGGGGTGTCTCCCCAGTGCTGGCCGGATCCGGGCTTGCACCGACAGTGGTTTCCCCACTATGGGAGGGTTTTTTTGGGAGGGGGTCAGGCCAGTCCCACCACGCGGCAGCTCAAAGGTACAGGGCAATCGTGCCCTGCTTTGGGGCGGTCCCTCCCGCTGTGCTTGGGCAAGTTGCTGAGCCTCTCCTCTGCCTTGGTTTCCCCACCTGTGGGAATAAATACCAGCCCATCAAGCCCTCGCAATTACCAGCAAAGTTAATCACCATATAAAAATGACAGCGATATGATTTTGAGGGGTGGGGGGAGGAACCCATTTTTACGACCAGACACACCCCGTGGCCCGTTTCTCCGGGGTGGGGGTAGGAAGAGCTGAATGCTGCTGCATCTCTGCATAACCCCCCAAACGATAACCCACCCGCTGTCCCCCTTCCAAGCACTTTTAGCAGCAGGACGGGCGTCACCCTCAGTCATGAGATGGCTGTGGGGAGACCCTCTGGGGCACCCATGGGTTCTGTGCTCACCGCCGAGCCCTCCCCGGGGATGCATGAGGAGGGCAGGGCGTTGGCCACCCCCCTTGCCCCTTCCCCAGCGCCCACCGCCTGCGGGCAATGATTCACGGCAATTTTCCTTTTAAGGCCAGGCTCAGCGGGGAGGAAGCAGAGGAGGAGGAGGAGGACACTCCTTCGGCCTCGCTGGCTCCTCCCGCTCTTGCTCGAGGCTCCGACGCTCAGCCAAAAACGAATCCCGGCAGCGGGGCTCGGCAGAGGCTCCGACGGCTCCCGGCCCTGCTCCTCGCCCAAGCGTCTGCCCTGCGCCCGCATCCCAGCCATGGCAAGAAACCACCAAGTGCAGAAGGCCAAGCTGGCTGAGCAGGCTGAGCGCTACGAGGACATGGCGGACTTCATGAAGGCGGTGGTGGAGCACGGGGATGAGTTGTCCAACGAGGAACGCAACCTCCTCTCCGTCGCCTACAAGAACGTGGTGGGGTGCCAGCGCTCGGCATGGAGGGTCATCTCCAGCATTGAGCACAAAACTGAAGAGGGGGACGACAAAGCGCAGCTGGTGAACGAGTACCGGGAGAAGGTGGAAAGGGAGCTGAACAGTGTCTGCAAGAACGTCCTGGCCTTGCTGGACAAGTATCTCATCAAGAAGGCGAGCGATGCTGAGAGCAAGGTCTTCTACCTGAAGATGAAGGGTGACTACTTCCGATACCTGGCTGAGGTGGCCACTGGGGACGACCGCAAGAAGACGATAGACAACGCCCAGGAAGCCTACCAAGAGGCCATGGACATCAGCAAAAAGGAGATGCAGCCCACGAACCCCATCCGTCTGGGGCTGGCCCTCAACTTCTCCGTCTTCCACTACGAGATCGCCAACGCTCCTGACCAGGCCATCTCCCTGGCCAAGACCACCTTCGACGAGGCCATGGGGGACCTGCACACGCTCAGCGAAGACTCCTACAAGGACAGCACCCTCATCATGCAGCTGCTCAGGGACAACCTCACGCTATGGACAGCCGAGTGCGCTGGAGAAGACGGCGGCGAGGCTGGCGAAGAGCCCAAGAACTGAACAGCCCCCATGGAGCCGGGGAGCAGCCCCCACCTGCCCCCCCGCCACTCCAGTCCCTTCGGCATCTCTTCGTGGTTTATTTTTTTTGGTTGGTTTGTTGGTTTTTTTTTTTTGGGGGGGGGGGGGGAAGGTGTCTCAGCTCCCCCCCAGCCTGGATGCTGGGAGTGGGGGTGGCTTTGGCATGGCCCCTGCCCTTCCCTCTTCCCCATCCTCTGGGGGGGGGGGGGAGGGAGGGAGAGGGGGTGCCTCCATCCCAGAGGGCTGACAGCCCCCCGCTATTTAACATTTTGGGTGGGGGAGCCCAGCCTGGCTTGCGCCGGCTCCAAACCCACCATTCCAGAGGGCTGGAGCTGCAGCGGGAGGAGGTGAGAGGCTGGGATGGGGCGAGGGGTGGGGGGGCTGGGCAGCCCCCCCATTCCAGGGGAGGGGGTCACGTATCACCAAAGCCTCTGTGGATCTCCAATAAACCATCTCCTGCACGCCTGCCTCTGGTCTGCCTCGTCTCTCCCCCACGCACATGTCCGGGCAGCTCCCGCCGCTGGGCACCGGCTTCTCCTCCTGCCCCAGGGGACAGGGAGGCGGGGTTGGGTCCCCCAGGCTGCTCCTGGTGCCCCCAGCCCTGCGATGGGGTCTCAGGGTGCCCAGGAAGCCCCGTCCCTCGGTGGCTGCAAAACCGCAGCCCATGGAAGGGCTCAGTGGGTGGCTGCGTCTCCACAGGGTGAGGGTTTTCGGCAGCCCCACATGGGGCTGGCTGCTCTGTGGGGTGCACCAAGGTCCCTGACCTTGTGGCAGGGTGTCCCACCCCCTTGGTGCAAACCCACAGTGCCCCAAAACCCGTCACCGAGGCCCTTGTGCAGGTCCTCCCCCACCAGTTCTCCTCTGTCACCAAGGGAGGGGGGGTGGGGGTGGGGGGTCCCCAAAAGCAGAATTGGCAGCGATGTGGGGACAGCCCTGGGGTGGGGACAGCCCTGTCAAGGTCTGGACACTCTGGGGCGGGCGAAAGCTCAGCACTTCTGGCCCTGGCACCTGGCCACGGCGAAGGGCGCAGCTCGCTGAGCACGGTCGGCCCCCCCCCACCTCCACCAGCGCGAGTTTCGACATGAAAAATAATTACAATAAAATACAGTCATGGCACCCTGGGCTATGAGCTCATCAGATCAAGCACAGCAGGGCTGGGCAGGAGCCGGCCTTTGATGGGAAACGCCGGGATGCTGGGAGGAAACGCTCTGTGACTCAGGACGCCCTGCCCTGGTTCAGCGGGATCCCCAGTTGGGGACATGGGGGACACGCCAGCCCCGAGCCCCAGCATAGCCAAAACCCAGTTCCCGGGGTGCCAGGAGCCAAGCTTTGGGGAAACTGATGCATGACCAGGGAAGCAATCCCCCCCCCACCTTGTGGCATGCAGGGACTGGGGGGGCACCCAGTGCAAACTCACAGAGCTGCTGCTCCCTGTGGGGGGACCGGCCTGGGATGTAACGAGGTTTGCAAGGGCTCTGCCGTGGGAAAGCTCCGGCTGCTGTGGGAGGTTGGGCTGTGCAAACCAGAACCTGTTTGCCCGGGATGGAACGATGGGACACGTCACCTGGAGCAGAGCTGGGCTCAGAGCCCAGCCGAGGCAATTAACTCCTGTGAGCCCCCCCAGCCCCTCACCCACCCACCCCCCAAGTCCCCTCCCCATCCCCATCATGGCGTCGTGTAGAAGCCTTGCCGTGCAGCCTTGGCCCCACAGAGGAGCGGGTCAGTGGCCCTGGCAGGCTGCAGTTTGCTCAGCAGGTCCTGGCTGAGCTGGGGGGGGCCCCCGGCAGTTCTGGGGAGCCCAGCCAGTTCCCAGGGGGAGGCCAGCGAGGGCCCCTGATGCGTGGCCTCCACCCGGCCTCGAGCGCTCTCAGGCTGGGAACCAGCCCCAGACCTGTAATTAGTCAAACCGGGGCTGGCCGACGTGAAAAACGAGCCAAGGGCTCTTGCTGGCCCTTGACCCGACGGTCTGGGGACACGAGCAGCCCAGGCTGGTTAAACTGGGGGGTGGCGAGGTGGGAGCCGGGGGTGCCGGTAGCCGTCCTCCCCTGCTGCTTCACCGAGGACGGTGGGCGGTGGGAGGACACCAGGGCTCCCACCGGCCTCCCAGGAGTTAACCGATTTCGACAGCACCCAAAATTGCAGTGTGGCTGAGCCATGCAGGAGCTGATGCTCCCCGGCCTCCCAGCCGGTCCAGCAGCTTTTTGGGGCCAGGAGGGAGGCCCCCCCAGTCCCTGCAACACCTCCCACAAAAGGGTTGTGCTGCCGGGGAGCGTGGGGTGTTCCCCAGGGTCCTCCTGGCCCCGTGTTTCATGTAGGGTGGTGGGACCCAGACAGAGGGGACCAGGGAAAGGTCAGGACCCCAATCCCCATCCTTGTCCTCTGGCTGGGACATGTGGGAGGATACTCTCAGCATCCCTGACACCGCCCAGGAAAGGGCACGAAGTTCTCAAATATAAATGTTTTAGTGTCTTTAACACCAATAGAGCAAAGGGATGCAGGTGCCCCAGGGCCAGGGACTGTCCCCCACCCTGGAGCCACCCTCCCAGCTGGGAAGCAGGGGTCCCAGCAGAGCCCCGTGCACAGGGGTTGTCCCCACCGTGGCTAGCAGCCATGGGGTTAAGGCTACTGAAACAGGTCTCTGTGGGCAAGTGAGGGCTGCTGCCCCTGGCCATGCTGCCTGCACAAGGCTCAGCCACTCCTGAGTGGGGCTGGAGGGTTGCACAGCCGGGCTTGTCCCCAGCTCTCCCAGCCTCGCCTGCAGGGCTTTGTGCCCGGGGCTGGGGCTGACTGGCTCCTGGCTGCTCAGTGGGGCCGGCTGAGGCCCCCCAAGGGAGATGGCGCTGGCTGGCGGGCAGGCACCCCGGGGTGCTGCCAGGGTTGCCCTGGCTGCTCCATCTGGGGGCTTTTTAGCTGTTTGGAGAGGCTTTTCACACCCCTGCAGAGAGCACTTGGTGGGGAAAGGCAGCCTTCAAGCAGGAGCCCCATGATTGGCATCCCCCAACCTTTCCTGGGGCAGATGCTCCTGGAGCCACTCTGGCCCCATCCTCTGGATTTTAGCCCACCACCTCATCTGTCCCGTGGCCCCAGAAAGACTCCTGGCATGGGCCGAGTCCTGACCCACCTTGCAGTGGCTGGGGGCTGCTAAAAATACTTGGCATTTCATCCTGGTATGCACTTGCATGCGTCTGGCTGACTTGGCCTCATCCAGGCACTGCATTTTGGGGTATGGAGGGGGACCCTGCAGCTGCGGTGGCACTTTGCTGGGTGGGCTGTACAACCAGGGCTCTGGTGCAGTGGTCTGGCCACAAGGCAGCAGTTGGTGCTGGAAGAGATGGAAAGGACACAGCAAACCCCATCTCAGTGGGCTGCAAAAACCCCTCCATCCCAAAAAAACCTGTGACCTGCCATGTTCAGTCTTGCCCAGGAGGTTCCACACATGGTCAGGGTGGGCTCAGCTTCTCCCAGCACCAGGCTTGGAGGGGCTGGGGCAGGTAGGACCAGCTCAGCAGAAAGCATGCCCCCCCCACCTCCCTGGGATGTGCCTGAACTGGGGTGACTAATCCTGGCCCTGTGCCCTGGCTGATTGCTCAACGGGAGTGACAAGAGCCAGCGCGTCACCTCCCTCAGCCCCAGGAGTCTTGGCGAGGCCGTCCCCTCCCAACGTGGGGACATGTGGGTGCAGGAGCCGGCTGGATTTCACACTGGAGGTTCCTGGTCATCCCTGCCTGCTGCAGAGTCATTTTCTGCTTCGCCCCGACCAGGAGCTGCGACCATCGTCCCTACTGAGCTGCGGGTCCCAATTCAGCCCCTGCTTTCCAAACCTGGGCTGCAAAGAGCCCCTTGGTGTGACAGCACTGCACTTTTCACACTGCAGCTCTTTCAGACCTCAGCATTTCTTGGCTCAGACAGATCAGAGGTTCCCTGAGCTGAGAAGTTTCTGTCACCTTTGCTTGGCACAGCTGGGGCTGCAGATACTGCCCAGACATTACAACACAAAACCCAAAGAGCCTCAAAAGCTTTGATGGCTCTTGCACAACTCCAGCTTGACCTGGCAATACCCTTTTAAGCCACCAAATCTCTCAAAGTCATGAAAAAAGCTGCCATAAAATTAACTTTTTTTTTTTTTTTATGATCACATTTTCTACCTCTTTATAGCAACTACAGGGCTCAAAGACGACCAGAACAAGTCCACCAGACCACAGGGCAAGGGTGGAGCTTCAGCTCTCGTTATGGTTAGATTGGTTTCCAAACCTTCAGCCCCAGAGAGAACTGAAATGCAGTCACCAGGTTTCAGCCAGGAATACCCAGAGAAGTCCCTGGGCTCTCAGGAAAAGAGGTCAGGCACTGACAGCAGACAGGAATTTTACTTTTATATAGGAAATACGAATGTAGGCTTTCAGTGCAAACTGACCTGGTTAAAGCACAGGCTTGTGTGTGTGTGTGTACATATGCCTTCTCCCTCCTTCTCCCCCTGAGCTCCGCCTTGTCTCCAAATTCCATCCACAAAGCTGTGAGATGCAGGAAAATTTTAATTCCCTGCCTAGCTGCAGTTCCTGCCACGCAGGACCCCACTCACATTTAGTTTCACTGAGTCGGTGGTCTGCAACCGCTCTGCTAAGGGCCAAAGGGTCCTGCACAAAGGAGCCATCTTATCTTATGCAAGGTCTTGGGCAAGAAGTGATGCTGAGTCTGCATGCTGAGCTGGGAGCCGGGATTCTCACCCACTCCCATCCTACGTGCAGCTGCACGAGCTGCCAGGAGGCCCTCGGAAGGCTGCTCGGTGTGGACACCCCAGCCTTCCCCATCCCCATCCCCATCACTGACGGACCCAAGCCGCCGTCCCTGTGAGGCTGGGAGCTGCTGCTGTCGCTGTCGGGAGCTGCAGTGGGCTGGTGAGAGGGAATTGCATGGGAAGGAGGGGAAGCCCTAGGATTTGGGATCTGGGGAAAGCAAGCCCAGAAAACGGAAGGTGGAAGAGGGCAGAGAAGCCAGCTGCTGGGAGAGGCCCCACATGCAAACGATGCACTCCAACCTCCTGCTGAGTAACACATGGTCTTTCTTAATCAAAACCCTGAAAAAGCCAAGCTTGCAGTTTGCACGCCGCTGTCAGCACGCACTGCGTGCACTCCAACCACCAGCGCTCAGCCCCTGGATAAGCGGGCACGAGGAGTGACCTGCTTTCATGTCCCACAGTCGCTCTTCCTCGCTCCCTCCAGCAAACGCTTTGTCTGTTCTCAGGGAGATCACACAGGAACACGACGTCGCAAACACGGAGCCTTTCTGCAAAGTACACAACGCGCCAGCTGCTGTGACATTCCCACCAGAGGCTTTTTAGCCTTGGGCTTTGCAGCACTCTTGGTTTTATTTATTCAGGTTCAGCAAACTCGCAAGATGAAAGCCAGACAAAGGAGTGTTGTATTAAGAAAGAGTCCCTCATTATTTAAAAAAAACAAACCAAAACAACCATCTTTCTGTCCTCCTTGAGACAGACTGGAGGCTTCTTAGCCTGAATACACGTCCGAGTACGAGGCCTGTGCACATTCCTCCTATGCAGTAAACCAAGAACTTTTGTCTCAAGTCTCACTGCTCAAACTGATTTTTCTTTCTCTGGCTTTTGGTCACGATGGGGAGGAGGAGCCTTAGTGAAGGCCGATCTCCTTTCTCTTGCTTCTCCTCTCCTGCTAACTATGCCTTCACCCAGCTAAATCTCTCCTGTTCCTAAGGAAAGACCCGGCTTGCCTTGCACTCGGTCATTGACCTTCTGCAAAAAAGCTGCTCTGTGCAGCGGGGCTGAAGCACCAGAGGGAGTCCAGCAGCCACATCTCTGCCTGGAAAAGCTTTCACTTGGTCTGAGTCACAGGACACAGAGATCCCTTAAGCTCCTGGTAGGAAAAGGAGAGGCGTCAAAACCGAGAGCAGCTGTGGAAGAGGTGGGTGTGTTACAGATCCATCACTTCTTCTTCCAGGGCTTTGTCCTGAGATTGCACATACTTCTCCTGCACTGCAAGTGTGCTGATAACGCAGTAATTAAGGAAAACAAGGGGCTGGGCTCAAACACTCCCTTCTGCAAGGAGCTCTTAACGTTCTCAGCGAGGAACCAGCCCCACATTAGCCTGAAGGCTGGCAGGAAGACAGCAGCGCTGGCAGCAGCACGCATCACCTGAGTTATTTCTGGCTCTGGCTGATCCCAGACCCGACAAGTACAGGAGAATCAATTGTATGGTTTGGACAAGGTGGAACGAACCAGTCCAAGTGAGTGAGAGAGAGAAGAAAGTTATCAAAATATTCCTCCCACATTCACCGTATCAATTAGCAACAAATGTGGTGGCTTTGGTGTGGACAACTGTCTGCTAAGGTCCGGGCTGAGCCCCTATCACCAAACAGCATCAGGTGATGTTAGCAACAACCTGGGCCTGCAAAGTGCCAGCCCTGCCTCCAGCCTCTCTTCCCCAGGGAAGGAGAAATTAAAACTCAACACAACAGAGGATCGGTGGAGGATACGAAGTGAAGTGGAAATCGGCTCCCACTGCTGCTGACATCAGAGCTTCCAGGCTCCTCTGCTCCTGGTCTCCAAAGGAATAGCCGTTGGCTTTGTCCACCGCCTGCATCACCTGCCGCATGCTCTCCTTATCCTGAAAGGGAGGGAGATGAGACACGGGGAACACGGCCCTTCCCCAGAGGCAAGAGCTCGCGCTTGGGCTTTACCACGGATTTTCTCCGAGGCTCCGGGCCACCCACACAGTGCCCCACACCCTGAGCGTGCCTTCAGCCTTCCTGAGCCCAGAGGGGCCACAGGACAACCAGGGGCACCCCCTGCGGAACCTGAATCCTGATAGACTGACACCCTCCACCCTCTTGCTCCCTTTCATCACCTCATCTCAGCCCATTTGCCTCTGTTGATGCTTCTGCAAACAAGAAGATGAACGTTTTCAGCTCTTCCTCCAAATGTGTTCCTGCCAATCTTCTAATTATTTTGTGCTCCCTGATTTAACGTTTCAGGTAATACTTTGTCCAGATTCGAAAGGCAGGCACAGAAGAGACGAATGAAGGGGGAGTCTTAATTCCCCATGCCAGGACATAAGGCCCACGTAGCCCCCAGCTCATTAGCCTTTTCCTTTGGCTGCCACAGATTGTTTACAAGTCTGGGTGCATTTCGCTGTCCTCCTCCATCCCCAAGCCTCTTCAGAGTTGAGCTTTTCAGCTCTCACGGCTCTAAGCAGACGTAACCCAGCTGCTACCGAACATGCTGACTACATATCCCGTGCTCCCTGCTCTCTCTGCCCCACTCCTCCTGCTGCATCACCTGGACGTTGAGGGGAACAAAAGACACCAGGCTGTAGTCCTCGATCACCTCCACCAGCTTCTCATTGAGTCGGCGGTAATTTCTGAAGAAGGGGTCAGAAGCTAAATGGTCAACCAAGTAAGAGAGGTCCAGGACCTCCGTGTAATAATCCAGGTTGAAAGCTGCAGGAAACACCAAGAAGCATTGAAGGCAATCTGTAAATATCAGGGCTTCCCTGGCCAGAACATGCCACCAAGAAGCATTGAAGGCAATCTGTAAATATCAGGGCTTCCCTGGCCAGAACATGCCACCAAGAAGCTAGTGAGATTTACACCATCTCCCAGCCATACATCCCCGTACCTGAGCAGCTGATCTGCACCCAACTCCACAGCCCAATTCCAGGTCTCTCTCACCAAGGCTCTTACCCAGCTTGCCGTATTGCTCGATCAGGTCCATCTTGGAGAGGACGTTGACATGGGGCAGTTCCACGTGCAGCATGGTGGAGAGCGAGGTGCAGAGAACGGAGATGAACTTGCCAGGGTCCGTGCAGTAGTGAGAATCCACCAAATGCACCGCAGCCAGCTGGAGAGCAAAGGCACAAAGGGACAGCGCAAGGTCAGGCCTGGTGATGAGTCCATCCGCTTGCTTTTGGGACAGTCTGAGAAGTGGCTCTAGGACAATCTGTTCAGACCTGACTGTAACCACATAGACTCCCACATAGGGAAAGTTACCACCTACCTTCTAGCTCCTGCATATAAAACATCCTCATACATGAGTGCATATATATATATATATATATATATATATAAAACTATATACCGCCACATTCACGCCCATGGACCACCTGGGGATTGAGGACCCAGGGTGCTGGTGCACACAAAGGGCTGTGGGGAGGCTTATAGGGGTGCTGAGCTCCACCAGCAGTACTGAAAGACACTGAAACCTGCAACTGCTCTCCCTTTTCTCAGGGCTTCTTCCTCTGCAGATGAAGTTTCCACGCTTGTCTGAACTCTGCCGGTTTTTTGGGGGTGGGAGCTGGGGTTAACTCTCATTCAGAACGACACAAATGCCTCCTGGTTTCCACCTTCCCCACAGGAATGCTCACGCACAAGCGTATGCTCAGGAGCAGTAACTGTAGCACACCACGCTCTGCTGGGAGAACTGATTGCCATGTGGTTTGAAATAATTATCAATAATTAAATTAATGAGCAGTTTGATTCCCTGTGTTTCATGCAGCTGTAACAATGTGGTCCGAGATCTCTGTTAAGTTACTGCCTGTTACACAAGGTTACTCGGAGTCAGGGCTCTACAGTTGAGTGTGGCTGAGTCACAGCCATGCTTCTGCAGCAAAAAAAAAAGCCAGCTTAAAGCTCACAGGCAGGTGTAAGTGCTCAAGTGAGCATCAGAACAGCCGTGCAAACTATCTTTTTTTAGTAACTACAATTTCATGTACATTTATTTGAATAAAAATAATCTCTAAAGTGCAGTGACATTCTCAAGCAAATGAACTTGCCCTTCTTGCTCACACCATACACAGTTTGCCCATTCATGGTTTGGCCCAAATGCAAAACAAATGCAACATAAGCAACTTAGCTTGGTTATGGGATTCTTCTCACCTGCGCTTCCTCATTTGCATCTTCCATTGTGCAAGAAAGCAGAGAGCACGTACTACAACGTGCAGAGCGATTCGACTTGGCTGCAGGAGAGCCAGGGAGGGCCTGAGATGACGCCTGAATTTCTCTCAGTGCAGTGCAAAGGGTCCCTGCCTGCCCGGCACACACATCTACCTCCCTGCTCTGAAATACAGTCCCCGCTCAGATAAAACACACAAGGTCTGCAGAGAGGACCCTGGAGCACAGCAAGGGTGTGTGAGGAAGGAATCTATGTTTCTGTTCATGATAATCCCACTGCATTAAATGCCCTGAACAAGCAATTCTTTTGCCAATCCCTCCAAGCATAAAATAAAATAAAATCCCCTCCTTCCCTGATAAAGCTGTTTCACATGAAAGGGCAAACAGGTTTGTAAAGAAAACAGCCATTAATGCTCTCAATCAAAAGCTCTGACCACATGGCGCACACCTTCCGAGCCCCTTGCACAAGCATGCGGGGTGCCAGGTGCTGATCCCAGCTCCCTGCGGAGCCCCAAACCTACCCTGAAATTCCACTTGGCCAACTGTGTGAAGACGTTCTTCAGGGCGTCGTGGTGGGTGTAGAGCTCTACCTGCCCTGGGCAGTCAAACAAGTAGTAGTGGCCTCTGAACGCAGCCAGCTTCTCCTGCAGCCAGTCGAAGTTGGCCTCCAGGTACTCCATGCAGTAGATCAACCCCCCGTTGGGTCCCAGCTTCAAGTTCTCCATCACGTCAGGCAGGGTGATGAGCTCAGTGATGTCCACAGCACACTGGTAGGGCATCGCCTCATTGGCGGGGTCCAGGTTCACCACCGTCACCTTGCGCCCGATCCTGCCCATGAACTCCTGCATGCCATGGCAGTAGGTCGTCTTCCCAGAGCCTGGAGGCCCGATCACCACCTGGCCAAAGGCCAGTGAGCTCCCCTTGCTGCCCTCAGACATGGCATCTCATTTCCTTCTCCTTCTGTTGACTGAGAAAGGAAAAGCTCCCATTTACCGTTTTATTTGCATTTATACAAAGGCAATCTGCTGGAATTCACACCCAGGGAGCGGGTGGAGAGGAAGGGAAGGTGCCACTGCGTAGCTCCTGTTTCCCATCACTCTGTGCACAGCTGAGCCCCACGCTGGGGCAGACATTACCCTGTTACCCCCCCACCTGGTGATGCTGTGGATGAAAACAGGCACAACCCTCCAACCAGACCCCCAGTGCTGCACCTGCGGGACGCAGATCCCCACTCCTGCCCGCGTGTGGGGTGAGTTTTACCCTTGTTGGGTCCTTCCTGATGTGGCAGCGCCCACACACTCCCTCCCTCGCCCCAGTATGTCCCCTCTCCCACACGCTCCTTCCCCCATCCTATATCCCTTCTCCCCACCACATCCCCTTCCCCCCATATCCCACATCTCCCATGTCTCCTCTTCCTGCCGCGTCCCCTCTCCCCCCATGTTCAATGTCCCCTCTTCCTCCATCCCCCCTCTTTGCCTGCATCCCCTCTTCTCCCCCGCATCCCCCTTTCCCCCCATGTCCCGCCTTCTCCTCATGACCCCCTTTCTCCCATACCCCCCTCTTTGCCTGCATCCCCTCTTCCTCCCATATCCCCCCTTCCCCCACCTCCTTCCCCCCCCTGTCCCCCCTTCCCCCACCTCCTTCCCCCTTCCCCCACCTCCCTTCCCCCCATGTTCCCCCCTCCCCCATGTCCCTTATTCTCCCCCATGACACCCTTTCCCCCCAACATTCCCCTTTTCCCTGCACCCCCTTTTACCCCCTTCCCCCCCCCCCCAACCCCCCTTCTCCCCCCAAATCGCTTCATGCCCCCCTCCCCACGCCCGGTAGGCTACCGCCAGTCCCGGAGGCCCCTCACCGCCTGCCGCCACTGGTGCACCCGACGCTGGGTCCGGGTCGCGCAGGCCCCGAGCATCGCGTTCCGGATGGAGGAAAGGCCGCCAGCACCACTGCGCCCCCTGGCGGCGGGGAGGGACGCGCACCTCCCTCCATTGCCGGGCCCGTACCCCGGAATCGGGTTCCAGGTCTCGGGTTCGCGTCCCGGCGCCGGCCCTTGTCCCTCCGGCTCTGCCTCCAAGGGGAAATTACCCCCTACATCCCCTCCCGACACAGCCATAGCCTGAAGGAAGATGCACAGGGCCAAGCTGGAGCCTGCCAGCAAGCGCGTTCACCCATTCACATTTAACCCTCCAGTACTGGGGTCACTGGGACAAAGGCTCTCCCTCTCCCAGAAAAGAGTGCCTGCGTCAGGAAAACGGGGCAGAGCACATCGGAGAGACAGTGGAAGGAAGCACCCGCTATGCCCAACCACAGGGAAACGCCTCCCGCAGAATTCCTCCGGAGGCTGCCAAGACGAGTCTTTCATCCCGATGAGTTTCTCCCAGGAGTGTGGGATCGTCACACCCAAGCAACGCGAAGCTGTGGGCCAGCAGCGAGCTTTCTCCAGGACAGTTACCGTGACACAGTTGGTCCTGTCTGTACTTGTCCTTCCCTGGGTCTCAGGCAGCCATGAACTATGAGTTCTGGTTTTTTAGGCTGACCTAGCACACAAGTTTGGTTGATCCAGGCAGTAGTATTGGCTTTAAACCGCCTGTCAGAAATGCAACACCCTTCCCCATTCCTACTTAACAAACAGGACCAGCACTAATTCCCCTCATTTAAATGGTTCAATTAGGGGAAACAACCCACTGACACAATTTGTTACAAGTCTATATATTTCTTCCAAAAATAAATAATATGAACCCCCTGCTCCAAACCCGAGACCAGGAGCCAGCCTGTGCTCGACAGGAGCAAAACCAGTACAAAGGCTCTGTGACAGTCTCTGCTCAGCGTGACTGGGCACTGAAGCTCTCCAGAGCACTGTGTGATGCCCGGACAAATGCCATGTCCTGCCTGTACTTCATGGCAGTGGGTGGCTGGCGCCTGAGCAGCTGGTCACCACTGTCCTTTGGGTCAGGGTCATCATAGATGGTCGAGATGAGGATGGGAGCATCCCATCGGGGCTTTTTCACCTTGCTGAAAGTTGGCAGTTTCTCCCCGTGGTACCTAGAGGGAAGCAGGAAACGTTTACTCCAAGGTTGCTGAGGCAGGCAGACACCCTCTGCATCCCAGCTCATTTCCTCCATGTGCCACAGGGGAGAAGTGGGCCAACACAGAGCAATAAGGCTTCTTGTCCTATTCCTGGCTGTGGGATTGCTCCAGAACAAGAGCCAACCCTTCCAGAGAAACACAGCACCGCACAAAACCTCCACAAACCCTACACAGAAGGTGGGGGTGAGGTGCACAGCTACAGCTCAGGTCACTTGAGCCTTCTCCACCAGAATAGTGTAGCAGAGGTGACCCTCGAGCCTCAAGCACAGCTCTCCCTCTGTGTTCATGCACTGCGTGAACTGCAAATGGTTCCAGTCCTACTCAAACACCACCAGCTCCTGGACTGTCATGAAGAGCAGTGTATTTAGCACCGGAGTGCTGCAGCAGGCCCTGCCACCAGCTGTGCAGCGAAAGGCAGATCCCTGGGACAGCCTTACAGCCCTGGCTAATGCTCTGCTCCTTTTGCGGCCAGTTAGTGCTGCGTCAGCCCAGAGAACCCAGGCAGAGGCTCTGAACACAGGCTGGCAGGACAGGGTACTTACCCCAGCCCCCTCTTGCATCTGGGGTTCTGACCCTCGTTATCCAGAGCTTCGGCCATTCCAGTGTTGCTGGTGCCCAACCCCAGCCCCTCCGTCCAGCCCTGCTTCTCCAGCACCTTCCTGCCAAAGCCCTGGGAAAGGGGGGAAAAAAGGGTCACAGAGTTGCTGGACAAAGCCCATCCTCATCTTTCCAGAACCCTCTGCCCCCTTCCCACATCTAAGACCTCTCATCTCCTAACCCGTGCCCTCCGAGCATCACCACCACGGCCTTTCCTGCCCTGCCCCATCCTCTCCCGAGCAGGTATCCAGAGCTCACCTTGGTGTATCTCTCAAAGGTGCCAATCTGTTGCCCTGAAACAGACCCAACCTCCAAGCCATCCCGGAGTCGCTGTTCCAGCCACATCTGGACTGAATCCCGAGCATCCTTATCACCTCCGTCTAGGGAGAAAGAAGCAAGAGTCAGAGCAGCACAGCGCAGGAAAGCCGCTCGCTACCGTCATTTCCCCCGGAGCACCATGCAACAAGGAGGCAGAACCTGTTCTTTTTTGGCAACTCTTGCTGCCAGACAAGAAAAACATCATTTTGAGTATGCTGACGTCTTAAGACGCTTTCAAAGGATGACAGAGAAAAAGAGTTCCCCGCTGCAGAAATTCTGCAGGGTCAGAATTTCCCAACCTCCCTGGTTTCCTGGGGAAGGGGTTCGGCTCAGATACCTTTGTCATAGTAGATGCTCATGTCCACATCCCAGTCATCCGCAGTCTGCTCATCAAAGTCTGCCAAGAGAAGGAAAGCACTGGTTTTGGTGACGGTTGTGGAAGTTTGACACAGAAGAGCTGTTTGCTCCCCATTTTCTCTAACAAAACAGCAAGGAAATGGTATCAGGGACTCCGCAAACCACAGCGCGTACACACCAAGCCGTGAATGGGACCACTGGGGTCTCTGGCTTGAACCGTTGCAGGTTCTGTGATCAAGGGAAAGTTTAAAAAGCGATGGCAAGATGGCTGTATCTGTAGCTGATCTGGAATGCTCGGATGGGGTTATACCCGATTTACCTGCAGGGCTGGGCCCCCCAGTTCGTGGTGGTTATTTTGGGGCTCAGCGACACCAATACCGACATTACCTCCATTCTTCTCCTGCCAGTACTGAGCATCTGTGTAGAAGACAAGGCCAGAGCCGCCTTTCTCCCACTTCAGCTCGATCTCCTCTTCAAAGAGCCGCTCCTCCACGCGGTCCTGCTTGGTCACGTCCTCGTGCAGAGCCTCGTGTCGCTCCCACTCCTCGCAGGTATCGTTGTCCTGCAAAGGAGCCAGTGAAAGGTGGGCGACGCCAACCACACGCAGCCTCCTCCCTGCTTCCCTGACCCTCGCGGCCCATCGCAACGCCTTCCCTATGAACAGCTTTGTCGACAGAGCTCGTCTCAGCCTGCTGTTTTCAGGCACTAACATGACCGGCACTGATGACCTCATTCCCCTGACTAATGCCATCTTCAGAGTCAGCAGACAGAAGTGGTGAAAAATACCACATCACACCCACTTCACGGCATGCTTTCAGCAGCGTACTTGATCTGTAACGCAAAGATGCCCATTTAAGGAGCAGGTGTGTTGTACGTAAAGTCAGCACTAGCAACAAATTAATTCCACTCAAGTTGATCCCTAAAGAGATTGAGTGGGTTCCAGTGAAGCAGCTCGCTGGCACAGACACAGATCAGACCAACAGCTTTACTGCTGCCTGCCCAGTTCTGGGCAGAGCCCTCCAAGGAAGCCATTAACCAACGAAGGAACAGCCAAAAGAATGACTAGAGATCCAGGAAACAGCCTGTGAGAAACGGCTGGAGGAGTCTGTTTAGTCTGGAGAAGAAAAGACTGAATAAAAAGTTTGTAAAGGAGGGAACAAAGTGTTCTGTGTCTGCTGTTGCTAGGAGAACCTAATGGGATAAAATTGCAGCAGAGATTTGGCATCGGAGTTAATTCTGGTATAGCAAAGAACGGGAATGGCTTGCCTCCGGATTGTGCTGCCTCTGTAATGACAGAGGTTCGTGAGAACAGGCTAGACAGGCGTCTGTCAGGTGGAGGGAGCGAGATAGTCTCCAGAGAGCCTGTCCAGCCCAGTTTTCTAGGAGTCTGTCACAAAAGTAGTTTTTCTCAGAATGACTAACTTCCATCACGGGAGCATTCAAGGTACAACCATTTGTACAGCTCCGCATGTTGTTTCCAGCACCCGAACGTGCTCCCCAGTCTCCGGTCATCTCATTTATGAGCAAGAGCAGAGCCAGGGCAATCCGCCACAGAGCAGGGCAGAGATCTGCTCCCGCAGCGCGAACCTCTGCCTGTGCTTGTTTCTCCCGACCAAACCCTTTGGGCTCAACCCCTACAACCGTCTTGATTTGGACAAGCAGTTTTAGAGGCATTAACACCCGCGCTGTTCAATGCGCCAAGGGGCTCAGTGTGCCGAGGCGTGAACAACTGTATTTTAACACCATTTTTAGACAAGTGATTTATACAATACAATTAAAAGATTAAAAATGAGCTCTGGGAGAATTATAACGGCCCTCCCAGCTTCACAGCTACAATAGCCAACCTTGGACGGTGCTAGAGAAGTCAACTTACATCATCCGAGTGCGACTCCTCTTCCTCCTTCTCCTGTCCCTTCTCATCTTCCTCAGCACTGGCTGGGTGAGTCACCTCGGATCTTGCCACAGGTCCCTCTTCCCCTGTGATCTCATCCCCCGTAGCAGTGTAGACTCTTTCTTCTTCTATAACCGTCTCAGTGTCCTGGTATTCAAAAGGCACATTCCCATACCTACGGGATGAGCCTGTCTTTGGGAAATCCAGCTGCAATTTCTTGATAATCCGGGGAGGCAGCCTGCAGGCCCGGATCAGCTCCAGAAAAACTTTCAGGGGGGTGCCCACGTTCCCGTAAGGCATGAAGGAAGGGGGGTTGAACTCAGGCAACCGCTTCAAGTCTGCTTCTGCGACAGATTCGCCCGCGGCCATCTTGTCCCCGCTGCAGGGAGATGTCTCCGTGCCTGGAGGAGAGAAGGGGTGGGTTTTGGGCGGGGGGGGGAAAGAGACGCTCCACCAGCGAGGGGTAAATCAGGGCCCTCCCGGGCATGAGTGGGATGAGCAGACCCCAACCTGACTTTTCTTGCCTCAGAATGGATTTAAGGTGTTAAAGAAACTCCCCGAGGCGTTTTAACCACTCGGTGCCCTCAGGTTGCCTGCTAGGAGCCGAGGAAGTGGGATCCGATACCCAGCGGGTCCCCCGGACCCCTCCAGGCCCGGGATGGGAGGCCCGGCCCGGCCCCCCCGGTGCCCGCTCGTACCTGTCCCGGGGCTGAGGCGGACCCTGCGGATGAGGCAGCGGCCGGGCAGCGAGGCGCCGCTGGGCCCGACCCAGCGCTTGCCCGAGTACATGCGGACGAAGCGGCGGGCGCGGCCGGGCTGCACGGCCACCAGGCAGGAGCAAGTGCGCGGCGCCGTGGCCTCCCGCCGCCCCCCCGGGGCCGGGGCGGTGCGGTAGTGGAAGCAGAGAAAGCCGCCGGCCTCCACGAACTGGCTGAAGTAGGCGCGGAGCTGGGCGGAGCGCAGCGCGGCTGGGATGCCGCTCACCAGGCAGTAGCGAGCGGTGGCGGCGCCCCTTCCGGCGCCCAGCTGGGCGCCGCCATCTTTGGCCCGCCGGGACGGCGCGTCACGGCGTCTGGGCGCGTGGTGATGACGTTACTGCCGTCGCGTGAGTGTGGGCGCCGCCTGGTGGCGGGGGAGCGCTGCAGGCAGGCGGCGGGGCCGGGAGCCGGGGGCAGGCCCGGGGGTGGCCAGGTCCCAGGGGTGTTCACAAGCCCTGGGGACAGCCAGGCCCCAATGGGGGTCACAGGCCCTGGGGGTGGCCAGGTCCCAGGGGTGTTCACAAGGGCTGAGGGTGTCCAGGCCCCAATGGGGGTCACAGGCCCTGGGGGTGGCCGGGCGCTAGGGGTGTCCAGGCCCCCCCTGCAGTGCAGCGCAGCCCTGTGTGAGGGGTCCTGGTCCTCCCCTCTTGGTAAGGGCCCAGCGCTGCGTGTCCCATAATGGAGGGGTGGCCCTGCGGTGTCAGACCTGCCTCATGGGCAGTGGCACAGGTGGGTGCCACGCTGGACAACCCACAGCGATCCCCTGTCCCCAGGGGCTGGGATCACCAGGATGGAGGCGCCGGGGGCTCTCCCCTGCGCCAAAGTGTCTGCATGCCTGGTTCAGGGTAGCTCTGGCAGCAGGGCTGTTCGGCATCCCGTGTGCTGTGACTCTAGGCACGCGTCACCGGGCTGCGTGGCTCAGGGTTGCCCGTGGCTGGCGTGGGTCTGCAGAAATCACCTGGTGACTCACACACTCCCTCCCCGTGGAAAACAGCTGTCATGGGGCTGAGATCACCTTGGAAGCCGTCCGTCGCCGTTCGGCAGCAGTGGTGAGAGGTGGAGGGACAGACTGACAAAGCAGTGCGTCCTCCCACTGGGCTGCGGGCTGAAATTCAAGGTGTTTCTGAGGGTGACGGGGCAGAGGGAGGCTTCGTGCGGCTTTACCCGACACCTCGGCTGGGTTGGGCACAGCAAACAGGGTGGTGGTTGTGCCTGTCTGCAGCTGCATGAGCATCCAGGGGAGCCAGAGCATCCACCTCTGGCCTCGATGCTGGGCCAGGAGCCTGCGGGTGAGCTCGACACCTGGAGAAAGGCACAACACGTGTACGGGCAGCAACGCCACCACCTCCGCGAATTTCTGTCTGCTGGGCGCAGGGAGGGTTTTTGTGCCACAGGGCTGTTCATCAGACAGCTCCCGCTGGCGGCGATTGACGCGTGTCCGCATTGCAATGCTCCCTTGCCATGGCAAGGAAGACGGATTTTTATGGAAAACCCTTTTTCATTTGAGCATCCTTTCCACACTGGGCCTGCAGCCATTTTTTCTAACCCCCCAGAAATTTAACACCATCTCTAAAAAGTCACCACCATGTTCTGAAACATAAAACATTTTATTAAAAAAATAATTTACTGCATCTTATATACAAACCACAAGAACGTTCACTTATAAAATACTGATGTTTAACTTGTTGCAGAAGCTGCAGGCAGGAGGAGCAATCTTTCCAGGTGTGCTACGTGGGCACTTGGCTGTAACTCCAGGGAGGGATGTTTGCTCCTACCCCCAAACCAGCTCCACTCCTCTCGCGGCATTCACAGCTCGAGGGGTCACTTATTGTCACACAAACGAGGTAAGCCCCCAGCCCAAGGTGATGTGTGATAGGTTTTGGTGATCGGTTTTGGTGCTCTTAGGTAACCCATTGTTCTGCAAATAGTTCTGTTGCGTTTCATGGCATCATGGAGAAAAGATATAATCTAAGAAAGGGTAGGAGGGGCGAATCTGCACACCCTGTAAGATTTAATACTCTGGCTTTTTCCCTCTTGGTGCCCGAGGAAGATCATTCATCAATACTTCTAAGATTTCAAGCACAACAGACAGCCCAAGACTTCACCCAGACCTAATTCCATACCCTCTGCACTTAGTCAGCGATCCCACCACAGATGTTACTCAGCATGCCTGTACACTGCAGAATCAAGCTGTTAGCTGAGGACAAACCTCATCTCTGGGAGTTAACAGAAAAATGCATGTTGATACCAATGGGATCAAGGATTCATGGAGTAAAATCCGCGACTGGGCTCTAACCCGGCCTGCTCTGTGGTCTGTTCACAGGTGGCTGAGCAGCTCCGGCTACACCACAGGGAAAGAAACCCATCACCCCCACATGCACTACCTGAAATGGAGACCAGCACAGGCAGAGCCGGAGCTGCTGTAAATATCTGCTGAACCAGAGCCATTTCTCTGTGTGCTCTGCCTGCAGCCTGGCTGAATCCTCCATCCAAAAGTTTTTTCCGGAAGGGGGGCCGGGGCCCCTCCGTGCCAGGGAGCCAGCTGCCTGCCAGTTATTTCGTACAGCATTTCCGCAATGAGCGCGACGATGTCTGCGTTGCCGATGATGGGTCGGAAGAAGAGATCCGTGATGAGGGTGGGAGGGATCGATTTTAAGGTGGAGGTGATCAGTAAAATGCGGGCAAAGCGGCCCTGGTCCTCAGGGTGCAGGGGCTGCAGGACCTCCTGAAGCGCTCGCTGGGCTTCCCGCTGGAGGCTCTCAATGTACAGGGAGGCTCTCAGCCCGGGGACATCTGCCGAGGGAAAGGAGGAAAAGCCGGTGATGAGGAAGGCTGGAAAACAGCCCCAGGTTTCTCCCATTCCCACCCTTCCCCTTCCCCATTTCTCAGAAAGGATCTCTGAGGCCACACTAATGAGACGTAGGCAGTGCTACCGAAACATAGCGATTTCAGGGCTGCCGTTTTGAGGGAGCAAAAGTAGTCAACTGGGCAAACTCGTGCTTTACAAATTAAATCCTGGGGGTCCTTTATTGTCTGCAGGGCAGGCAAAGGTCCCCAGCTTTTACCCCTACATTTGACATCCCTGCTCCCTGCTTCCCAGTGTATTTTGTAATGATCGGTTTGAGGATAATTGGTGTTAAGGATAAGGTAACCAGCCCTACCCGTGCTCTGAGCAAGCCAAGAGGTGCATGTTCAGGTGCTAAGGTGTGTGGGATGTGCTCTCCCACCGGCATGCAGAGCCAGGCACTCACCGGGATTGAAGAGAATGGCTCCCTTCAGGTAGGCGTATTCCTTGGGGCTCAGGTCCAGGCTCCAAAAGGTGTTCAGGCAGCACTGCAGCCGCTGCACGGCAGCCAGCGTGGGCTGCGCCCGCTCTGGCTCCTGACGTTTGCTTTGCCCATCGAGGAGGATCTTCTTGAGCATGCTGGGGGCTGGAGTCTCCATCACCTCGAAGGTCACCATCTCCTGGACCAGCCCCAGGAGGAAGAGGGGGACCCAGCAGCTGTCCAGCAGCAGGAGCTGATCCTCTCGCGGCAGCAGGTGGAAGGAAGGGAGGTTTTTCATGAAGCTGATGGTTTTTACCAGGACGTTGGAGGCCGCCTGGCAGGTGACGTGGGGTGTGCGGAGGCAGACGGTCCGGCGCTGGTGGCAGAGGCAGCGCTGGTGGGCTGGGCTGCGCCCACCCCGGCTGTGGTTGAGGTTTTGGCTGAGGAGGGTGTAGAGGATGGCAGTGTGCTTGTCTTCACTGTGGCACTGGCACCGCTCACAGTCCACGTCCATGCCGCTGCTGGTCATAGCTGAGTCAGGCAGCTGGATCCTCAGCGAAACTCAGCTCCTGCTACAGCAGACAGGAGAGAGACGTAAAATCCTTCCCAAACCCTCTGTAGCAGGCTGGATTCTCCCTGTCCTCCCAGCTCTGCCAGCCCACAGCTGCTCAAACCAGCTCTTATAAGGCAGGGTCACCGGTGAAACACTCCTCCACAGCCTTGACCGCTCTGTGATTAAGCGGTCCTCATTAAAAAAAAAAACCAAACACCAACCCAGCTGTCCCTGGACTGATTGGCTGGGGTAAATGAGTTCTCTGTGCGGCGCCAACGGCCCGTTTTCTCAATGAAGCGTCAGCAGCACGGGGAGGGGGAGGGCGGGTTGGGCGGCCTTATCGCAATTACCCAAACAGTATCACCAAAGTCATCAACCCAGGCTGTACCATGGCACCAAGGCCCCGCGCTGTCACCGGCCAGCGCCATGTGGCAGGTGTCACTGCCAGCAGGTTCACACACACACACACACACGTCTGGGCCCTGCGTTCAACGGCCAGTGCACTCCGGCCTTGGGAAGAGCAACCTGGAAGTCGTTTTATCAGTGGCTGTTTGCCTAACCTTGCTGATGGGAGGGTTGTTGTTACAGTCGAGGAAGAGAAACCCAGCAAACCCAGGGGCCATCGTATTCAACCCCGGGCAGGCCCCGTTGGTTTGTGTCTCTCAGAGGAAACGCAGGGCAGGGGAAGGGCAAATTCTCAGATTTTTACCTTGAAATACCAGGTGGTTTTATCCGCTGAGCAGCAGAAATTGAGACAGGGATCGAGGGGCTTCTCCTCACTGGTTGCCAGGGTGAGGGAACCCTGTGGCACCGCGGGGGAAGCCTCCCCCCCCCCGGGGACGGCGGTGACTCAGCCGGTGGAAAGGCCGGATCCAGGCCCTGGCCCGCCAAGGGGGGTGGCGGGATGGCTGAAGGAGCCGGGGGAGGCACCGCAGCCGCTCCCCATCACCGCGGCCGGGGGCGCCCGGACCTGCGGCCCCCGGGAGGGCGAACAAGGCCCGGCCGAGACCCGGACCCGCCGCCCCGGGCGGCCTCTGCACTTTGACCCCTGACCCCCCGGGGGTCCTTTAAGGGGGGGCCGGCAACCGAACCCCGCGCCCGCGTCCCGCCTTTGGCGGAGGAGGGCCGCAAGAGGCCGCCGCGTGGGCGCTGGGATTGGCGGGCGAAGGAGGGGCGCGCGGGGCTTCCGCTGGCGCTATTTCCGGTTCCGGGCGCCGGCGTGAGGGGCTGAGGCGGCCGGTGCGGCGGCGGTGGCGGGCAGGATGGGGCTGAGCGCGGAGGAGGCGGCGGAGCAGGAGGACCGCTTCGACGGCATGCTCCCCCGGCGGAAGCTTTTCCGTATTCCCGGAGGGGGTGGGGGGAGAGGGGCGGGCCCGGGAGGAGCAAGCGGAGCGGGGGACGGCCCGGGTCCCGGCCCTCCCCGGGTCCCGGCCCTCCCCAGGCGCTGCGCGTGCGGCACGGGAGGTCCCGCCCCGCCTCCAGGAGCGGCGATAACGGCCCAGGCCTGCGGAGGACGCGCTAATTAATTAGCGCGATGCTAACGAGGGACCGAGGAGCTCCGGCCTGCGCCTTCACCGCGGCCTTGCACCCCGGCTCCTGTAGCTTCCGGCCTCCCCGGAGGGTCCCGGTGTGTGCAGGCAGCGCCTGTGCCGGCTGACAGCCAAGGCGAGCGCCGCAGGGGAGCATGGAGCCCCCCTGTCCCGCTTCTCCGGCACAGCCACCGGGTAGCGGCTCCCTGGGACCCGATGGGTCTAAACCTGACCACAAAGCACACTTGAACATGAAGACGGTTCCGCTCCACGTGGTCGGGGCTGTGCCGACTCTCGCTGGGGGCTCCCAGGGTCCAGGCCCTGACCTTCGGGAGGACTGGAGAGTGTGGGAACGTCCCCTGCACAACCGCTTTGGGGAAACGGTCCTAATAACAGGTCCTCACGCTGCAGTGAAACCTCTGATTGGAATCCTGACGGGACAGAGTTCCTGGGGAATAAGGATAAGTCAAGTCCGCTGAGTATGGATTTCGGTAGGGGTGTTTTGGGGATGTTGGCTCATAACTGCTAAGTCATCAATGATATCTAGCAGGCAGTTAGTAGGTATTCTGTAAAAATAAATGGGATGTGAGGGAGAGCGAGTTTGCACACTTTGAGGGTTTAAGTGTGCAAAGAAGCAAAATATGGCATACGTGCATATCTGTATACACATGTCTGTATATGCATGTATATGTACATACCCATTCAAATTCCTGCCTCGGATAACAGCCTGGGGGATCAGAGCGGGTATACCTCCAAGGTGACCTGAGAATAAACCACACAAATGCCCCTGTTGAAAACTGGGAATCCAGGAGCTGGATATTCACAAAACTCACCGGATATTTTCTCTGGGAAATGGTCATGGGGCTGATTTCAGTACAATCCTGGCACAGACACAGATAGGGAGTACAAATAAAGGCTGCTCAAGAGACACAAGGTGGTTTGGAGTGATCTGATCTCATTGTTGGTTTTTTTTTTCTCTCTCCATTCCCCCTCCCCCCCCATTTCCTCTGCCAGCTCGTGAACACATTCTTTAGTTTCCTGAGGCGTAAAACAGATTTCTTCACTGGTGGAGAAGACGGAGTAGCAGAGAAGGTAAAAACCCCAAATCCTTAACCTTTTATGTCCTCTAACTTACATGCCGCCCCTGTCTGTGCTGTGCTAAGGCTTCCCTGCCTAAACAACTCAAAGCATTACGGTGTACTTGGGGACCAGCAGCCCATGATGCTGATGAAACCTATCGCTGAAACAAGGTAATAACGAGTTGCCCCTGTCTGAGGTGAGGCATGCAAGATTGCTTCTTCAAATGGTACTGACAGTGCGGGGGGTTTTTTTGCCACGCTCTGGCCAAAGGCTTGTTTGGAAAGCAAATCTGCCAGACCGACTTAATGGTGGCAGACACCGCAGTGTTGATAACCCCAGGTTACCTTGTTTGTTCATCACAGAAAAAGCACAAAGTCCACATCTCTGCCCATGCGGCTGCACCTTTTTCTGGGGGCTGCGGTACCTGTATGGAGTGAGCCTGGGTGTCCGGGCGGCCTCATTGGCAGCCTGAGCATCTCCTATCCAGCAGAGATTCCTCACCCAGCTTGAGAGCTGAAAAAAAAATGAAAAAAAAATTGTCTCACTGTAGGGAAATAAGAACCAGAGCATTCAAACATGAACTGAAGGTTTCTTGTTTGTACTTACCAGTATAGCAGCTGTTCCCCTTCCTGGACTACTGGAATGCCACCAGCAAAGCAGGTGCTGCTGCCATGTCAAATGCATTAGGGCAGACGTTAATTGCTAACACAGTGTGTAACGTACCCTGTCTGGTTGATAAAGTGGCAAAACTGAGGCAGGTGAGGGCTGGGAAAGAGGATGGTTTCAAAGTAAGAAAGTTGAAGCCTACTACTGTTTTTCTTAGGCTAGAGAGCAAATTTCCCCAAATTTCTGGGGACTCTGTGCTCCCAGGGAGCGAAACCCTGAGTAGCATTGCAGAGATGAGCACTGGTTGGTGCTTTTGGAGGTCTTGGCTACTGTTGTTGGAAATTCTATAGCAAATGCGTCTCTGTGCCTATAAAAGAAAAGTGTTCGTGTCCTTGGGTGGTATCTGTTAAAATGCTTTATGGCTTTCTGAAAAGGTGTTCAATACAGAGTCTCTGACGCCATAGTAACCACAAAAAAAAAAACAACGGAAAAAGCTTCTTCCCCAGTCCTGCTCACCCTTTGGCATCAAAGAGAAAGAGGAGAGGGTGGGAAAGTCATTGTTTATGGGTGGCATTTGAGAAGCCCTTGTGCAGAATCAGGGGGGTGGTACATCGAGAGCAGTGCGGTGTGTGCATGCTGACAAGCGCAGGCAGTGTAAATAGTTTGCTCACCATGGATTGTGGTGTGGTTAGGAGCAGAGGCTGGGAGACACACGTCTTGGAGACACACGTCTTGAATTCTGTATCCTAGGATACCCTGGTCTCACGTTGTATAAATAAATCTTGCTTTCCCCTTTAAAACAGAGCAGAAATACTTGGTGGTTGGTTACAAAAGTACAAGGCATGGACACTTTGAGTTGCTCTGGAAAGGTGCTGAATCCCCCCCTCAGAAGTTTCTGGGATAGAGATGCAGATATAAAACCAGTACCTGACACAACCCCCCCAACCTGTCTGAGAAATCTCTCCGCTTCAATTCCTTTCCTTGAATTCTGTCTGTATTGTTTTCTGGAGCAGACTTCGGTTCTCATACGTGCTGCTTTGCACAGCGCTGCTGGTATTATCGACCACGGAGCGATTGCTCTGGCTCCCTGCCTGTGTACTCAGCTTTCCCTCCGAGCAGTACAGCCGTTTGCATCAGAGACCTTGGGATTTTGCTTTTCATAGTCACAACGACATAAGAATTTAGAGTGAGGTTTCAAGCAAGGACTTATGTAGGAAATTGCCCCTAAAACATCAAGCTTTTCAGATGTTACTCCTCTAAATCAGGACGCTGAATCGCCTCTAGTGCCCAAGGAAAAGCCCAGTCGTGGGAAAGGTCAGCAGTAGGTAAAAGCCCCTTGGGTCTCCATTCTTCCAGCTGTCCTAGCTGTATGGCATAGTTGTCAAATGGCTGGGTTAGGCGTCTGTTCATCCTGTTGGATTTGCACAAAGGCCAAAACAAATGCAGAATCTCTATTTTTGTGTTCTCTCCATGGAAATACTCCCTGTATAAGTGTTGTGGTTTAACCTGGCTGGCAACTCAGCACCACGCAGCCGCTCGCTCACTCCCCCCTCCCTCAGTGGGATGGGGGAGAGAATTGGGAAGGAGAAGAAAGGTTAGAGCTGTGGGCTGAGATAAAGACAGTTTAATAAGAGAAAATAATAGTAATAATGAGAATGGTAACAGAATATACAGAATATACAAAACGAACGATGCACAATGCAATTGCTCACCACCCGCCGACCGATGCCCAGCCCGTCTCGAGCTGCCATCAGTCCCCGAGCAGCGATCCCCTCCGACCAACTGCCCCCCCCCCCCCCCCGTTATATGTTATGGAATACTCTTTGGCAGTTTGGGTTAGCTATCCTAGCTGTGTTCCCTCCCAGCTTGTTATGCGCCTGGCCAAGCAGGAGAAGCTCAAAAAGTCCTTGAGTAGTCTGAGCACTACTTGGCAACAACTAGAAACATCAGTGTGTTATCAAATTCTTCTAGTACTAAATCCAAAACACAGCACTATGCTAGCTACTATGAAGAAAATTAACTCTATCCCAGCTGAAACCAGGACAATAAGGAAGAACTAGGAAGGGCTACATTTAAATATTTAGAGTTTCCCCCATTCTAGATTTTCAGTCAAAAAGACTAGAGTGAAAATGAGGGGAAAAGTCACAACATCTGTATGACTAACAAATGTGCTTGTGCTCCTCAGTAGACAGTGAGTTGGCTTCATCTGGGTTTGAAAAAGTGGCGATTTTTTAAAAACCCTTTGGATGTATTCCTGTCTTTCAGCTGATCACAGATACCTTCAACCATCACAACAAACTAGCTCAGAAGGAGCGGAAAGAGAAAAAGGCTCGTCAAGAGGCAGAGCGGCGTGAAAAGGCGGAGCGAGCTGCGAAACTTGCTAAAGAAAAGCAAGAAGCAAATGAGCCAAGGATTAAGGAACTTACGGACGAGGAAGCAGAAAGGCTGCAGCTGGAAATCAACCAGGTGAGAGCAGTGTCTGGTACCTCTAGATACCATCTAGGTCGTCTCCTCCTTTGGCCTGCAGGTAGCTTGGGTAGCAGTGAGTGGTTAAAATGACTCAAGGCTTGTTCCTCTGCAGTGTCTGGACCACCAGACTGGTGTGCTTTGAAATTAAATTAGCCTGAGCCAAACCACTGCATTTTCGTGCGGATTCTCCCATAACTCACTTTGCTTTTCTGCCTTCAGCAAGCTACTCTGATTGTAGCAACACCCTCTGCTACAGTCATCAAGGTGTGAGGACCACAGGAGTTTTCCCATAGGCAGCACCACTTTCCTATAACACTGTTCCAAGGGCTGAAAATTCCCTGGTCAGTCTTGAGTGTGGTTCTGAGTCCTGCTCCTTAGTTTCAGCTGAGGAGGCTGAGGCCACCTAGTGTCAGCTCAGCAAGTAACACAGAGCACCATCACTTGTCTGAGCATGTTCGTTCTCTTCTTAAACAGAAAAAAGAGGCACAAGGACAGAATAACAGCGTCCCAGTGAAACCCTCAGAGGATGAAGGTGAATCTTCAGATTCTAACAAACAGGTAAAGCTTATCTAGGGACTTGACTTTAGTCTGAGAGCGAGAGAAATAGGTTCCTGGACAGCCATGAGAGCTGCTGTAAACGTGAGGGAATGCGTTGAGAATACACACTTAATTCCCAAAGATTTCAGTGGGATTTTTTTTGTGTTTTGTTTTCCTTTCCTTTTTTGTAATTATGTTTTAGCAAAAACACCTATACATTTTGGGCTAAATTTGTGTGAATAACAAATACATGCACCTGACCTGAAATTCTTATAAGAACCAAGAACTGTTGTTACAAGTGAAAAATAAGTGGAAACTTGAAAAGCTTCTTTCTTTACACTTTAAATTGGTTGCTTAGGAAACAGATGATGAAGAGGAAGATGAGAAGGATAAAGGAAAACTTAAACCCAACTCTGGCAATGGAGCTGACCTTCCAAATTATAGATGGACGCAGACTCTTTCAGAATTGGATGTAAGTATTGCCTGATTACCAGGATCTGAGGAATCTGAGATAGGGAATAAGAGCAGGTGCTGGTAGGAACAGTGGAGCCGATGCCCTATATCTCAGTTGCCTGTGGAAGGTTGTTAGTGGTACTTAAAGGCAACATTTCAATAGCTGGGAGAGAGCTTGGTAACTAAATAAAAACGTCCAGAAGCTGTAGTTAACTTTGCCAAACCTTGGTCTTGTTTCAGCAAGATGTTAAAATCTGCTTCCCTTTTTATGGTCCCTTTGAGGTATTGGCCATCCTGTTGCCAAAGTTATTCTTGTTTCCTTTCACCTCCCGCTTGCTAAGTATGTGCTTTGTATTATTCTGGTGAAACCAAGGCAAAAAGTCTTAGAGCAGCAGCACAAGAGGTTAAGGAGAGGCTTCACTGCTCAGCTCCTCAAATCTGACCTTTGTCTGGTCCAGCTGGCCGTCCCTTTCAAGGTGAACTTCAGGTTGAAGGGGAAGGATGTGGTGGTGGATATCCAGAGACGGCGCCTCAAAGTTGGCCTGAAGGGCCATTCACCTGTCATCGATGGAGAGCTTTTCAATGAAGTGAAGGTGGAGGAGAGCTCCTGGCTGATTGAAGATGGTAAAACAGTCACTGTGCATCTGGAGAAGGTAAAGCAGGGTGAATCAGGGAGGGTTCAGACTTGTCTCCCTCTTCCCTGGTGAAATAAGAGTCTGACAAAACCTATGAAAGCCCTGGGCTTTGGCAGCTGAAACAAGAACCATGCTGATCCTCAGTACAATGTCAGTGATGCTACTGAAGTGGGGCATTGCAGGTTCCCCTGGTCTTCAGCCTAACTCTGTGCCAATCCAGGATATTCAACTGATGGCTTGGCAGCTCAGGAAAAGCTGGAAGGAACTCAGTAATTTTATAAAGCTGTTGCTTAGTGGAATAATGCCATGTTTTGACATCTCTTTGTGACACAAAAATCCAGGGACAGACGTTATTGCTTATTGTGTCCCTCATTGTGGCCCTTCTAGGCCTCTGCAGGTGACTTGTTTGTAATCCCATTTATGTTGTGCCAAACGTGACATCTGGCACGCTCTCAGATTTCCTGGTTATGGAACTTCAGGCCACCTAAAGTGGTTCAGAATGAAAGCAGTGCCCTTTATCCATGTTCAGATTTTACTGACATTTAGAAAACTGTCAAAGTTTGATTCCAGCAGCTTTTTCCTGTGACTGAGACATAAAATTCCTAGAGCGAGTCCAGGAAAAACAAAATATTTTTGATTTTTTGTTCTTCAGATCAACAAGATGGAATGGTGGAACAAACTAGTCTCCACAGACCTGGAAATCAACACCAAGAAAATTAATCCAGAGAACTCAAAGGTAAGAACTCCTCCTGTTTTACCAAATGGAGCCTTCTCATAAATGTGCTCACACTTGGCTCACATTCAACGTCTACATCTTCTTTATTTTTTTACCAGCGTAAAACCAATATTGGGAGTACTGCTGCATAGGATGCTATCATATAACATAACTGCCCCCCAAACTTGAAATGTATAAGTATTTCTGCAGCCCGTGCGCACAGCACAGTGTAACCTCAGTGTCCTCCTGTTCTCTGCAAGCAGGGTCTATATATGGGTTGAGACAAGTTATTCCAGTTTTGATAGAAGTCCTTGTTTTTAGTTGTCAGACCTGGACAGCGAAACTCGCAGTATGGTGGAGAAAATGATGTACGATCAACGACAGAAATCCATGGGCCTCCCCACATCTGATGAACAGAAGAAGCAAGACATTTTGAAAAAGTGCGTAGACCTCCTTAATTTGTGGGTATTTGCTTTCCCAAGCCCCCATCCTCTTCCTCTTTGACACAAATACGTGAGCAGAAAACAGCTTGGCCTTCAATCCTACCTGTGTTCGCATCTGCAGTTACATAGTCATTGAGTTCTTGGCCAACCACCAGTGTCTATAAAAGCCCGTAGGGGTAGAAAGCATAATGGGAAATTCTGGGAATAACCTAACTCTGAAATTGTCTTAATGTGCTGATTTCAAGTCCAGAAAGCATGTTTGGGACTGGAGGTACTGTCTCTACTGAACTTTAACATGGTCTTGATTGTTTTCTAATCTCCCTCTACTCAGTAGCCCAGATAATTGCCCCTCCCTGCACACCTGCCACCAGACAGCTGTCTCCAAGCCTATACCACTTTTATGCCTTTATTGCCCTGTTTGGCATAAACGCACCTTGGCAGGGAAATTGCTCACGGTGCTCCCAAGGCCATTTGGGATGGCGTGGAGGCAATTCTGGGTCACGCAGCTTCTTCAGCGAGTGCAAAGCCACATCTTATCTCAGGATTGGAAGGAGGATTTGGTGAAGGAGGCCCGACTCCTTTTCTTCCTTGGCTTATCTGTAGTGGCAGAAGCATCGCTCTGATCAGTGCGTTGAGTACAGCATAGGGTGCAACTGGTTTAGAGCAGAGACCAGCCTTCCTTTGTGCCTGTCTGTTGAGTTGGTAGAATGGGAGGTAGCCCTCTCCTTCTGGGAAGCCAGCGTACAGGATACCTCGTTGGCAAGGTCACTCATTCAGTGCTCTGAAAGTTTGGCTTGTGTGCAGATTGGCTGGTAAAGAACGGATAGGACGTTTAGACTTTGTTCAGGCCAAAGTAGACTCGGTGACACCCAGGTGGGTCCTAATCCCTGCCAAGTGAAGCCCTCTTGGCTGCTAAACAAGGACGCTATTCTTGCAGCACCTATTTCCGTGGAAATGGAAAGTGGAAACGCTCTGGTGGCTTTTCAGGGGAAGCCAGGAGACGAGAGCACCGAGGAAGATGGAGGCATGCCCTTTCTTGTGCTTTGTGCGTTGATCCTCTGCGGGGTTACGCGGTGTATCCCTTGGTGAACTGCAGGGCAGAGGAGGAAGCTGGGAGCTTCTGCCTGCGCTAGTCACTGCTGATCACTCATAGGCACAGCGTGCTGTTCTCAGAACTTTCTGATGTGGCAATCTGAGTTCAAATAGTCCCTATCTGCTGGGACTGGAGTACATTTGAAATCAGGTTGCACCTAGTCTGAAACCAGATTTGTCTGGTCACATCTTTCACGAGTTTTCACTGTTGCAGCACTGGAGATATTCCCCACATCCCCAGTAATGCTTAAGGTAACACTGTTGAGTTTAAATCGTAATCTCCGCTTGCAATCTCCCCTCTGCCCCACAATCAGTGTCGTAGCTGCTACGTGTCTGTCAGAGAGGTAACAGTTAAAGGGTGTGTGTCTGATAATTAATAACTCCCCTGTGTTTGGACTCGCTGACCTTGGTGGCTGGTAGGATTGCTGATACCACTGACCCGAGGAAAAAGTGTTTGTAGTAGGGGGAGTGCGTGTCCCAAGGAGCTCAGCAAAACAGTCCCTGCTGTGCAGGGCATGGGGAGGAAGCAAACAGGATGGTGCCGGAGGTGGGGATGCCTTATTCCCCCAAACAGAGCTGCTCTGTGGCTCCTGCTGACTCATACCCAAGCCCTTCTCTTTGTTTCCCTTGCAGGTTCATGGAACAGCATCCAGAAATGGACTTTTCAAAGGCTAAATTCAACTGAGTCCTCCCCTTCTCCCCCCATCCTCTTTCAGTCAGCCTGTCAAATGGGGCAGGATATGTGTTGCCGGATATCTCTTACCTTGGGCAAGTAAACACTTCCAGCATCCCCACCCGAGCTTGCTGTGGGGGCAGCTTCATGAAGTCGTCCTCCGTTGTCCTGTGTTGAGCAGAACGCAAGGCCACAGAAGCGGCCTGCGGCAGCTCCGCTCACAACCATCTGCAACACTTCCCAAACGGCAGTTAGGAGAGAAGGAGGGGTAAGAGCAAAAAGGGTGTTAGGGCTACAAGAGCCAGACTTGAGAGGTCTAGGGACATACCCTTAATGAGTCGCTTAGCTTCACCTCCTGGCTCTTCAGAGCTGCTCATTCAAACTCTTCAGTTTGGCAGCAGGTACTCACTCAAGTTTTCAGTTTCTAGCAAAGCTTTCAATAGCAAATGGAAAAAAAACTAGCAAGTTTTCACTCCCTCCCCCTCAGCTTTCCTGCTCTCCTGTGAAAACAAAGGCCAGTTTATATTGTAAAATAATTCTCCTCCTGCCTCATTGGGAAGGGAAAACACCAGTCTAAAAGAACCAGCTGTTGCAGTAGAGACAGACTCTGCTCTACCTTGCTGCTCCTTCTGTTCTTGCCAGAAATGGATCAGCCCGAGCCCCGTGGGGCTCAGGGGAGAGCTCCCATCACAGCTGGAGAGGTTGAGCTGCTGTCCTACAGCAAGGGCAGGCTGGAGAGTCTGTGGTTGTGGGAAAGGGAGAGGGTGGGGGGGTGGTTTTTGGGGTGCTGTTCTTGCTGGGAGTGTATCTCCTGCCTCTTCCAAGAGATTCTCTCCGTGCCGACTACTGACAGGCATCGCTGTGTTCTTTTCTGAGCTCCCGCTGACAAGTGGTATCGTTCTGCATGTTCATATCTTCGTTAAAACTGCAGTGCAACATAAAGAAAAAAAAAACACATGGCATATTTCCAGGTACAGTGTGTGATTTCTCCCGCAGAAGGGATCCCGGTTGCCTGCGCAGGCAGGGATGTGAGCTGGGAGGGGGCAGCACCTGCGAAGGAGGGGGCTGGGGGGCTGCCTCGCAGGGGCTGGAGTCCTGCTCTCTGCAGCTGCCCATGAATGCCTCTCGCGCTCCCTGCTCTGGGCCAGTGTTCACTCCCCAGCCGAGGAGGGGCAGGTGGAGCTGCCCGACTCACTCGAGAGTGCCGACAAACTCCGTCGGCTCCTGAGCTCAAACACTCAGGACTGACCAAGGCTCATTACTCCGGGCTCCGCTCTCCACGTAGCAGCGCGTGACTGCGCCGAGGAAGCCACCCTTGCCCCAGGGTCTGCCTTATGACAAGCAAACGAAGGAAGCGTCACAAAAGCCCAGGCTGTGGTCAGTCCTTTACAGGCTCAGATTCCCCGCTGCTGTGGTTCTTGCCTCTGCTGCCCCAAAACGGTTCCACCTCCTACCAGAGCAAGGGCACAAACAGCTGAAAAACCTGCTTGGGCAAAGTCCAGCCTGGCATCACACCTGGTGTGTTTGTTGGGTTTTGGGTTGGTTGGAGGTTTTTTGAGTAGTAGGATGTTGTTTGCATTTAGTCGCCCAGTTTTATAGGTTCTTGGGGGTCAAAAGCCAGCACCCACCCAGTCGAGCACTGACCTTGTGGGTGAGCAAGGGCCCAGGTCGGGGCAGCTGCCTCTGGACTTCTGGATCCTCCCGCCTGTTCGTCTCATGGTTCACCCCACACACGTTTCCCTGTTGGGGCCTCCTGTTACCATAAAACCAAACTGTGCTGGCTCCGAAGGCGCTTACCCCTGGAGCGAGTGTACCTGCCAGCGTCTGTGCTTAACTGTGGGGCAGGTGAGGGCGGGGGGGGGCTGAGTTGTTCTGGGGGGTGTGATGAGCTTCAACCCGTTCTCAGCTGTTCAAGGCACCACCCCAAGCCCAACCTGTAGCTTTGTTACTTCCCTGTTACCACCTCAGCTCTGTAACCAACACCAGAAACCCCAACTCCATCCTGATGCCATCACCAGCAGCTGCCTGGATCCGGCAGCTCGGCGGCAGCCACAGGATCAGCTGCTCGCCGTTACGCAGCATTGGGCCGCCTGTTCTAAGCGCGGAGCTCCCTCAAGCGTTGCCAAGCCCAAAATCTCCGTGGCTGTTCCTGTCCTCAGCCCCTGCAGGGTCGTGGCTTGTGCAAGCCAGGGCAGCAGTCAGGGTAATCGTGGCTGTGAAACTCCTGAGTTTTCCAGTTCAAGCTGGCACTGGTCTTGGATCTGGTTGGCAGGAGACCGGCGGGGTAGCGGCTGAGGGGAGACAGGGTTAAGACAGAGAAAAGGCAGCAGCAGGAACCCCAGAGGAAGCTGAGGGAGATGTTTTGGGGGGTGAAGGAACGTCATTTCGCCTTTTTTTGCAGGTGAAGGGAAAAGGCAAACAGGCCTGGGAGAACAGGGCCATACCAGCTCTGAACCCTGCTGCAGGTGAATGCCCAGGGCTGTGTTTGTGAACGGCGGTTGATCCCAGCACAACCCCTGGACTTCAACCCTTCTGGCCAGCGGAACAGAAAGTGTTTCTCCTGACGGCCTTGTCCTCTGCAAACACCCAGCTGCCACTGACTTTCTCCGGGCCGAGCTGAATCAGAAGCACCCTTTTGCTTCCAAAAGGCAGTTTCCTCTGGAGTAAATCATGCCAGGGCAGGACAGCTCTGGTCCGACCAGCTGCAAAGTGGCTTAAAGAATGCAAATCCCCACCTTAGCCTGAGTTACCAGAGACCACAGCCCGTGGCCCCATCCTTGTGACCACGGCTGGGAAATGCCAGACACCACGAGGGAGGCTGGGAACCAAACCCTACAAATGCATCCTTGTCTTCACTCCCAGCAGACCGGGGAGGGCGGTGCTGGAAGGTGGCAGGCAATGAAGGTCCCTTTGCCTTTCCACGCCCGTGTCAAATCACCTGGAGAAGCCGTTTTGGTGCTGCCACCACCCGGAGCCGTGGCTGCCAGCACAGCCCAGAGCTCCTCCACGCGCCTGGCTGCGCCTCCCTCGCTGCTGGGCCCCTCCCTTCTTGCATCCTTTAAAAGCAAAACCTTGAGAGCTACAGGCTCTGCAGAGGGCTTTCCATACGGGAAAAGTATCCCCATCTTTCACTCCACCCCCCCAAGAGCAGCTCTTGGCTTAGCTTTCATTAATGACTATCACAGCTCAGACCGGGAAACAGCCCAGCCTGCAGGACTGTTCTGGAAAAAGCAATGAAATAGCAAAACCCCAAAGAGGGAAATGGAAGCCCTGGGTATTTAACATTACTGCTTCCTTCAAGAAGCCACAGCTTCTCTGTTACTGCTAAGGACCAGGATGTAAAGAATTACAGTAAATCCATCCACTTTCTAACTTCTAAGCCACACTGAAATAAAATCATTCAGTAGCTCAGGGTGCGGATGGGGAAGATGAAGTTCTTTCTTTAACACTCAAAGCCGCAGACACCCATTCCCAGCACAGAGACTGATCTTCCTTAACCCGAACCCAAGGAACCACTGGCAGCGGGGTGGCCTGGGCCATGCAGGGCGTTGGATCCTACTGAAGTCCCCGTGCCAAAGAGCAGCTCTTGTGCGGCATGGATGGACCCACACCCAGTGCGACTCTCTGGAGAGTCTCCCAGCAAAAGCAAGCCCAATCAAAAATCAAATGATGTCTTCGGGGAAAAGAAAGGTGCTGAGTCAGGCTCCCAAAAGGAAGCACCTGTGCGAAAAGGGCATGTTTACATGCACACTGCTGGGTAAAGGGCTCTCGTGTTTGCAAGATCTCCGCTTGGGCAACCAACTCTTTCTGCCAGATCGCTCAGCAAAACGCTCAACACTAACGCTCAGAGCAAAACCCACTACAGCAGCAGCCGAGACGGCTTGATCGACAGCAGACATGACCTTCAGCAGACAAAAAAACCCCTGGGGATTCATTCCACGTGCAGCTGCAAGCAAGGAAACCCATGAACCATGCAGTGAACTCAAAAGCAGGAGCATCGCTGAACAGAGGGCTGACAGCAGAGACAGATCGACCATGGCATCATAGTTTTAAATGCAACGTTTTCAAATCTTTCCAGAAATTGCAGTGATCTTGCAGCAGCAGTTTTGAAGCAGCCAGCTAGCGAGGAAGCGGCACTTTGAGGCGGGGGATGAGCTCCCCATGCTGGGCACCCAGCAGAGCCGCACTGAGCAGTGACCGGACCCAAAGCCTCCAGAAAGAGTCCTTCCCCGGGGATCCAACATGCCCAAGAGAAGCAGAAGCAATGCTGCCTGTTACTCGCTCGCTCCAGCTGAACGAGTGCTGCGGGAAGGCTAACCTCTTCCAGGAAAAGCACTGGAGAAACTGAGAGAGGAAGGGTAGACAGAGGGCAGAAAAATACAGCCCAGGCTTGTAGGGGGAAGTAGCAGGGCAGCAGGAGGGGACAGCGGAGATGGCAGTGACACAGCCCCATCCCCACATGGGGTACTGGAGGTTGGCCAGCAAGCTGCTGCCGGCAGCCTTTGCTCCATTCCCCTGGGGCCCCAACCAGCTGGTTCAAGGGCTCCAGACACAAACCCATCTCCTCTGGAGCCCCTTCCCAGCCGAGAGAAGGCAGCATTTACCTGTTCATGGCTTTAAAATCCTTCCAGGAAACTCATCTCTTGCACAACTGCAGGGGACTCTGCCTGCTGTTGAAGGGTGCCCGGCCAGGTTGAACTTGGTCTTCATTTAACAAAATGGGGACAGAACAGGAAGGGGACCGAGCACAGCAGAGTTCAAGTTTGGGCTCAGTCTTCTGCCTGGGTGCACAGATGAGACAAGAATCACGAGTCCTTAACAAATCAAACTCAAGGAAAAAAAAAAAGGAGGTGTTAGCACCAATCTGAAAAGGGGATCCTTGCAGAGAAGATGTTGCTTAAAACCACGCTCACTATTGTCTATTGTACAAGTTCTTGATTAAAACTGAGAAGTTGCCTTGAGAACCAGCTAAAACCGACCCTGTAGTTTGGACAAGAGCTAAGGAGCAACTGAGTCTGTGCAAGAACAAGGGGTTACTAGCAGTGATGAAGAGGAGTCATTGGCCTTCATCCCCCACAACCACCACCAGGAGACACTGAGCAAGCGCAGTTGGGAGGAGTTTATGGAAATAACTTCTTGGGGCTAATTTTAATACGAAGCAGGGACAAGTCATGCATATGTATAGGCATATTTGGGAATCTTATGTATATGTAACACTTTGTAGTATAACTTCAAGGCAAGTTACCACACACGTGCACACGACTTTGGTGGGACTAACCCCTGTGCTGCCCAGCGCTGAATAAACATACCTACTTTACAATCTTACAGATTGTGGAGTCCGTTTTCCGCACATCAAATCCTTCACACCATCCATGCTCTTACCTTGGTGGGGTGCTGGAAGAGTTGGTCCCGTGCACCAGGGGGAAAATCCCACCCATGACCACCTCCCTGCTGTCCTCTGCCCTGGGTGGGGAACGGAGCTCTGCAGGTCATCAGCTGAGGTTTTTTTTAGTGAAATCAGAAAGCACAAAACTGGTCCTTCAGGTCAGAGACTGAGCCAGCCTCCCTCCCCAGGCAGATCCTGCCCCGCCACCAGGGACAGCAACCACTCCAGAGCAATTCTTGCATTTTCTAGCAACAGCTGCTTACACCACAGGGAAGGAGCTGGAAATTCTTCCTCTCCCATAACCCCAGGCTCGGTTTTTCCAGAGCTCAGTTCCAGCATCACCCTCTCAGGGAATGTCCAGGTTTCCCAAACAGGCACTTCCCCAGAGGCTCCTTTATTTGCACCCAGCTTCCCTGTGTCCCATGCACCAGCCCAGCGTTCAGCCCTCTGAACAATCCCTGCCGGGCATGGGCAAATGCTCCCAAATGGACAAAAATATCTTTATCCATGTGCTGCTGGGAAAGCAGGGATCGGCAACACCCCACCCGCACCCCACCCCACCCAGCCTGGCCCAGGCTGCCTCCACCAAGGGATGCCCTCCCCAAACAGATGCAAGCAGGAAGGCAAAAGACACAGCACAGGTAAAGAGCACATCTTTATAAAAAAAAAAAAAAGACCGAATCAGACATTTAGGGCCAAGGAGTGCAAAAGAATCCCGTAAGACACCACAGGTGCACCAGCTTCAGGGACCATCGAGTTGATAGTCTTCCTCTTAAGTAAGTTCTTGGGGGGGGTGTGTGTTTGTTTGGTTTGGGGTTTTTTTGCAAGCTTAATCCATACACATTCACTCTTCATACACAGATTAAACATTAAAACTGTGCTATTGCATCTGTAGTAGTGATCGGCAACTCTTTGCATGTCCATCCTCACCCCTCATCCATCCTCACCCCTCGTCTCCAAAGCTCCAGCGCACAGACCACAAAGCTACAGGTCCACGTGATCCATGCTGACGCCTTCAGTGCACGGGTTTAAGTAAACTTGTCCAAATACGTATGTACAAATCCATTCAGAAGCAGGAAGCCAAGCGGGTCCATCAGTTCGTGTGGCATTCGGGAGGAGGTGATCAAGCACAGCTCCTCTGGGAGTCCTGGGCTGGCCTTGCTTCAAGTCTCTTCCTTGCATAAATGGGGTTTTTCACAAACCAACAGCTTTAAAAACAAAGTGGGGAGGGGAAGCCAAATCCAAGCCTCAGTCTCTCCCCTTTAATTTAAAAAATGTCTCTCCACCAGTGTCTCAAGGAGTGGTCTCAGTAATGTCCATGATTGATGAAAGCATGCTCTGAAACACGAGCAGTTTACAAAAACAGGCTCTGACAGGGACTGGAACTGTACATTTCAAGGGGCTTTGGCCAGTTAAATAAGCCTGATTGCTCATGTGAGGAATGAAATCTCTTCCCCTCCACCCAACCTTTTGAAGAATTATCACAGGCTATGAAATAAAGGCACATCGCAGTTCAATTCAGGCACATTTCAGTTCAATTAAGGCACAAAACCATGGTCCACACCAAAGCACGGGGCCTATTTTGGTTTCCCTCTCTCCCCAAAACAGTGGGTGTGTTTATTCTATGGCTGGCAAATTCAGCTAAACATTTTCCATTCACGTCCAAGGGCACCTGAACAGATAAACAAGTCCCATGGCCTCACGTGTTTACTTTATGATAAACAACCAAGTAGCAACACCAGGTAAGACACAGCTTCCTCCTGCTGCAATCCTGCAGCCCTCAAGGCCGCCTGGCGCCGTGCCCTCAGGGTAGAGAGATCGCATCTCCTGCTCCCAGCCGGCCATTAGAGAGGAGCGAAGGGAAGGAGAAGGTGCCGAGAGCCCACAGGGCAAAGGCAGGGCCAAGCAGTGCCTCACGGGCTCTCTGCAGACACTCTCAGGGGTGGCTTTCCTTTCAAAGCAAAGCCATTTTTAAGGGAGTTTCTAGCAGAAGAGTCAAAGAGCCCAATTCTTAATCACAAAAGCTTAAAAATGAGCCAACTATTTCATTCACCTGCCATAACCTGAGTTCAAGGCTTGCCCAGCAGTCAGCGTGACACCAAGCATTTCGGGGAAACGCACAGGGCTTGGCAGATGAGTGAGGAAGAGCTGACTGGCACGCAAGTCACAGGTCAACGCCTGCAAGTGGTAACACCTCATGCCCGCAGTTCCCATCAGGCTGGCAGTGACAGCAAATCCCCACGGTCTGCTCAGGAGACGAGAGTGGGGCAGCTGTCCAGGCATCCCACCCCTCTGCCATGGACACGACCCCAGGAGACAGGCCAAGAGGCCGAAGATTAAACCAACTGCATTACCTGAACCTTCTCCTTGCAAGGGAGCAGGAGATGACACTGCTAAGGGCCAGAGGAAGGCGGCAGATCTGGCATCTGCAAACACTATGGATAAAGGACTTACATTTTTGGGACTGACCCAGCCACTTTAAATAGAGATTTGGGTCCCTAGAGACCAGGTGCTTGGCCTTCAGCTCAGCATCGGCACAAACACCGAGGCACCATCCGGTTATTCCCTACCCAAGTTAACATACGCGATGCCAGGAAGCAAGAACTGTATGACAGATCCTCAAAGCAGGGAAAGGGCCGGGCCACTGAGGTTGCTGAAGCTAAATGTGAAGTATGGAAATCACAGAGGCACAAGCTATCTGATACTTCCTTGTCCATCTTCTCCTCCCTGGGCACACATTCCACCTCCCACGTTCATTAGCTCCACAGTTCACTTCCTCAATGTTCTATATTGTCAAAAAAAAAAAAAAATCCAGTAAAATTCAGACAGCTGGAGAAATTTGGCTTCAACGAAGGATCAGGGCAGACCGGGAAAAAAAACAGAAGTGGCATAGCACGCTCCGTATTGGAAGAGGAGAGATCTGATCGCAGCAAGGCCTTGGAATGCCTGCCTGCTGCTTGGGTCCTTTTCCTTAACAATACACCTGAAGCAGAGGTGCCCCAGAAGAGTCAGTCTCTGTGTCTTGGAAAGAGGAATCTCTGCTTGTTGGAGAGCCTTGGAGAGGAGAGAGAAGAGATGGTGACATTAGACAATGTGAACTACAGCAGCCGAGAGCCTGGCAGTTAGGTAAGCAACTGCCACAAAAGGCTTTGTGTATCATGAGGGAGGAGAAAGCCACACAAAGCCCACAGGCAGGGAACAACCCTGCCTGTATTGTAGCCATCTTCTAGGAGAGATCTGCTATTATGCAGGAGAAGACTTGTCTTTTAGCCCTGGGCTGCTCTTAGGAGTGGAGCATGCATGCCGCAAGGATCAGGGCTCAGGGGACAGCCTGTCACTCTCCTCCACTTCCCTTTTGCACAGTTCCTTTTGTTCCCGGTATAACCCAGCTGTGACCCTCAGCTGGTCACACCCCAAATACAGCCCCAGACTTTGTCAAGACACCCGGAGGCTGAAAGCTCTTGGGCCAAGGATGCTGCCCGGCCAGAGAGCACTCTGTACTTGGGTTTCATTCTTTCTAGAAGGACCCACCAACCCAGGCAGTCTTCCGAGCTCCCTTCACTCCCAAAGCTCAAGAAAGCTACACCCCATGCGGTAACCTAAGAGGCAGGCATCGGCTCAGCCTTCGCAGATGGTGAAAACTGAGGGCCTACATAGTCCGGGGAGTTCAGGGCATTCCCCTCACTCCTGCAATGCCGCTGCAGACACGCGGCCAGGTATGTTACCTGCGCTGCTATGCCACCTCATATTCCTGGCTATCACATCTGCTGGTGTTTCTTCTGATATTTGCACAGCCAAATCTGGAATGAAAACCAAGAAGGCCTGAGACAGGAAAGGATGGGCAGCTATGACTCAAGAGTAAAGATCCCTGTCAGGGAACGCAGCAGGCTCTCCTTCAGAAGGCACCACCCTCAGGTGATAGGAGAGGTAGAGTCTGATTCTGCAGATTGCTTCCACCATTGTCTTGGTAATCTGAGCTTTATAATCCTTAAATACCAGGAAGCAACAGCAGCCTTACTGCTAAACCGGGAAGCACAACAGCCACCGGTTTCCTTTGTTACTTCTGGATGTCTCCTTGCCCCTGCCCCCCAACTTTTCAAGGTCTTTCTACAACAGTCTCTTAGAACCTGTTCTGGAGGTCAGTCACTTCAGGCTGCTCCAGACAAGGAGGAGAGCATCCCTGAAAGAGGCAGGAGGCACTTATGCTGTGGCAGTAGCCCTTCCCTCCTCTTCCCAGGGATATTTACTGGTTGCTCCTCACCCCATTGCATAGAGGAAGTCTCAGCTCTGTCACGGTAGTCTAAGGCTGGCATTAGCAAAGAGCGCTTGTAGAGGACGGGAGAGCGAGCCAGCTTAGGAACTGGACATCCTCTAGCACAGGCCAGCTCATCTGGTCATACCAGTTAAGTTTGACTCACAGTCTTTCTGCCTAGCTCAGAGGTGTGGAGGAAAGCCAGAATCATTGCAGTAGCAGCAGAATAAGCCCCTCTATTGCTCAGTGCAAACTTCACTGACAGTGGAAGACACTATCAAGGAAGCCACACCAGTGACTGGTGAGAGGCAGAGGTCTCCAGTAATAGATAAGGCCCTCCATTCACACATCCCAGGAAAATAAGCCCAGCCTGAAGACAGACATCAGCTTTCAACCCTGCTCCACTGCCAGATCTCCGTGGCTTTGATAAAATAACCCTCATGTTGACGCGGTAACACCGAGGAACCAGCACGTACCGTCTTGGCTGATGACCATGGACTCTAGCATCGTTTCGTTACCGCTGTCTGGTGCGTTGCCTCTGCTGGACTTCTCCTCATGGCTCTGGCTGGCTGGGATAGAAATATGGGGCCGGACCCTGCTTTTCCGGGTGCTGATGCGTATGATGCCTCGGACCAGCCTGCATTCAGCATCCTGCTCATCCAGGTTGTAGTCCTGAGTTATGCTATTGATGAGGTCTGAGATCTTGTTGGTCTTCTCCAGGAAGACAGTGTCTGAAGTGCACTTGGCCAGCTCATCGATCTGGTGGACACTGAAGAGCTCCGTCAGTTTCTTAAAGATCAGGACGTCGATCTGCCTGCTGGACATGGAGCCATTCAACTCGCTGATGTCCAGGTCAGACTCGTGGAAGGAATAATATTCCTCCGAACTCCGGTGGCTGCTGGGGAGCGGTGGCTTTTCTATGCTGTTCCTGAAGGGCTTCTCTGGCAGTGGCTCTTTGCAGCATGAATCCGATTCCAGGTGGTGGCTGGGGCTCCTGTTTTGGTAGACAGGAATGCCCTTCAGTTTCACATCTGGGTAACTGAAACTACTCCCCATGCTGGACTTTTTGATCTGGTTCCCATTCTTCTCAGCGGGAGAGGCATTGGTGGGGCTGTTTGGCAGTCGCCCGTTATAATCTCTGTTCTTTCCATCATCAGTGGAGGTCTCGGCGGGCCCCGTATAGGGGATACAGACACTGCAGTCCTGAAAGCAGCCCCCACAGGTCACTATACAACAGAAAACAGCCTTGTATGTGTTCCAGGCCTGAGACAGAGAGGAGCAGCAGAAACTCTGGTTTGGGGGAGCCTCCGCTGTACCAGAAATAAAGGTAATTGTTTCTGCCTCTCTCCCGTTAGAGTCTTTGAGGTCAGCTTTGCGACCTTTCCTATCCCGCACTTGCTGGGCTCTGGTGCAGCTCTGTTTGATTTCGGGTGTAGAGCCACTGAACACCTCCAAACTGACATCTGTCTCCTGGGATGGTCTGGTCCGCAGGGGCACAGCCTCCTGGCAGGCCTGGTTCAGCTGGTGGTGGCTGCTCAGGTCGTGGGGGAGTCCTGTTTTCCGGCCCAGCATGGCTTCCCGCTCAGGCACCTGGAGAACAAGAGGGTCGCGAAGTCAAGCATTTGTCAGCAGTCTCACCTTAGCGAGCTGTTGATCAACAGAGAAGGACCTAATGTTCCAATTCAGGGAGTCTCAAATTCAACGTTTCAATTATTTAGAGAAATATTTTGCATTAGGACTCGTACTGTTGTCACTTGTCACATAGAGGGGGAATCTAGCCCATGTCTCAGGGTTCTCCGACCACTCTAGCTTTGCTGCTTCCTTTCGGTAGACGCTCAAATCAGAAGAGATACGTTTTAAAAGGACTATTTTTAAGAAATAAAAATCCCTGTAACCTTCAGAAGAGGTTTCCTCCACGCAGCTGGAAGACGAGTCAGGCTCCAGGGCCGTTGCTCCAGAGCAATAAATGAGCAGCACAGCCGTAGGTGGAGCCAGCTGACAGGCTCCAAAGGGAAAGTATCTTCTTTTAAACAACTTCCCCTTTGTCTTGCATTCCTTAGGATTAAGCTGGGCCCTGACAGCGCTTATCCCTTTCAAAACACACCGTGCCCAGGAGGAGATGACAAGCAATCAATCATTATGCAAGCTGCCAATTCAGACCCCAGATTATTCGACGCTATTTAAATGCAGAGGATTTAGCCACGACGGCGTTGCTAACACTGGTGATTTTTGCCAGTCATGCTAAGGCCGTGTTATGTTAAAGACCTTCCTGTGAAAACCGATGTCTTCATCTGGATTAAAGAAAAGATCTTGTCAACAAGCCGGTCTCAAATCTGTGCCTCACGGGAGCAAAACCTTTACAAAGCCCTACTACAGAAATCCTACAGCAGACCATCGGCCCGACTGCTTTTCTCGTTGCCACTATACTAACACAGCTGCCCCAGGCCTGCACCCAGGAGTAAACTGTTTTTACAGGGTACTACATCACACTTTAGCTCCACAAATCCACCGTGCAGAGTTTGGCACATTAAATCTCCCTGTTATGAAGAAAGCTTGGCAGTGGGTGATGGAGAGGAAAGCTGGGTCGAGGCTGTCTCTCCCCACTTCTGCTGCTGCTGCTTTTATCCCAGATGATGGTGGGTTTCTAAATTGTCCACGGTTTCTAAGCTCCTTGGCTAACACTGCTTTCACCCCCAAGAGATCCTTTTAAATACTAATTAGGCTAGTTAATAAGCAGCGAGAGGCCAGCCGTAGCTTAAGCATTTTTGGACCATCCCTGCTGCTCTACTGTATACTTTCTATAGGGCACCTCAAGCATGAATAAATAAATCTGTTCTACCTTGTTAGAGCATTGCCTCTTTTTCCCTTTTTTTAAAACAAATAGTAATGTTGCCCCCACAAAGAAACAGGCGTAGACTGGAAACCAGGCCATTCCAGCACACCACTGCTTTCCAGGAATATTTTGGCTCCATTAGCTTATAAAAATTCTAAGTAGTGCATGTCCCAGGAGCTCTCTTTGCACATTCCTGGACAATGTGTTAAATATAAAAGCCCCAGACACTCCAGTTTCAGTGCCGAGTAGGCAGAGCTCCCTAGACTCAGCATCAGTGGAGAGTTTTGATTGCTTTCACTTCAGAACAACAGGGGCTTTTTTTTCCCCTCAGCTTCATCATTTTTGTAATGCAGTTCGAAATTTAAAAACAAACCGAAAACATTTGAGCTGATCTAAGCACATAACTGCTCACTGGGATGTTTCTCTTAATACCGAGGCCTCATCAAGAGATCTAACACGTGCACTGCACGGTAACAATTGTTTATGCAACAATATATAATATTCTGAAATTTCAGAGCATTTTTGACGTAGGGAAGAGCATTATCTCCGCTCTACAGAAAAAGACCTGCAGGCTCAGAGATTAAACCGCTTGCCTGACATTGCAAAAACCCCCAGCTGCATCAGGGACACCTCTGGCCCTGCACGCTGAGCTCGCCCCTTCCCATCACAGCCCACGTTTCTGCAACCACAAACCGCACGTCCAGAGAGCTCCCTGGGAGGGCACACAAGCCACAGCTCCTCGAACCGGAGGCTTCTCTGGCACGAACCACAGACTGGACTGAAACCTGCAGCCAGCACCTTAACCCAGCCATGAAGAAAAGCTCAGACTAAAATCCACAGCCGAGCTGATACTCACAAGATCGCCGGGAGCTTTCTATGTTCTCACGTGTGTGAAAAGAGAAGATCCTTCTAAAGAACTTCAGCATCTGCTTCAGAAGGGCGAGGCGGGATTCACAGCTTGCGCATCTAAGAGTTAGCCGGGGTCTAAGATCTTCATTGTTCAGAGGACAGGATTTCCTTTGAAAGTTTTAAAAAAGCTAAAGTTAAATTGTGAATCTACTTAATAAAGTCACATCTGTTTGGCAATAACCGTATTGCCACTGTTGTTAGAAACTAGGGAAGTCAAAGCATGAACTTAAAAAGGGGCCAGAGGACCTAAATTCAGGAAACAAGATTTATGCATAGATACAACTTCTCTTAAATATATGGAAGCATCAATAGCTAAGTTTTCTAAGGAGCCTTGCCAGGAGCTGAAAGCCGCCCGGTAAAGCTCCTGGACTCCTGGCTGCTCTGCTGGCACTGGGCAGTGACAGAGACTCTGGCCCAGAATCGCACGGATCCGGCATCTTCTCTGGGCTCCTGCATCCTCTCTCTCACCTACTCGGGACAGACCCAACCCAGCCAAGGAGCTGCCTCTCGCCAACTGCATCCCTCTGCCCCTGGCCCAAACCACGCCCCGTTCCAGCTGACAACCAGGACTCTGCCGTGGTGCAGGTAAACAAAATTTGCCCCTTCCTTCTCACAAACGAAGCGCTGCAAGGGGGGAGACCTGCCTGGGCCCCTCTGTCTACCCCACGCCCCCGCACGGTGAATTTTCAGGGGAAGAGAAGCTGGCAGCAGGGAACAGCCAGGTTCCAGCAGAGCCACCGAGCTGCCTGGCAAGGCCTCCCTATTCCCCCAAGGCTCCCCACCCCGTTCCTCACTCACTTCTTCAGCCCTCGAAAGCCGAACCGAGCCCGGCAGGGGCCTGGGAGCCCCGACACCCCCCCGGGGGGGGCTCCTACCGGCACCGTGCTCCGGCCTGGGAGCGCCTCTCTCGGGGGAGGCCCGGGGCGCACGGAGGATGGGGGGGCGGGGAGAAGCCGGTCTTGGCGGGGGAGCGGCAGCCGAGGCACGCCGGTCCCGGGGGGGCCAGTGTGTATCCGCGGTGTAGGGGGGCAGCGCCCGCCCTTCCCTCCGTACCTCCCGCCCTCCCTCCCGGCCGCGGCCTGAGCTGCCCCCGTGCCCGGGACGGGCGGCCCCGCCGAGGGAGGCAACGGCGGGCGGTGCCGGCGGGCTGGGACCCGGGCCGGGGCCGGGGCTGAAGCTGGGGCTGGGGCCAGGGCCGGGCTCCCCCCCTCCCGGCGGCGTCGCGACCCCCCCCTCCCCGGCGTTACCTGCGAGCCAGGGAGCGGCGTCCGGCCCCGCCTCACCTGGGCCAGGTGAACCACGTGACCCGGCCCGACGCGGCGGGGGCGAAGCTGCTGCGGGCCGAGCTGCCCGGCCCCGGCCTGCCAGGCCCCGCGGGCCCCCGGCCCCACGGCCCCCGGCCCCGAGGACTCTGCCTCAGGGCATCCCTCTGCCCGAGGATCCCCGTCCCCGAGGGTCTGTGTCCCAAACTATCCGCATCTCCCAGGATCCCTGTCGCTGAGCATCGCCTTCCCTGAGGATCCCTGTCCCCAAGGGATCCACCCTTAAGGTCTCCATCCCCAAGGATCCCTGTTCCAAAGGATCCCTATCCCAATGGATCCTCCCCCCAGATCGTGTCCCAAAGAACTCTTGTCCCCGAGGATCCTGTCCCAAAGGATCCCTGTCCTCAAGGATCCCCATTCCTAAGGATTCCTGTTGCCAAGGATCCCTGTCCCAAAGGATCCCTGTCCTCAAGGACCCCTTCCGTTGCCAAGGATCCCTGCCTCAAACGATCCCCACTCTGAGGATCCTTGTCCCCACGGATCCCCATCCCTGTGGTCAGCGAGGAGCCCTCTCACTGAAGATCCTTGCCCCAGTGGATCCCTATCCCCAAGAGTCCCCATCCCGAGGATCCCCCCAACCTGCTCTGCTCCGTTCCTTGTCATTTTAACCCCCTGCAGGCAACCCCCACCATGCTGCCTGCGCCAGGCACATTCCCTGCCAAGGGACATGAAGTGACAAGTATGGGGCAGCCACGTGTGTTCCCCAGGGTGAGCCTCCACCCAGGCCATGGCCAAGTGCTTCAACACCCCAAAGCCTTGGGCCACCCCTCCTGCCACCCAGCCCTGCTCTCCCACCCGGCCACAGCCGCAGAGGGACCCGTGCCCTTCGTGGGGGGCGATTTCAGCCCCTCTGCTTGGCACCCTGCGAAGCAACAGCGTCGTCTGGCCCTTCTCATGAGGTTCAACAAGGCCAAGTGCGAGGTCATGCACCTGGGTCGGGGTAACCCCCAGTATCAGTACAGGCTGGGGGAAGAAAGGATGGAGAGCAGCCCTGCCGAGAGGGACTTGGGGGTGCTGGTGGATGAAAAGCTGGACATGAACTGGCAATGGGTGCTGGCAGCCCAGAAGGCCAACCGTACTCTGGGCTGCATCAGGAGAAGCGTGGCCAGCAGGTCAAGGGAGGTGATTCTGCCCCTCTACTCTGCTCTGGTGAGACCTCACCTGGAGTACTGCGTCCAGCTCTGGAGCCCTCAGCACAAGAAGGACATGGAACTGTTGGAGCGGGTCCAGAGGAGGGCTACAAAAATGATCCAAGGGCTGGAGCCCCTCTCCTATGAGGACAGGCTGAGAGAGTTGGGCTTGTTCAGCCTGGAGAAAAGAAGGCTGCGGGCAGACCTGATTATGGCCTTTCAGTACCTAAAGGGGGCCCATAGGAAAGATGGGGAAAATCTTTTTAGTAGGGCCAGCTGTGACAGGACAAGGGGTAATAGTTTTAAACTAAACCAGGGTAGGTTTAGACTGCATATAAGGAAGAAATTCTTTACAATGAGTGTGGTGAAACACTGGAACGGGTTGCCCAGAGAGGTGGTGGAGGCCCCATCCCTGGGAACATTCAAGGCCAGGCTGGACGGGGCTCTGAGCAACCTGATCTGGTTAGCGGTGTCCCTGCTCACTGCAGGGGGGTTGGACTAGATGACCTCTAGGGCTCCCTTCCAACCCAAAACATTCTATGATTCTCCCGCTGGGAGCGATTGTTTCTGCCCAAGTCCGGTGGGGACAGCGGTGGCACAGGGGACACATGCTGCGGGGATGCCCAGTGCTCCCTGGGCACTGGGGCTGCCAGGCTCAGCCCATCCTGTTCGCTGCTGCTCTGTAACTCAGGGGTTCTCTCCAAAGAGCTGGTGATTCACTCTTAGGGGGTCGGATCCTTCCCTGAAGGTTTGGAGGAAAGGAAGGAAAGCTGTGGGGGGGTGTGTGTGAAGGGGACAGGAGGGCAGGCGGGGAAGGAGCCCAGCAGAATGGCCACTGTGCATGACAGCCACTCAGCTCAGATGCACCAGTCAGTTTCTGAGAGGAAAGAGAGAAACCAATTTAAAGGTTGGTGCCAGTGCCAAGAAGTTCATTCCTTCTCTAAAGGGCACAAAGACCGCATTTATTTATTTAAGCCTCTGGCACAGCAACATTGTACTTAATTCCAGCCAGTGTCATTTCCCTGGCCAGGCTTTCCTTTGTGTATAACTCAAAGCACTGCTTGGAAATGCATCGTCTCCTTCTCTGCCAGGTGCCTTGAGCACAGATCCCGGCCACGAAACCTCTCCCGGCGCTGCCCTGTTGAGCCTGGCACTGCAAGGATGAGCCGAGCAGCACGGTGCGGCCCCCCGAGCCCAGCACTGCGGCTCCTGCATTGTCCCCATGCCCCATCACCTCTCAGCTGAGCTGCCACTGTGTGCCAGGGCTCGGGTCCCAAACTGCTGCTGCCAGCGTTGTTTGGTCCAGGACGGCAGAGCAGGCAGCTGGGTTGAGCCAGGAGTCCTGGGGCTTAAACCTGAAATCCTGATGCAGGATTCCTTCCCTTAAACTGGGCTGGGATGAGAGAGCAGCACCTGGGTCCCCCCCTGCCCTGGTAACTGGGACACCTGGGGAAAAACCTACAGAGAGACTGGGAGAGATGGCACTAACATTAATTGTTTACTGCCTATAATAAGGCATCACTTTTCTGGAGCACATCCCAATGCGGAGTTTTAAAGAGGCTGGAGATAAGAGGCCAGCACACAGCCCTTGGCTGCATCCTCCCGCAGGGCTGTCCTACCCCGGGGCAGAGCACGGCCGATGCCGGCTGCCTGCCCGCATCCTTGGGGGAATACCGGTAACTGGCACTGGACGGGCTGCGGGATGCAACGTGGTGGGTGCCTCTGCCTGCGGGCACAGAGGGTCGCTGCCAGGGAAGGGAGAACAACGCTCTCAACCAGGCTTTTGTATGGAAGAGGTTTATTCTGAGCGCTGCTAATTTCAGACTCCTCTGCTAAATCATTAGTAGCTCGTCAGGCCAGGCAGAGATCCCGAAGCAGCGTGGGAGAGTTTCAGGGACTTGGGCAGTGACTTACCCTGAGGGGCAGGGGCATTTCTTGTATTTTTCTATTATTTGCCTTTACCAGCCTCTGTCTGCTCATCTACCAGGATGTGCTATGGCTGGCTGAGCCAGCCTGGGGACAGGGACACTGCAGGGGGGGCTCAGCGACACCCTCAGCCTCACTGGCCAATGTCCCCAGCCCATCTGGCCACTTCTTGTTTCTTAAACTCAAGTCCAGGCACAGCTGCTCTCTGTTTCCATTTCCTTTACTCACCCTCGACCAGGGACTGGAGCTGGGAAGGTGACGAGCAGCACAGATCTGGCAGGAGACCCAAAAACCCAATTATTTTATGAGCAGGTGACTGATAGAGCAGGCACCTCCAGGGGTCCCTCCAGCCCTCAGCAATTCTGAGTTTTTTTCACTTTGGGGGAACGGGGGAAGCTCACTGCAAGACAGACCCTGGCCCTTTCCCCCTTTGGGGGTATCCTTGGGGGCCCAGGTTCCACCAAAGCAGAGGAAAAAAATCAGAGGGGAGGATGCTTTGTTTAATATCCACCTGTCCCCGCAGTTTCTTTGGGTTGGAGGCAGAGGGAGCAAGAGCAGAGCTTTGACCCTGAACCTAGGATGGAGCAGCACCCCTCAAATTCCCAAACCCCATTTCATCCCATTTGCAGTGGCTACATGAAGACGGCTCAGCCTGGCCTTCAGCTTCCCTACAGCCTGAAACACAGCCTGCGGAGCTTAAGCAAATGTCGTGGCCCTGTTTTCGACACTGGGCAGCGGAGACGCAGTGGGAGCCAGTGGAGGGGAAGGGATGGGATGAGCAGGCAGCGGGGGCCGGCGGCAGTGACGCAGCAGCCTCTGACGCTGCTCCGGTGTCTGGCAGACGTGTGGCAGCGCTAGCAAGAGCAGGAATGCGACGCAAAGCACAAGGGATGGGTTGGGTTTAGGTTTTTTTTTTCCTCCCTAAGGTAAGGAAAGCAAAGCTGCTACCAGCCCACGTGGGGCAGGGGTGACATCCACCGCAGGCCTGGACATGCCTCTGCCTGGAACAGATTTAGGCTGCGTTGGTTTTATTGTTTTTTGGTTGGGGCTTTTTTTTGACTTAGGCTTTTATTCCTCTCTGGGGGTGGGATGAGACTTCAGCACCTGGTTCCTATCATCCCTTTTATCCTCTCTGCTACTCTGATGCAAAACACAAGCAGGCTTTTCCCCAGGCACCTATGTGAAGATGCAGCCGCCAAGCGTGACGTCCCAGCAGGAGGAACCCCCAAAAACCAGGCTCTTTGGGGGGAGCGAGGTGGCAGCGGCACCCTCCTGCTCCAGCCCCCTCCCCATGCCATCTCGGCCCGCTCTCAGCTCTATTAATGCCGTCTTAAATGATAATGACGTTGGCAGCAACGTTGCTGTGACAGTCCTGCAACCAAGGACATGCTGTCCTGCTGCCACATCCCCTGCACCCCCAGGCTGGGACACCCCAGCCCTGGGCGGGGAACAGGCGCTGCGGCACCAGCATCTGCCCCCAGCACCGGGAGCTTCTCCAGCTGCTTCTCCCAGGGGCTGCAGTCACAAAGCCAGGCTTTCCAGTAACCCATCCCAGTCCAGCCTTTCCCCCTAACCTTTCCCATTAAATTTCCCCGTTCTCCCACCCGCTTTTCCCAGTCCCACGTCTCCCAGCCCGCCTTTCCCAGTAAGCTTCCCCAGCCTAAGCCTTTCCCATAACCCCTCCAAGTAATCCCTTCTCAGTCTAGCGTTTCCCAGTGACACCCCCCCCCCCCCCAGCTTTGCAATTCCCAGCAACATCCCCCCGGGGAGGGCAATTTTCGAGCCCCACCAACCGGTAACGCACCGGGCCATACCGAGGCCAGGGCTGTGCTGGTGTTGATACTGGGGCCGTCCCGTACTGGGCTATACCGAGCCCGGGGCCGCCGGTGCCGTACTGAGTCTGGGGCTGGTGCTGTACTGAGCCCGGGGCCGGTATCGAGCCCGTACTCCTGCCGGTACCGGTACCATGGTATACCAAGCCCGGGGCCGTGCCGGTGCCGGTACCGTGCTGTACCGAGCCCGTACTCCTGCCGGTACCGGTGCCGTACCGTGCTGTACCGAGCCCCCCGCCCCGGCGGCGGCAGCGGCGGATCCGGGTCCGGCTGCGGGCGGCGAGCAGCGCCCTGGGCCGCCTGGGGGCCGGCGTGGCCCAGGCCCAGCTGGCGCTGGCGGCGCAGAGCCAGCGGCTGCAGAAGGGGTTGCGCCGCCGCCCGCGCCCCCGCCCCGCCGCCCTCCTGGCCGCCGCCCGCGCCCTCCGCAGCTGCGTGCCCTGGGCCCCCGCCCGCCCCCGCGGCCCCGCCGCCCCGCCCGCCGCCGCCCGCCGCCTGCCCGCCGCGCCCCGCAGCCCCGCCTAGGGCGGGGGGGACGTGGACCCCGCGGGAGCTGGGGGCGGCTGGGGTCCCCGGGGGGGTCCTGGGGAGTCTGGTGGGTCGGGAGGGTTTGGGGGTCCCCGGGGGGGTCGGGGGTCCCCGGGGGGGGCTGGTGGGTGGGGGGTTGGGGGTCCTGGGGAGTCTGGCGGGTCGGGAGAGTTTGGGGGTCCCCGGGGGGGTCCTGGGGAGTCTGGGGGTTGGGAGGGTTTGGGGGTCCCCAGGGGACCCTGTGGGTTTGGGGATCGGGGGGGTATCTTGGGGACCTCATGGTGGGGGGGACCCAGTGGGGTCTGGGGACCTTGAGGGGGCCCTGGAGAGTCTGATGGGTCAGGACCCAGTGGGCTGGGAGGGTTTGGGGCTTCCGAGGGGATCCTGCACTGTGTGAGGGATCCTGTGGGGTGGGGGGTCCCAGCAGGGTCTGGGGACCTTGGGGGTGGCCTGAGGAATCTGATGGGCTGGACCAGGTGGGCCAGGAGGGTTTGGGGGTCCCAGGGGGATCCTGCAGGGCGGGGGGGGTGGGGGGGTGTGGGGGATCCAGCGGGGTCTGGGGACTTTGGCAGGGCCTGAGGGATCTGTGGGGGAGACCTTTTGGGGTCTGGGGTGTTCGGGGTTCCGAATCCCTGTGGGATTGGGGCACTCCAGGGGACCCAGCAGTGTCTGGGGACGCGGGTGGATCCTGAGGGTGGGATCCCTGGAGGATCTTGCTGGGGGTGTTTATAGGGGAGTCTGCTGTCAGCACCCCCAGTGTGGGGTCACCTCCCCCCCAAAGGCAGCAGGTTTGGGGCAGCCACTATGGGGCAGGGCCCCTTCCCTGTCCAAGCCCCACTGCTCCCCCCACCCCAGGAGAGGTCCCTGAGATGCTGGGCCAGCAGATGCTGTGGGACCGTGCCTCACCTGGGGCTCGTTGGGTGCAGCCTTCACATGTCCCTGTGCTAGCCTCAGTGGGGGAATCGAGCCAGCTTGGGATCACCCCACTTCCACTATCCCCAGATGGTGATTTTGGCTCCAGACTGTACACCCCCACAGGGGCAGAGAGCAGAAAAGGACTGGTCCTCACGATGGCACTGGCACCGTTTGCTTCCCAGCAAGCTGGATTTTTGGGACTGCTTTGACCACTGACCAAGTGGGGAACGCTTGAAACCTCCCCGTGCTTCCAGCAAGAGTCCTTGGGCAACGCTGGTGTCACCCTGCAGCAGAGCCTGTTGCTGCGGGCTCCCGAGGGGCAAGAGGGCATGAAGAGTCGGAGGTGGGCTCAGGATGAAGAACCGCTCTCTGGGCAGAAGGCTTGTGCATCGCTGTCCCCCCATTGCTGTTGTCCCCGTATCTGCCCCACCAGCCCTGAGCCGGCCTCGGGATGGGGGGCTCGGACCTGACAGCATCATCCCTTCCCCACTGGGAACTGCAGCGGTTCAGCTGGCAAAGCCCTCCGTGAGCTCGCTCCTCTGCCGGACACAGCCGCAGCGTTCGCCATCCCCGGGCTAATGGCATCCCTCATCCGAGCCACCAAAATGGGGTCTCGCTTTGCTGTGCCAAGCTTTCGCAGTGGCTTTCCCCAGAGGCTGCATGAATCCCTCCCTCCTGCTGGAAAACTAGAACTCACTCCCCTTATTTTATTTTATTTTTTAAATTAAAAAAACCCCAAACCACACTTGATTTTGGGCTGGGGTGGGGGGCTTTCACTGACTCATGAATGTGCCGCGACTACCTTGGTGTGAGACAGCAGGTCTGTTGTGTAATCCTCGCTTCTCGCCTCTGCGCCGGCTGCTGCTGCCGGACTCCGGTGCCGCCTGCGTGGTGCTGCCTGCGCTCTGCAGCCGGGGCATGACCAGAAGTAAACTTTGATTATATTTTATTCATTACATGCAGTGTCCTTAGGTGCTAGCTGAAATATAACTGGGAGGGCGATTAGACTGGGGATTAGCAAATAAGCCCCGGTAATGGCATGTAATTAATACCAGAGTGGATTTCTCTGATTATTGACCTCTTCCTTCCTCCAGGCGTGTGGGGATGGGGAAAACGTGTGAGGAGCTGCCTGCAGCAGAGAGCCGCTGTGAGCGTCTGGGGTCTCTGCCAGGCACCGCAGATGCATGTATATTTATACACGCAGACATAGTCTGTCCTTAAAAATTCCTATAAGGTCACAAATAAGGTACAACTTGCACATGAATGCGTGCAGAAAATGGGCGGAAGAGAAATAGCTGAGCTCCCGGCACGACTTTACAGTCACGCGCTGGGAGGGGATGCGTCTTTCTCCTGTTCATCCCTGCTTTCAGACACTTGGGTTTGATTTTGCGCTGCCGTCCCTGGAGCTCATGGATGCGCTGACACCCCCTGTCTCCTTGCTGCTCCCGAATTTCTGCCCTTTCACTAAGTCCCTGCCTGCTGGAGGTTTTCCTGTGCGTGCAGAGCCGTAATCCCAACCAGGAGGTGATTCCCTAAGCCGGGTGGGGAGTTTGCTGCTAATAGCAGCTTACAGGTCTCAGCCAGGAGAAGGGACACATTATCTCTCCCAGGGTTTCAATTAATAGTTTGAAATGCACAGCTTGGGCTTAAATCCCTCGATTTTTTTTTTCCCCCTTCCCTGGTGATTATTTGCAAATCAGCTTTTGACCTGATTAGAGCAGAACCTACTTAAAGGAATTGCAGGGAAAGACCTTAAAAAAAGAATCAACTCCATTAAACCAGTAAGAGCAAAATCATTCAAAATCCTTCGATGCAACGGTTCCTCCCCACCCTTTGGTCTCGGTAAGGTTACAGCCTCATCACACTTTGTCTTCCTGCAGTATCTTTAGCTGGAATGTGACATCCGTTACAATTCACATGCTTATTCCTGTTTTCCTACCGGTGGGGGGAGGCTGATGCAGTTAGCGAGGACGGGAGGGCTGGTGGAAGGGCAAGGAGGAGATCCTGGGCGTCCTCACAGCTCCACCCTGCAAAGAAGTGCAGATGTAGCCGAAATAAGGACACCTGTCTGCTCCGGGTGCCCAGGGAGAGCCACATGGGATTTCAAAGGATGGGGAAAGGCTTTTGGGGGTCCCCTCCATCTCCCGGGGCGGGGGGCTGGATGTCCCCCCGCTTGGCAGGAGGAGCAGCGAGCACGGTTAAACTGCGCAGGGAGGTGATGGGGAGGACGGTTGTGGTCACATCTGAAACCCGGTTTTCAGAGCGGAGGAATAACGACAGCTCCCCAGGCTGATGCTGGGGCGAGACACGATACCCGTTTCAGGAAAAACAATAAAAAGAAAATAAAAACTAAGCCTGGAGTCCCATTCCCTGGTGGCTGCTCATGGCCAGGATAACACACTCGTGGGATTGCCTCTGCCACGTGGGAGCAGCCATCGCCTCTGGCATCCTCACGAGTCCAAGGGCTGCACTTTTGGGTGACTTCCCTGTGGGTAAATCCTCATCCCAGGGACTTCTGCAGCAGCTCCTGCAAGATGCCACTGCTCCCCAACCTGCTGGGACTCCCCAAAGGCGTGCTGTGGCATGCAGCGAGCCCCATCCCTGTGTCCCAGGGTGCGGACATGGCTGTGCTGGTACCCCTGCGTCCAGGTTCACCCTCTGGATGGACAAGGCTGGTCCAGCCACCAGCCAGGAGCCCCCTGCAATGCCAGCTGGGCATCCTGGTTTAGTTTTGTGGGCGACCTGGCCCATGAATCCCCCATGCCCTGTACAACGTAGGGGCCCTCTGCCACCCCCAGAAAGCTCCAGCTGACACCATCCCCAATGGGGATGCTCACACACAATGGGGACAGCAGCAACGTCCTGCTGGAGGGTCCTGGGCCTGTTTGGGGGACGGATTTGGGGGAGAAAGCTCACACCACTTCCAGCAGAAGGTCAAAGGGAAAACACAGAGCAGAAGCCTGATCCTTTAGTGCCCGCCTTCGGGAGCATCCCCAGCCCCGGGAGCGCAGGGCTTTACGTAACCCCGCTCGCCTCTCTGCCCTCCTGCCAGCAATAATATTACATAAATAGCACCAACACTTGTTGGTTTTATGAGATTATTTTGTTACAGACTTTCTGGGAAAAATAAAATTAATGTGGGATGCTAATACCTAAGCCCAGCTTCTCTCCTTTCTGCCGTTAATTCTTTCAGGCTAGTCCCAATGAAGTGCATTGGCATGAGGTGGGTGGCAGGGAGGGTGTCAGGGGCACAGGCAATGATGGGGGGGGACAGGGATGGTGGGAGGGTGAAGGGGGGGAGACAATAGGGACAGTGCAAGGGCAACAGAGGGGGGGCAGGGAGAGAAAATCCCCAGAGCTGAAATGGCTCTGAGAGGCTGGTGGGAGAATGATGGGGGGGGACAGGGACGGTGGGAGGGTGAAGGGGGGGGAGATGATAGGGACAGTGAAAGGGCAACAGAGGGGGGCAGGGACCACGGGAGGGAGATGGAGGGAAGGACAAGGCAGTGGGAGAGAAGGAGGGGGGATGGGGGGAAGGACAAGGACAGTGTGAGAGTGATGGGGGGGTGACAGGGACAGTGCAAGGGTGACAGAGGGGGGACAGGGATGGTGGGAGGGAGATGGAGGGAAGGACAGGGACAGTGGGAGACCAATGGAGGGGGGACAGGGCAAGAGCAATGGGGGGGACAGAACAGGCCAAGAGCAGAGGCCGTGGGAGAGCAATGGAGGGGGGATGGGGGGAAGGACAAGGACAGTGGGAGAGTGATGGGGGGGGACAGGGACGTGGCGAGAGCGATGGAGGGGGGTAAAAGTGACAGGACGAGGGCGATGGAGGGGTTCGGAAAGGGACGGTGCCAGAGCGATGGGGTTGGGGACAGGGCTATCCCCCCCGAAGGTCCCGGGGACCAGGAGGCCGCCGAGGAGTCCCGGAGCCCCTCCGGGCCGGTGTCGCCAGAGGGCGCTGCAGGAGCCGCTGCCACCGCCCCGCCTCGCGGCTCCGCGGCACCGACGGGAGAGCGGCCGGGAGAGCCCGGGCCCCCCAGCCCTGGCACCAGGGCCCTGGCCTCCAGGCGGGGGTCCCCAGCCACGCCTGGCCTCACCCCCGCAGCATCTCTCCCTTCCCCGCAGCATCCCCCCAGCTCAGCACATCCCCCCCCCCCCTTAACTCTTTCCTCCTCGGCCCCCCCAGTCTCCATTTCACGCCCTCTCCCCCCTCCAGCCTTTACTCCTTTAAGAGGCCGTTACAGCCCCAATTAGCCGCAGAGGGTGGCAATTGGCCCCCTGGCCCCTGATTTGCCCCTTCCAGCAGCTGAGCCTAGGCTGGGCTCCCCCAGAGCTTTTGGGGAAGGGGGGGCGGGGGGGGGGGCTGGGAGTCACTACACCAGGACTTTGGCCTCTTTCTGTCCTCTGGCCAGAGCAGCCAGTGCCCGGGGGTGTCTGCAGGGGCTGGGTGTGCAACCCGGGGCTGAGGACACACCTGGGCATGGTTTTGGCTCCTTTTGAGGCCATGGGTATTTTCATCTTCGCCCCCCGCCTCCCCATCAGCCCCCGGCATGGGCAACCTTGTGCTTCAACCCCCCCAGTTCAAGTGTGCTGAGAAATGCCAATAAATCCCCTCTTTTCAATTCGGTTGCCCCATGCCTGCCCAGACACCCCAAATTGAGGACCTAGGACCCCCCGAGGTCCAGGGGACAGGGGGTCACTGGGGGTTTGCAGTTGCCCCATCCCCTGGGTGGGGAGTGGTGGAGGTGGGGGATGCTGCCCCAGGCCATGCAGGTGACAAAGGTGGGAGGGGGCACCCCTTGTCCCCACCACCCCATTTCCCCCCTGTTCCACCCATGCAGCACCCCCAGCCCAGCACAGCTGGTCCCCGTGTCCCCATCCAGGGTCTTGCCCCGGCTCTGGTGGGCTTCCAGGTCTTGGGAGCCTGTTCCTGCTGCGCGTGGCTGCCGGGCCGGCTGCCCTGCGGTCACCTTACTGTGCTAAGCGCATCTTGGTCAACTTCTCTAGTTTTCTCTTCCCCACTAAAGCTCTTTAAGTCACTGATCTGGTTAAACCTTAGCAATCTGTTTGTTTTGCCCTGCGAGTTAATGTGCCTAATTCCTGGCTGGCTTACTCCTGATGCCCAGCCTGCAGAGCCCCATGCCCACGCTGGGCCAGGCACGGTCACATCGCACATCTTCTGGATGATTTTGACCCTGGCAGCCCCACGGGGAGTGGGGTCCTGGGCAAATCCCTTGGTTGCCCCTGTCCCAGCCCTGGGGGATGAGTGGCAGCGTGTGGCATGGGCAGGTTGGTGCCCAGCATCCTTGGCTCAGGGCAGGCAGGAGCAGCCCAGGCAGCAAGATGCAGCCAAAGATGGGTTGGGGATGCTGTAGTGCTGGGCAGCTTTGGCCTCAGGTACAAAGCCATGCCGTGGGGTCCAGGAGAGCCTGATGGGTCCCCCAGCATGAGGCTGACCTGCCACCTCTCCTGGGGTGCTGCCCTGTGCACCCCACTCCCCAGCAGAGCTGGGACGAGGCTCAGCGCAGCACGGCTCCTCCTTGGCACGGCTGCCCTGCAGTGGCACCCCCTGCAGACCTTCTGCTCTTGAGTGGAGAAGAGCAGCAGAAGTGGCTTGTTCAGCCTCCCCCCCGACTCCCCACACCCCTTCCAAATTTTTGGGTGTTGAGAAGCATTTTCTCCAAACATTTGAACCCTTTTTTAAGGGAATCATTTAAGGGAAATGGGGTAATTAACCCTGCTACGTGTGGGGCTGTGGTTTCTCATGGCCTTTCTCCTTCCAGGAAGGCTGAACTGGTGGAGGCTGTTGGGTAACAGCCGAGACTGTCCAAGCTGTGATTTTCCAGGGTTCAAATATCTCTGCCTTTCGCCTCCCACCCGGGCTTGGCTTAAGCGCCCCGTGAGCCTCCTGTCGTGGAGCGGTGTCTCTATTTTCAGCCCCGGCTGCCCTAATCTGATCACACGCCTCCGCCTGCACCGCAGCCGGCTCCTTCCCAAAGCCCATAGGTGCTTTATGTTACAGGCTTGGATGGGATCCGGTGTCTTCTCGGAGGGCTGTGTCTGCAACTGAGGGGAGTTATCCTCCTGCTGCTCCTGGGAGCCAATCCCGAGCATCCTGGGAGCTGATCCCAAGCGTCCCGGGACCTGCACGAGCCCCTTCTTTGCAGTACTGGGGTTTCCCCACACCCATGGCAGCCAAATCCCCAGCAAGCCCTGTGCCAGGTGATGGGGAGAGGACTGCGCCCCAAAATAGCCATATAACACGTACAGCAAAGGGCAAGGTGCGGGTGAGTGGTTTCGTCTTGCTCACTGTCCTGTCTCGTGCATGGCAGGGCTGGGGGAGGAGGGAACAGCTCCCGTCTTCAACCCCTTAGATATATAAAAAAAGATGTAACAATATCTATATTGTAATATATATTAAAGCCAACACTCCACCCTGCAGCAGGGACATACAAGAGCAGAGACACTAAGGGAGAACCCCCCACAGCACATTTTGTTTGGCTGTCCCTGCTAATCCTCAGCAATCTGACGTGATGGGGGACCTGTAACCTGATCGTGGTTCGTTAAGGGGTTTAAAGAGATTAATTGCCAAAAGCACCAGTTACTGCTTGCAGCTTCCCCTTGCCCCCTGCCTGCTGGCTCCCCTGGAGGACCCGGAAGTCCCTGGGCTCTGCATGCCAAGGTGTCCATGAGGATCTCCTAAAATTACAGTGCCATAACCCCCAAATCTCAAAAGTAATGAGTTTGGGGTTTTTGGGTTCCCCTTCCAGAGGTGGGGGAGCAGAGGCAGCTCTGGGCTTTCACCTGCGAGGTGATGGCACGTCCTGGTTCCCATGCACGGCACCTTCCCCCTGTACTGGTACATGTCTGTGAAATGGGTGGCACCCTGACCTCAGCATCCCCGAGCTGGGGCTTGCACCTTGATGTGACCCCAGGAGGTGGGGATTTAAGGGAAAAAAAAGGCCCCAAACTTTTCCAACCCTTTGTTGTTTGAAGGTGGGTTCATTCAACCAGCAAAGTTCATTTGGCAGAGCTGGAAATGGAGCGGACTTTGGGGCTCAGAGATCCCAGTGCAGAGGTACATGGTGCTGGTCCTGCTGCCCAGCTCCTTTGAAGGACCGAGCTCTTGGAGCCCTGTGAGTGTGCGACAGCAGAGCTGAGCAGCTTTGCCATGTCATGAGCATGGAAGGGAGGAAGGAAGGAAGGGAGGGAGGAAGGAATGTAGAGGAAAGAAAAGCAACCCACAGTCCTTCCTTCTCTTCCCTCTCCCATGCCTGCAGGTGTGGCGGACCTGCAGCACCAGCGAGCTCATCGCCGTGCTGTGGGACGGCTGACCCCAGGAGACCCAGCATCTTCAGATGGAAATAACCCCTGGGAAGGGCACTGAGCCTTGCATGGGACCCCAGGCACCACGCAGCATCGAGACCCAGCCACGTCCCGGGGATGCATCAGCCCAACACCTGCCTGCCAGCCCCGGCACCGCTGACGTGCGGCCAGGCTGACGCCGGGGACTATATTGGTCGGTGACAGGCAGGAAAGGAATCTGCAGAGGGAAGCCAAGCGCAGGCTCCTCTCGGCTCTCCCCATCGCCTCGCCTCTTATGGAGAGGAGCAGGAGGGAAGAGGGGCCAGGAGCAGCTCCCGTTATGGAGAAGCCCTGGGGAAACCCTGGCTCACCCAGGCACCCAGCAGGGCCCCAGCAGCCTCCCTGGTAGGACACGGGGGGGACAACGTGCTTGGGACATGCTGTAATCCATGGGGACAGCCCTGAGACATGGCTCGAAGCTGCCTGGCCATGGTGGGACGGGGGTCCTGCCCTCACCGTGGCTGGTCAGGGGAGGGGGGTTTCCCCTGGGGGATGCACTAATTACCCCCAGGTTTTAGGGAGGTGCTGGGCACACTGGGAGCTCCCCGTGCATGGGCAAAGGGACTCATTGCAGTGAAGCACAGGGTAATTTAAAAACCAGTGGGACCGTGGGCAGGGCTGACACCTTTACATTACAGCCGATGCCTCCTGGAGAGGAAGAGGAGAAGGAAGAGTGTTGGTGACTTGGTTGGGAGCAGCCAGGCCATTAACCTGGCCTCACCCCGGGGCTTTCTGTGTTCCTAATATCCAATTAGTGCTGACCCTCGATGCTTGGGAGTCAGCCACTCTCTGCCAAGTTGCGAGCAGAAGGACCGGCTGCTGGGTGCCCGGTGCTGCTGGGTGCCCCGGTGCTGCTCAGTGCCCCAGTGGGTTGGGGCTGGGGCCGGTGCTTCAGCCTTCGCCTCTGGCATGGGCACACTCCCCGGTTCCCACATCATTTCCAAGAAAACTTGGGCAGGTGGGAAGCACGCCCAGTGCCCGCCGCAATGGCTGCGGTGAGGGAGCAGCGTCAGGCCCGTGTCGCTGCCCCAGGTGGTGTCAGGACAGGAGGAATTTCTCCATCCCCATCTGTGGTCTGAGGACCACAGGAGAGTCTCGCTTTATAAGCGATAGAAAACGATGCTTTAAGGGACTGCAGCCACAGGGAAAAGCAAGACGTGAACCCTGGAGAGCCTAACTGGTAGGTGGGAACCCCCCAGGCACAGCGTGGCCGCCGCAGGGGTGGGGGGCCAGGGGCAGTTTGGGGTGGGCTGTGTGGCTGGGCCATGCGAGGATGGACGGGCAGCGTCCGATGTGCGATGCCCTGCTCTCAGAGTGTGGTGCTGTCACTGTGCAACCTTGCTCAGCTTCATACACAGAAGGATTTTAGGGTAGATTTGGGGTCCTTGGGGACCGCAGGAGCTTCAAGCATCTTTGGCAGAGGCAGCAGGGCAGAGCCCTGGAGGAGCCAGGCAGCACTGGTACAGCCCAGGTCCCCCCCGAACCATCCTGCCCTGGTGCCCAGCAGGGTGTTCCATGGCCAGCCAAGAGCAATGCCCCTTTGCTGAAGTGCAAATTAAAAGCCTCTTTGTGCAAAC